>CM056196.1:24812500-25492500 GCA_029692085.1 Gymnothorax javanicus
CTACCATTAAAAATAAATGCCCTACTGAAAAAAGTGACTTATTCTTTTTTATTTGGTTGTTTTAAGTGACTAATTTTCTAACCACCTTTGCAAATCCTGAAATGAGTCAAACTCTTTCACCCTATCTCTCGGATATATGTTTGTGCATATATTTAGCAAAAGTGACAGAAATAAGGATTCGTTCTCAAATATATGAGTAAAATGCTCGTTAAAGTTGGCTTATTGCTTGGTTTTTGCAATGTTTACACACTGACTCACACTTGTTTGATTGCTTTTAGCCCACCACTAGGCATCACTAAGTACAGTTATGCAGGGCAAGGCCTGGTTTCAACGAAAATAAAGGTTCAACAATGTTTTTGGCAAAGGCAGAGGGTACTTACCGCTTCACACGCGGGAGCGGGAGGGGCGAGAGTCAAAACAGGGCTTTTAATCAAACAGAACGGCCTTGAGTCAGATTCGCCCTGGCAGAGGGCCCATCTCGGCCCACAGTAAGGCATGGCGAGCCGATAGCTCTGCCTGGCGCAGTCGCTAAGGGGATTTGGCAGGTTTTATAGCAGACCCAGATTCTGTGGTTTATGCTGCAGGCTCTCAGGGCCGCTTCTGACAGTGGAGTCAGAAACCAGCCAATGGAAAGGTTTCAGGAAGTCTGGGGGCATAGTGATGGTCTGGGCCTTCATGACTATCGTTACTGCCGCATGCCTGCAGAGGTAAGGAGTGCAGGGTAAGACATAGCAAGGCGATGGCTGAGTATCTGCTGGAAGAGGAATCTGTGAGCTTGTTTCGGGGTAAGGCATGACAAGCCGATGTTTGAATATCTGATGAGTGTGGTATCTGCAATTCTGTTTGAGTCAGGCATAACAAGCCAATTGCTGAGTATCTGCTGGCTGCTGAATCTTTCAGCTTGTTCAAGCGGAAGGCATGACAAGCTGATGCCTGAGTATCTGAATAGAGTGGTATCTGTGACTGTGCTCAGGAGTAAGGCACAACAAGCTGATGGCTGAGTATCTGAATAGAGTGGTACCTGTGACTGTGCTCAGGAGTAAGGCACAACAAGCTGATGGCTGAGTATCGGCTGACGGAGGAATTTGGGATCTTGTTTAGGGGTAAGGCATGACAAGCTGATGTCTGAGTATATGATGAGTGTGGTTCTGTGAATCTGTTCAGAAATAAAACATTCTGATGGCTGAGTGTAAGAGAGGAATTAGTGAGTCAGTGTAAAGAAATAACAAGCCATTGTCTGCGTGTCTGTGTGTGAAAGCAGAATCAATGATCCTGTTCAGGTGTAAGGCATTTCCAGCCAATAGCATGCACAAACTCTCACTAAACACGCTCACTCTTACACACACACAAACTCTCTCTTTCTCACTCACATGCACACACACATACACACTGACTCTTACACAGGCACACACACACACACACACACACACACGGAGACATCCCCTGCATGTTTATCATCTCTGTGCTATGTAAATGCAGATGAGAGAGCCTCAGCCAGTCGCTTCGTTAATCACTCCTTGGCGTAGCGCGGTGTGATCCCACCCTCGCCTTGTCACCGCGCCTCATTACACACCCTGCCCGCCGGCTTCAGCAAAGTCATTCCCTGCATCTGTCGGGGCCGTCGACTCCCGCTTCTGCGCCAGGAGCATTTCTGATGCACTTTCCCGATTGGATCTTGAACGTGTGTCTGTTTTCTTACTTTTCTCGTCCTCCTGAGTAATGGTAATTTTCCTCCGATCGCCCAGCCAGCGATTGGAAACCGGCTTCTAGCCTCTATTCTGAGGCTCAACAAAGACTCATCACTGTCAGGGGCTCCAATAGGGATTCTGCAGGCCACTGACAGCTCTCTCATTGGCTCCCCTCAGGAAAACCCTTTGTTGAAAAATGTCCTGTTTTTTTTTTTTTTTTGCACGTAGTTGTGAATTTTTGTTTTTAAACAAGGGGCTGAGAAATTCCTTTGTATGCCTGTCTGTTCCATTTTAGAGCCAAGGCTGTAATGGTTTGATTGTTATGTGTAGCAAAAGTTACTGCATATTGAGATTTTATATAACTGTTGAGGTGTTATATTAAGTATATAATTATTTTACAAGACAATGAAAAAAGAAAATGATTATTTCTCAATTGAACTTCTTTTAGAAAGTTCAAAAAGTAAACATGCCAAATAGACATTTGTTGGCATATAAATGGTCGTCCATTCATTGCGATTTTTCACCCACTTGGAATATTATCAGTCAGCTGAATGGATGTTATCATCAGTTCTATTACTGCAATGGGATATGGGCCAGTTAGGCCCTACTGCACCTACTACTGCTGCAATAGATATTCTTGTTGGGCGTACGATATCTACTACTAGCAATTTGGAAATTGTTCTTTTCATTCCGGTAATGTTATGTTTCAGGGCTAGGGAAAGGCAATAAGGCCTTTTAAAATGTTAAGGTCAGAATTCTGAGTTACGGAAAGGCAATCGTGCTTCTTAAAAGGTTAAGGTTAGAACTGACGATTTGGGAAAGGCGATCGTGCTTTTATAAAACATGGTTGACTCTTTTAAAAGGCAATCGTACCTCACGCTAATAAATGTTATGCTGCTAGGGGCAAGGATCGAACTTGGGTGTCCTGTGGGAAAGATCTTTGATTTACATGCACACCAACCTCAGTCTCTATCCTGGTGCCAACTTTTGCTCTATAAACTGACGTTATGTCGCTTTCTGCTGTGCAGAAGCCATCGTGTCAGAAAACGCAACTTCCGTCTGACTGATCTGCGCTATCAATGAAAGATAAAAACAACCCACTCAAGCTACTCTTAAACATTATAGTACCTTTCATTTTTTTAGTTCTTGGTATCATTTTGATTTGTATTTAGTAGTCTACAAGAGAATCATTCTCTGTTAGGATACAGTTTAATCACTGATGTTTTTAAAGATAATTCATGTTTAGAAGTTCATAGTTTTAATCCACCACTGTTTGTAGCTATTGCGGAGATATTTATTTGCAGTTCATTCTAGGGGTGCAGAAATCCAACATTTTCTCTTACTGAACTCTTATCCTATTGCGTGAATGAGTACTCAAACGACTGCTTTGTTTTTTTTTTTTTCCCCCCTCCATGTGGTCTAGTCTACAGAAGTTACACATTGGAATCAATGCAGGAAGCATTAGCCTGTAGTTTACTGTGTTATTAATCAGTCTATTCTAAAATTAGGGCCATACAAAATGGTTCAAAGCTTCATTCATACCGTCAACAATAAAATTATGAATCAACATTGGAATGCTTTAGCTTTTTTGTTGCATGTATTCATTCTATTTAAACCCAGTATTTCTGCACAGTTTCAGACAAAGCTTAGGCTATACTAATACTATCAGTATTATACCTTTTGTAGAATTAAATTCCAACATGGTGGCTGCGTAGGATTGTTACTGGCTCTTGTGATCCAAACATTTCCAATAAGAACCTTGAAGCCTGAAGCCCAAATTCAAAAAGTAAGAATGTATTGGAAAACGATTGATGTTATCATTTCAAAGCAGATTTTTTTTTTCACTGCAGTCAATAACTGCTCTCCCGTTTGTCTCATGCACGCAGATGTATTTATGGGGCGGTCAGGCCACAATCTAGCAGTGCCATAAATTACATTTATTTTACCGGATTAAAAAAAATTTCTGTGATTTCGCCATTTCAGCTCTTGCACTGTTATAATAAATGACTTAAGTCCTTACAAAAAAATATTATATAATGTAGTTGCTTTGGCTTGGCGCACAGTGCTCCATCATGACGTCACTTTCTTACCAACAAGTGCTGTGGAAAGATGTCAAAGATATCGCTGCTTTAGAAGCATTCTAAGAATGTTGAGGATAATCCCTAAGGGTGCAATTATTAGGCTATCATTATTTTATGCCTTTTATTGGATTAGCCTGCTGCCTGTATGTATTTATGTTGACAAAACTGACAAGCGGCATTCATTAAAGAAAGTTGATTTGATTAAAAAAATGACATCACTTAATTCAAATTGTGGATTTTGTCCGAGGATAACGGCTTGTAGCTCATAAAACGGCAATATTTGTTAGGCTTTTAAGTGACACTGATCTGTGTCAGTGTTTCATAGGATTCGACACAAAGATGTTTCCATTTGAAATGTAAATAATGCTAAAATGGCATATGGAATTCAGAGAAAGTTTTGGATTAATGACGAGCATAATTGTCATCCTTACAATATCGCGTGTATTTTATGTACATTTTCAAAGTAGCCTATTGGTGGTCTCTTGGTCATTTCTTAATTGGTGATCTCCTTGTCATGTCTTAATTTATAATTTCCTAATCATCATATGCTATATATTGATCTTAATAATTCCAGAAATAAATAGTTTGATCATTTATCAGGCGAACTCAAATGGAACAGGTTGTGATCCATCACACGTAAAAGGTGAGCGGCTTCTTTCTGACGGCGCTCAACTGAAAATCCCATAATGCCAGCATTAAAAGGAGTTGAGGTTGAAGAGGTTGAAACAAATTAAGTCATAAATACGATAGCTTTCTAAGTGGTGCATATAGGCCTACGTAACACACGAGCTTACTGATGTAAAATGTAGAAAAAATACAGGATTACAAATCGATTATGAATTATCAATTTTTTGTGACTGGTTATGATTTATATGGCAAAAACTCATTTATTCGAGTACTCCTTTGCACTCCTAGTTCTTACTGTGGCGTAATTTCATTTGAATTTAACCATTTTTACATAGTCTGAGTTGAGAGATGAGGTTAAGGATATGAATTAATTGCTGAATTATGACTCAAGAAGTTAACCATTGGCAGCTTTCCCTGTCGATTCAAGTGTTGACCTTTCCTGGGTGGTACATTTTTGTAATTTTTTTTTGCTGAGATTTAATTAAAAAGATTCTCCCCTCTAGTTTGTTCATTTCCTTTGGTATGTGAAACCCAAGGACATTCACCAGCCCATCTGTCCGTTTTACAGGAACAGGGCAGGGTAATTTCGACTTGTATTTTTTAAGGAGCTGAGTTTTAGCAGATTGCATTTTTCATAATTAGGTTTTAAGCCTGAGTAATTTGAGAAATTGTCTGAGGCTTCAATAAGGCTTTGAAGAGCGGGTGGTTCAGAGCTTTATGGGAAATTTGTATCATCCGCTTGCATTAGGATCCAATCTTAGACCTGCTAATTACGGGAGCAATAGAGGATGCCTGAGCGCTTTGCGAAAGAGGTTCAATAACGAGCTTTAGCATAGCGAAGCCACCATTAAGATCACTTGTTATGGCCATGCCACTGCGGTGAGCTAACGAATAGGCAGGTGCTATTGGCTGCAGAGTGCGGTTTATTTCCAGGGCCAGGAACCTAACAAGCTGCAGTAAATGGACTGTGCGCTGAAATGGCTCTTGTTTTTAAAAGAGGGCTTTGGTGTCAAAGAAGCCTTTGGCTGTGCGTGTGTTTCTGTGTGTGTATGTGTCTGTGTTTGCTTAACAGGCGAACCAGCGTTAGTCGAGTTTTTGATACAATATGTCTGACAGTGCCTTAAATATAGCAGAAACATCAGTTAATGTGATAAAAACTTTGTAGGGTCGATTTCATATGTCGTCTCCTTATAAGGCGCATTTGGGCAGGAGCATGGCCATCGGTGCGTGGGCAGGTTGGGGAACAGCAGGGCAGAGTTTGCAGCAAGACGCTTTAGGAGTATATTTAGAGCCTGACTTCCTTTTACAGTGCTTTACTGTATCTTCCCTGTGGGTTTCCTCAGCTCTATCACACCTCTAATGGGTTGTGTAGTGAAGGTTAACACAGTGGTGTGTGAGCTGGGGCCCATTCTCTTGAGGACCAGGTGCTGCTGTTGCCTCGGTTTCTTGACTGATAACTGCACAAATTACTGAGTGGCCGTTTAGGCTTTCTGGTTGGGCTTGTGATTCTGACTTGGGATGGATTTGGGTATAACACTGCTGTCGGGCCCTTCAACAAGGCCCTTAACCTCAACACCACTCTGAGGGCCCTCTCTCACCCTCTCGTGCTTGTGAGTCACTCTCAAATTGACTCTAGCTTTATGACCCTCGAAATCAGTGGTTCCCCTACTTGGTCCTGGGGACCCACTGCCCATGCTGATTTTGGTTCTAACCGCAATTATAATCCTTGAATTAACAAACTGTTAGTTTTTCGCAATTAGTTTCTTTTCAGGCCAGATGTTTCACCCTCTTCAACCACATTGATAGAAATGGGTATGCATTCTATGATGTTCAAAGGCCCAACATTCATATTGGGCTCTATTTTCATTCCTTCGCAACTTAAAAGCATGCAGCGGTACCATTATTCACTATTTTGTCCATCGCAAGTGGCATATTTATAAAATTTTCCATTTGGTAGTTTCATGGTCTGTCATAAATGCGTTTGTGTCGCAGTGGGTTGAAGTGTAATAGGGTGTCCATGAATACAGCGTGCACAGTGCCAGTTTCATGTCACTGACCTCATGTGCATTTTTGCTTGCCCAAACCACCTTTGAACGCAAACCCTGTCGCTGTGTGGTATAGTTTCATGGCAGTGACTCTCAGCCAGTGGAGCTGTTTGTAAATGAACGCATATCTGTCATATCGTTTTCCTTCCCTTTCACTTTTGTTATATACCCTATAAATAATGCCAACAAAATAGTGGTGCGTTCTAATGGGAAGGAGAATGTGAAGGGGTGTTTTTACATGTGAATATTTTCTTTGCGTGTTGCAAATGCAAATAATTAACTGAAGTCTGGTCCTTTTTTTTGATTGCATGAGTGTCGTTTTGTTGGCTGTATGGATTAAATGGCTCCCATCTTTTAAAACAAAATGCATTACCTGGTGAGTGGATCTTTATTGCTCTGCATGGGAAGGGGAGAGGCAGCTATATCCTCTGCTGTCTTGATGGGCCCACTGTTGGATGCCCTTCAAAGATGTTTGCCTGGTGTATTTTTGGAGTGATTAAGGGAAGTGTGCGGGATGAATTTAGGGATTATTTGCCGGGAGAGTTTAAGGGGTTCATTCGTTGGTTTTTGAGGTATTTGTAGGGTGGTTTTCAGGGTTTTTGTGGTACAGCTATGCCATTTGTTCGGTACTGAACCATAATTTAACGTGACGCATAGCGGGATGACAACATTACGTGTTCACTTCCTCCCTGGGGCTGTGGCATGCACTAGCGCGGCTTAAACCGCTACACTACAGACAGTGTCACATCTTTAGAAGAAGAAGAATCCCCACCCCTTTCTGCAGGAAGCTGAGAAAACTGACATTTGCAAACCATGTTCTGTCAGGGACTTGACTACTTGCATGTATGATGCTGTCTGTAAGAATTATGGCAGTGCTGCCATTTTGGATTTCTCCAGCACATATTTAAAGTAATTTATTTGAAATAATTTATATATGTGGTGGGGGACTGTAACTTTATTCTTCTGGCATGTATATGTTTACCATGCTATAATTTCGGTACAGTCTTACTGAACAAATATTTATACAATGGGACCATGGAAGTTGAGGGCATCCGAAATGGTGGGATGCGGTCACCAAGCTTGCAGTAACTTTAATATCCACTAGGGGCATCCCATAACCAATTGTCTTGGAACACTCCACTGAAGTCTGGGCCGGAATTAATGTGAATTAATCACCTTCTCTCTTGTAACTTGTCTGGTAATCAAGCTTTGTTTTTAACATGTTCTTGTCTGATCTCTGACTCCAACTTTTTCTCTAACAATTCCCCCTCGAATTTGTCCCAAAAATAAGGTTGCTCTGTATTCATACATGAAGTCATTTCTATTGCGGTAGTTTTGCTGGTTTTATTCTTGTTTTGTAAGAATAAGAGAGATTGCAGCATAGAGGATGGGAGGTCAGAATATGCCAGACAAGGGATGAAAGTGTTGTCCATTTCTTTATTAGTGGGGTGTGATAAAGGATTATTGTGTGTGAAAACACTGTGAATGAGGGAGTAACATGCACTGCCACTGTGTCTTTCCATGCTGCACAAAGTGTCGAGCGGTAAAACGGATCGTATCTAGGCCTCACTGAGTGTTGCACTCTCTATCTCTCTCTCTCTCTCTGTCTCTCTCTCTCTTCACCTTGAATGAAAGCGGCAGGATAATACCTCTTTGACAGTTTACACATCACGTTGGGGTACCATTTTACCCTCCATTCTTCTCTCTAGCTGCCTCTTTTTCTTCTTTTGCTGTTCTTTTTTCATGCTCTTCCAGGGGAAACTAAGAGGCTTAAAATCTCCGCTCTTGTTTGTTGTAAACAGAGGAACAATTATTGAATAAATACTCACGGCCTGAAGAGCCTGTTCTTTAATTCAGGGCTGAACTCTAGTGTGCTGTTCAGTGGAACGTGTTTTTTCTTGCCTCCTTTTTTCTTGTTTTTTTTTTTTTCGAAGGTTTGGCCCTCTTTGTATGACCTTATGAGCCTTTCAGAGAGGGCTGAAGGTCCCTTTAATGAACCTGCAGACATATACTGGAGGCTTCTTTTCAAATGTAACAGTGCGACGCAATTTCATGTTCTTTTGAAGTTAGTTTGCCTCCGGCTCGTCTGTTTTGCGAGGCCTTGAGGCACACGAGTCTGGGCCTTGAGAGATATAGCTGCAGAGTGGAACGCAAACCTCGCGCTGCCTGTCCCCACTCTCACAAGGCCACAAAGCTTACAGAAAAGGACAGTTCAATCTGAATATTCTCTGAGTCTGAATATTCTCTGTTTGAAAAGTCACTTGTTGAGGTACTTGAGACACATTTTATCTCCAATCTTTTCCATTAGGCCCGTGACAGCTGCTGGTGAGATGAGTTCCAGTCGCCATAGACAGATTCCAATACTGTTTGCGGAAATATAGGCCTTGTCCATCAATGGGAAAAAAAAAAACCATTAGAGCAGAACTTAGAGAGGCAGGTGAGAGGAACCCAATTACTGAAGGTAAATGGGTCTGGGGTGGAACAACAGGGATGTAAGTAAACTGGATGCGAATGAGTCATTTGGATTCCGACAGTTAGGTCGCTGCTGAGGTTGAGTTGAAGGCTTGTTCCGACTGGACAAGAGGAGGACAAAGGTGCGCTGTGATTGGTCAAGAGCAGGAGAATTAAAAAAAACGCCAATGAATGTCGAGAGTATTTGGACAGGGACCCAATATTTAACCTCTTCCTCTTGGGATTTTCAGTCGCGTGCCATCTGATGTATAAAAGCTTTTCAGTAAACTCACCTTAAAAGCATGTTCACTCCAAACCGTTTCCCATTTACTCTCCCTGATTAGAAGAGAGAAGGGAAGCACGCTTTAGAAGATGTCTCCCCTTTTCAAATGTTTTCTTTTTAACTCTGAAAATCATTTTGAATAATTGCTGCCTTAAAATATATTACACTGCTGAAAATGGGAGATGGAGTTGAAAATGATTTTAAGATCAATTAATTATTTCTTTTATTGTGATCCCCTACAATATCACATGTATTGCATTTGCATTGTCAGTGGTGATTGGTGATCTCTTTGTCATTTCTTAACTTTAGATTTTTTTTTATCAGTGTGGATTTATGTACCGGTCAATTATTCAGTAAATAAATTGTTTGTTAATCAGGCGATCTTAAACGGGAACAGGTTGAGTAATTATGCATTCATCGGCGGGAGGCTTTTTTACCTCTGACGGCATGCCACAAAAAATCTGTCAAAAAATCCAGGGGCGTTCAAGTTGAAGCGGCCAAAGGGCCCCAGTTACATGGTTCACTTCACGTGTATCTAGATTCCTTAAGATTTAAGTGAAGTATGTCAGCTATGTGTGCATCCATATTGAGTGAACCCTGCAGAAATTACAGTCCCTTAAAATCATGTTACTGTCCGAATACTTACAAACGTCACCTTAAATTACAGAGCCGCAGTGTTTGGGACCATTTTGATTGGTCTGTTGGGGCTGTTTGGAGAAACTGCAGCTGAAGAAGAGGAGCTGTTTGAGTGGCAGACGGTGAGATTTACATACGCTGGGGAGAAAAAAATACTCCTTGATTTAGGATGTGAGCTCCCCAGTAATGGGCATTTTTAGAGGGGAAATCAAAGTGGAGGAGAATTGGACATGCCATTAAACATCTCTGCCAGTCCTCCTCCGGTCTCATTTGGGTTAATCAGTCTTTTTTTTTTTCTGCAGACAGCGTCAAACTCAAAAGCGAGAACGACCGATGCGGTCGCGCCATTCGGTTAATTGAAGGGTGCCGACGTGGAATTGGCGGGAGATAACACGGAAGCGCGTTGCGTCTTCCATTATGCAGGAAATTACTGCTGTTCTGAAACGTCTAGCGCTGTGTACTTTAGCTACAAATAGAGAATTGGGCTGGGAGGGAGGGAGGGACAGATGAAGGGAGAGAGAGAGAGAGAGAGAGAGACTGAAGATAAGCTGACAGGTTTACTTTTACCAATACTGCTTTTATCCAAAATTCTGGATAGAGCTTTCTTATAAAGTATTATATTAGACTATCTGTAATACTGATATGTGCGATACGTTATTGACTCTGTATTTTTCTATTATATTCCAGGACAGGCAGATAAAATGTAAATAGCTGATCTTATTTTTTTTTTTTTTTTTTTGACAAGGCCTTGAGTTGTTCGTGGTACAACCGCTTTGCTGGACCCATTTTATTACGGAAGATAAGGGAAGCGTTACCTAAACTTTGCGGCAAATAACCGATCTGTCACATCTCCTCCTTCAAAAAAACGTTTCTATTATAGCAGATATCCGCTTTGCAAATGGGCTCCTAATCTCTGCAGATTTAGTTCCAAGACGCCGTCTGATTTTGTGGCGGATGCTTCGACCCAGGCTGACCCGTGAGGGTTCGGGAACGGATGAGAGCTTTTCACAAGTATTAGCGCCGCGCGCGTACGGTGCGGAAGAGGCTGCGGGCTAATGTGAGGTGACAGTACGGCATAGTGGTTAGAG
Source organism: Gymnothorax javanicus (assembly GCA_029692085.1). Lineage (NCBI taxonomy): Eukaryota > Metazoa > Chordata > Actinopteri > Anguilliformes > Muraenidae > Gymnothorax > Gymnothorax javanicus. Next base: position 24,823,400 of record CM056196.1, read on the forward strand.
AAGTGGGATTTTAACTCCGCATCTCTCGTTGCACCCTCTGAATAAGGAGACAGCCCCTGAAGCACTTGAGTATATTCTCAGTAGTATAAATGGCTGGTATGTGAGAACTTAAGCTGGATGAGTCATTCTGAATTACAGTTAATGTGAAATGCGAGAGTAAGGTTAATCATTTAATCCACCTCTTGAAAATCAGATAACGTAAAATTCACTTTCTCCTCAGTTCTGTCAGCCAACTCACGTGTAAACCCTCAATAGCAGCATAAACAAATAGATACAATGATATTTTGGCATCTACAGTAGGCTCTGACCCTGATACACTCTGCGGCCTACTTAGCTGGAGGAGAGGAGAGTAAAAAATATCAGTAGAAATATCATCCCCTTCTCTGGGGGAGATTTAGATCACACAGGTGGATTCTGGGATAGAGGGGGATAATGTTTACTAGTGGTGCAGCAGCCGAGAGCGATGCAGCATAGCAGCAGGCTGAGGCATGAGTTGCTGCAGAGACAGAGCTGAAAAGCAGCTTATGTAGCCCACCTACTGGAGTGGTAGAGCACTGTCTGACATGCATGGGAGTGTCTATGGGAATGTGGGTGTGTTTGTCGTGTTGCCTGCCAGTACTACGTCTGCAAGCTGCACTGCAGTATTGTCAGTACTGTATGAACTTGTGTTAAAGTCTTACATTATGAATTCTTTTAATATGTATGGCTGTTAAACTAGTCTACTTTCACGAAGAAGATTGTTTCCTTCCCCTTCCTGGAAAATGGTTTTACTTTTATGTGTCAACATCGGGTACCAGCAGTCGTAGGCTTTTATACATCCTCAGAGACAACTTACCCTGTTACCCTAATATCATTGACCCTTTATCAGTGACCCTTTCCACAGTCCATGTCTGCAGTTAATGTCAATCAAAGCGAGCCTTACCTCCCATCCAAATATTCCCAGTCAGAAGATTGTTTTACATCGCAAGATGTATGTAATAATTGCGGTCATTTGTTCTGCTCTTGCCTGTGTCTGATGGCGCCATGAGTGGTTACATCTGCTTTGTAAGAAGTTGTTGCGCAGGAGGGTGACCTGTAAACTCATTCTGATGTGAGGCTGCTGGGTGGGTGACCCTGTTAAAGGCCTGCTTCACTGTGTTGCGGTGTTCCACGGTCTGGACAGCCTTACAGGTTACATAGAGGGCGTGTGCCTGCGGCGGCAGGGAAGACCTGGCCCTATGCACACAGGCGGCTCTGCACCGAGAGAATGATTTGGGGGAAAAAGTCCAAAAACCAGGTGCAGTTTTTGACATTTTAATAAATGTAAAAGCTGCAGAAACACAGCTTGGCTGCCCCAAATTCTCTCCCTCTCCCCATGTCATACAAGTGTGGGTGAGATTACCCCGAGGGGCTGTGTGTGTGCTTTGTGTTGCTGCACGAGAGTGTTCGTTTTTTGTCTGTGTGTGTGTGTGTGTGTGTGTGTGTGTTGCCTTTCGGACCTAGGCGTGTCTGGGTGTTTGGTTTACCCTGTGGATGTGAATTTTATTTTCGGAACCTGTGTATGTGTGTGTGTGTGCTGAATTTACACTGAGGGAGTGTGCATTTCTATGTTTGTGGGTAGACCCTGTGTGTATGTGTGTAAGGAGGAAGTGCAGAATCTCAGCTCCCTCCCTCCCATTAGCTGAGGAAAGCGGTTTTTAAAAAGCACTTTTAGCGTGTGACACGCTCCATTCATCACCTGCGCTGTGGTACAGGTGAGGCTCTCCTGACACGTGGAGCTAAGAGCGGCATGTAGCAGTGACTGGAAACATGTCAGGGCTCACCTGAGCACTGCCTCCTGATCTGTACAGGTGCGACTGACCCTGTCGAGCCCAATTCACTGATGCTATACGGTCTGCAGGTACAAGCTGAGATTTACCTTGTTAGCAGGATTGCATAATTACTTAAGATGAAAGTCCATTCTTATATGGGAGCAATGGCTGTTGGACATGGGACTTGGCAATCATATGTAAGCATTGAACATAAAAACACCTCTTTCAACGAAAAATAGTAGTATGTCTATAATTCCTCCGATTTTGATTTCAACTGTAATGTTCACGCTTGATTCAAAGAATTACTTGCTCAACAAGATCGCCAACTGTTTCATAAGGTGTGGTTAATTGCGCTTAGGGTGAAAACGTACAGGATGGTAGATCTCCTGGAACAGGGCTGGGCAGCACAGATTCTCTGTTCGCTTTAATTTTGACAGTTTACCTATGGGTAACCTTTCCAGTCGGTTTTGTTTTGCACGTTTCACATTAAACAAGCCCCCAAATACAAGGTGACTCCCTGCACCTGCAGCCCTCAACGCATCAAATTCAGGGGACAATTTCTTCACGTTCACATTGCAAGTCTCATTGCTCAATTCCAATATTTCTCTCAGATCGCATTTGCCTATCTTGACTGTTCACATTCATAATTACAGGTGACCCGTACCTAACTGTTATGTGAATGCATCAGTCCTCAAAAACGGTAGGCATGCGCACAATGATACATTTAGTCACGTGTCACAATGTCACCAGCAACAAAAATACATCATATTAAAGTATTAAAATTTAAATACTTAAATGATTAAAACCTGATTCAAACAGAGAAAATGGACGCGCTTGTTGTGAAAGTATGGATGGGATTTTGACCTTAAAGATGGCAGACAGTTTGTCAGCTGTCCGTGATGAGGTTGAGAAGGCAAAAAAATCCAGAAGGCTAGCTTTGTAGATTTTTTGTTGTGCTTAGCACATGCATAAAGGTGAAAAGCTACATGGAATCTGACCAGAATCATGTCGCATGGCTACGTATCAGATTTGTAACTGATCTTGGACCACATAAGACAGTGACTCAATTCTGATTTTAACCCCTTTGCACAGAATAAAAATAATTTCAATTTTTCCTGTTATGCATGAGCCTATTTGGGCTAGTTGTGTTACAGAGACTCTGGAAAATTCTTCCAGCAAAGCAAGACATTTGGAAGTTCAATCACAGAATTACTCAGGAGTTAAATTTCGGAATTTACAGACGCCTGCGTCTATATCTGTGCAAAGGGGTTAAGATCAGAATTAAACATCAGATTTCTGTGTCCGCACTGCCCTGAAAATATCAAATCTGTGTCACATTAAGGCAAAAAAATCAGATTTGAGTCACTTCAGCCTGATAATGTGAACGTAGCCTCAGTCACACTTTTAAACAGGCTTCAAAATCGTTTGATCTGCCTCCCGGGCCAAGGGAAGTGCTTTTCAGAATCTCACATCTTTAAAGAGTATTAAAATAAAGATGACTGCAAATCTTAGTCAGATAAGGTGCATTTGTAGTGCCTGGCTCTTTATAACATATGCATTTTGTGGAAACATTATTTATTCATGATCCGAATATAGCTTTGATTTTAATGGATGACTGCGAGTGGGGAAACGCATCAGGCTATCTATACATGACCAGCTTTATTATTTTTCCTCATAAAATGTTTTATGTAGTATGGATTTGGATCTGTCTGCACTAAAATTGAATTTCTGAAATTATATTTTGCGTAGCGTACCCTAAATTGACTTTATAGACTAATAACTCCTGGTTTATTGCACAGAAATATTAAAAATACAAGCTTGTTGGTTTTGCATGTTGAGGTTTGCAATACTCAGCCTTTTTTTTTGGCTGCTTGCAATTTGATTTACAAAATATAAAGTATTTCTTGTTTTATTAAGGGCTAATCAGAGCATCAGAGAGTGTGAGGGTGGAATGATTTAGATAAATTGAACTTTGCTCATTCAAATGGTTTTATTGCCTTAATAAAATATAACACAAAGTTTTCAAGAAGTATGCTAATAAAGTTTACCTCATCATACTGCGGAGGCTATTATTTATCTTTTTATACTGGGGGTCTGAATTTTAAAACCATCCAGGAGGTTAGGAGCAAGCTGGTGCTCAATAGGGTACCATAGAATCGTAATGCAACTCGTTGCTTTTTTTAACTGGCACCATAGAATCAAGTAGTTAATTGCTACTTGTTGCTTTGTTGAGTGATGCCATAGAATTAAGGCAGGCAGCATCACTTGTTACTTTATTAAGCAGTACCACAGAATGAAGACAAATAATGCCACTTTTTACGATAATGCATACCATAGAATGAAGCAGAATAATGTCATTCAATACTAATGATAATACATTCAATAAAGTGGCACCCAGTGACGGCTGGTGAGCTGAAAATTGATGAAGAGCAGAACATCCCTTGAAACTAGTGATTGGTTGTGACCTGACTTCAATCAAATATTTTAATCAACATTGCTTAAACTGCGAAAACACTTAGTATTATCTGGTATGGCCAGGTTTTCTCATCAACACAGAAAAAGAAAACATGGCATTTTGATGCAAAATTGCATTTCAAACAATTTTTTGTGTTCTTTATTGTTAGTGAACAACCATGAAGCTAAGATTAGTTAATGCAGGATGTGCAATAAGCAAACAATGAGGTTAGCATATAATTTATTTATTTTGCAAAGTGAATTGAATATTTTATCTTAATTTCTGCAACATTGCATAAAGGAGGAAGCTGTTTGTTTGATTGCCGGTGGTTCATTGAAATGATTGCAAAACTTGTTGTTCAAGGAAAATGATTGAAAGTTGATAAGGATTTATTAGTTCTTGTCTTACCTTAAGGAAGAGAACTTGCAACACCTGATGGTCCTGAGTGTTTTTGGAGCTCATTATTTTCAAGGGATGTACTGTGCTTTGTCCATTTTCAGTTTACCCGCCGTCAATGGTGGCACCATTGAATGAAGTAAAATAACATCACGTGGTACTTTGGTACTTTAAAGTGGTACCAAGAATGAAGGAACATTAACTCACTTGGTGCTTCATTAGGTGGCATTAGTGAATAAATCAAAATAATGTGACTCATTACTTATTAAGTATTACCATAGAATGAAATGGAATAACATCACTTGGTACTTTTTTGAGTAGCATTGTAGAATGAAGTTGAATAATGACACTCAGTACCATAGAATGATGCTGGAAGCATCCCTCCTTAAGTTCATCACTGACCCTGTTTGGAGGACTAACATTTTCTCTCTCCTTGTGCTCTTGTCTTGCAGGTTTTTTAAGTACCGGTGACCAGGCTGCGAAAGGGAACTATGGCCTGTTGGACCAGATCCAGGCACTACGCTGGACCAGCGAAAACATCGCCTTCTTCGGGGGCGACCCCTTGCGCATAACAGTTTTTGGATCAGGGGCTGGCGCCTCTTGTGTCAACCTTTTGACCCTGTCCCATTACTCTGAAGGTAACCGCTGGAGCAATTCAACCAAAGGTACAAAGCAGGTCGCAACTTCTCGACAATTCTTGGTGTTTGCATGCTTCTGATATCAGTGTTGGACTGTGATTTGAGCATTTTTCTTAATAAGGAAAGCTGGGTTTTTTCTTTTATAGCTGCCTAGGGGTCATTTCGTTTGAGTGTGTTTTTTTAATTTATTTAGGTAACGCTATATTTTACAGACTGTTAATTGCGGTACAGTATACCAGCTAATTAGAAGCAGTTATCGGTGAACTTATTTTGATTCCAGAAGTAAGTCCTTTGTTATTGGTTGCCAAATACATTTTCTCACTGCTTAATAAGTAAGTTTCACGGCATGTATTTGCTTTTGTTTCATAGTAATTACCTCTTAAATCAAAAGGTCCTAATGATCACCCCAAGTAGCTAATAGTTACCCTGTGTGAGCTGGGTAAACACTGTTATTAACGGTCTGTAAATAAAGCATCAGCATTGTCTCTTGCTGTTTTTGTACTCCTTTTCTCTTACCTGTTCATGTTTGTGGATTTTTATTCCCGTGGATTGAGCTCAGTACATCACGTTGCGGATTTCTGAAATTCTTTATTGCAGGAATCCTCTGGGGCAATTTTAAAAATTTTTTTTTACTCTGGTTTCCATTCCACTCCGTTAAAAATCAATCTGTCAATTTTGCTCGGGATCAGAATGGGACGAGCGAGTGACGCATCAAACAGAATAAATGTCTGATAGATTTCCCTGACGAGGTGGTGGTTCAATACTGCCCTAGTCCTCTTGGGAAGGATGGGGAAAGAGATGCTGATAACTAAGAAGGAGAATTTAACTTCCTGTTACCTGTTGCTCAAGCCTTAAATGCAGGATGCTGCGGGACAGCCATTTTACATTTCAATGTTTTTAGCAGGTTTTCCTTTTAATCCTAAGTGAGATACAGGAAGTGCGCTAGCTTGCCAACATGAACCAAGGCATAAAATCCATACATTGCTAAATCAAAAAAAATCATGCGTGGCCCAACCGTAAACAAGCAATAATACTAGTGCATCTCATAGTAAGTGCATCTCAGAGACTGAAATCCAGGTTCAGAAAGTCCTCTCCAGTATTTTTCTTTAGTTGCTTGAAATCAAGTCCCTTGGCTGATTTCAGGAGTGGAGGTGAAACATGGCCGGGTTTTTACTTTCTGACTCCTGGATTTTCCATCTCTGGTGCTTAGGAGATGTGCAAGGCTTGCAGCTGGTGAGTTGAATTGTCAAAGAGCCAAGATGATGAGCAGGTTTCTTTAAACTCATGATTTCTCTCTGTCTATAGCAGTCTGTTCAGCCTATGCCTGCAGACTGAGCTTCTAAATATAGCAGCGCAGTTTCTCGGAAAGAAAATGGAGATTGGTAGTCCCTGACAGTGTTTGATTCTGATGTGCTATTCCATTAAATGGGTACTGCACCTTTAATACCACAATGCACTGCTCTCTCAGACCTTATTTATGCCTGTTTTCTTTGAAGATGTGTGACAGACTTTTTTTTGAAAGGAAGAATCCCTCGATACAAAAGATCACACGTCGCTTTCTGAATCTGAGATCAATGCGACTGAACTGGGTGAAAACATAGAAAGTTTACCGTAGCATAATGTGCCAACATTGACACTGCTCCAAAAACTTGGATAAACAACGTTGACAAACGATCTGTCCCTGGCTCAGTGTTCTTTTGGGATCCTTCGAAAAAACTCCATTTGAAAAGAATCATGTATTATTATGCATCATGAGAAAATAGTCCCGTTACACATCATGAGAAAGCAGTCCTGATAAGTATCCTCAGAAAATAGTCCTGCTTAACATCATGGGGAAAAGTCCTCTCATGCATCATCAGAAAATAGTCTTTTATGCCTCAGAACTAAAAAGTATCCCTTTTCTGCATAATCTGAAAATAGTTATTTCAGACGTCATCGGAAAATAGTCCTGTTACATATCATCAGAAAATAGTCCTGTTGCAGGAGGCCCGGATTCATTGCAGAAGTGGCCATAGCTAATGTCAAAAGTGAAATTTATGATACCAGCAGAAAAACCACAAAATATTTTCCGCTTAGCTAATCCTTTACAATAGGTCACTTGGCCCACATGGTGGCAGTATAACTCCGAAGATTAAAGCAATATTTTCACGACTTTGAATACAGGGCTAAGTATGCAGTCGCTAGTATTTACGAAACATTTTCCAGTCGAATCACCTGGACCCCGTGCCTCTGATGAAGAGGAGGTGTTTGAACTTTACTCACAAATATAAACAATGCGTTTCAAAGTTTTGAACACACCATGATATTTATACCATCAATACTAAATGGATTTGTTTCTGTTAGTCATTGTCTTGTTTGGTGAAAGTTGGAAGCAACTTTATTTCTGTACTTGGTGGAAGGGAGGAGCAACATTAACGTTAACGTTCAGCTATGTTTAATTATTTTACGTTTTTAAACACTAGCACTTTTGATTTGTTTGCAGAAGCATGCAGTCTCTTGCTGTAATTGATAGCTAAAGTTAGTTCAGCTAGCAAGATTAACGACTCAAGCGAAACAATGTCACAAGCAACTTCAAACAACTTTATTGGTCACGATGTACACTGTATGCATCTGATTGGTTTCACCATGAACTCTTGGATTGGATTAAAATGTAAATATTCTTCCCGTTTGATTGAAACGTCTTTTTACCATAAGTGTTGCAATAGTAGACACAGTCACAAATTAAGTGACACAACAAGCGCACGGTCCCTCCTTAAATATGATCCTGTAGGCCTCCCACAAAGAAAAATCATCTCTCGGGAACGAGATGGGGGCGAGGGTGTCAGATGTATTTGACGCAATTAGGTCAGTCAGCAATTAGGTCTGTCAGCACCAAGTGACCTTCAGAATAGTTTATATGACAGTGGTCACCTCTTAGAATATGAAGGGACTGTATTAAGCAAAAGGAACTGGTTTAATAATAACCAGCTCGTTTTGCTCACATGATAATATCAAGGCTAGCGAGAGAAATAGTCTGTAATTATTTCAGGTCAACTCTGTGGACTCATTCAAATGTTCAGTTCTTTTATTCTTATTTCATGCTACCACACATCAGCACACTTCGCAAGCCATTACAAGACACTCGGCCATGGCATCAAACCCTCAAAATTCTTGAATCGCCATTTAATGATGAACGAGCCGAATTACCGAGGCAAACAATGGAAGGACCGTCCATGCTATCCATTCTAACCTATTGAGTGAAATCACTTCAAAGATTCCACATTTCTTTGCCAAAATTTCTGATGCAAAAAATCAGCGGGCGACATCGCACTTAACCTTCTAGACGAACCATACAACACTGTTTAATACAGCACTCAACATCCAAAGAAAATAAGCTTGCAAAACCTGATTTTGTTGACTTGTATTTGACCTAGAGGACAAGTATGATTGAAGCATCCTCTACTATAAGTGTAGCAATATAGGGGCATTTGCAATTGTTACAGGGATAATTCTACTTTAATTCTGAATATAAATTTGACCCAGTGCTTCTGGTGCCATTGTCCTGCTACACATCTGAAAAAAAAATCCTGTTACAGATCATCAGAAAATGGTCCTGTCACACACAGTCAAAAAATAAGCCTGATATGTATCATTGGAAAAGAGTGTTGTCACATATCATAAGAAAATAGTCCTGTTACCCATCATCAGGAAATAATCCTGTACATCATCAGAGAATAGCCCTGTTACATTTCATCAGAAAATAGTCCTGCTACACACCGTGCGAAAATAGCTGTCAAACGTAATCAGAAAATAGTTTATTTACCAGTCATCTGAAAATAGTCCTGTTACAGATCTTTGGAAAATGGTCCTGTTACACACAATCAGAAGAGTCCTTTTACATATGATCAGAAAATAGCACTGCTCTTTTTAAACCTCAAGTTATGGATGCCACAGTATGTAAACTTATTGTTCAACCATCATAAAAAAAGTTTTACAAAACTTCACTTCAGAAAGATTATCCAAAATGCACTGAAATGTACATTTATTTTTCATTAGGATGACAACTGGAAAATTAAATAAAATAAATAAAATATTTTTGCTGCAGTGGTTTTGTTTTATAATTCTGATTGAATAGATCTTAAATCTAGTTTAAATTTTTGGCGGCTGCCCATGAGATTTGACCCCAAACCTTTTATGTTGAGGATATGTTAAAATATGGATGCGTGAATGAGAATAGCTTTTTTGGTTCGGTGCACTATTTCTATCTCGCTGTCTCTCCCAGCTCGGTTTGCACACCAGAAAGAGTTCTTACTTGAGAGTAAACAAACAGAAAATGCAGCACTCGTGGTTTTGCTTCTGCATGAGCTTGCATCCCTGAAAAACATACGTTGGTGCAATGTGCAGTGATCTCTTACATCAGCGGCAATGCTGCGGTGGAAACGGTTGGGGTGGTATGTTGTTCTTACTGAATGTTTAATTTATCGTGCAGCATTTCATGAAATTAGCAAAATTTATATTTACGCTCTTCTCCGGTTAAAAGATTTGAATCGCATTGCGAATAACTTCATAGAATTTTTCGGAGCGTGCACCACATGTGCTTTTCCATACGTTTGAAAATGCCAGGGCTGTTCATTTGGAAATAACTGATTATCTGGATGCAATTAAAAGCGCTGCTTGTGCACAAACAGCTCCACGCTCAATTAAACGCCGCGTGACGCCTCAGCTTCCCGCTAAGAGACGCGTTGTTTGCCGTTCGTTTCGTAATTAACAGCTTATCAGGTGGTTATATCAGAGTCCCTGAATGATTGATGACACTGATATTTATCTGTGTTTAAATCATGACTCGAGTCATCTAGTGAGTGAGTGTGGCTGTGTGTCTTCATTGTGGATGGAAGCAGGGGTGGAGGATCGATTTGGGTGGTGATCAGTGTGTGAGTGGGTGGTGGGGGGGTGGATTTGGTTCGTGCAGAGTGTGGTAATGTGGTTACTGTGTGTTTATGTGTTTGACTGTGTGGTTGTGTGTATGTGCGCGCACGTGTGTGTGTGTGTGTGCGTGTGGATGGTAGATTTGTTTAGTATTGATTCATAGTACGTTCTGTATTCAGTGTCCTCACTGCAAAAATTGTTTTCTTTCTGAGCATTTTAGTCGACTCATGAGACTGAATAGTTTCTCTTTAGTAGTATGCTTATATGAAGTTTGCTCGATTAGTGACATTTTCTCTCCCCATTGGGTAACGTTTTGAAATGATTCGAATTATCGCACCTCATTGGCATTTTTTTTTCTTCCATTGAGCAAAAAAGTAACAAAAAGAAGATGATTTTTTTTTTTTACCAGTTTCTCTAACACAGATTAATCCAAATCCTAGACTAAACTGTACTTGTATTTGGAGAGTCTTTGTACAAAATTCAATTTAATCTGCTTTTGGGAAACTGCTCTTTAAAGTCTTAATATGAGGCTAAAATGCTTTTTGGGATTGCTGTATTATTTCTTTCTTGGTTTTAAAAGTCCTGTGCTTGTGTGCAAATATAAGCACATTGCTTGTGGGATGGGTGCCCTGTTACAGGCTGGTCTCCCTCCCCCCTCCATTACAGGACTGTTCCAAAGGGCTATAGCTCAGAGTGGAACTGCCCTCTCCAGCTGGGCCGTTAGTTTCCAGCCCGCCAAGTACGCCCGAATGCTGGCCAAGAAGGTGGGATGCAACCTACTGGACACAGTGGGCCTGGTGGACTGCCTTCAGAGGAAACACTACAAGGAGCTAGTGGACCAGGTGTGGAACACTGAGTGCACTTAAAGTCATTCTGAATACCATTACTGGCATGCTATGCACACTGAAAGGCATACCTTGCACACTTACAGTAGTGGTCCTCTATGTTGCTCCTGGGGATACTATATAACAGGGATCCTCAAATCTGGACCTCGAATCCAAATCCAGCCCAGGTTTTCTGTTATCCCAGGCAAGTAAAAGTTAGTGCCTCTGATTGGCCAGACTGTGTTAACACCTGACTCCCAGGTAAAGAGAGTGTGGAAAACCAGCAGTTCGCAGACCTCGTAGGGTGTGATTTGAGGACCAGGGCTTTATACACTTATATGCAGGACATTATGCAATTATTGGTATACTATCCAGGATTTTCACCTTGTGAGTATGTATCAATGCTAAAGCATATCTGTGATGCAGTAGCAGACTGTCTTATAGGGTTTGTCTGCGTTCTTAAATTTGGGCTGCACGTTGTTCTGTGCAAGAACATGAGGAAGCTTTGTTCATGTTCCTTGCTTTGCTCTTTGTGTCCTTTGTAGCAGTTCTCTGTGCGTAATTGACCGTTGGACTTTGCGGTTGTTCTTCTACACAGGACATCCAGCCAGCTCGGTACCACATTGCGTTCGGTCCGGTGATCGACGGAGACGTGATCCCAGACGATCCCCAGATCCTAATGGAGCAGGGCGAGTTCCTGAACTACGACATCATGCTGGGCGTCAACCAGGGCGAGGGGCTGAAGTTTGTGGAGCTGATCGTGGACAACGAGAACGGCGTCCAGGCCAACGACTTCGACTACGCCGTGTCCAGCTTCGTGGACGACCTGTATGGCTACCCAGAGGGGAAGGATATTTTGCGGGAGACCATAAAGTTCATGTACACGGACTGGGCCGACCGCCACAACCCCGAGACGCGGCGGAAGACCCTGCTGGCGCTCTTCACCGACCACCAGTGGGTGGCGCCGGCGGTCGCCACAGCCGACCTGCACTCCAGTTTCGGCTCGCCCACCTACTTCTACGCCTTTTACCACCACTGCCAGACGGAGCAAGTCCCAGCCTGGGCAGACGCGGCCCACGGCGACGAGATCCCCTACGTCTTCGGCCTGCCCATGGTGGGCCCCACCGACCTCTTCCCCTGCAACTTCTCCAAGAACGACGTCATGCTAAGCGCCGTCGTCATGACCTACTGGACCAACTTCGCCAAAACCGGGTGAGCCGTCACGTGGCGGAGTTAGCTAAGCTAGTGCACTTGTAAAAAAAAGATTGACCGGGGAGACGCCATGTGATGGCCTATTAATCAACTAATCAGCATCTAGAGTCTGTCAAAAAGACTCAAGAGGTTTCTTAGTAGTATCTGGTTTGTAACTGTATGGAGCTACAATAAAAGCCTACACACACACCAGCCCCTTCTGCACGACTTTGTGAATTCCTGGCCCGGGCTGGATAGCTGGGGTGGGTATGATTGTCCAAGCACCTAATTGATTGGTGCTTCAAGCTTCAGTGTAGCAAACATAGGCACAGCCTTTGGCCCTTTAGCATGGTCCCTTAACCCCTACCCCTGAGAGAGATGCCCTGCTCACATTTACATTTATATTCTTATACAGACAAATCAACTGTTTCCATTTGTGGAAATAAATTGTTGAACTACTTTGATGTATTGTAACAGAATTTAACTCTAAAACCTGTAAATGTGTGTATCTCTAACTCAAGAATGCTCTCAGTCCAGGCAGATGAAAATGATGTTTGCCTCTTTGTTGTTGTCTGGGAGCATTTATTACCATCTACAGGAATCTCTTACTCCCTTTAGCACTAGTAAGATCAACTCAAAATGCAGTTTTGTGTTGCTTTCTGTTTTACAACTGAATTTCCATTTCCCAAAATGGTAAGTTTGAATATTCAGGGTTCTGTCTGACTCTTAAAAGGTTTAGTCATTAACATGGGATTCCTTTATCTTTGCTAATTGTATCACTCATATGATAGTCTAGCCGCTGCTGCCGTTGCAATTGCCTTGTAGTCGCTCAAAGACCAACAATTTTTCACCCGTTACTGTTAAATTTAGCGTGGAACTAGCCTATAACAAGAGCACTAAACCTGCTGATTTTGGAAAAAATAACATTATTAGTGATAGATGATTGTTTCTTTATTTATGGTTAAGGCCCGATATAATTGCGTGACACATCACAAATGTCGAGTGATTTCTATCGTACCTGGCATTAGCGTTGTCTGTCTCAGGGGATCAAATCTTGTGATTTTGGCCAATAATCACATATAGCAGTAATAAAGTCCACAGATGTACCCTTATTCATGTGCAAATCTATAGGGGGCGTAGTGCCAAAGGTATCTGACTGGGATTTAGAGGGTTGATGTTTATTTTGTACAGCTGTTGGGCCCTTGAGCTAGATCCTTGACTCTACATTAACCTGTTTAGTTTAATCAACTTTAAGTTGCTATGCAGAAAAAAGCCTCTGCTAAAAACTGTTATGCATCCCATATCTTAGCCCTTAAAGCAAACTGTCAGTGTACCACCAGTCCTCTGTTGTACAAACGCATCATATACAGACGGGCGAGCGATCCTTTATTTGTATAAATGCTCAGGAGCTCTAATTTCTAAGATTGTATAAAATTAATTTTTTCATTGATTAGTGTTAATGTTCTCTGAAAGGGCCACCGAAGCTGTTGAGTGATCTTTTCCAGGTGAAGAGGAAAATTGTTTGAGTGGACTGAATCACAGGTTCATGTCTCTGAATCGAAAAACACACTCAGTGTTAGTTTCGGGTTAAACATGGATGCAGTCCTCATCTGCACTGAAATGAGCATGTGAATGCAAGGAGATTTACTAAGTCATTAATAATAATAATGAACACAGAAGCAGCACCAGAGCGTATTTTCTGCAGTGTGCTTATTACAGTGCTGTTCATTCATATGATTATCATGTGTTATAGTATATCATCACAGTGATAATCGGTGGATTACGACTAACACACTCAGCATTATGATAAATGACTAACGGTAACCATGGAGACCATTCCTCTTGGTGTAAAAAGCTGTAGTAACAAGACCTTTCGTGTGAGTATTCTATAACCATGCATGTACGTTCGCGTATATCTTGTATAATTTTTGAAAACATTTGTGGTGCTTCTCATGCCTCAAGCGGTAGTTAAAGTTGTCTCTCTGCAAAATCATTTCGAATTGAAGACCCCAGTGCTAATAGTACTGAAATCACAAAATGTCCACTTTGTGAAAATTGAGAAAATCGACTTAAGTAGCTATAAAAGACATTTTCCCATCCTTACTTCACAATGTGTGAAAATGTGGCTTTAGAAATTTTAGTATGGGGCTTTTCAATTGATAAAGATGTTACTAGTTAAATCGCACTGTTATTCCACTTCTAAAAATGCCGCAATAATCCAACACCAGTTTCCATTCAATTTTAAACTTATTTTGCATTTTCTCCCTTTTCTTCTCCTTATCCATTCCTCATTCATGGTTTCTGTTTGTTCAAAACCACAACGTCTTTTATTCTTCATGTGAGAATACCCTTTACAGGGCTACCTCAGGGGCTTGTAATTGGACCAGGTGGATGCGTGGTGAATTTAGCCCTGGTACTTAAGGCCCATCCCTGAGATGGTGGTCTCTGGTGGTTATATGGGGCCTGTTTTAATGCGCTGCCGTAGTGTATGAAACCGTCATATAAAACCACTCTGCTTAAGAAGGCTCAGCATGCGGGAGCTCGTGTAATTGTTCTTTAGAGAAAGACAGTGAGCGCGAGGGACAATAATGAGCCTCATATATATAACCGCCAGTGGCCTTGCCACTTGAGTCGAGGGTGCCTTAGATTTATGCCGCCATTTTGCATGGAAAAGGCCTGTTTATGACATGTTCCGGCACGTTCCGTACATCGTTATGGGCCCAAGGGCAACATGTGATGAGGGTGGCGGGGGATGCGGGAGGGGGGTTGGTTAAAGAATTATGGGAAAGGGGCGGTGTCTTTAACCTCGTAATGGGTGGAGCAATAATGAGTCATCTATAGAAGACTCGGTCAGAACACTGGGATAATAAACTCTCAGCGTTCCTCAGTGGGTAAGAATGTTGGTTACACGTCGAATGTGATTGGTGGATTTTTTGCTGACATTTTCCAGTCATTCTCGAGTGGCTCTCAGAACTAATCCGTCCTTCCCTCACTTGCATTTTTTTTTTGCTATTGGAAAGCACATTAGGATAGACTTAGCACCAATCAGAATCCGCTTGGAACCAGTGAGATCATGCTCTTACTGTATCTCAGGCACTTTGATTAAAAAAAGCCTTGTTCATTGTAACACAGGGATGATAAAAGCTATCTCTCAAACCCTAAACCAGTCCATGCCGCATCTCTGCTAGGTTAATAAACTGAACAGTCAATTCAGGTTGGCTAGACAGTTTTCACACCTGACTCCCTGGTAAAGGAACAATAGGTAACTCGCTGTCCTCAAGGGAATCAGAAGGGCCATGATTTGACACTCCTTGCTGCAAGGAATGTATGCCTTGCAAGTTTTGCCGTTCTAACTGCTACTAAATCCCCCTCTTTTTTTTTGTTCTTCAGTGACCCGAATCAGCCGGTTCCCCAAGACACCAAGTTCATCCACACCAAGCCCAACCGCTTCGAGGAGGTGGCGTGGACCCGCTACAACCAGAAGGACCAGCTGTATCTGCACATCGGACTGAAGCCGCGAGTCAAGGAGCACTACCGCGCCAACAAGGTCAACCTGTGGCTGGAGCTGGTGCCGCACCTGCACAGCCTCAACGAGGTCACCCAGATCATCTCCACCACCACCAAGGTCCCGCCTCCCGAGGTCACGCCGCGGACGCCCAAGAAGATCCCCGCCAACACCAAGCGGCCCAACCCCACGCCGTTCCCCACCGAGAACCAGCAGAACCAGGCCGGCAAGAACCAGCCCTTCCTGGTGGACCAGCGGGACTACTCCACGGAGCTGAGCGTCACCATCGCCGTGGGGGCGTCCCTGCTCTTCCTCAACATCCTGGCCTTCGCCGCCCTCTACTACAAGAAGGACAAGCGGCGACACGAGGTTCATCGACGCTGCAGTCCGCAGCGCAGCGCTAACGCTAACGCCGGCCTGGCACACACCCAGGAAGAGGAGCTGATGTCCCTGCAGATGAAGCACAGCGACCTGGACCACGAGTGCGACGCCCTCCACCCTCACGAGGTGGTGCTACGCACCGCCTGCCCGCCCGACTACACGCTGGCCATGCGCCGCTCCCCGGACGACATCCCGCTCATGACGCCTAACACCATCACCCTCATCCCCAATGCCATACCAGGCGGCCTACAGCCCCCCTTCAACCACCCGTTCAACACCGCCTTCCCCCCACCTCCGCCCAGCGGACAGAACAGCACCCTGCCGCACCCCCACGCGCACTCACACTCCACCACCAGGGTATAGCCGGTGGGACCGACCGCGCACCCGCTACACGGACAACAAAAAAAAACCCACAGAGACCCCAAAAACGAGATTTCCGGGAACGCTTCTAACTCCTACGAACTTCTTTTATGGGGAGACATCTGGAATTCTTGTTCAAAGTCGGAAAAAAGGGAGATGTATCGTTTTTACATGCGTTAAAATTTAAAAAAATACTAATAGATACAAAAATTATCAGAACTATGAAACAGACAATAACGAATCGTGAAGGATTTTATTTTTCTGGTCACCGGTGTCCTTTGGGAGGGTAAAAAACATGAATGGTGAACTTCACTATGGAATAATTTTGGGAATGTGCTTGGATGTTCTTGTCAGATTTGAGGAATTTAAAAAAAAGAAACGCAAGATGAGGAATGCTGGAGAGTGAGGTGGCAGACAGGAAAAATAAGTGCTTTCTGAGTTTTCCGGACGACAGACGCACCTGTTTGGCAAATGGGTGAATTCACACCTGCTGGCCGAACAGCTAGCAGATTTAAGATTATATACTCTAAGAAAAAACACACATACAAACACACACACACACACACACAAACAACACTAAAGGAGAAAAAAAAAACTGTTGAAGAATATGCACAAAAACGGAGACGTTCTCCAAGAAGTCTTGGATTCTTTTCCTCAACTTTATTTTTTGGGAACGTTTTATTGTACAGGACCTTATTTACATATCTAGATACGTACACAAAGCACCAATGCTGTATGGGCCCAGTCAGGGCTTCTGTCGCCGCGGTCCGCCAGTGGAGTGGAGCAGGGTTGGATGGGGGGGACCTGTTTTTGGCAGATTACAGCTTCATCATCACACAAGTGCTGCCCGTTCAAAGAGGAGATCGGAGACCTTGCAGGACTGGGGGAACTGGATATTTTTAGCACGACGACGCGCATGACAATTTATCTGCTTGGTGGCTGTTCTGCTGAATGAGACATAATTAAATTCATTTTCACCCCCAGTGGATTTGTTTTTTGAGGAAGTGCTTCTCTGATTGGCTGCTGTCTCACGTGGAGGATTCTGGGAAAGTGTTGGGGTACGGGAGGGTAGGGGGTTATGGATTGGAGAGTGGGCCAGGTGAAGGGGCGGGGCCGAGGGTGTGATAGTACAGTAACTACAGTACATACACAGTAGCTTGAGTGAACATGGTATATAAGGACTAGTTTTGTACATTGTGTGTTGGTACAACTTTTTAATAGTGTGAGAAAAACACTGAAACCCCACAAAGAGGGAATGTCATTGCTTTTCCTTTGAGTTTACGCCCATTGTTCTACACTTTTAAACGTATATTTTTTTTCATCGCTTCTCGCTAATAATTAAGTCAAATTCATATGACACCTGCTGGCTTCTACTTCTGTCTTCTGTATATTTTTTTTCTTTCTTTTTTGCTATTATGTTTTTCTCACTGTAAACAACAGTTCCCCCCACCACCCAACCGCCCTTGAAATAATTCCCAAAGTTGAATCGAGAAGGCAAAACTGACCTGGGGATGTGGATTAGCCTGTTACCTGTTCTCCAGGGATGCCGTGGTCTCCTTAAGGTGCTGGGGGCATGAGCTGGAACAAGCATCACATACATGGTGGCTTCCTGTAGCATAGTGGCTAAGGCTCCTGACTGAAACTCAGAAGGTTGTTGGTGCTAGCCCCAGTGTAGCACAGTTAGATCAGTGCAGCTCTTGGGCCCTTGAGCAAGGCCCTTAACCCCTGTACTGCTCTATGGGGTATGGAGGAGATTGGCCCTTGCGTAAAGTTGCTGTAAATAAAAGCATTAATGTTGCTCCCTGTTCCATGGCTCCCTCCCCAAACATTAGCGCTTCACATTGAGGGCTCCAACAGTCCCTCTCTGCCCTGCTCTGAGTCACAACAGGAGATTTTTGTCAGTTATTAGCAGGTTGTCGTTAGCCTAGCGCAGGCGGTATGCTTGCTGCTGTTGCGGACCAGTGCCTCTCTCTCATACAGTGCGTTACGCAGTTTTACGCAGTAACACCACCGTGTTTGGACCAGCTTGTGGCTGTGAGACTACTAGGGGGCGGTCTCACGAGCATATGTTATTGCCAAAATGTTCATGGGTTTGATAGCTAGTTTTAGTCGACTGCTACCGAGGGAGATGAATGTAGCTGTTTCACACTTCCTTTCAAACACAAGTAATGACTGCCCTCTCATTCAATAGGCCACTCCCGCAAAGTGGTTTTAGAATTTACAAGCAGGCCTGAGGGGCGGAGCCAGGGAGGAGCAGTGGCCAATGGGGTGTAGTGGGCCAGTGAAGGGCAGCGGCCAATGGGGCATTACCGTTTAAGGGAATGGGCGGGGCTAATATTAGGTGAGCATATCAACTGAAAATAGCCTAAGCTACACAGGCGGACCGCCGTGCAGAGCTACTGAATGTAAAGCGATGAACGCCGTCATCTTGCCCAAAAATACGATTCGCATGGAGGACCGCTACGGCTGCTGCATTTCTGATGCGTTGCTGAGCTTAGATGCTTAATTTAGCCTTGGATTGGGTACTGCACGCCCAGTTTCCAAGGCATAACGTAGCTGCTGATTGAATGAAAAGACCAGTAATTACTTAGACTGCAGCAGTCCAGGCCCAGCGTTTGCGACCCCTGCCTTAAACAAACTGCGAAAAATGAAAACTGCAGCCCCCCACCAGCCCCTGTAAACAGACAGCTTGGTCAGTATTGATGTGATGATCTCTTATGTATTACTTCTTCATAAACAGTTATTACACTTGAGCACAATAAAACGTTTTTTGATCACGCTGAATTGGAATCCCTGATATTTCCTATCTTGTTTATTTATCTGTTTGTCAGAAATTCAGCCATAATGTATTTCTTGTTTTAGGGATTTTTTTTTTTTTTTCCCATTGTTAACTCACCTGGGAAGACATTGTAAAGTTCACAGTTAATGCACACTTCTCTGCTTTGAAGCAAACACTTCTTTTTCTTTAAAAGCTTCTTTTTCTTTCTTCTAATGGTTTCTGAAGTCACACACACCAGGTGGTCTGTTGATGCTTAATATCTTTGACTCTCTGGGAAGTTAGTGAGGCCCTAATTCATTTCAGTGTGGCACCCTGAATGCTGAGCATTAAAATATTTCAAAATCAAAGGAAATATTTAAATCTACATGGTAATGACCTTTATTCAGTGATGTCTGCTTGTATTTGGGCAGCAAAACCATTTTATATGGCTCAAATTATAATGCTTTTAATTTGCCAGCTTTATTTTGAGGGTATTTACTTATATATAGAGTAAAACGAGTCTGAAGTGCAGCGATATAAAATTGTTTTCTGTTCAAATACTTATGGATCTCACTCAATACATGCCATTGCAGCTAGAGCAACAGCATGTGCCTACAGCTATCTGTTAGTACAACAGCTTAGTAATACCTTCAATTTCCTGTACCCACATCCTCAATTAGTAATACAATGAGTCCGGTGAGTTTGTTGCACTGCAGCTAATGCTGTGGCGCTACTAGGGACCTGTAATGACACAGCTTTCAGACGGCCGTCAAGATAAAGTGGGCAATGTTGATTTACGTCCGGCGATAAATCCTAATTGTTGAGACTTTTACGGGACCGGAGGGGAGCTGTTGTTTGTCTTTGGTCGACTGCAGAAAATTAGAAATGGTAGAGAAAAGGCGGAGAGATTTTTTGGCTGTGACAGTTTCTTTCGCTGAGTCGACCTGTGCTGCAGATCGGTGGTATTGATCACCTGGTGGAGCTCTGAGACGGCTGGTTCTCCAGGCCTGCTGTTAATTGAATGTAGCAGAGATATGATTATCTGAAAACAGTGAAACAGCTGGTTTCATTTTTGTAGCTACAGCGGATTTCAGCTCATGGGTCGGGGTATATTGGGAGATTGCAAAGTCTACCACCCTGTGTCTGATTCTGTTCTAATTTCCTCCCGAAAACTAACTTTTCCATCGAGACCAGAGGCAGGAGAATCCAGGAAATCACACAGTGCAAGTCCTGCCATGTTTTTCTTTTGTCCATGAACTCAGCCAGGAGAGTCACTAATTACCACTTCCCTATTGGCTGAAAAACTATGCTAATTAGCACTTTGAGACAGTTAGAAGAAAATTCTGGGCTGGAGTTTTACTTTCTTTACCTGGATACTTTTACTTCTATACCAGTCTTGTTTTGGAGGAAGATAGGCAGGCAACAGGAAGTGAGGACATGAGACAGGAAGTGTGCGTTCTTATTCCTGATATTTATTTTAATATCGATACGAAGCCAGTCCGTCGTCTCTCCGGGCGAGCTACGCTGCAAATCTCTGCAAGACCAGTCCTCCTTACTCTTTGTGTCTTTAAAAAGGCCGGTCGGTACAATTCCTGAGGATTTCTGTGAATAATGTTTTACAGCCCGCTAATGTAGTATTAATGGTGTCATCATTTTCATGGCTGCTGGTTTATAGGGGCTCCCACCCTGCGCAAAATTTAAGCAGAATGTTAATGTCGGCCATATAAAACACCGTAGACAGCGATGCTCTTTAAAGCCGTAATAAAACCCTTTGTTACGCACCAAAAAAAGGAAAATAATCATGAAAACAAATGTACTTGGTCTGTTTGATTCACTCCCCAGCTTCTGCTCCTGCGTTTTGCATTGTTTTTAATTTTATTTATTTTATTTTATTTTTTTTCTCTGCTGTAGAGAAGGCAACCACTCCAGTTTTAATTTGGCCACAGCCCAGAGATTATTTGTCCGGATAATTTTGATGTTTTCAAGTGTCTTTCAGTGCAAACACAATGGGCGGGGGATGAGGGGGTCCACATCCTCCGAAAAGACGTTTTAACGCCTGATTACTTTTGTTTTTCTGCTCTGTGCTGAAATCAATTGCTTTTTCATCTTTCAGCTACAAGAATGTGGGTTGCTTTTACAGACATTATCCAATTCATTCAATTTATTTTTCTGTTCTTAAAAGTGACAGGTTTCTTGGGTAATTCGCACAGAAATGGTTTTTAGAACAATTTGATTAATTGGCTTTTCACTCCTCTGCTCTTCTCAGTGTTGGATTGGGTCAGGAGTGTCGTGTATATTTTTTACAGGCGAAATATTCGCAAAATCGTATTGGGTAATCCGCGAGTACCTTTCTCTCAATGAATTAAATATAAAAATAAACTTTGCAACATTTTTTTGCAACAGCCAACTCCAATTTGACCTCTGTCTAACTGACGACCAACCGAAACATTTGCAATGCAGACAGTCGATATGATGCTGGAACTAAAAAGTGAAGAGGCAGATCTAACTGACACTGAAACTGATTATTTTGCAAGTTGCAGGTTTGTATCCGAGGGCAGGGAATCTGTGTTTACACAGAAGCTGAACCCGGCTTGATAAAGCTCCACCATTTCGCAGCTTTTTCAGAACATCAAACGCTTTCCTACAGACGGCTCATTTTTCATTTACCTGCTCTGTTTGATCTCCGTGAGACGTCGTCCCTGGGCTATTTTCGCAAGTACACTTTATAGCCTTAGATAATTGCTACGTATTTAAGCAATGTTTTATAAATAACCTACATTGGAAGAATACTGCTGCCCGGCCTTGTGCAGCTCTGTTCTTTATGATACTGACAAAATGTCCCATTTGATTGCGGCCTTCAATGGAGGGGGGCGGGGGGCGCGAAACATTGACGTGATTTTTGGTTCTCTTCCAGTCCCCGCATGCACCAGATTTTAAGGATCAGTCGGGATCTAGCTTTGCGTAAACGTTTTTACAGTTGGTTACAAAAACTATCTCAGCAGAGAATATAGATAACATTTTTAAAGGGAGACAAAATGGTGGTCCTGTTTTGAGATACATCATG
Source organism: Gymnothorax javanicus (assembly GCA_029692085.1). Taxonomy (NCBI): domain Eukaryota; kingdom Metazoa; phylum Chordata; class Actinopteri; order Anguilliformes; family Muraenidae; genus Gymnothorax; species Gymnothorax javanicus. The sequence continues at coordinate 24,845,667 of CM056196.1, forward strand.
GGCAGAAGTGGAGTTTAAATTCATAAGCATCTCTGTGTTGCCACTCTTTACAGTGAGCCTGTCGGGTAGATCTTGGCATTGTTCTCTCTACTTTATTTGTCGTTTGTTATCTTCAAAATACCTTGAAAATAAAAAAAAAAAAAGTTTAACAGGCACCCTCATTTTATTTATATTGGTACAGCCTGTTTTGGCTTCAGTGACTTCAGTTTGTGTTTTGACATCCATGGCTTTCATGAGCGTTTTTAATATCATTAATAAATATGATCATATTTTTTAACTGGCTTGGGGGTCTGTGTTCCTGTGTGTTTGTTTTGTTTCATCGCTTCACCCTGAGGTTTAGCACAGCTGGAGATATGGGCGCAGTGCTCAACCCCCTGGATGGTTTTGCCAAAGAACATTCCGGAATAAATCCCCTTTCAGCACAGTGTGTACTGACTGGCTGATTCACTGCAAACAGTTACCTTTTGAAAAATGTTTGATCTAAGAGAGATTAACAAACTCCTGGTGCCTGTGTCACTGTGTATGTGTGCGCGTGTTTGTAGGTTGCGACTGTTTGTGCGTGTGTGCACTTCCATCGCAGTGTCTGCATGGGTATGTGTGTGTGGTGCTTGTTTCTGTTTGTTGTGTTGCAGCTTGAGTGTGTGTGTGTGTCTGCTTGGTGCATGTGGCTATTTGTATTGTGTGGCTGTGTGTGTGTGTGTGTGTGTGTGTGTGTGTGTGTGTGTGTGAGATGAACGTTGCTGTAAGAGTATGTGCTGGTGTGTGGTACATCTTGTTGTATGAGAGTGTGTGTGTGTGTGTGTGTGTGTGGGGCGCATGTTGCTATTTATATTGTGTTGCTGTATGAGGGTGTGTGTGTTGATGTATAACTGTGTATATGTGTTGTTGTATGACTATGATGTGTGGTGCATGTTGCTGTTGGCATTGTGTTGCTGTATGAGTGTGTGCGTCTGTGTGTGTTGATGTATGACTGTGTTTGTGTTGGTGTCTGACTATGGTGTGTGTGGTGCATGTTGGTGTTTGTGTTGCTATATGAATGTGTTTGTGTGTGTGTGTGTGTGTTGCTGCATGAGTGTGTGTGCGTGTGCCGCATGTGTGTGTGTGTGAGCGGTGCATTTTACTGTTTGTGTTGTGTTGCTCTATGAGTGTGTGTGCGTGTGTGTGGGAGTGCTGACCTTTTTAACACTGGCCTGAAAGAGGCAGACAGCTGCTGTGTTACACAGAACTCATTTAGCGATCACAAAGCTCTCGTGGCTCTGATCGCTTCACACACTGTTTGTTTGGGCCCTGTGGACGCGAGCTGAACATTACAGGCTTGACCTGCAGTGGATTGACAGGGTCTTCGCCCCCATTCTGCTATAATTTTCCTCTTTACCGAGTAGAAAGCAGAATCATTCATTCTTACAACAGTCCTAGATGGAGGCTTACTGAGATCATTACAAACGTCACAAAACAGAACATTTTCTACGCCATTTGAGTCTAACATCTTCGAGAAAGGTCCAGCGAAGCACCAATACGGTGGTTTCTGGAAAAGATATGCCCACCACCTCCGATTTCTGGTGGGACTGATTCAGAAACCAGCGCTGATTTCCCCGAAGAAGGGCAATTTGTCTCATTCATCCATCCGACAATATGTGCAAAATCAGTGATCGCCTTACTCAAATTGATTTAGCATTCATGAGCTCTCCACAGTCATTGTGGGAGCAATATATTTTGGCCTTGAGGTAAAGCCATTAAAATTAAGAATAATTTTATTTCTCTAGCGGATTTCTTTTCCAGCTGCCAGTACGCACCGGTACCTTCGCGACAGCCGTTTCTGGTCAAAGGTCGTAGCCGGCGAGTCAAGTGTTTTGGATTTTTATGGTCGTTGTTAATGCAGTGATGCGACATGTCAGACATTTCCTCGGCAGATAGAAATGTACGTAATGCAAGTTAGGTCAATTGCTCAAGGTCAATATTAACCTTATTAAGCCAAGGAAATTGATTCAGTCTTTGAATTGGCTGATTCATAGAAGTTTTTTTTTTTTGTGAGAGAGAGTCACTCTTATTCTTGAGGTTATTGTGTGCCGGGATTTGTGTCTTTGCACAGAGTGGAGTGTTCCGGAATATTGAGCATTCGCTAGTGCCTTTACCTTATACTCTGTCAGAATGACAATTTTTACCTTATTGAAAAACAACTCAAACCACCGGAATATATCAGGAGGCGGGTTAGAAATGAAATTTCCAAAGGAGTACAACCCGCATAAAGGCCTCTTAAATAGATTTATCGTTGACCTTTTTTTTCCCCTTTTTCTTCTTCTTTTTTTTAATAAAGTCTGTTTTATGGAAATTAGATTTTATTTTTCTCCCGATAGTTCTGCTAATATCGCTGACTGTAATACCTGCGCCGCCAAATAATCCCTGAGCCCGCCATTCTGAAATATCCGGCCTGTTTGCTAAATCAATCAAAACCTATTGTATAATTCATAAACAACGGGCCCTGAAGAATAATAATGATGACTTCTCACCTCATGAAATTTCTATTTACATTTTAAGAGCTTGTCAAGATAACAGATATTTCTGCCAAGAGGCGGGAAGAGGTTTCTTGAGGGAATCGCCACCTGCTATAGGGAATATGCTTACCACTGAGCATAATGCTCTCATAGGCTGTACTACACGAATTTCTAGAATCAACATGAATTTCATATTCCTTGGGAGGCGGTTTGTTTTAATCAGTTTATTGAATCCTCAGGGTGACGGAAATCTCTCCACAGTCACCACATTCATGCGGAAGAGAAAAACATTTTAAACCAGAACTAATGGATCATAACCTAATCCCACGTCTCGGCTGATCAATAATCGGAACAAGGAAGTTATTTATGACTTCTTCCTCGCTGCATTCTCTCGTAATCTCATAATCGCGCGGGAGAATTGTTTAGAACATAGCATGGGAGTTATCTTTGGGAATCAAGGCAGAAGGCATTTCATTAAAACATACGGTAGGACTGAACAGTAGTGCTGGGATTCACAATGATTTGATCTGGACAGAATACATATGTATTTGTCACCTTTATTAGGGAAAGACACTTCGGCTCTGGTGTTTGCCCTAGAAAACAATATGCATACAGCTCCTCTCCTCTCTCTCTCTCTCTCTCTCTCTCTCTCTCTCTCAGACGCATGCGCGTGAGCATACACTCTCCCCCTCTCCTAAATTCAAAAATTCTTTGTAGGTATGTCATATTTCAATATCACGGACTTATTCCCAAAGTTTTATAACAAATGCACAAGTGTACACAAACTCAAATGAACATGAAACCTTATTAAACGTTAACAAACACTGACCAATTGCAAATACATGAATATATGATTTTATGAACAACAAAAGCAAATAATTGACACGTATTCAACTAAAAATGCGGGTCATAGCTCGACCACTGGCAGCGGAAGAGGGCAGCTGCATACCGTGCTGCCATATTTTGGCTGTACCTTTCATGTCCCCCGGTGAATTTGGATTTGAATTCACTCGCAGGGGTTTGAGAATTGTGCGTCTGGAGAATAAATGTTCGTGATGTTCCTTGTGTTTCTCACATTTAATGAGTAAGTGCTCTTTATGGCATTAGGAGTGCAGCCTCTTCTCCCTGGGCAGCCAGGTCTGCCTGTAACAAGCTGTCTCTGTCGCCAGGCTGAGATCTCAAAGTCTGTTTATCATCAGTGTCTTCCTAAGAGAGCGAGATTTTGGGTCACAATGTCTGTTCAGTCCATCACTGGTTTGAGGCTGTTTTTCTCACTAATTTGCTTTGTCTCCCAATTACTGATTTTTTTTATTTTTTTTGCGTTACGGCTCGGTTGACTGTTATTGGCTGAGTGAATGTTGGATGGTGTTAGTTAGGGTCGGTGACCAAAGCTTCAGAACCAGCTGGTAAAAGGGACTGATATCTCGGCTCAGTTCTTGGCATTGCAGGGCTTAATAATGGCAGGAGTGCGGTTCACTAATGTGTTTTTTTAGGCCCTTCCAAACTGTAATGGGTTTTTCAGACGATAATGAGTGGAGGATATTGGCCTAATTCTGTCCTGTGTACACTTCTATATCTTCCCTCTGTTTATGGAGGATGTTTATACGCACCTCCTCATGCAGTTAATTGTTTGTCCTAATTTGTAAAAACTTGCTTAGTAAGTGGACCTCATACATTTCTACCATGTAATGCAGTTTGTTCAATTATGGAATTCAATATTTTGAGCCAGATTGTAATTGGTGTATCTGTATATTAATTTGTTTCTTAATGACTGTCTCGCCTCTCTCTAACAACATCTCTCTCACTGTATTACCCTCAATCTTCCTCTTTCCTTGCTCTATTTCACTTATTCTCTCTCTCTCTCTCTAACTGCATTTCTGTCCCTCCACCTCTCTTTCCATCAGTCATTCCCTTTCTTTTTAATCTTCATCCCCTCTCTCATTGTACATCTCTCTATCCCTACTCATCCCTTTTTCTCTCCCTCTCTTCTTTCACTACATCAATTTTACTCTCCCTCTCTGCTCCATCTTCCTCTCTCTCTTTCTTTCTCTCCTCCCTCTCTCTCCCCCTCTTCCTCACTGTCTTGCCGTCCCTTTAAAGCTCTGAAACAGGAGGTGTCTGTGCTCCTGCATGAGGGACATTTACCGTTCCTTACAGTCTATTAAATGAGCAAGGACACGCCAGGTCTTCTGTGTCCCCGTACTGCCCTGACAGCGAGCCAAGCAGAGAGAGAGAGAGAGAGAGAGAGAGGGAGAGAGGGAGGAGGGGAGGGAGTAGCACTCTCCATAATAAAGAGGGAATAAAGAAAGGAAATAGAGAGAAAGAGCGACAGAGGGAGAAAACGTCAGCCTCCATCACTGAAGGTAAGGACTGTACTTTTCCATTAGTCGCAGTGCGAATGCACACCCACTGCCTGAGCTGACCTGTACAAGATGTACAAGAAAGTGCATTTATAATCATGGAGGTCATTGCTGAGATGTCGGGCAGCTCCGCAGGCCTCAGCGAACACACAGCTGAGGAAGTCCTTCCTGTTTCCCAGCATTCTGAGCGATCCTGGATGAAGAGGAGAAATGGGGAAGGTGCTGTGGGAACAGGCTGAATTAACGCTGCTGGGTTGGGAATGGGGATGTACTTGCAATGTCCTGCCGAGTGAGGGCTGTTTTCACAGCTCGGGAGATTGTGGTGGTGTTCGGGCACGCGTCAGGCAGGATAAACAGGAAAGAAAAGGGGGGGGGGGAATGGGGGTGTCATTATTACATATTAGGATTCAGTGCTGTCAGTACATTATAACGAGTCATGCTGGGCCCACTTATGTGCCTAACGTTCCTTACATGCACAGTGCATTTATTCAGCTGTGTGTTTGCTGTGATGAACTCCCAGGCCCCAATCGAGCTTCAGTTTCAATGCGTATTTCCTGGTATTGTTGAGAGATTCGCTGTGGTTGGCTTCAGTTAAAAATCGCTCCGGCCTCCTTTTCCATCAAGCTAATGGCAGCTTGAACAAAAAATTACTCATTCATTTATTTCAGTGAGAACTACAACAAGCAACATTACTGAATGCAAAACACATAGAGAACAACTCTGATTTGACGGCTGTACTGTGCCGACAAAGTGTACAGCACGACAGCACCCGAAACCAAAGTGCTTTTGACCAATCAGAGGAAAGTCGGGAACTGACATCACAATGAGTTGGTCCATATTTTACTCGACAGGCTAAGGTAATGGCCCTCTGGTTAAAGGAGCTAAAACAGTGTCAAACGTGGGGTTCAAATGTGCAATCGAATTTCAAGCCCTGTTCCCTATTCGCTTCATTGCTCTGCCACTCCGTAAGAGAAGCTTTGGTAACGCAACACTGAGAAAGAACAGGAAAGCGGAAAACAAAGAAGAAGAAAGAGTTCATGTTTAACTTATTTCTATTTTTGAGAGCTGAGTTTGCAAGTAATGAGAGAATGCAACTACCCAATCCCTGGGAGTTAACATGATGCAATGTTTTATAACTCCAGTCGAGTATTTGTCAAAACATCCATCACAGGCAGAATTTAAATAGGGCAGAATTCAGCTCACTCTGAATGCAAGTGTGATAGATTAGCACAAATAGTGTACGTGAATTTAGCTCATTTGTGCTGTAATAACCCTCAACAAAAGAACTAACCATTACGTTCAGCAAGACACCAATTTCAATTACAGATAAAACAGATTTGAGGTTTCGTATGTTTTAAAATTTCAAAGCATTAAAATGAATTTTTGTACCATAAGTGTTGCATGCTAATTCCTTCAGGAGGAATGTATTTTATATACACGGTGTCATGATCATGTAAAGAGACATTTCCGTACTCACCTTTAAAATGGATTGGGAATGTTTTTTCAATTGCATTGGGTTAAAAAAAGCATAAACAGCACTGACAGGAAGCATTCGCTTTATATGAGGTGACACCCTCCGCTGTGACGTGAAAGGAGGAGGAATCACATAGCTGGAATATTCCAGACTTTTCCAGGGCCTTCTGTTCCCCTGGCCAGATCACCCCATTTTGGGCAAGCGAAGACGAGTGATTTATTATGATAATCTTACTTCTGTCTCTCTCTGTTCCCCTCCCTCTCTCATGCCGTCTCTCTCCCTCTATCTCATCCTTTCTTTTTCTCCCTCCATCTCACTGTCTCTCCCTCTATCTCACCCTCTTTCTCTCCCTCTCACCTCCCTTTTTCTTTCCTATGTCTCCCTCCATCTTTCTCTCCCTCTTTCATGCTGTCTCTCTATCACGCGCCCTCTTCCTCTCATGCACTCTCCCTCTATCTCGCTCATGCTCCATCTCTCTCTCTCATTCACACACACACACACACACACACACACTCGACGAGGTCACTCCTGTTGGATGGAGGACGTGGCCATTAGACCGTGACCACATTTGCATCTAAACTGGCTCTTTCTCTTTTAGAGAAACACATCGATTCATTACCCCCGCGAACGAGCCCAGCCTGGCGAACGGAGTCACGTCCAGGGCTGAGGGTTTTTAAGGGTAATGTGTCTGACTGGGAACCTGTTGCTAACTCTCTCTCTCTCTCCCTCTCTCCCTCCATCGCTCTCTCTCTCTCTCTTTCACCCATATGTGTGTCACAACTAACCCAGCTGCTTCTCAGTCACTGCCATGCTTGCTGTGTGTACGTAGCTTGATTGCTCGATAGTCATGCATGGAATAATGTCCACAGGTTTTTTAATGTAAGTAAAAGAATGATCTCAAAATGTTTAAATTGCAAAAGTGACTAATTTAATCCCGTTGGATACAGAACTTGCAGCTGCCAGAGAAAATACATTTTTTAAAATGCCAGTTATCCCTGACAGGTTAAGGTTTGTAGATTAATACTAGTGGTGTTATTATTTTTTTGCACCTCTAATAGTCAGTAACTCTCACTGTCAGTTGTTATGGATTCATTGTTATGTTTTATTTCCATAGCTGAAACTAATGGCTTGGCTTATTTTTTTAAATTGTTCTTCCTGTGTTTTGCCCATCCTCAGGCAAAATACACTCATATTAATGCAAACAACCAACTCTGAATCAACAAGTTAGAATATTTTAAAAGAAATGCGGCAGAAAGCAATATGAATCGGATGATGAGAACATTTTTATTGACATCACAATTTCCATGCAATGTTATAAAAAGAAGTACTCAAAGAAAAACATAAATGGTTTCACATGATTCAGTCTTTTAATTTGCGCCAGACAAAGATTTCTTTGTCAGTGAAATATCATTCTGGCATCTTCAGGGGCGGGTGCTGAAGTTTGCTCTTTGATAAATGGATGTATGTGCACAGCAAGCATCTCATGCAAGCTTATTCTGCTTAGATACAAAGAAAACAACCATGACAGAACTCTCTCCTTCACAATCCTATCGATTTGCTGCTCTTACAATACATTCTGTTTGTTTTTTGCATCTCTCTGACAGTGAAAATCCTGTCTGAAACCTAAATAGCGCTAAATTATCTTTCCTGATTTTATTAACAATGCTTATTGTTGAACTTAGTTGTCTTTTATGTTATTTCTTTGGCTCATGTTTATGTAGATTAAAAAGAGATTACTTTTTGTGTTAATTGCGGGTGCTGCTTGTGTGTTAGACAATAACCGCCTATTAGTCTGAATTGTTCACATTGAACTTTCATTTCCAAGCCTACTGTATTCTTGTGAAATACAGTAGTCTTTTTAATCTCTTCATCAGATTTACATCTTCAATATTAAACTCAATTCTATTTACACAATACATCAGATTAAAAGAAAAAGAAGATTAAGTTTCACCTTTGTCCACAGTATGAAACTGGCAAATTAAACATACAGACATTTAATTAAAAATCCATTGAAATTATAATTTAGACTGTAACCTCCGTCTTATAATATCATCAAGGAAACAGCGCTGCAATTGGTGGGATAGTAAGAACATTCATCCATTTTACCCTTGAGAATTGGAGGCATGTTTTAAGTTGTAACCAAGCACTTCTGTTGTATTTTTAAATAGCTATCTGGCATAGTTTTTTTCAAATAGTTTTTCAGCTTTGATACACAGTTTTGCTTTGTGGAATCATGGATTGTGCAAGTGAAATTTGTTCTTTTTTACATATTCATGTCATTTGTCCATCATTTAACGCAATCATTCCTGGTCAGGGTCATGAGGAGGCTGGAACCAAACTCATACAATGGACGAAAGACAGGAACACACTCTGGACCCGGTCCCCAGTCAATTATTGGGTGCACACACAGACACACACACTCATATGAGCAGTTCATAACCTCCAGTTAAACATGGATGCCGTGAGAGGAATCCCATTCATACACGGGCAGAGCGCGCAAACTCCAAACAGAAAGGCCCCAGACCGGATCAGAACCAATGACCTTCTTGCTGAGAGGCAACAGTGTTACCTGCTGCGCTAACAAAGTTTTCCCCCTTCATGTAGTGTACAAGCAATTTGAAAGACAAAAGAGTCTCAGTTTGAGTTCTAGGTCACTCTGTGCTCTGAAGTTTGATGTGGTGCACTGTTCTAATTTAGTCCATCACATGACCATCGTATGGAGTATATTCAGGTATAAAACAACTGGGAATTGTGTGCCCCCCTCTCTACTGTCCGCATTTAGGTCAGCACTGTCTTTTGATCATTCAATTCAATTAAAAATGGGATTTATTAGCATGATGAAAGTATACAGTAGTGTGCAGTGCTGGTTATACACTTAACAAAATGAAAATAAATCAGAGACCAAGTTCTATTCAAGTATTTATTTTATGTAATATTGGATCAAATAGACGAAAATAAGTAAACAGATAACAATATATAGTTAAAACAAAAATGATAATGTCTTTTTGAGAGAAAAAAAATCAATATCTAGTGTGGCCACCCTTTGCTTTGATTACAGAATTTAATCTTTCGGGCATAGTTTTCACATTTTTTTATTTCCTCACTCACTAAACCATACCATATGGTTTGAAATTAATTCCAAAGAGATCGTTTCGATGTTATAACAGATTTGCTCAATCAGATTAAAGTCTGGACTTTGAGCAGGCCAAATCACAATTTTTATGTCACCAGATGTTTCTTTCCGACCGACAAATTCTTGCACAACTGAGAAGTGTGTTTAAGGTCATTATCTCGTTGAAAATAAAATCCCTGACCAATCAGTCTCTTTTGATATGGCGATGTGTGCCTCACAAGGAAGCTGTGATACATGTTTTGATCCATGATTCCATTGATTTTTATGAAATCACAGGCTCCTTTTGAGCAGAGTGAACCCCAAACCATAATATTACCACCCCTTTGTTTCACTGAAGGGGTTAAACGGTCAATTTTGAAACATTCTCCAAGTCTACGGCACACATAAGCTCTGCGTTTGATGAGAAAATTTTGATTCATCAATCCAAATGACTTGGTCCCAGTCTATTGGAGTCCAATTCTTTAATTTCTTGGCAAACTCAAGTCTTTTTTTGATGTTCCCAGCTCTTGGCAGCAACATGACCAATCAGACCATTTTCACAGTGGCGTCTGGAAATAGTAGATCTTGATACTTTCATCTCTTCACTTCTGGCCTTATTAATATCATCAGGGAGTTGTCGTGCTGTCAACCGCCGATTTTTTTTTTTTACTTGTCATACACAAATAACGAATATCAGAGGCCCTTACCTTCCGTTTTGCACCTTCATTGCCCCTAGTTTTCAGCGAATCGGTCTCTGTGAAACGCTTGATGGCATTTCCCACAGGGCCATGGCAGCTTTTAACAACGTCAGCATCAATGTAGGGCCACAATGCAGCTACACTCAATCTCAGAGAGCTCCTTCCGTTGTGCCATCGTGTTTAACACGGTGACACTGCTCAAAGTTCATGTCACCTTATATACTGGAACAACTGACCATCAGAGGTCATTTTGCAGAATAATGTGGCCTCAAACCAGTTAAAAATGTAAGTTTTCAGTATGTTTGTTTATTATCCATATTTTCACCCCAATATTACTTTTGGAAGTGAATTTTTTGTTCTCATTGCCTACAATAGTATTTTTCAATATATTTTCACCAAAAAAATTACAGAGAAGTAATACATTTGGAAGCCTTTTAGATGAAAAGGGTGTTGTATAATCAACACTGCAAACTACTGTACATTCTGACTAGGGCTCTGCATTGTAAAGAGGAAATAATGAGGTAGCTGGATAACTTCTCTGATGAAAACCCGGGACAGATTCTTTTTTTTTTTACTTCAGTACATGTTCCAGAAGGTTCTGAGTCTTATAAAGTACATGCCACAGCATGGCACAGACCCCCTGTGAGTTTCTTGAGCAAAATTTTTTATGTACTGAATCTTAAACCTACACAACACAAAGCCATGCAGTGGTTTTTTTTTTTTTTTTTTTTCATTGTACAAGAAAGGATAATTTAATACAGCGAAATGTTCCATCATCCTTAATGAGGAGCACAAATGAGATCTCACAGTACGGTCCTCAGTCGACACATAAATCTCCTGCCGAGGGTAACCTTAATTCCGCTCCTCTGGGAACAGTCTCCCCGACCTCCACCGCTCTTATAAAACACCCAATGTCACACACACGTACACACCCCTACCAAACACCCACACACTCAAATACACACCCACCCACACACACACTCGCGACACACACACACACACACACACACACACACACACACACTCACCCACACACACATACTCTGTCTCTCACTGGGCCAAAATGAGTTTGGATGCTGTAATTTCTGCCAAGTTGACAAGTTTATTGTGTTGCGATCAGGCCGAGGCACCGCGGAGATGAAATGACGTGGCGCGTTAAAAGGCTGATCCAATGACGGTCCCTCCTCGCCCCCCCCACTTGTGTTAAGCCCAGTTACCCCGCTCTTTTCATTACACCAGGCTGCTAGGTCCCTCCGCTCAGGCCGACCTCTCGCCCCACTCTCTTTAATAACGGGAACAGCGTGTGACCCACCTCCAGAGCAGGCTGTTCAGAAGGAGCACCGCCATGTCGGGTTCTACATCCCTCGGGGGGGTGACAGCGACTGATTGCTGGATTTCCTTGCCGTAGAGGGACAGAAGAAAGTGGTCAACTGGTCATCCTCGGAGACAGAGATATATTGCACTCATGCGGCATCATTACTGGGCTGGGCTGGTCCTGCAAGGGCTACGAGCCTCATTCCGAGGTGTGGTGCAGCTATTTGATCCAGGGCTGCCATCACAGGGAGTGTGTGTGTGTGTGTGTGTGTGTGTGTGTGTGTGTGTGTGTGTGTGTGTCGGGGGTGGGGGGTGTTGTCCCAGGCTCTGGAGGAGCAGAGTTAGGTGGGGTGGAGGGGTGGAAGCAATGAGGAGTCACGTGACTGATGTTATGTGTTGAGAAAATTGGTTCATAAATGGCTCAGGAATAAATACAGTATATCACAATGTTACACTCAGCAGACACGATTGCTGCCATCAGAAAAGTTCTTGATCAGAATTTAGCTCCGTAAGTAAATAAATGGCTATATAAATGTGCCACAAACAAAAAAGCATCACTCCACGTACACGTTGCTGGGATCAGGAAGGAGAACCCATTGGTTTCACTGGATATTATTGCCTTTGGCCAATGAATTAACTACAGTAATAATATTATCATGTCCTGTGCACAGGTATTCAATTTTTTAATTAACCTTTATTTTACCAGGATGTTTCAACTGAGATTCAGAATCTCTATCGCGTGGGAGTCCTGGCCAAGCCAGCAGCACAAAAAGTTTCACTTAAAAGAGCAAACAGACTTAAGAGTAATAAGATAAAACAAACAGAATAAAAATTTTGCATTATTGAAAAACCAATACACTTAAAACAAAAAGCAAATTACATTGATCAATGAATTTACAGTATTCAAGGTTTAGTGGTCAAATAGTCCTTAATTCTATTTTTATAATCTTCCATGCTTATAAAATTTCACCTGGCAACTATGACTGCATCCATCAGCGTGAGGGTTTTAGTCAAAATTTACTCAAAGAGTAAACGTCCACCTCAGTTAAAGCACTTCAGACAAAAGCGATAAACCTATATAAATTGACATGCACAATTTAAATCTTGCTAAATGGAAATGTACTCTTGATTAACGAGCTCATCCTCCTCTGGGAAATTCCTTTTGTTTCCTGTAGATATTTTACACCACTGGGTACCTGCATGGCAACCAACAACATCAGCAATCACCATACAGTTACTCACGGTCTTTGCAATTCAGTTTAAATCTTCTTGGAACTTTAAATCCTATTAAGCAGTCAGCATGCATTGAGGGGAGAGAGTTAAGAATTGTCAAAACACAAGACAATCCTATCGGTTTTTTAGTGAAGAGAGAGATGGGCATTGGGATTCAGATTCAAAAGAGCAGTGTGTGTGTGTGCACATGCGCGTGTGTTTTCATCAAAGTGGATGGAAAGTGATCTGCCAATGTTCTCCCTAACCTTCACTGGGCTTATTCTGCTCAAATCAGGTCAAATCCAGCATTATCCAGCAGGGAAGGAATAAATGTCTGGTGCAATCTATGAGCTGCTCTGTCCGTTTATGCAGGAAATCGCCCACAGGCTCAAGTCATATGAGCTGTCAAGTTTAATTGCATCGGAATGGCCAAAGTTAAGATTTGCTCCGAAGTCCCTCCTTTGCAAACAACAACAGCTATCAAGCAACAGCGACTATATTCAGCACACCAAAATATTTTCAAGGATTACCAAATACTGTACAATTAGTTATTAGATTGATTAGATAAACTTTAATTTCCCCATAGGGAAATTTATGCAGATGTCGCATTTTACAAGTATTCCAAAGACCAATATTATCACGTTATTTAACAGAATCCAAAAAAAAAAAGCAAAAATCTAAATCTTTAGCAATGCATATTCATGTAATATGCATATTATGTAAAACTTACCTTTAAATCACAATTTCATGTAGTTATACCAGTCAATTGTTCATACCAGGGGTAATGAAGGCACCTTGATTGGTAGAGGTTTTTTGGCCTTCGCAGGACAACACGTTCTCATTCCAACTTATACAGCATCGCTATCTGACCAAGCGTCGATATACAATGCAAAAGAAGGCTTTCAGTGTCCTTATTTGACACTTCTGGTTAGGGTTAGGATTTGGGTCAAGGGTTTGGGGTTAGGGCAGAGCTATTCAACATTATCCTGCAAGGGCCGGTCTGGGTGCAGGCTTTTATTTCAACCAAGCACCTGATACTACTAATTAAGCTCTTTAGCAAAGACTCTTGGGGTTGATTAGTGGTGTCAGGTGTGTAAGTACTTGGTTGGAATGAAAGCCTGCACCCACACCGGTCCTCTCTGGATGAAGTTGAATAGCCCTGGGTTAGGGGGTAAGGTTTGTTTTAAACTGGCGTCAAATAAGGATGCCAAAAGCCACTTTTTGCGTCGTATTTCGACATTTGTTCAAGCAGCGTCACCGTAGGACGTGTCGGGATTAGACTGGGCGAGGTGGCCCATACTGTGCATGTTCAGCAATTTAGACCCCTCTCATGCATGAGCTCTGTATTTATTGAAAATGTAAGCAAACAATGGCTTGACAGAAGGCTGTATAATTCAGAACATTTCAAAAGAAAACGCTTTCCCTACAAATATCGGTGTGTGAAATCAACGGAAAACATTCAATTGTTTAGTCATTCCCGAGCATGCGCAGTGGGCGCCTCCTTCCTGCAAAAAACTCCAAGATTAGCGCCTTAACAAAAATATCAACGTTTCCAAGTCAACGGCTAATGTCGTTGAAGAGATGTCAAATCTGGTATTTTAAGGGCATTTCTCGTGCACCTTTAAAAAAACGACGTACAGCGTTGTAATTATTTTTCCTCAAGTTTTTTTTTTTTTTTTTTTTTTAGCTTCGATGGAAACAGCAGGTTATTTTCTTGGATTCCTGCGCATCGCTAGAAGCAGAAAAGTAATAAATTAGAAAATTGAAGTGTCACTATCAGTGCAGATTTTATTTAAACCTGCGAAAAAGCGACCTGTGGACTGCCACAAACCCACTTAATGACTAACCTTGTGCTGAAATTGTTTGAGTGCCTTTCATTTCTTAAAGTCATAAAGCACAAATCACGAACTTGGTTTCGCCAGGGATTGAAACAGCTGGAGCAAACAGTCGATTTTATTTGGGTGAAGTCTTTTCTCCTTTAAAAGCGTTAGCGAGTTGAGCCCCATGGCGTGTTCAACACCGAAATCTGTGAAGTACCTTGAGAAAAAAGTATGGACCAAGCCTGCCAGATAAAGGTAAGTTTTGAAAATGTGAAGAATAATGAACGCATGATCGTTTAGTCTGATTACAGAGAGTAGGTTCGCAGTGTTCTGCAATTGTAGTGCCAATTCCAAACTCAAAAGTTGCTTTCACTTTCGTAACAGGAAACAGCTCGGTCAGTTTCTTGACCCTCGTCTACCCCTCACAGGCTACGCATATTTGGCATGGCTGAAACAAAAGTGTTCGACTGTGAAAATGCAGCCTGACACGCTCCTGAAGAGATTTTTACGGTGTTAGATTTGTGTCAAAAGTCACGAGCGCGATAAAACATGCCCAGGAGCAAGTTTACTTATTTCATTCGGGCAGAATGGCACCTGCGCCTACAGAAATAGGCGCACGCGTGAGATTGTTTCTGCATTGCGTGCGCACGCATGCTGCCGCAGATTTTTCTTTTTTTCCCCCTTTGAAGTTCACTCCTGCTTGCGCTGGAGATCATGCACGCTCTCGCTGATGACTTCTCTCGCAGAGTTAACGTCTACACGCGTCAATCGACCTGACCTATGACAATTTTGAGCGGAAACGAGGGGAGGCACCGGCCCCCTTATGAGTGGTCACTGTCAATGTAATCACACCCGCATGATCTCCTTCACCCTTCATTTATAGCTTTTTACCTGAACAACAAGCAAACGGTTTGGCTACAGACATGTTATTTCATAGCTGGTGACAACTGAGTTTTGGCAGCAAGTTCGGAGTTGCAGACAAGTGAGGTTATAAAAAATTGTTAAAGTGGACTAACTTAACTGTTTGCTTGTCGATTATGCCATGGTGGCTAGACTGTGTTATACTGCTATGTATGCAATCGAGAATTAGCTCATATTAACTAAAGAAAATCTTCATAAAAAATTGTCATATTTTAGCTTCATGATTTTGTTTCGCCTCAACGTAAGGGTATCTGTAATTGACACAAAATTATCCAATATGTTTAGTGGCTGTTGTATGTGTCCCTACTTGTAGGTTTAGAGTCTTGGATATGGGAAGAATTGCTGTTTTTCTCATATTTTCTAACCCTTGTGGCATCAACTTCAGGTTGAAACAGACTGACAGCTGGTCAGCCTATTTTCTGTGTGTCGACGTGAATTGAAATTGCAAAATGAATGTGGTATCCTGTACTCATATCTGTAACCGATTGTATTTGTATTATTGGCCCATATAAGGTCTGGTGTGTCTGCATCGCTACTTCTGTTTTCAGGTCTTACTTCAGTCTGTAAAAATTACCCTACATGATATTTGTCCAAACCAATTTTTTTTTTTAGCCTACTGCAAACAACATCCCTATCTAAACTACTGCACTTTTAGTCTTATGTGAAATATAACCTATATAAAAAAATTAAATAATAAAATAAACTAGAGGCACTCGTAGAGTGCAAACCTCCGCCAAGGCAGCACAATCCAAATCTTCATGAGCTGGAGCAAAGTTCAGCTATCACGTGCAATACGATTTCAAGATGGCTGCCATGGCGGCCATAATATTTCACTGATTGCGGTGAAAATCAAGAGGGTCCATCCTAGATGTAATTGCAATGCACCCACAAAATTTCAGACAAATCCGTGCATGACTTTTTGAGTTATGTTGTTCACAAACAGACAGACAGACAGACAAACAGGGGCGAAAACATGTAAAAGATTATACAGTCAACATGCATGCAGGTTTCCAGGTGTGATGTGATGTCTGAAGGAAAGATAGCTTTGCAAAGCATGGTAATACGCTCACATGGCAGTCTTGTCGATGACATGTTATTTGATTGAAAATTTTCCAATCATCACCAAAATCAGTAGGGATCTTTTTCCTATTGCTATTGACCCACAATACAAAAATGAAAAGAATGCAACAAAAATTGCAGTCAGCAGATTGAGAACAATGAATTGTGGACGCACCAACGGACGGACAGGGGTGTTTACAATATACGCCCACCCAATGGCGTGGGTGCATAAAAATTGTAATAACCTTACCATAAACAGAATGGGTCTGAAATGGAATCAAAGAACCATCTAAATGTTAAATAATAAGAGAGACTAAAAGTGAATTTTGTATTTAACCTGGGATGAATCATTCCGTCAAACTGGAATGTTATTAAAATGATTCACTCCCTACAATCTGGCGATTAGAACAATTACTAGCGAAGCTAAACAACTCAGAATCTTGACTGCATGACCAGTTAACAGAGTAACGCAGCAAAATTGAAAGAGAAAGTATTTCAATTGACTACAATGTATAATGTTTCGCCCATTTACATGCTATGAACAAAATTACGTGCAGATGCTGCAAGATAGCCTGCTGAAATTATTACTACAAGGCTGCTGCTACTACTACTACTAATAATAATATTATTATTATAATTATAGTAGTAATATTAGTCGTAGCAGGAATTGTAGCAGCTATCTTACTGCAGCCTTTGTGCGTAATGTTGTGTAGGCTATGCGAATGGGCAAATACATCACATCATAGTCAATTTAACCTGTTTGCTGTCTTAAGTTTGCACAATTTTCTTACCCTTTTGTAATGCAGTCAAGATGCTAGGTGGTTCAGTGTTTAATTCTATTCGCCTTACCGTTGGGAGAGATGTGTTTGCAATATTCCAGTTTGAAGGCATGAATTATCCTGGGTTAATTTTAATATTGACTTTTGGTCTTTTTTATTATTTAGTGCTTAAATGGTTCTTTGTTTTTATTTTCTTTCCATTCCGGCAAATATAATATTACTTCCATTTTTCTTTCAGATGACATAATGACACAATCAACAAGCTAGCCTTTAAGTTAGTCCACCTTTATTAACAGTTTGCTAATAACGTTATGAGTCTTCAACTCCAAACTTGTTGCCAAGACTCAGTTCTCTCTAGCTATGAAATAACGACTCAGGCCAAAGGGTCAGCTTGTTGTTCAGTTAACAGAACCAGTTAATTATGGTTGAAGGAGGCCATGTGGGCGTGATCATGTTGAAAGTGACCAATCATAAGAAGGCATGGGTCTCCCTTGGTTTCGCCTCCAATAATCAAAAGTCAGGTTGATTTGCACGAGCAGAAATCAGCTTCAAGCGTGTATGCTGTCCAGCGTGAGTAGAAGTGAATTTTGAGAGAGAAAAATGAACCTGCAAGAGCATGCATGCCCTTCCGCACTCGCGATGCAGAAACTCTCTCACGCAAGCTGGCTGTTTTCTGCACGCACTGTTTATTTCTCAATGCACTGGTGCCATTTTGCACGCGTGAAATAATATAATTTGCTTGTAGGCATGTTGTATCGCACTCACAGCTTTTGACGCCATAGGTTTTTATTTTTTGGGCAGCGTTTTATGTGAGAGGACGCAGTGAGAGGACGCAGGCGTTCTGAACCAACGCATTTTACTAACAATTTATTTTTAGCAGTTTTTATGCAAAGATGACGTGGCTACCTTTTGACCATTTCCTATTTGCCAAAGACTTTTACTTCTGGATTTTACTCGGATTTATGCTTACCTGTTGCCATCGCCCTTAACTCCGGCTGTTTGCTGCCATTCTGCCGCTGACGGTGGCTAGTACCTGAACTGTCAAGTCAAGTCAGCTGCTGTGCTGCTGGGAGGTATTCTTAAGGGGCAGCCTTGCTGTTGTCTCAGTGTGGTTCGGCCTCGATGCCTAGGATCACTACCTTCCCCGGCTAGCTTCAATGCCTTCGATCATCTGGTTCTCTCTTCAATTCTGTGCATGGCTAACAACTAGCACTAGGCTAACTCCACCAGCACCCGCCTTGATGCTGAAATACTCTGCTTCGCAGCTGCTGAGTCTCAATGTCTCCACCACTCCAGCATGCATCGCAGTCATCAGACTGCACGGACTTCTATGCCGACCCCGATATGTCCATCGGAGCGCCCGAAAAAAGTTTGTTTACTCTCAGCATTGTCCTGCCACGGTTCCTTCCATCTGGTCCTCAGTTGACCGCGTTGCACTCTGGCGACGTCATCAGAGCGCTGGCGCAGTAGGGACTTGTGGTGAGAGCAGCACCAGGCGATATGGAAAACCTGGAGTGGATCACACTGTGCTGCGGAGTTCAAAGAGACTTCCACCACTATCTCTGTCCCCTGTCACTATGGAACTTTTCAACACGCAAGCCCTCAACAAGAAATTTCTTTTCATCCAGGAACATATTCTGGAAAAAAGTCTTGACTTTTGTGTCTTGTTGAAACGTGGCACAAACCTGGGGACCACTTTCTGTTGAATGAAGTCTTCACTACCCACGAAGAGAAAATGCATGAAGAAGGCAGCTTTATCTGTGTGTAGGGCAACTTATTTCACTTGGTGTAAAAGGTACTTTCAGATTTGGGTATAATTTCTAAGCCTTTGCTGTTATGGAATACAAAATAGAGTGCAACGCTTCTCAAAATTGAAGTTTCAAGTACATTTTCAAGTGTTCTGATGTGGCTGTAATGACTTAGCCGAGCAGCACCACAACATCCGAATAGTAATGTAGGCTAGAATGATTGCTGTGTGCACGGTAAACACGCGGCTGAGGCACGCCTGCGCGGGAACACGCGTCCGTGCACGAGACCGTGACCATCCAGCGTGGATTATGAAGAACGAAATGCTGTTTCGGCGCCGCTGCACTTCAAATAGATGACACTGTACTGTTTCCTGGCACATTAGTCAGTGTAAATCATCCCTTAACTGCAGGGTGGCCTCTGTGTTATAAGTGATGAATTGCTCATCCTTTTCAAAATTGGCAGCTATTTAAAGTGACAGCTTTTTATCAAAATTTAGGTTAACACTCTAACTCACCGGGGAGTCCAATTATTACAAAATAATGTGAAGCGCCAGAGTCCTTGAACTATGAATTATTTGGCATTTTGCTCAATTTATTTCCCAACCTGCTTATTTATGTATTCATGTATTTGCTTTTGAGCAAAGGAAAGCTTTAGTTGTAGCTTTGTTTGATGAATATATTTGGACTCAATGGAGTATGACCAGCAGACCCTGCTCATGCAGAAAAAGTTGCTTCAGAAGTTGCTTTTCTTAATATAGAACACGTATGTTCCTTCTAGGCATACTGTTTCTCTCTCTCTCTCTCATACACAGTGTGCAGTGATTATATACCACCGCTTTCATCTAAAAGGGGTCCTAATATGTTACTTCACTATAATTATTTGCTGAAAATGTATTGAAAAATACTATTGTAAGCAATGGGGACAAAAAAAAAGAATATTTCCCACGAGTACATTGGGGTAAAAATATGGGTTATAAACAAAAACACTGAAAACATAAATTTTTTATAACAATTGTAAGCTGTCGTAATTTTTTTTTTTTTGACTCTTGCATAGCCAAATGCATATTTGAAAGCTCATTCCATGATCATTGATGCTAAAAAAAATGTTTAATCTGGTTTGAGGCAACATTATTTTGCAAAATTAACTCTGATGGCCAGTTGTTACTGTATATAAGGTGACATGAACTTCGAGCACACTGTGTTAAACATGATGGGACGACGGAAGGAGCTCTCTGAGATTATTTGTAGCCACATTGTGGCCTTGCATGATGCTGAAGACGTTAAATGCTGCCATGGCACTGTAAGAAACACCATCAAGCATGTCAAAGACACTGGTTCACTGTCAACTAGTGGCAAAAGGGGTGCAAAATGGAAGTTAAGTGCCTCTGATATTCGTTATTTGTGCATGACAAGTAAAAAAAAAAAAAAAAAAAAAAAGGCGGTTGACAGCACGACAACTCCCTGATGATAGTAATAATGCCAGAAGTGAAGAGATGAAAGTATCAAGATCTACGATTTCCAGACGCCTGTGTAAAAATGGTCTGATTGTTCGAGTTGCTGCCAAGAGCTGGCAACATCAAAAAAGACTTGAGTTTGCCAAGAAATTTAAGGATTGGACACCAGTGGACTGGGAACAAGTCCTTTGGATCGATGAATCAAAATTCCAATTTTCTCACCAAACGCAGAACTTACGTGCACCATAGAATTGGAGAATGTTTCAAAAATGACTTTTTAACCGCTTCAGTAAAACAGGAAGGTAGTATTATTATGGTTTGGGATTCAGTGAGTACACTCTGCACTTTTTAAATTATTTCCCTGCAACCTTCCAAGCAGTTGCATTAAAGGCACTGGCATGAAGTGCATGAAAGAGTACACATCCTGTGATTTATTTGCACATACAAAACTGCCATTGCACAAAAACAAGGTAATATACAAGAGAGAATTTTGAAAAAAAAAAAGAGGCAACAAAAGTGAGTACACCCTTATAGCACTGTATATGTCAATATTTTGTGTGGGCACCAATGTTTTTCAGGACAGCCTTGATCCTAATGGGTATTGAGTTCACTCCAGTTGCACCTGTAGGTCTTTGCTGACATGTTCTTCCACTCTTCTGTGATGACCTCTTGGAGCGAGCTGACAGCTGATGTTCTTGCACCTTGCATTTCAAGATGCCCCACAAGTGCTCAACAGGGATCCGATCAGGCAACATGCTAGCCCAGTCTATCACTTTCACTTTCACCTTGCTCAGAAAGGCAGTGGTCTGCTTGGAGTGATGCTTTGGGTCATTATTTTGCTGAAATAATGCCCATTGCAGGGAGGGTACCATCTTTTCCTTAAAAATGTTACAGTACATAGAGGAATCCTCAATTCCATCAATGAATTTGAGCTCTCCAGTACCAGCGACATTCATACAGCTCCAAAGCAGAATGCTTCCACCACCATGATTGACTGTAGGCACAACCCTCTTTTCTTGGAACTGGTCATCAGGTCATTGCCATACATACTGCACCCCATTAGATCCAAACAAGTTGACCTTTTTCTTCAGACCACAAGAAATGTTTACAAAAGGTCATCAGTTTGGACTGATGTGCTTCAGCCAGCTGTTTGAGTCTTCTTGTGGATTTGCTTCCGGAAAGGTTTACACGGGTCTGGGACAAAGCCAATGCAAACTGACTTGGTGGAATGTGCAACGTATGGTTTTCACACCTCCATGTCAGACCAGATTTTGTGGAAATCTCTTCAGCAATACTGGTGCATCTGTCCTAAAGCACCAGCTTGTGCACTGGGCGAATAGTACATGCATCTTCATAGGTCTGCCTAAGTGACTGATTCAGAGTTGTATGATTCTTGGAAAATCTCTGAATGACCCTGGCCATTGTGTTGCCGCTTACTTTCAAGGATCTTCTTGTATCTTTGGCCATCGTTATGAAGGGCGAGAATTTTGTCCTTGAGATCTTTAGAAAGTTCTTGGCCATGAGGTGCCATGCGGACTATTCTGTGACTACTTTTGAGGTATTTTTGAGGCATGTGATTCTTCAGGTTGAATGCCTCCTTATGGTATTACAATTTAATAGTCTAGTCAAGTGGAGAGAATGTAAAGGTCATAGTCTTCTTTCCATGGTTTGCCAACTTCCGAGCAAAGGGTGTACTCAGTTTTGTTGCTACTGTTTTTGGAATTCTCAACTACATATTACCTTCTTTTTGTGGGATGGCAGTTCTGTTCATGAATTATGTTTTCTCCCAGAATGTCTACTCTTTGGTGAACTTCATGCTACTGCCCCTAATACAACTACTTGGACAGTTGCAGTGAAATACAACGTAATTTCAAAAGATTTTGAATGTGCAGAGGGGAGCACTCACTATTGTGAGCAATTCTGTGAGTGTGTGCGTGTGTGCGTACGTGCGTGCGTGTGTGTATGTGTGTGCATGCATGTGCCAGATCTGTAAGTGCATAGCCCAGAGTCACATCCATTACACAATGAGATCAGACATGCAGTAAATTCTTCCATTACCCCATTTTCCCCTTTTGCCCTTGATGGTCCACTGGGGCAATTAATTTATTATTATGATTTTAGTATCTGATGGCATCCTTCCCAGAATCTAATCATCATCGTCAGTGATCATTGATCAATACCCTTCTGTGCCCTGTAGTTGTTTACTCCTGGGACGTCTAAACGCCTGCTCAGTGTATGTAGTACCAAGGGCTTGTGACACTGGTGTAGGAGAACTACATTCACTGCACATTTTCCATCTGTGATAAAATTTGCTGCCAGGCCAAACTCCGTAAACCAGGTGAGTCGAGTAAACTTTTATCCAAATTGAGGAAGAATGCAGTCATGCATGTCTATAAATTCAAGTTAGGCAAATAACCGCGAAAACTTCCTTTTAGTGTCAAAGTCCATTTCATAGTCTCTGACGGCTACTTGATAAAGTTTGTTAAACTCGCAGAAGAGAATGTTATGGATAAGTCATGCATTCACAGGCTTTTATAAGATGTAAATGTAGAAAGTGTGGTTACCCTCTCTTCTGGCCCTCGGATAGATAGTGTGGGTATGGCTTGTGGGTCAACATTCTGCACAGCTCAATTCTGCTCCAAAATTGTGGCAATTTCTTGTGCACTAACACTTGATTTGAGTAATTACTGCCCTCGCTGGAAGCGTTTAACCTTTCCATGCACAGTTCACAGAGTATGCCACTCAGCCTTTAAAATGATGGATTTAATATTTGTTCTGTTTTCAGAGATGTAATTTGCTTAGTATCAGGTCAATGTTCCCCTTCTCTGCCTCAATTTGGAGCCATCTATGCAGCTATGGTAGCATGCTCTGTTCAGCCACAACATGTGTATAGTTGGTTTAACGCCAGTCAAAGTGGACTGGAGTGTCTGCAAGTTTATTTCTGGTCCTGGAGGGCTGCAGTGTCTGCAGGTTTAACTCCAGTGCTGGTGGGCTGCAGTGTCTGCAGGTTTAACTCCAGTGCTGGTGGGCTGCAGTGTCTGCAGGTTTAACTCCAGTTCTGGCGGGCACCAGTGCCTGTAGATTTAACTCCAGTCCTGGATGGCAGCTGTGTCTGCTGGTTTAACTCCAGTCCTGGAGGGCTGCAGGTTCTATAGGTTTGAGCATAGTCCTGGGGGGCTTCAGTGTTTTAGGCATGCCCACATAGTTTTTACTCACCACTAATGTCATTTTAACCTGCTAAGCCGAATGAATATACTGTATGTGGAAGCACCAGCTAATAATGATGATTTTTGGGAAATTTTAGGTGAAACCTTTCGAAAGCAAACTTTTCAGCGGTGTTAAATTATGAAAGATAAATGTTGAAGCATATTTTAATATCATTGCTGACATATTGAGCTCATATCCTCATTGAGAAATATTGAGTTTGGTTTTGTGCTGTTAGCAGCTGTTGAGCCATGCTCTTGGGCCCCATGTGCAGGATTCGATATGTGGGGCCCCAGGAGTTAGTGCGCTCCTGAAGTAATGAGTTTTAGAACAATTAGTTGGCCCCCTAGAGGCTTTGGGCCCCTTTAGTGAGTTTCCTGAGAAACACAGCCACTGACTGTGTGTGTGAGTTTTTATATTGTTTCTAATACAGCCGAGCATTTGTGAAGATCGTGATGCATTCATGAAGCTCACTCAATTCTGGATCGGCTTTATTATTAACCTAACGCCAAGGAGGTTATGTTTTTTTTTTTTTGGCGTTGGTTTGTTTGTCTATTGTGTACAAGATAGCTCAAAAAGTAATGAACGGATATCTCTGAAATTTTGTAGGTGGGCCCCTATTACATCAGGGATGGACAAACAATATGGCCGCCACGGCAGCCATCTTGAAATCCTATGTTGCAGATACCTTAAATTTCTTATGAGCCATATTCACTCAGCAAGATTTCCACTGTGCTGCCTAGGCGGAGGTTTGCACTCTCGGAGTGCCTCTAGCTGATTTCTTGTTTCTAATTCTTACTTTGAACTCTGATCAAATGGGAAATTTGAGAAGTTACTGCAAGCTGGCTTTGCCAAGTATTCACTGCCCTTTTTTTTATATGAACCCACCTTTATATAGCTGTGCTGAATGTATAGAGCTTTTGATTAGGATTCATTTTCATCTTTTTTCTTTTGCTGTTTTTTCACATGGAGCTGGATCATCCCCTTAGGGCTTGAAGGGATACAGTGATGTTGCAGTCATTCTCAAAGAGCCAATCATAGTTTAATCATTAAAATTGTACGATACCAGCTATCTATACAAAAAAAAAAAAAAAAAACACCCTTGGCTCTAGTTGGTGAGAAATCTGTGAGCTGTAATGAAGAATAGCATCTCAGAGAGTGACTGGATGGCTTATGCCATGTGAAGTTTGGCTGGAATCGAAGAATTGGCCTGGTAATTGCTTTTTGATGAGATGGGACTGCATGCATGTTGCGATTCGCTCTTCTGAAGGAGAGTGCTCTGCCCACACAGATGATCATAAGGGAGGAAATTTGCACTGGAAGTCACTGACAAATGCCAACACCAGACTGTGCGCTTGTGAGTGCCTGATTATCATTATGTTCTGGACGGATGCTGCAAGGGAGACTTTCTGGGGAAAATCGCATCTGTTTCACTTCTGCGATTTCAAAATGGGCCTCTGGGCTCCGCAGTGCTGGAATGCAGAATCTTACAGGTGGTTTTCCCTTCGGCGTTGAAAACAATTTTACAGTTTTGGTTAGCTCTCATAAACTGTTGGGAAGAAAATGGACAGAGTCACTGCGAGGTCACACTTTGACTTTCCTTGAGCTTGGGGAAAACATTTGAACTCCAAAAGGGCAGACTTCGGCTCCGCCTTGTTGTGAAAATTGAAAATAAAATCTGTGCAGTACAGCCGACAAGTCCGAGTCGTCCATTAGATGCCTTCGATGCTGTGCCGTAACCTGCTCCCGACTGGAACAAAACATATTTACGTTTTAGCTTGAAGAATGAGCACGTGAGAAGACATTGGACTTCATGTGGACATCGAGGATCGTATCTCTTCTGGCTTTCATGCCAACTGCTGGCCCCTGATTATTTCATTAGATTAATTAGCCAAGCAGCTTATAAAATTTAACATTGTAGCTGCGTTTCTCAAAAAGCTCTTGAATGACTACTGAAGACTTTACCTGTGCCCCTAGATGAAAAAGTTTATCTGTGATCTCATCTGTGAGTCAACTCATCTTTGATTGTTGAACTGATTGGCTTATTTGGTCAGGATAATTGGCAAAAGCAAAAACTGCCTACCTCTGCATTAGACAAAAGAATGCATATTGAGTGTATATTGTTTTGTGCAGAAAAAAAAAATGGTTTCATAAGACAAATTTTTATGTTAAAGTTACTGTTGAGTTCAATTGAGAATGGCATGAGAATGACCTGTGCTGGACCCAATCATAGTCATGATCGTAAATGACTCTCTGGGGAAGACCAGGAAATGAGTCTCGCAAAGATAGCTTGATTCTGGCAGCATAGTCATTATAAAGCTACTCAGGGGCTTTGTTTATGATACATAATGTGATTACTGCATGGTTAACTCAGTATTGCCCTCCGTTTGATTGATGGAGTTGCAGATTTCATGAGCCATATGCCAAAAAACACTGTTTTCATATTTCTTATTCTCCTGGAACCATAATTTTGCTCATCCTGAAAACCATACCCCCTTAATTTAAGCAAATTGGATGGATCAACAAAACAGGCATAATGGTCATTATTTACAGCTATCCTCATTGCTGAAACGCAACCTTGGGTGTGTCAATAGAATATGTCTATTGCGTAATTCAATTTTTGTATGATCCTGTTTTTAATTGGATTATCTTTCTGAGATGAAAATGTTGATTAATATATATTTAAATATTAAACTGTACATCTGGTTTAAAAAGTATATAGTTTGGAGGAAATGGGAAAGAATATACTGTGTGTATAGAATCTACTCTTTAGAGACCTTGTCTTTATGACTGACAGATAATGTAAAGTGTACTGTGCCCTGCCTGTTAGAACCTGGTAGCCAACCAGCCCATTCATTCATCCATCCATTCATTCATTCACTCAGTCAATTCAATTCAATTCAACTCAACTGAGCTTTATTAGCATGACGTAGATGATGCATACATATTGCCAAAGCATGAACATTTTCTGTGAACACAGTCAGTCGATCAGTCAGAGAGTCAGTCAGTGGGTCTGTCAGTTGGTTAGTCTGCATTACATGCTCACAATATATCTATGTAATACTGAAATGATGATCTTGCTGTCAATATCCATGCTGTGTCTTATTATTAAGGTGGTGGTTTGCTCATTATCAAGCTGGCTGCTTTTATTTTTATTTGTAGCCATGTTAAAGGACTCGATAGAATAAATGGTGATCAATGGCAGTATTGGCATTGATAAATGAACTGGAATTGGACAATTTATGTTGGAACAGGACTTGCCAATTAATTCCCCTCTTTGCCCATTAATCTTGTGATTGTATCGACAGCTATGCTGCATATAAATAAGAAATTGAAATGCCTCTTTGATCGAGGCTGCTGTAAATTTGACGACCCTGAAACCGGGCGAGATTTAGCATCTCTTCAGTCTCACTGTTGAAAAGTCAAGTATTGTTTAGGGCTTATCGTTCACAGTCTTGTGTCTGGTCTGTTTTATTGTTAACTGGCCCTACAGTCTGGTATCTGTTAATGCTCCACTCCTGTGTGGGGATGGACCCCACGGTATGGAATCTGTTAAGTCTCTGTTCCTATGTGTGGTTGGGCCCCATGATCTGGTATCTGATAAGACTCTATTACTGTGTGTGGATGGACCCTATGGACTGGTATCTGTGAAGGTATTGTCCCAGTGTGTGAATGGGCCTAGTAGTTTGTCAGCGGTTAAGTGAGTCATTCCATCTCATTTCACCAAATCTGAGAACATTTTGTTGCATGACCTCCTCTGATTATCTCCAATCTTTTCTTCTAGCTTTTCCAATATGAGAATAGATTATTTGCAAAGTTTTAACATCATATGATTGCTATTTTCCAAATTATAAAATATTTTAATCCCTATTATCCCAATCGAAAATTGAAATTTTATTTAGAAAGGCCTGATTTTGGAAGATAATACTAGGAACTGATTGATGATATAGACTTAAAAGTGATCTAAAGGGTTGAAATACCTTTAATTGAGAGCAGAAAAAGGATTTTTGAATGAATACACTCATTTCTCTATGGCTTAAGGCAATACAAACATATGGTGAAAATGGCATTTTTCAAGAATTAAAGCATTTTTTTTTCACAAGTTTAAATAAATAACAAGATTTTTATGTTACAAATATCTCAAAGTACCTTAAAATTTCTCTAACCTAAAAATATCCAAGAGCTAGCTAGTCTTCTTAGACCACAAAATGATGCTTATTTATGAAACAGGCTGAAAAATACCATACATATTTAAGCACAGAAACCAATGTGGGACATGGAGTAGAAACACAAAACTTAGTCTGTATAACAAGAAACATCTGAAAAATTGATGTCTCAAGTATGGACATTGTTTCTAGAATCTTTCATGGCCAATTTAACCGAGAAATACAAGATGTTTTTATAGGCATTTTTTAGAAAGTCTAACTAATATATATTGCATTAATGAGCAAAGTGTTGCCTTAGGACCCATGTGTTATATGTAATATGTGCACAGCTTATCACATCACTATTACTGTCCTTTGAACTGCTTGAATTTCTCTGTAATCAGGTCACTATCTGCTCCAGATATGTGGTCCTGCCCACCACGATGTGTTGAAGGCAGGCGCGTAGGAAACAGTTTGGCATCGAGGGGGACCGATTCTGCACGGGGTGGGCGCATCCCAAAATTCGCTGACTGACTTATCAAGTGTATAGGCCATTTATAAATTGGTGTAATAACTCATTATTGAAATCTGAAACAATTTTAAAAATGTTTAAAATCTGCAACAGTATCAATCACTGTAGGCTATCCATCATTCTACCATTCATTCCAGCGAATTCTGCATTTTGATTGGTTAACACCAGGTATCTATTCACCGGTAAACTACCTTGCACTGGGTCAAGACCTCGTCATGTTTACGCCGACAAAATAAGGCTACAGTTTGTGTATAGTCTTACCCACTAGCGAGCTAGTTGGCTACCTAGCTAGCAATAGTATAGCTAGCGCGCCAATGTATTTAGCTACATAGCCAACTGGCTAGCGAGCTAAAAAGGCTGCAGTTCGCTTTCAGTGCGTACACTGTCACACGTGTTAGCAAGCTAGTTAGCTTTGTTAACAAGCATGCCCCTATTAAGAAACTGAGAGTTAAGAATTGTTTTAGCCTCTGGTTTGATCATGACCTATCTGTGCTCCTCCGAGAGAAAAATGCTGCTTGGCAAAAGGTGCGGCAAACCAA
Organism: Gymnothorax javanicus; assembly: GCA_029692085.1. NCBI lineage: Eukaryota > Metazoa > Chordata > Actinopteri > Anguilliformes > Muraenidae > Gymnothorax > Gymnothorax javanicus. Next base: position 24,874,530 of record CM056196.1, read on the forward strand.
ATCCCCTGCTGACTGCCTGGTATTTAGGCAAATTAGAAATAAGGCCCTGCAAGCTGTACGTAAGGCCAAAGCAGGCTATTTTAAAGATCAGTTCTTCCTTTGTGGCTCTGATCCAAAAAGATTTTGGAAAACAGTGAGGGAGCTTGAAAACAAACCCTCTACTCAGTTGCCCTTGTCACTTAATGTAGACAACGTTGTATCTGACAAGGTGCGGATGGTTGACCTTTTTAACCAGCATTTTATCAAGTCTGGTTCTATTTTTGAAACCACAAACATTCGTTCTCCCTCAAGTCCACCCCAAAACCCAGTAGAGTCCCCCCCTCCCCCCTCACATGCTCCTTTACATAGTTTCACCTTACAGGCAGTTTCATAAGGTGAAATCTTGGAAGAACTACTGAAATTGGACCCCAAAAAACCAGCCGGTTTTGATGAGCTGGACCCATTCTTTTTTAAAATTGCTGGCCCCATCATTGCTGCTCCCATTGCTGATATACTTAACCTCTCCTTTCAGACAGCTGAAATTCCACGTGCGTGGAAAGCAGTGGTAGTACGTCCTCTTTTTAAAGGGGGAGCCCAGGCCGATCCTAACTGTTACAGGCCCATCTCCATACTGTCATGTTTATCCAAAGTGATGGAAATAATTGTGAACAAGCAAGTGACAGATTACTTGGATAATCATAAAATACTATCCCATGTTCAGTCTGGTTTTAGAGCTGGGTACGGCTGTGCTACAGAAACTTTGAAAGTGCTTGAATGACATCATCTCTGCTTTAGACTAAAAGCAACACTGTGCTGCAATTTTTATTGAATTAGCTAAAGCCTTTGATACTGTAGATCACGCTTTCCTTGCGGACAGGCTGGGTAGCATTGGGATCACAGGCCAGTCACTTGCATGGTTCTTTAACTATCTCACAGACAGAGCACAGAGTGTCGAATCGGAAGATCACCTCTCTCAGCCCCTCCCTGTCACTAAGGGAGTTCCGCAGGGCTCGATCTTAGGCCCCACACTGTTCACCATTTACATAAATGATATAGTAACTGCTGTGGGAGACTCATCTATCCACCTTTATGCCGATGACACAGTTCTGTATGCGGTCGGCCCCTCCCCGGATGCTGTGCTCAAGACACTACAGGAGAGCTTCTGTAAAGTGCAGCAGTCTTTCTCCAATTTAAACCTCCTGCTAAACACCACTAAGACTAAGGTCATGTGGTTTGGTAGCAAAAAGGTGCTGTGCCTACTCCAGCCCAACAAATTACCACCCTTGATGGAGCTTTCCTGGAACAGGTCAATGAGTACAAGTATCTGGGGATATGGCTAGACAGCAACCTGTCATTCACACACCATATCACTAAGTTACAGGCCAAGATAAAATCTAAAATTGTTTTTCTGTATAGAATGCGCTCCACTTTCACCTCCTCAGCCAGAAAAACTCTTGTGCAAATGACCATACTTCCCTTATTTGATTATGGTGATGTAGTTTATAGGTCAGCATGCAAAGGTGCAATTCACAAATTTGATGTTTTATATCACTTGGCATCCGGTTTGCCACAAATGCTCCATTCAGAACTCACCACTGCACACTCTACTCCTCTATAAATTGGCCATCTTTACACATCCATCGTACTATTCAGTGGTTCACACTCATTTACAAGACCCTTCTTGGCTTGTCCCCTCCGTATCTTTGTCATCTGTATCACACCTCCACTCGTGCGTACAGTACTCGCTCTGCTCACCACATTCTTTTAAAGGTGCCCAAAACAAATACTGCAGTGGGTTCTTCATCTTTTCAGGCTGCTACAGCCAGGGACTGGAATAATTTGCAGAAGGGACTCAAACTGGAAGCATTTATTCCCCTGTCTGCCTTTAAAGTCTGGATTAAGGACGCTCTGAAGGAGACATGCTGTTGTCCCTCTGAAACTTAATCTGGGTTAGATGGAGCATCTGCACTGTTTTTGTTTCTCTTGATTATTGTATTATTATTAGTATTTATTATAATTTAGTTTATTCTTTGTTCTGTTTAATATTACAGTTTTTCTTTTCAGCCCCCTTCCTTTCCCCCTCAAGAGGCCCCTCACCTCTTTTCAGGCCGGCATTGTAAATAAGAACTTGTTCTTAATTGTCTTGCCTGGTTAAATAAAGGTTAAATTAAAAAAATAAAAGCTTCCTAGCTAGCAAGCCAAAGTGATATCGAACTGTGTGTCATACCTAGCATGCCAATATTTTCGTAGGGGTGTTGACAAGACTCATGGTGGAATGGAGATAATCCTACCGTTTTTTTTCGAGCACTCGGTATTTATCGTAGGCTAGATACCTGGAAATTTACATTTGAAACGGTTTCAAATGAAATTTCCAGGTATCTATCCTACGATAAATACCTCGTGTTCGAAAAAAACTGTAGGTTTATCTCCTAATTATATCACTCTCACAGATGTCATCTACTGACATTCATTATGCACTGACGGCTACTTTCAGCACCAACAGCGCACAAAGAAATAATGATTTGGATACAGTTTTTACTGACAATTCAAAGAGCAAATGTTAATACAGAACAGCTTAGCCCCCAGATGTTCACGACCGTAATGATCTGATATCAGAAACATCCCCCCCTTAAGAAGCGAGACATTCATTCATTCTTTATAGTCAAGAATGTAAGTGCAGGGTTCCCGTCAAGCTTTTAAAAAGCTACGAGTAGTTTTGAGCATGGACAACCTTCATAGAAGTGTTTGCTGCTGGTTCCTAAAGCTTAAAGATAGAATTAATTACAGCGACAGTATGCAGGCAACAAGTGCAGTGCTAATGCTAACTGCATAGCCGGAGAGAAAAGTGCTTTTATGCTGGAACAATGCACTGATAAAACAATGCATATAATGAATGACGATGTTAAAGTTATAGGCCTCTTGGTTTTACAGAATGTTAGGGACTGCATCACTGAATGTGCTAACTGCATTTCAGAATCAGCAGTGTGAAGGAAACGAAGGAGTCCCGCACACTGTCTGTTAGACAGTGTGCGGGACTCCTTTGTTTCCTTTGAACTGTTTATCCTGGTCCGACGCACCTGTCGTTAGAAATTTATGTGCGATGTATCTCCTTGTCTGTAGAATCAGCAGTGTGGTCAGCAGCCCCCCAGAAACAAGGAGCATGTAAGCCTACGGTAGATGATACAAACAGGTAGGAGCAGGCTGTAGTGCAGATACAACGAGTGAGCAATAAGTCTCTCATAAACAGTAGTTCCACATATTAACCGATTACCAGTATAAGCATCATGACCATTGGCTGGCATAACAGTGTTGTAAACAATGCAGGGCAGAAGCAGCCCCTGACTCTGAGATCATGACTGCTGAGGAAGACGTGCCTTGCTGCACAGATGGAGAGCGCTCAGACACTGAGGTAGCTAGCTGTTGTTGTGATGAACGACTGGACCAGAGCATCATCCAACATGTTGTACCCTTCGTAGCGGTCATCATGCATGACGCTTTTCGGTGGACAACGGAACCGAAAAATTGACCAAACACTAACAGCACCATAGGCTTCACCTTTACAAATTCTAATCTCCGTTTCCGAAACCACATACTGGTAGTGGTAAATTATGTTGACTGTTCAGTCACAGCAGCTGCCAAGCCTAATCTCGTTCCAGCACCAGAATTGAGCAAAGATCAGAAAATATTTGGATCATTAGCCTACCTTCTTGGATCTTGCCATTGTCCACAGAGATGCATCGTAATCCAAAACAGGATATCCAAAAAGATCAAGTAGAATGTCAATGTCCATCGTAGGGCCGTGCATCCTTCAAGATGGGGTTCATGTCATGTAGCGTTCACCTCTCTACATGGCTCTTGGTTAGCTGCACCACGTTAATACAACACGGTGTTAAATGTTTGAGATAATATGCAACGCTACTTTAGCCCTCAACGTGAAAGTCTGATTATCACATTTTAAAAGTTAATCTTGCATTTTCTAAATAAATCGATGTCTATACAACATTATCTCTATCTGTCTAATTTTTAACCTGATGGCAGAGTGTAATGACAGCCAGTAGGTTACAAACTTATGCTTCTGCTACGGGATCGTCCATGATCAAGCTGGCTCATGTGAGTTGTCGGGCAAGGGAAGACTCCTCACCGAGGCGTAATTTTTGGTATCAGTCACGTGGGTGCCCCGCCCCTTTAGATAGACTTGCGACGGGTCCTGAATGAATTGATTCCAATGGGGAGAAGTGAACGTGAGCACAGATTATCACTGATTATTTTGCCCCATTGGCACAGAATTAAATATCGGATTTATTTTTCTCAGGCCACATATCTTCCAAACATTCTGGTGCTGCAATAGCATTTTTAAGACCAACCGATCAGGAGAAAATGAACTTTGTTCGAGACCTGTGTCTCTCTCAGCAGCGGTCACGTAACATCTGGCAATACAGAAATACAGTATGGACGTTGGGAAACCATGAATTAAAGGAGTATGTAAGTTTGTGGCCAAAACTGGTACTGCAATCACATTCAGAATACTGCAGAGCGCAGTATCCCCTCCCCCTCTGCCCCAGACAAGAGGTTGCCAGCTAGGTTGCTGGATCCAGCAAGAACGTCTACTAGACGGAGCTACCATGGCAAGCAACGAGTCCTACACTGCAAGTATCGTCTTTTAATTGTGTTTATGCTTCATGCGTGATGGTTTACAAAGTAATTATGTATAGCATTATGTGGCCAACAAACTGCAGTCTTCTGTGTGGATAACCCACTAAAGTCCATACTATAATATTCGTAAAGAATGAATGAGGACTCATTTGACCGATGTACTCTCTCAATTACATTTCATATTACCATAATGGCTGTGCTAATGTTGGAACGGTTTCCACAGCGTCGCAGCATAATGCCAGAGAAACGGACTCTAATAATGCATTGCTAATGTTAGCAATGACGAGTCACGGTTTTTATTTCTCAAACAATTTGTTACCTAGTCAATTCGATGACCCACCTGCATACGCACTAACGTACCATGAAGGAACATGCACAACGTTACTGGTCTGTAGAGAATATTTGAAATGTCCGTGCCTACATTAAATAGAATTAAGTTAGCCAAACTGAATCTTACCTGTCCAGGTGAAAATTGGCAACTTCGGTGTCGGTCTTCAAATTCTTCTCCGCTTTCAGCCGTCTCCATCTTTCAAAGGCATGTCCTATACAGATCCTTGTTTTGTTTCTGACTTTGTCGCAACGTATTTCGGAATCATAACAAGGCCTTTTAGGTTTAGTAACGTCAGACAGTTGTGCTCCGAAACGCTGGTAGCTGCAGCTCAGTGATAACTGGCAACCTGGATGCCGAAATGCTACTGACTTCGTGATTGGGAGATAGGTGGAGGGTGGCGCAACAGGCCAAAACACAAAATGAAAACATCAACAATAGTTGTGGGCTGCAACTTCGCTTTTGTTGTGAGAATATTCTGGCTGGACTACTGTTGTCAGTGATATAAGTATTTGAAGTTAACATCATTCCTTAATGTCTGGTGATATATCAGGGCCATTTTATGATTAATCTACATACATTTCTTACATACGGCTCCTTTAAAATTTCAAACTGAAACTAGGCCTACGCTTTCGGCGGCCGACAGCAAGGGGTATATCCCTGAAATTCCCCAATCCTCAAAGCTCCCTTTATTAGATTCCCCTTTACTAGACCTACAATATGAGGCAAATTTGAGGTCTGTGTAAGTAATTGTTCCAGAGATATGGTTAAAAAACTGATTTTTTTCAATATATAGCGCCACCTGGTGGCAAACCTAGGAGTGCATACTTGCCCAAAATCTAATCAGTTCATCCTCTCTACCATATCTACCCATATGCTAAAAATGAGAAGCCAATGTAAAGTATTTTGTGAGTCATCGCGCTAACGGCTAAAATCTGTGGACGCGGCGGCGGATGGGGAGAAACCATATTTCGGGGATATAATAATGCTTGTGTTTATATGTTCAGTAATACTGTTATTGTCATCGATGTATAATCGTTTTTAAAGGGGAAAAGGAATATATTTGATTGCTATGATCTTGTACTGGATTGATATCAGATATTAAACAAGCGGGGAAAAGTGGCAAAATAAGGTGCAAAAATTAAATGAAACTTATCTTGTGTTGGCCATCCACGTTAAAAATGCTGAAACGTTGTGCATCAATAGGTTGCTATAATAGGAACAAGCTAACCATGTTTTCTTTTCCAAAGAATGTCGACAGGTAACGGATAAATTAGCAACTGTCGTATTACATACCAGCTTCAGAGGCTTAAACTAGCTGATGCAATGCCCTTCAAGCTATAACTAATGCCAATTACAGTAAAATACATTATGTAATTTGAGTATTATTTAATTTAGCCTTTATTATACCGGGGAGTCCCACTGAAATAAAAAAATACAGATATGGCCAAACATGATCCTGTTCAAAACCTAACAACCATTCCAAGAGTAAATGCTAGCAAACCAAAATCTAATTTTTAAGCTCATGTCAAATAATTTGCGAATGCCGTAGCTGGCCAGCTAACTCATATTCGTAATGCTGAGCACAGCCGTTAGCTGTGTTGTAAAATGCCTGATGTAGCAAAGTAAAAGGAAATATACACGCAACATGCAGATATAAGATAGATACTTATATATCCTAACGTTTAATTGCTCGCCTGCTTAGCTACCACTTCTGACAACAAGATGCGACGGATAATCCGATCAGCATTCATTCTGCAAATAGCCTACAACGCGCCCAACACTTCTGCAACTGCGCCTACTTAGGAGACAGGAAGTGTGGCCAATTTCTTACAATGGGGGTCTATGGGGGATAAAACTGCTAAACTGTCTTTGGGGCAAGAAGCAGACATTGCTTTACACATGCGTGTGAGGTGGGGGGGGGGGGGGCGTTAATCTCTTGGCAGGGATGTGTAGTTTGCGAGAATAGTTTAGATTAGAAGTTTGTACTTTACGGGTGTTTTTTTTTTTTTTTTTGGTTGGGGTGTCACGTCCTCATGATCCCCCCTTCCCTCGTGCATGGTTGAAGGAGTAAACAGTGAAGGAGATGAGAAAACAGGTTGTAATTTTGTACAAATAAAATCAAGATATATACATTTATGTGGAACAAGTTTCATTACCATGGGTAACTGCCCACATGGTGAACTTGCCAATCCAAAATTGTCAAAAAAGTGACTTTTTCAGCTAGGACCCTTTTCAGGGTCTCCTAACTATACTATTATGACTTGGGTACAGTCAATCTTCCTTGTATAGACAGACCTGTCTTCAAATAGAAGGAATACAGCACAATTTAGCCTCTAAGGGATCCTGGGCTCATAGGGGGCCCTTGAAAACCGAATTTTTGATTTCCACCAATAAAAAAATTTTCATATTTGAGAGGCCAATATCTTGAAAATGAAAAGAGAGAGATAAATTTTGACGAGATTCTGAAAGCCTGCGCCCAACTTACCCTGGATAGCAATTTTCAGCCCATACCTATGATTTGTTCCAAAGATATTGGCCTCCAAACCCTCATAAATTAACGTTTGCGATTCGCTTGGGCATGGCCCTCAATTTTTGGGGGGCCATATCTTGGAAACCCCTTGGAGTAGAACCCTAAAATTTTGCATGTGTTCATTATGAATATAGAGGTACTCCCAAATAAATTTGAGCCACATCTGAGTTTGTGACCATGGAAGATTCTTGTACTTTGGTTGAGTTCATATGGAATGACCCATTAGCTGTTGCATATCTCAGGCACAAGAAACAAATATGAAAGTAAGTTCACAAATACTTCACACGTATTAGTTCCTCCAAAAAAAATTTGAACCCCATACCACGTGTCCCACATGCACTTTTAGATGCCTAAATTTAGGCTATTTCAGGTCTATGCCTGACTTCACTGGCCTATAAATCAATAACTAAGCTTTATTTCAATGTTTTAAAACTTTTGTCTTATGCAACTTTCATCAGTAAAGAAGAAAATTTATCCTTACAGTATCTTTTCACAAGAATAAGTCATAGAATATAGGTATGTAAGACCTAAAATAAAGTCGCCCATGAAATAATAAGGACATTTAGGGAAATTCCACAGTCCAGTATTTATTGATTTTCATACATTTCTATACTTTTCTCACCAAAAGAGTAAAAATTTTGGAAGGAAAAAAAAATTCTGACCTTGTAAAAGGAGTTGGAATAGCTTTTTTCAGTAATTTAAAACCCCCAAATTTTAGGCGAGAGTTAAGTTTAGACCAACTATGGGTATCAGATTAAGTCATTACTGCTTGTTCAGTATGTATATCACCATAATACTTTGCATTTGTTCATAAAATTACCCAAATAATGCCCCCCAAAAAAACTGAGGAGGATCTGAGAAAGTGGTGCAACAACTTTTTGTTGAATAAGCCATTTCAGCATTCAACAGGCGCGCATGCGCGACCTGGTTTAGGTCAAAGGTCACGATTACCAGAAGTGCGATTGTCATTAGCGACAATGGCAGCTGCTTGCAGGATCGACGATTTTAAGCTTTGGAAAGTCAACCAGTTAAAGGAATTTTGTTGGAAACGCGGGTTACCAGTATCAAAGAAAAGAAAAGACAGCTTGTAGCTCTTAGCTACGCAGCCACGATCCAGAATTTGCCTGTGGTTATGGCCAAAGAGTACGAGAAAGCAGTGGCGAAGACAGATTACCATAACCTGTTGATGGTGGATGATGCTAGACTCCCTGATCCACTGACAGAAATCCCTGATGGATGGACTGGCGAAAACCATGGCATTAAGCACTGGCCACCTTGTATGTACATAAATATCGCTCTCTATTTGGTTGAGAAAGATGAAGGCCCTGTTGACTCGCCTCAAGAACGACTACAAGGAAGGTCAGTATTGCCTTATGGACAAAGCTCGAAGTTTTTCCGAGTGATTTTTTTTTTCGGCTAAATATCACTACTTTGTAAGGACTTACAGTCAGATAATGAAAATGGAGCTTTCTGAACATTTTGATGTGTTTTTGTTGAAATCAGTCCAGAAATAAGTCGCGGAAATGGGTTTGAAGTTGGCTTTAAAAAGTGACAAAAATTTTGGAGCGACTGTTGAATATAGGTAGCAAAAACTTGACACCATATGCTGTCATCGCAAAAACACACCGACATTCGGTGGTGCTGTAGCCAAAAAATGCTTGATGGAATTGGCAGGAATTTTATAGTATGTTATTAATTTGGATTATTGAACACTGTACCAAATTTTGTGATTTTTGATCGACTGGATTTTTGCATAGCGTTGGGTTGAAATGAGCGGTTCAAAGTGATTGTGTAGGCGCTGTCAAAATTCTGGAGCGACTGAAGAATACGGCCTGCATCGGAAATCTGAGGTTACGTTACCCAGCTGGTTAACTTACAGTGTTGTGACTGTCGATTATAGTTAGCTAACGTAAAAGGAAGCCAGCTAGGTTATAATGAAGCTTCCTATAGGTTAGCTAGTTATATTTCACAAATCATGATGAAACGGTAAAGGCAGTTATGCTATGCAGGCCGTATTCTACAGTCGCTTCGGTGCGGTGCGGGTGCATTCTGACATTGCTGTGTTATTCCCTGTACTAATGTAATGAGTAAATTATTACATGCATAGATATTGCACTCCTTTAACCCTTTCACTACCGCTTACTGGGAATAAGACAACCCTTGCTTACCGTAAATTTTCGTGCTATCACAGCATGATACTGCATGTGGATTTTCACCCCCTTTTTTGAACTAAAAACGCCAGAAATGGACAATTTTATGTACAGAAAACATGTTCAAAATACATTTACCTTTCCATTGACACATATCTTTGCTTAGTTTTTCCAAAAGTAAAAACAGAAAATGAGGATAAAAACTGTATTTCGGTTTGTCAAGACAAGACGATTTCTCCTATATGGGATTTATGTACAAAAGGAGATACATGTGCGTTTGTGTACAAACGGAGATACACAGCACGCACTGCCTGCAATGGCGGTGAAGTCAGCGTGGGACTGTGCATAACTGGAGGATTGGGAACTATGGGAAGCCTGATGACATCACTGATGTGTTGTGCGATATCAGGCTCGTCCAAAGGGGTGTTTTGTTGCGGAGCTTTGACAGTTTTTGTGAGGGACTTTCTCTAGGCGCAAAATGGCAACAATGGTAAGTGATGCGGGATCAGCGCTGTCACGGAAATGCGACAATGATAATGAAAGGGTTAACTACAACAGCCACTTTAGAAAAAAGCTAATTCCTGTCAATAAGGTGGCAAAACAAATATGATTGTGTGTCATGCCTTGGTGACTGCTTTCCATATGACAAGGCCTTGACCAAATTTGATCACCAACATATGATCATATTTGGAGTGTTTTTGATCCAAGACCACATGGGGAAAGGGGTGGGGGGAATGGGCATCTGTTATGATGAATTAATCGCACATATCTTCATGTGGAAATAAGCACTCACTTCGTTTTTTCCGACACTTCTGGTAATCGTGACCTTTGACCGAACCACTTTGCGCATGCACGCCCGGAATGCTGAAATGGCTTATTGACATGGAATGACTCAAGTCTCTGTTCCCATGAGTGGATGGGCCCCATGGCCTGGTATCTGTTAAGGCACTGTTTCTGTGTCGGGTTGGGCCGCATGGACTGGTATCTGATAAGGCTCTGCCCCAGTGTGTGTGTGTGGGCCTTGTGGTTTGTCAACTGTTAAGGCTTCAGTGTATGGATGCGGCATGTACAATGACTCATGAGTTATTGGCCATGGTGGCTGAGGGATATTTAAGTCAACTAGCCACACTGGGATTTGATTAGCTACATGAATTAATAAGGGTAGGTTTCCTTGCTCAGAAAAAATTTAGCCGCACATTTTAAAGCAGCACAGATGCACATGCAATACTATGCAAATGTTACAGTGTGTATGATCAACTCTTGCATAGGTTGTCCTAATACGTTTGCCACAGTACTGCACTGCCTTACGAAAAGGCTTGAATGAGATGCGTGGGACATTTTTCCCAATGCCTAACTGTGAATGGGTTCATTCCAGTATCCAGATTCCAGTTTTCAGACCTATAATAAAGAAAGATAACAAAATACATTTTCTCAGCTTTCATTTCTTTATTCCAAAACAGCTGAACTTCAATGTTCAAATAAGGTCAAGAAAAATAATTACATTATGTAATTTTTCACAAGTGCTTCAGTTATTTATTTATTTTTTTAACAAGGAATTAAAATGTAAAATGGACAGACTCCATTTTATGTGGCAGTAGTTCAGAACCAAAATCAAAAATTCATCATGATGAAGAACAATGATGAACTTCAGAACACTAAATAAGTCCTAAAGGGGACATATTACAAAAATCTTACTTTTCAGTTCTTCTGCTCATGCATTTCAGTATGTGGAGTGCTTACCAACCCACTAACTGTGAAGTGAAACGACTCAGTCATTTTTTTGAGGGCTGCCTTTTTCATAAAACATGGCATTCAGCTTGACATTCAGATTTGGCTCCCCCTCCTACGTCACATGCAGGCTCGTGAATTGTTTAGCCCCTCATCTGAATATCTCCACCCATGGCTTATTTTTTTATGGCAACGTCCCACCTTCAGTCGGCAAAATCCCATAACTAGCCATAACCTATGCAAGCTTTTCACTTTTTGTCTGACTACTGTATACTTCTTACCTGGATCAATACAACACAGGAAATGCAATGAAATTGAAATTAAAGGGGGTCTGTTGTGCATTTCGGAAGCTACAAAGAGGCAGTGGTTTTGATTTATTTTCATGCAGAATATGTAGCTAGCTAGTGAGGTAAGCATTTCCAATGTCTAAATATCCAAACTGATTTCCAAGTGTAAGCTTAGTTAAATTTGTATGGCTTGGTTGCTAATGTAAGTAGCTGCCTCAAGTTTGCAAGCATGTGCTACTCTCAAATCTAACTTACTTGGCTAGCTAGCATCCATGCATTACCTTTCTTATGTCATTGTGTGGTTAATTTGCTAGCTAGCGATCTAGCTCATGGTCAACCAGCCCTTCACCAGCTGACTCCAGCTTACAATACCAACTTTAATAGCTATGACCACCTTCATCCAGCTATGAAGACCAGCTTTAACCATCTTTGTTGAGCAATGACCTGCTAATGGTGTTGAAAACACTGCTTAGACCATCTTAAACCAGCTTAGAATTCTTGCTGGTCTTAGCTGGAGTTTTCAGCCGGCAATTTAGAAACTTTTGTCAGTTCAGTTCGAAGCAATATATACGATTCTTGTTGCTAGAATCAGATATATCTACTATTAGTTAACGGTTACTACTGAATGGATGCTGGCTACGGATCATTCTTAAATTTAAAAACTGAATTCAGATGTAGTTAAAATATTTTGCACACTTTTGTGAATGCAACATCCATGCTTGTTTAGCTTGCAGACTGAATAGTTTAATGGATAGCAGGCTAGCTACTGATTTAGTTATCTGTATTTAGAGACTTGGCATTGACTGGGGGATTGTGAAATCCTAATTCTCCATTGACACAGTGGCTCTGTTTGCTGGCCAATCAGAACAAAGCTCATTCCATTGAGGGGAAGCCCACTCAGAACAGCCCATTTTTTAGAAGGTTAGGAATGTCTGGAATAAAATTTCCCAGTAATCATGGAATCTTCATGTTCTTTTTTTTTTTTTTTTGCAAAAAAGTTTATAAAACTTCCCTTTTGGACATCCAAGAATATTCTAACTTGGAAAAAAAATTAGCACAATAGATCCCCTTTAAAAAAGGCAGATTCAAATTGGCACTTTGACACTACCGTGACACTACCGTGACACTGAAAACCCCGGCTTTACACTTATACCTAGCTATCCCTCTAATCTCGCTACTTAGTAAACCCCATTGATCTTGTATTTCACCACAATTACAGCATTACAGCCTTCATTATATTCCTCTGTGTAGGTGTGTTTGTTTGTTTATCCGTTTGTTGGTCGTACATGTCAAAAACAATACGGTTAGCATTGAGAGCAATAACATGGATATTAACATGGGTAGCGATAACGCTAATATAAGTCATGAGGGTGTAGGATTTTTCTACACCTAAAAATGAGAACTTCTCTGAGACGGGGGTCATAAGTCCACACGCTTGAGCCAAAGCCTTTCATTTTTGGAGGCACTGCTGATGCGTGTGCTGCCTCTAAAGGGGTCTTCAGGGTAAAAATTTCAATATTTTTGATTTTCACATAAAATAAAGGAATGCAGTGAGATGCCAGTAAACACCAAGAATCTGTGTTTTTCCTCTGCCTGAATTGTCACTTGTGACTTTAAATGCAAATTACTGAAAATCACAATTTTGACGGATTTTTCAACCTTGTAGTATTCATAAAATCATTAATATTCATCTGATTGACTGGAAATTTGGACTGAAGTTGTATCTGTTGGAGATCTATGAAATGACTTAGGATACTCTAGATAGGTGCATCCCTAGTGGGTCAATTTTGAAAATGAAGAAAGTTGATGATAGCGATTTACATTATGGTTACATAACAGAGCTCATTAAATATTCATAAATGTTTGAAACAAAAAAATCCTACATATATAAATATATTTCATATAACTATCTTAAACCTTTCATATGAGACTAATTTGAGTAAAATCTGACCATGGGTTACTAGTAGTGCCACAATATATTTTCATATTTTGTCATTAAAGTGCCGTTTCCACGGCAACCATGTAAATTTTTATCAAAATACTACATTTTATGGGGTTAAAAATCATGTTGAGTATGTTTATTTCTTAGTTTTTGCATTATTATGATTATTTCTATACTTTACCCTGAAGACCCCTTAACCCGCAGAGCACTGTCAATGGGTTGGATTGCTCGTGATATTGCCTCACTTTACTTTGCCTACTGCAGCCATATAGCTGGCTACATAGCTTACATTACAGTGACAAAGATTTGTGAAATACTCCATGAACCTTTGTCTCAACTCATTATCTATTCTGAAACAAAAACCGGAAAATGAAAAGCAGGGTTTTTTTCCGATTTCCTGCTCTGAAGCCAAAATTGAAAAATGAATAATAAGACGTAAAATTAATATCGATCCGAACCCTTCAATAATTTTAACAGCTTCAACATTGACAGTTCAGTTATACGTAGGCTGTGCAAGTATAATAGCCAGTGGGAATTCATGTAATCCACTCCGCTAATTGCACCTGTTCGCCACACACACAAAATGCCATCGTGAAAAAAGAAAATAAAAAAAACACTAAACTGAAGCGGAGGAAACAAAAATATAAAATGAAGGTCCAAGCTAAGGAAATAAGTAAGACTAGCTAACTGCCAAAATATGATATCTAAACTGATACACCTACGAACAGAGAACAATATAACTTGAGCAGCAAATTTCTTAGCTTGTTTGGTGCATGGACACGGAGGCATGACAGTCAATAACACGTGGTAGGAGGATGACGTACGACTTGCAGCCTCTAATGTTGTCAGATGTTATCATCTCATTTCAGCAATGGCTAAAAATGTACAAATCTGAGCATATAATTGAGTTATTTACATAAAAGTTTATGGCAAACTGTGGCTAATCAGCATTGTGAGGAAATTACTCAGAAAAATATGAAATATAATAAAAATATCAAAATGGAGTGGATGGGGGCTTTAATAATACAGTTTATTCTTGGTTTGAAAATGAGTATCCCTGAACGATGCATCATGCGATTGCAAGTACTAGGATTTTTTATTTTACCGATCAGGTGCTGTTACCTAAGAAAGGTGCGCGGGACTTTTTGTCAAGGTGAATTTTAATTCTGGCATAGTGGCCAGTGTCGGAAGAAAATTGAGATTGGGTAACGTGCAGCTGTTTTGCCACATAGGGATTCCTTTGCCACCAAAACTTGCAGGGCTTAATTCGCCACCATCTGAAAATAAGTAATCGCCAACATGGCTTGTAAATGTTGATGCATCATCATCACACGGCTCTCAGATCGCCATAGGAGACATGACAAGCAGCCAGCGCACACCCTGTGGATGGGCCCCGTGTTCTGGTGTCTGTTTAGGCTCTGTTGCAGCCTGTGGATGGGTCCCATGGTCTCCGTTTAAGCTGGGTTATGGTGTATATTTTGGCCTTATGGCGTTTTCGGCAGTCCGGTCTATACCATTGTTATACCAAGTTGGGCATCTCTGCTAACACAAAATATGGTCTGCAAGTTTGACTGTGATGTGTTGCCATAGCAACATTGCTACTATTCAGCAGCCAGCAGCATTGTGATAATGTTTCATGTTGACTGAAACATTTTCATTTGACTGGGGTGACCATTTCTCATCATGCTGCAGCAACCCTTGCTGGTCAGACACACACTTACAGTTCCACTATCTGAGCTTTCACACATGCACGTATTTTCCTCTGACGTGCATGTGTATGCGTGTGTGTGTGTGTGTGTGTGTGTGTGTGTGTGTGTTAGCATAGTCCTGTCCTGTGTTCTGTCCACCCATGAACTGAACCACTTTATTTCAACAAAATTTTTGCTCCTCGGCAAAAAAATTGCATCACTTTGCACATTTGAGCAGTTAGCATAACATTATGCAAACCATGCAAACCAACATAGCTCACCATTTTTCTGCCACTGAAACATGCTTAACGCTTGGGTTACTTAAGAACTAGACTGTATCTAGCTTTGCATCAATCCTGGTCTAAAACATTTTTGCCTCTCTTTCAAATTGTCAAGCTATTTCACATCGTGACCATTCTCTGAGTGCAAAAAAGCTTCCTCATATTTGTGTGAAACTAGCCTTCCGCTAACAAGCATCTGTGACCCTCTGGTTCCGTGAACAGACCTTAACCTTAATACCTTTGTGTCGTTTGTTTTGTTGATCCCCTATTACATATTTAAAGGCCTCAATCAGATCGTCTCAAAAGTCTCCCATTATTTGGACTGAAGCGATGTAGCTTTCCTAAGATGGAAAAACACAGCAGAAGACCTTGGCTTTCTGAAGCTGTTCTCACTACTTCCGCATCAACACTACTGGGCTATAAATAGGGTCGGTGGGTGACATTACTCACAGTGCACGGCCCATGCGCGGATGCATTTGCCTCATCAATGGAGTGAACTAGCCCAGATCATTGAGCACGACTAACATCGAAATCCAGGGGTTGGGGGGCTTGGATGCTGTCAAAAAAGCTGTATTTGTTATACCAGTGCATTATAGAGACTCGAGGACCCAAATAAGATTCTTATCTGCGTAACCTTTAATTCAGCGACCTGCTTCTGTGTAAAATGGAGAAAAACGAACGTCCCGATCATCCATGAAGCCGAGGAGAGAGAGAAAATGGAGGGTTAATGCCAGGGATACCTCGTGGGGGAAAAAACCTTTCTGGCCAATTTAACATCAAGGTCACCTCCGCCCAGCCGGCTGTGTTCTGTAATTGCTATTTGAACACTTTTGTGTGTGTGTGTTTTTTTTTTTTTTGTAGTCCTGAAGTCAACCTGAAATGTAAAAACATTGGGTTTTAACAAGCTCGATTAAGCTTGCGGTTAAGTATCGGAAATTACTCAACCTTTTTTTTTTTTTTTTTTTTTTTTTTATCGCGGCAGTAAATTTTAAGATACCCACGCATTTATCAGCTTTATTCATCAGGCTAAGGACACCTGCTTTGTTTATTTTCATGCCAGAACCTTCCGTTACACCAGCTTCTTTATTTGATTTTAATTTTCAGGAAGAGCTCTCATTGTCATGCAGTGGCGAGAAGCTATTTCCTTTTAGCCTACTACATAACTGAGATTGACATGAATGGAAAAAATTAAGTGTGAACAAAATGCACAAATTGCCACGCAACCGAACATCTGCTTAAGGTACGAATGAATAAACAGATTATTGCCTCGGAGAGAATGGTCTTGCACACAAAAAGAAGACCCATAAAAACATCAAATTGCACGTTGACCCATTACTATTCCTATACATCACAGTATGCGATAACCTATAAGAGCACTGCACTAAGTTCAAATGCAGAGTGTGAAGTGTATGGAGTATAGAATTTTATGCTGGAATAGCGGCTCTCAGAACCGGCATCCAGAAAGGAGGGTAGGAAACGTCTCCCAGCGTCCTCGGGGCCAGATTGTGAGTGATTTTCTCCTAGAGCTGGGAGGTGCTCTTTTCGGCGGTCTTGCCTCCTGTACGAATGACCCTGTCCAGATGTGCCTTATCCTGCACCACACATAAATTGACAGAATGTCAGTAAACACAACATTAAAAACACAGCATACTTCTCTAAAATGAAAAATGAAATGATGCAATTATTCAAATTTGTGTTTGAGAATGTGTACTGCTTTGTAATAATAACCAAAGTGGCATCAGTCGACTCGTGGAGAGGGATGCTCATTTTGCGAAGTAATGACTGCAGAATACTAGGTCTGTAATTCTTATCTTGTAAATTCATTTTCTCACAGAGGGGAATGGAGCTGCATTTTGACTTTAATTGGAAGCAGTTTTGTTTCTTGGTTCTGTGTGTCGGTGCGATAGGGAAATGAAAAGTTATGCAGTCAATGCTTTTTAATTCAAGCATTTATTTTGAAGCCTCTTTGTCACGAAGCACAAAAAGCTGGGTCCACTTCCGCTGTAATCGCATATGACAAAGAGAAGAATTAATTTGCTACCAATCGCACAGTGTGGGTGAATACATCTTCATTTCAGAAAGAACAGAGGTTCAGATTTGCCTTCTAATTTATCAGCTTTCGCACTGCACTCGATGAAAAGAGCACTTCAACATTTAAACGGCAGCATGTGCGTTTCTTTGTCCCATAATATGGTATCCAGTGACAAAGGCACTCTAACTGATGGGGAAAATATGAGTGAAAAATATAATTATTTTACCAGCCGTAGCCTCAACTGCCAGAAAGATCTCGAGGGAAACCAGCGCCATTAAGATGACAGCACATTTTTCCTTTACATTGTATTACGTGCATTTAGCGGGCGCCTCATCTTGAACGACGCATGACACAAAAGTCATCAGCTGGCACAAAAGTGCTGAAACGCCTTAGAGGGAAATATATCGCAATTTATTGTTATTTTAATGTCCGTTATGTTTGTTTACATTGCCTATAGTGCTAATCATTCAGATGCTGAGATATGCTTCGGCCCAGCCATGACACTTTTCATGAACATGAATGTTTGATAGTGGATGGATGGATTTGGGACTTTGGATTTTGTTTTTGTAATATGTTAAAATTCTGTCAGATATAATGGGGAGAAATGAAGGGGGGAAATAAAAGTCTACGCAAATATAAAAACCCTTTCAAACGCAGAATACATGCATTATAATTAGAAAAAGGAATCCAGCCAGCACCCGTATCTACCTTTATGTCTTTTCGTTTTCTGGCTGAGTGTAGCCTGGCAAGCGGTAGGATTTTGTTTGACAGATACTTGTTAAACATGGCCAAATCCAAAGAAATTAAACTACCTTTGCAAAAGGGATTAAAGTGCTGAAGATTTCTTTGATTAATGTAATGAGTCATGAATAGGAGTTTGCAAATTTATCTTTTGCACAAAAAGAGAGAAGTATTTTTTGGCATGGAGAGGGGTCAGTGTGGTATAGCTGACTGGGTCATGTAGAGGGAGACAATCTGGGGGTTTTCAAGACTAGGCTTCATTCAGTGTGAAATAGCTTCTTGTTTTTATTATATGCTCTCTCCACCGGATGGGAGTATATTGCAATTACTTATGCACGACGATCAGTCCATGCGTCGATTTATTTACTGTTTCTTGTTCTCACTTTACGGACTATAATTTTTGTTGCACTCTTTTCATGAGCTCAGTTGGTCCAGCAGACCAAAGGGAGTTTATGGGATCATGCAGCTGCGTCGGCATCTGCGTTAAGTTTAATCTTGACTGCCAAACCACTGAAGGGATCAATGTGAAATTTATTTGGGAGGTACATATGGATGTATAGATTAAAATTTGTTTGAGGTGTCGAAACTTGACATTGGACATTACTGTCAGTCGGCCAATTTAAAATTGCACTATATTATACTGGAGAGCATTTGATAGCTGCTAAAATGCTGGAACTGGGCACATGTATACTTTTTTTGGACATACAATTAAAAAGCATAGCTATTAATTTGCTACAATACTACTCCCTTGAGCAACACACTTAAGCCCAATGGCCAGCTTGTTAACTTTACAGTATATAATGCTGTTTACAATGATCTGGTGTCTGGGACTTGATATTTTGATGGAGCTGCACTATGAAAAGAACACTGAGCTGCGAAAAACATGAATGATGAAACATCAAACTGTGATGCTGAATTTTGCTTGAAAATTTTGTTTTTTTGCCCTACACAAATTAGAAAAGGTGTCTTCATTTTCCCAATGTTGAACCCAAGCATAAAAAATACTACGGCTTGTAAGCTTACGTAACACTAAAGCCTGAAATACACCAAGCGAGCTACAGTGCTCATGGCACTATTTTTTTATTTTTGTGGGTCAATGGTGATATGAAGAAGATCCCTATTGATTTTGGTGATGATTGGACAATATTTGGTCAAATAACATGTCATTGAGAAGGCTGCTGTGTGGGTATATTACCATGCTTTGCGTAGCTATCTTTAAGTATTCGAAGTGTTCATGTATTTTCACATATGTGGCAGGAAATTGGTGAACTTTTTCGGGCTGAATGACCTGTTGTCATCATTAGCTACAGTATGTTAAATGGCTTCCTTCTGGTTCTGAATGACAGAATTAATACGCGAATACCCTTACCATTGGTGACATGTACAAAATAATGCATTATTACACTTCAATAATAAAGAATATATGCCTTGGAAATGGTTCAGTTGAGATGTAATTAGTTTGTTATTCTTTCACAACCAGACTGTCAGGTCGGGGAACTATTGATTTAGGCTGTGTTCGTCTGTCCGCGCCTTCCTGCGTCTGATCTTTAGTGGGGGACTTTTGCGGTCTTTGATCGGCTTGCGAATATATTCTTGCTTTTTAAGGCGAATGTTACAGAGTCCCATATGCAAGTGTGTTTAAATTCATATTTCCTTCATTTCAAGGTTATTTTGATTTTTTTTTCCCCCCTTTTTTTTCACTGACAAATCAAAAATGATTGCCTGGTAACTGGGTTGCTCCTAGCAGTTTTAATATAATATCTCATTTTTAACTGGATCACAATACATACATTTGTAACCGATGCCAGGGAGCATTCTGGATGGTGGCTGTACCACATCTGTCTGCAAAGAGCATTCTTGGATAGGGCTGTACCACTTCTGTTCTCAGAGAGCATTCTGGGATATAGCTGTACCAGCTCTGTTAACAGAGAGCATTCTGGGATATGGCTGTATCACCAAAGACACTTGAAGAGCAAGACTCCTCACCGAGGAGTAATTTCTGGTCTCAGTCAAGTGGGTGTCTCGCCCCTTTAGACAGAATTGCGGCGGTCCTGAATGAATTGGCTTCAATGGGGGAAAGTGAACGTGAGCACAGATTATCACCGCTTATTTTGCCCCATTGTCACAGAATTAAATGTTGGACTTATTTTTCGCAGGCCACATATCTTCCAAACATTCTGGTGCTGCAATGGCATTTTTAAGACCAACATATCAGGAGAAGATGAACTTTGTTCCAGACCTGTGTCTCTCTCAGGAGTGCTCACGTAACATCTGGCAATACAGAAATACAGTACGGACTGCAGGAAACCACGAACAAAAATTTAAAACTGAAATAATGCTTGTGTTTCTATGCTCAGTAATACTATTATTGTCATTAAGGTTTTATCGTTTTAAGAGGGGGAAAGGAATATAGCCTGTTAGATTGCTATAATCTTGCACCGGATTGATATCAGATATTTCAAAAGCAGGGCAATTCCATGAAAAGAGGTACATGATGAGCAAAAATTATATCTCTGTTTAACATCCAGCAAAGGGCCTCAATCCATCCACAAAACCCCTAACTTTAAGAAACATATATATTCGTGGCTGAACCACTATTTTTCAGCAAGAGTTTTGCATCCAAACAGATGGCGCGAAATCTGAAATCGGCCCTAAATCAAGGAATTAGGACCTGTGAAATTACCAGTAACTAAATGGATATTACAATTCATATCTTTCAATTTGTTATACCAAGAGCATCAATTTAAAGTAGAGGGGAGCTTGAACCCTCATGTGGAAGTTTGCTGGCCAGAAGGTAGGGGTGACTTAATCATCGCGGTCAATGTAACGTCCGTCACAGAAATTCTGAGTTATTTTTATTGGAAGAAACTGAGATGGAATATTGACTTAACCTTTTCAATTCTCTTAGCTGCAGCCAAGGCAAAGTCAATAATGGACAAAGTCTGCCTGATAGTTTGGCACGTAAGATTTGGCAGGGGATCAAAATCCGTAACATCTGTCACATGTAATGTCCGTCACAGGAAAAGGGGTCCTGTAACATCCGTCACGCCCCCAGAGAGTGGAGGAATGCTCAACTTATCTAGATAATAAAAGGGAAAGAGGGAATTTCTGCCATGTATGTTTTTGAATTGGGGCTCAAATGTGTAATTGTGCTCATTTCTAAAGGATGAAATTTTACTCAGATTGTCATTTGATTGTCAAAGATTGTCACAAGATTTTCAGCATTAACTGGGTTTTATTATAGTCTTTCAGCTTCCTAGAGTAAATGATATTTCCACTAATTATTCAGAGGTGGCAGCTGCAGCAGGGCAAAATTTACCCATGATACAACTGTACTTCTCCTATCATTTCCAAGGCCATGAAGGGTTTTTTGATGTGCTCAATTTCAATTTTCATGAAGCAACATCATCTTAACTAAAGGTCTGTATCTAGTTATTCTGTGCTTTAAACAATAGGACTGGACAAGGACAAGGATTTTATACACATAAAGAAGGCATAAAATACAGGCTTTCTGTGAAAATGAGACACGTGCACAGATTGGGAAGGCAGTGCGCCATGCCATGCAAGTAAAGAAAATGGCGTATTTAAAAAAAACTACTTACAGGGACCCAGAGGCGGCCGAGCAGCATAATGACGTTTATCCCATAAATGATTAAAAATGGGTGTGATACAACCCATTAGATACAGATTTGGTATCACACACGTGTAATACAGCTTTCTCGTGTCAAAATTGTTCAGATTCTGTTCATTGGCAAACGTCAACTAACATTTTCACAAGGCCAATTGTTCTGGAAACGTTCACCATCTCTGGTGTTTACATCTAGCTGACAGTCTATTGAATTAAATGGGATGAATAATTTGTTACCCTTGTGATTTATCATTCGCTACCAGTTTTAATGCTAGTTTTGTGACTTCTAATCTTACAGTCCAGAGCTGAGTTGGTGATTATCGCTCAGAATTGTTTCTACAGTTTTCGTTTTGAGTAAGCAATATATTAAGCAAGTGGATTGAGTCTGCAGTCTTCAGTTTACAGTTAAAGAAACAGGATTGTTTCATCAGAGTACGGATATGAACACCTTCATAGGTATAGTGCATTGATTGCTCCACACCTGAAGTGGACAGCTATTGAGTTTGATTGATTAAAGAGAAACCTGAATAAAATTATTTCATTATAATGTTAACTGCAAGATACTGTGTAATTGATGCACACTACCAAAACAAAGTCACAATGATCTTATAACCTACCACAGTTATGCATAGATGTGGTTATTTCATCATTCCACCGGACGATATTGACTTTTTTCAGCAGAAAGTTTTGTTTTACTTCAGTGGACAAAATCCGTCACGTAACGTCCGTCACAGAAGATTTTGCACAACTCTATAACTGCCTGCTAAGAGACTCTCATTTGGAGCTGTATTATAATTTTTGTATTAGGTGGCCTAGTTCTTGTACAATTCTGGGATGAACATCCATTTCTACCATTGTTGAGACAGAGAATTTTGAAATAAACATGGCTGAATTTTTTCCATGTCTTTTTCATGTAACATCCGTCACGTTCATAATTGTGGTTCATGCGAAACACGCTGACATCACTGGATGGCTTTTCTTCCCCCATCACACAGCCTCAGACCTAAGCTAGTAATACCCACAAGGTTGGGTTCCTTGGAGTAAAACTTTAGCTGTGAGGGTAGTTGGAATGGCTAAAAATTCCTTCTGATGTAACGTCCGTAACGGTGGAATTGGCCAGCGGCAAAATAAGGCGAAAACATTAAATGTGTACCGTATCTTGCCTTGTTGTCCATGCATGTTAAAAATACCCAAACCTCGTGTAGCAATAGGTTGTAATAATAGGAACACGCTGTCCATCTTTTCTTTTTCCAAGGATGCAGAAAGGCAAGAAATAAATGAGCAACTGTCGTATTTCATTCCAGCTTCATAACTTTGAATCGTTTCGCTTTGCGAAGCCCTTCAAGCTTGCTAATGGCAATTACAGTAATTCGCGAACGCCCTAGCTTGCCAGCTAACTCATATTCGTAATGCTTAATATAGATGTTAGCGGCATAGAAAAAATGCCTGAAGAAGCAAAGTAAAGTAAAATATGAATGCATCTTGCAGATTTAAGACAGATGCTTGTACATTCCAACATTAATTGCGAGCAGAACGATCAAAATACTTCCGTGACCGCGCCCACTAAGGAGACAGGAAGTGTTACCAATTTCTTATAATGGGGGTCTATTGGGGATGAGGAGTCTTCCTTCCTCTAGTGCAGGGGTGGCCAACCCTGGCCCTGGAGAGCCGCAGTGTCTGCTGATTTTTGGTGTTACTCAGCACTCGATTGATGGATTAAAGTAGTTGATTACTCACTTAACTGACCTCATCTGGTGTCTCAGGTTTAATTTGGTAATAATGAGCCAATCAAGCAATTAGCAGGAACAACAAGACTCCTGGAGCCAATTAAGCAGACTTGCAGGTTGTGACAGCAATCTACATGTTAACCAAGATTTGTCAATATGGTTGGAATCATATTTAGCGTAGTTGTAATGCAGACAAAGTAGAAGTACAGAGTACAGATAAAAGTTTATAGAGCAGGGGTGGATAACGCTGGTCCTGGAGAGCCAGAGGTTGTGCTGAGTTTGGTTTTCTCCACCTGATTTAAACCTAAGACACCAGGTGAGATAAGTGAAGTGTGTAATCAACTGCTTTAATTCATCAATCAAGTGCTGAGTAACATCAAAAACCAGCAGACACTGCGGCTCTCCAGGACCAGGGTTGGCCACCCCTGCTCTAGTGTCTTTGGTATCACTTCTGTTAACAGAGAGCATTCTGGGATATAGCTGTACCTCCTCTGTTAACAGAGAGCATTCTGGGTGATGGCTGTATCACTTCTGTTAACAGAGAGCATTCTGGAATGCGGCCGTACCACATCGGTCAACAGACAGGATTCTGGGATATGGCTGTACCCCATCTGTTAGCACAGAGCATTTTAGGATAAGGCTGCTCCACATCTGTTTGCAGAAAGCATCCTGGGACATGGCAACCAAAATATGGTAGAAAAGTTCATGTTTATTGGCCAAGTATTCAAATTAAAACCGAAAAGTATTTAAAAATAAATAAATAAATAAATAACACATTATTATGGGCTGATGGATTTGCTGCAGAAAATTCCGTTAAGTCTTTAGAGAGTTGTATTTGTTGTTTATATTGTCTTGTCTGAGAGACTGGACAGAGACCTTGCTTGCCTTGGCACAGTTTGACCTGCAGTTAGGTAGTATGCTGGATAATTAAAGAGTGGGCAATTTTCAGCCTCCTTCACTCAGTAAACTATTTGGTGTCCACCAGACAGCTAATCATCATCAGTTATGATAGTCAACATCACATCAATAACTAGAGAAGGATAGAAAGTTTTTTGACTAGTTTGCTAGTTTGATGAGTACTTATCACTGATTACAGGTAGAAAAACAGTACAAGTAGAAAACTGGTTGCATAATGATTAGACATTTATCAATCTAATAGCTGTGACATATTAAAAAAAAATTCTATGGGGTTTTATCCATGTATACGCAAAGCAAATCAACTCTGATGTCTGGGAGAACCAATGTGAATTCTGTCATCATCAAAAAATTCAATTGATTCCACTGATTCTTATTTTTTCCTGGCCTTCTGTCATGTTGATACAGTATTTGCTCTTTATTTCATGATAGCTGAGCATGCAAAACTCTGAACTTTGAAATCCACAAGATCATGCGGTTTTACTTTTGCGTTTGATTGTGTCCTGTGGACGCACCGTTACGGGCCACTGCTCAAGTTCTGGACCGGCTTTGGCCTACTTACGAGGAGGGAAAAACCTGCATACTCAGTTGTTTTTTTCACCTGTTCTCTCTGTTCTTTTTCCTGATCTTACATCCATCAGCTACACTTTTTCTCTGTATTTCTCCTCCCGGCTTGTTCACTTTACAGCTTCCCTTGAAAAGAATTTGTCAGATTGATTCCCGAAAAATATGTATTCACATTTATAGTGACATAATATAGTGATGTAAGAGAGTTACAGCAATGCTCCTGAAAGATGAAGGTCGATTCCCTAGCTTGCTTTCTCAGTTTAGGGTGCTTGTCGCCATCATTTTCTTTTTGTTGTTTTGTTCGCAAAGTGCAGCCTGAAGCCAAACAAGCGAGGCGTCCGGTGACTGAAGCGACCATTATTATGGGATGTTTCTCTCCAAGAATATTTTTTTTCCTCCAATGATGAAATGGTTTTTACAGAAAAATCATTTCTGTGAGTGTTGCTTTTCTTTTGCCTATCAGTTTTTTGCAGTGCAAACATTTTATGTAATTTAACAGAAGGGGCGCTTGAGTTCCTATGGAACATCACTGTGTGTACAGAGCATTTTTTTATACATGAATGAGCAAAGCTTTCTCTGCTTTGAGGCTAAGTTTAGTCTGTCCGGACAGGATGGATTATTGAGCACTTTGAGGGCGACGAGATACCTTGAAATTACCTCGGCTTAATTAAATGCATAACTCAGTGACCATGCGCTGTCCGCCGGTGTTGGTCGAACGTTTTGCGGTTGAAGGTGTCGGCACTTTGAAGGTCATCTTACCCTCATAAAGAGTTATGTCCCGTAACCTTGAGATGGTTCACAGAAGACATTCATGTTTACCTGGATTTCAGGATAGTTGGCTGCATGTAAAACAAAAAAAAAGGTTATTTTATGAGGAATTGAGGGGGCAGAAGTCATTATTTGATTTTTTTATTTGAAGATATATGTCTATTGGGGCTGGCGGAAAGCTGAGTAGTTAAGATGCTAGACTGGCGCTCAAACAGTTGTTAGTTTAAGCCCTGGTGTTGCTTTCCGAACAGCTACTAGGCCCTTGAACAAGCCCCTAACCCCAATACAGGGAGAATTGGTCCCTGCGTAGTCTAGTCAACTGTAAATCACAATGATAATAAGATATTTCTCACTAAGGTGCTGCAAAAAGACACTTTAAAGCGGCAATAGCCCAGTCCAGTGAAATGCTCTTTGAAGCTTTGGAAACATGAGTTGTTCTCCTGCCGAGGTGTTTACGTTGTGTGCTTATTTTCGTCCCGTTTAGATTAACTCTGCCAGTTATTGCCAACTGATTTTCAGCTGCCGTTGATGCGTGAATCCGAAGGCAAAAACAGAGCGAATTCAAATAATGAAATTTTGATAAAACCAATTTCATATTGAACGATCACAAGAAGAGAGATTTTATTAATATTTATTTGATGTGCGTGATAGTGCAGCAATAGAAGGATTTCATTGCGAAATGGAGGAAGGTTGATTAGTTTCATATAAGGCTGCTGGAACAAGATGCAAATCTTTGTAATTGAATATGCGTGACTTTATATATACATATATATATATACACACACACACACACACACTGTATATTATGTTTTACTCAGTGTATATTTGGGGTATATCTTTATTGTGATGGCAGGATTGTTCATTCCAGTTTGATTGAAACAAATTACTGCAGCAAGCCTTTCCAAAGAAAAGATGCCATATCATGTAGTGTTGCTTTTTTAATTAAATACCTTCTTTGTGTGATGGATTTTTAAATTCCTCTTAAATTTCTCTTTGGTTTGTGAGAATCTATCAAAGCCCACAGTAGCTTCTCCCGAATTCAGCGAAAAACTCAGAAATTCGCTGTTTATAAGGTAAGGTAATAAAAGGTAAGCGATGTTATTGCTACTCTGAATTCAAGTTTTACCGGAGATGTAACACTGCGGTATGAAATGTATATTAGGCCATATTTTAGTTGAATTGACTTTTTTCTTTTTAAAAACCCTGCTTGTAATTGTATGCTTGTATGAAATGGACTGCATTAGACACCTTTTTTGCGGTCCAATAGCTGGTAGGTATTGCATTACTCAGACAGAGCAATCTGCATGGCTTCTCCATATGCAGTGCTGTGCAAAAGTCTTAGGCACCCTGCACTATTTAAAATTAAAATCTGTCTTAGATGTTTACTTTTTTTTTCCATATTAGAGTTCCTGAAGATCAAAGGTAAATTAGAAATTCCAAATGCTAATTTAAAGAAAAGTTTCAAAAACAAATGTTTGCATTCAATTAAAAATAGTCGATACAGATATTATTATCTTGACAGAGCCTTGATGTCACCATTGTCATAGCTGTTTGTAATTTCTTGGAGGGATAGACGCAAATGAGACAGTCAGTCTGCAGAAGAATGGTGGCAAATTCTCCACTCTGTTTGGGACAAGCAAAAAGCCAATCATCTTATAATTTTTTGGCAAAGCATAGTCACTCCAAATATTGATTTGATTTAGTTTTTAACAGTCTACAGCTGTTTAATATATTCCTCAGGTATTAGAAACTTATAATTTCATCATTTTTGCAAGAATATTTGTCCTAAGAAATTGCTTTAAACATGCCTAAGACTTTTGCACAGTACTGTATATTTATGCCTGCCTTTCTTTGAAAATCCAACTCTATTGTACTCGTTTTAAAAAGCGTGAGAAGAATCGCACCCTTACAGTGCTATTTTTACATTTGTTTTCCTTTCAAAACTCACTTGTTTAGGTTTTGAATCTCGCCTAGTTTCTGTTTCAGAGAATTTTAAATGAATTCAGATTGAAACTGGGTACCAATGACAACACATCAGTATCTGTTGTGGTTCATGCCTGAGTCATCTCTGATCTCAGAAAAAAGGCATTTGTGTTGAAAGAGGGGAAATAAACAAGATGGCGCACCATTCGGATCTGTCCTTCACTGCATGTAAGCCTTTATTTCCTTTGTGAATTTAAGCCCTTATGTTGTCTTTGAACCTGTACATTGTGTCCTAGTTTGTGCTATCGGAAACTGCACTGCACTGCACTGCCATTTCTGGCCAGATGTAGCTTATTTAATCCACGGATGCGGCAGCTGCATTGCATCTCTGTGCCCTTTGCTTTAAAACTGTAGGTTTTTAATGCATAAAAAGCCCTGTAAGTGACCATATAGTTTCCAATTCATGTCCTTTGGAAATCACTTGCAGAATTCCCGGTGTTGGTGATGTTCGGGCTCCAGTTTAATGGAATTCTGTCACGGGGGGAGGGGGGAGTGTCTCAGAGAGGTGCTGTTTGAGGACGGGCTGGTTTAGTTTTTCGGTGTGGCGTTGGAGGGGGGAGGTTAACGGTTTCAGGACGAGTGGGGTGGTACCTCGAAGGTGAAGGGGCTTTCTCTAGAGGACATAGAGTGGGCGTTAATGCAATCTCTCATTAAAGTCTCTGTTGCAGGGCCTCCATTTTAACCCCCGACTCCCCTATTCCACCCGTGCCCCAACTGTCTTTTCCCGCCGCCGAAGAGCCATTTACAAATAAATGAAAAATGTCACAACCGATCTCGCTCCTCTGAGACCATGGCGTGTCAGCTTTGTCACAAAGCATTCTCATTTTCCCTTTTTCCCTTGTTTTTTTTGTTCTGTGTTCGCAGGTGGCGATGCAGGACATGGTCCATAGTTTTTGACGGGGGGTCGGACCCGTTCTCGTTGACCCCAAGGGTAAGTCTTCAAACGGTGACCTTTTCGCACGGAGACGTTGTAATGTCACTCCCCTTGCCTTTATATCGAACGGGAAGTTTGCGATATGTTTGGTGGAGGGAGAGAAAGGAAGAGGGAGAGGTGGGGGGTGTTGGTATGGTTAAAAATGGCGTGTCTGTGTGCATGCACGCGGTAGAGCAAGCGCATTTCGGTTTAACCCCCGCCTCCCCACATCGCCGCAGTGCCCTTCCGGCAATCATGGCACGACTTAAAGAAACAGTGCGCGTAATTTTTTTCCCCCTACCATAAATATTCAGGAAGATTATAGTGTTTTTAAATGCTGTGATTTGGGATACATTTGGGAAGCGATGCATTTGGTCGTGCATTTCCATGCAATGAAACGGGATTCCCCCCCTCTCGAAATCGGGAAACGTCGGTAACGTCTCGCCGCAGGATTTGCTGGCTGCACCAGCGAGTGCTGGTATTTTAGGATCTGGCATTGCGCCGGCACATTGCCACGCTTCTGGCTTCTGCCGTCCTTTGTTCTGCGTCCTGCATTGCGTCAGTTGTGCGACGCATCAGGCGCTAGGAAATGGGTACTTAATGCGCATTTTGTATTTTCAAGAAAATATTTTGGTCAACGCGACTCCAAGTTAGTTTTTTTTTTCGTAGTATTTCGGATGTTTATTTTTGCCGAGTCGGTCGTTTTGGTAAATGATATTTACCAGTGAGAATTTGTTCGATTCATTTGGGTTGCACCATAGCAGATGGTCGCTATGCAAATTTTTTAGAGTATGATGCCATACCTGTGAACACCTAAATATGATTGTAGTGAACCTTCATTTTAAAAATTTTTTTTAGCATTGCTGGAATCCATAATATGAAATAAATATCTTGTCCGCTATTCGGCGAATATTTTTTAAATTGAATTATTCCGACCTTTTACATACAAGTGCTTTTGATTGCAATAAAGGCCGTTTTAATGTTTTTGCATATTCGGCATCTTCTCACGCTCTACCATCTACAAACGTTCCTTTCGTCATCGGTGACGAATCCGCAGAACTGACACGGTGCAGCACTAACAAGGGTCCTCGTTCCTGATCAAGCCTGCTGAATCACCTCAGCTGAACCTTTTTGCGTTTTTTTTCTATGGCAGAAATGGCTTCTGCACAAGGACCGCTCAAGAATGGTATGTACCAGAACATTTTTAGTCAGTATAACCGGTGTTATTTTTGCTGTAATGTTCTTTTCCATCACCATAAAAGCCACAGTTTACAAGGATGCATTTGGCTTCCCAGTTTGAGCTGAGAGTTATTTGAGAGTTGTAAGTCTCAAAAGTCTTAACTGAATTTTTTTGTAGCAGTGTATATACTGTATCTAAAGCATGGGGATGTGACAGCTCAGAAACCAATATAGTTTTGTTCAGCAGATTTAATCCCGTAAACCACAATTACCAAAATTAAAAACTAGATTTCAATTTATATGCAACCTTGATTACTATTCAGCTTTGTTCGACCAGGTAAAAGTAATTGAGAACAAATTCTGTGACCTGGTTTTGTCAAGCAGGCATGTGTTATGAAATAAATATAAAAAATGGCAAGTGCATCATGATACATTTCAAATGAAAAAAAAAAGAAACAAAAAATTGGAATATGTAAAAACAACAGTGTAGAAAATGATAAGCAGTGACAGAGATATAAACACTAGGCCATACAATGCGTAGTTTTTCGGTTTTATATGAAGGTAGATGGGGATTTACACTGATTAGGGATAAGGAGAGACTATTGTGGATAGTTTCAGTCATGTACTGCAGACTATTGAAAACAGTATGACCAGTTGTTGAGGTTTGGGGAGAACCAGGGTGATAAAATAAGGTGATCTAAAGGTGTATGCGTAATGGAACTGATGCTGAAGATGGAAGATCTGGTGAGGTGTATGTGAGAGTGATTTGTAAGGAAATGGAAGAATCATTCAAATGTATGTATACTCCGTGTAATATTAACTTTACAAACAATTACATGGTGTTTCCGTTGAAAAAAATTTAATCTTCAAGACAACTGTTTTTAAAGGAGCAATTTGGATTCTCATTTCAATGCAAAGCATACAATATTGTGCCTGATATTCAGGATAATGTTTATATACTAAGATATTTGACCACATTTTGTTTACCCACAGCATAGCATTAAACACAGTTATGCAGAGCCACCATTTTTGTCCCATATTGATTCCCCAGTACTTGGAAACTTGAATAAAGCTTTAAAAACACACAGCAACAATTTCTGCGAATGGAAGCAAAAGCATACTGGCTTGAATTGGCCCTCACATCCAAGTAACTTCAGTTGAGTTCATTGAAAGGTTTAGCTGTTTTTACACACTCTAAACAGCAGCACCTGCCATGTAAATACAATCAAACTTGTTGACCTACCTCGCCTTCCGAGTCAACGGATCTTGTGGTGCACACACGCCGGGGACTGAGGAGGCACATTTGAGGCGCTTAATAGCTGAAATTTTCTCCATTTTGTACGCGAAGCTTCTACCCGGGTGCTCAGCCGTTGCTTTGAAAGGCTAAAAAAGCGAGAGACTGAAGACACGGTGGGCGCGGGGGGGGGGGGGTGGAGAATTCAGCAGTGGGGAGGAGGAGGTGGGGGGGAACGGCGGGTTCTGGCGAGCGGGCGCTGTGATGTTAGCGGACGTGAAGTGCAGTAACGGAGCATGGAGTTCTCCAAAGGCGACGGTGGACCGGAGCCAGCTGCTGGCTGAAAGGCCCAGACGGGCCCACCTGTGGCTCCCCTTCCTGACTGACGGCTGCGGGGTGAAGGATGAATGGAGAGAAAAGGGGGAAACGAAGGAGAGAGAGAGAAAGACAGTGCTGCTTATCCCCTCGTCTGGCCGGCATTCAGACGGACCTGACAATGCCTGCCGCTTTCTCTCTCTTTTTTTTTGCACTGGGAAACGATTTGTTGTGCTTTTCGCGAGTGTAATCCCACGCGCTGTAATGGGCTGATCTGATTAAAATAGTCTGAACTGACGCAGTTCTTATGCTGAATAAGCCGTGTCAAGTGCTCAAAAACCCAGTCTGCATTCACCATGGAAACAATTTCAGTGTATTCTTCCTTGCTATTGTTATAAATGAATATAAGTTTTCTCAATTGTCTAATGTTTGTCAGATATACAAATTATTTTATTTATTCCTTTAGTGCGTCTACTCAAAAAGGATTTTCAAGGATATCTCATGTTATTTTTATTTATTTCAGCCTAAATGAAAGAAAATGAAAGGTTCTCTTTGGCTAACGATAGCTGTAGTTTCCCATAATGCACTGATCTGCTCTACTGTGCAATTTTACAGTGTCATAGTTGGTGCCATTTGAATAGTTTTTAAAGTGAACTTTTATCCAGCTGCATGCACATACCATCTGTCCATGCTCTGCAGATAATTAAAATTGAATTTATTTGAGCTGAAATGCAGCATTTTTGGTAATTTCCCTTCCTTGACTTGCCTTAATGAAATATCTTTTTGTGCGATTCATTAACCAAGTGTTTTTTTATTGGCGAGGTGCTTTGCAGATATGTCCACTGATTGTCTTTATTCGGAATACAGTGCAGGAGATCTTTCTAACAAAATCAGGCTCAGCTTGGGCTGAATCAAACCTATATGAGCTTGAAGATGCAAGATTCCCATCTTCACCCATCCAAACCCTTCTCTCTCTGGCTATCCCTGGTCAGCCAGCTGTGTTAATAGCTACCCCACTGTCGAAAGAATGTGGCTGAATTTGTGAATCTGCTGTTGAGTCCGGTGGGCATTGTTCACAGTTTTCTCACAAACAGACTCTCTCTCCATTGTCAGAGCACATTAATTTTGAGCATGAGGGGATTTTCCTGTGACTTTATGCTGAAGTAAGACTTATTACACTTATACATGTGCAGACTCTGCTGGTTCATCTGGCTGCATCTCGGAGGACACAGAGAGCAGGGAATGAATAAAAGCTGCATGAATACTCCTAACTGATTAACCGTGCCCTCGAACGTACCTACCTTCAACCAGGATTGCTTCATTTCACACATTCATCTCTCATACAGTGCGACTGTACGTTTTATGTCTGAAAAATGCCACAAATATCAGGGGGTGAAGTATTTTTATCTTCAGTCGTGAGATGACTGCTCCCTTTCAATTTTGTAAGCTTGTCTTGCCATTTCAAAAGCAACATTTGCTTTGGCAGCAATGAAACAGTGATGAAACATTTACTTAAAACTTGTAGAAATTGGTTTTCTGCTTTTAAATGTGGCTGGAGAATTGCAAATTGACCTTTCCTTTGCTTAGATTGAGTTATGAAGGAATCTTAGTGATGTCCCATGGGTCACAAATCTGCTTGCAAACAAAATAACAACGTAGCTAAGGGGGGGAATAAATAAGTCCAGCCCAGGATGGACCCCAGCATTGAAAACCTGCACAGGACAGGATAGCTTGGCCAAAGCTGAAAGTGGACTGGGGTTTTTTTGTCATGTTGAGATTGCGATGCTGGAGGTGGGACAAAACGAATCGCGATGGTGCATTATTGTTTGGAAGAGTCCTGAGCCTACCACCTCAGCCTATTGTGTACAACAGCCTCGATCACCCCTGCTGGCTGGCTCGCAGTCCAGTGGAGCCAGTCCACTTGCAGTCGCGCTCGTGCTAAATAGCATTCTAAAAAATGTGACTCACGGCTAGTCGTTTCCTACCTGCTTTCCAATTAGGCGTTGAACCTGCAAACCTTGTAAAGTAGGCCTGTTTCTGCGCAACTATTTTTATTAACAGAAAGAAAGTAATTCTTTTTGAGGTAAGAAAACTTTGTTAACACACTGAGTCATCTCATAAGTGATTTTCCATTGATAATTGACTGCGAATGAATGAATGGATCTCATTAAGATGATTAATTGCATTTTGCCATTTTATTTTTGGATAGATGGAAAAATCTGGTTGACATTATGTGACCAAGTCATGAATTATATAGTGTTTAGAAAAAGTTTTAGCCCCCTTTCAGATTTTTTTTATTTTTCTATATTTATTGCTCATAAATGTTTCAGATCAACAAACTAATTTTAATTTTAGTCAAAGATAATAACCCGAGTAAATGCTATGATGCAGTTTTTAAGTGGAAATTTCATTTTCTTAAGGAGAAAAGGCTAAATCAACCAATGAAACAAATTAAATTGATAAGTGGGTGCAATTTCATTGGACACCCCCGAGGCATAATTACTGCCAACCCTGTTTAATCTAAACATCACTTAAATAGTACCTGTTTGCAATCTGAAATGGGCAAAAACTGGCGCATGATGATGCGATCTAAATAAGTTCAAGAGCAGATCAGGAACAAAGTTGTTGACACCTGTCTGTCTGGAAAGGGTTACATTGCCATTTTCAAGGCTTTGGGACTCCTGCAAACCATTGTGAGAGCCATTATCTACAAATGGAGAAAACAGTTGTAAACCTTCCCTCGTGTGTTCGGCCAACCAAAATTCTTCAAAGACTGCA
The DNA here is from genome assembly GCA_029692085.1 of Gymnothorax javanicus. Taxonomy (NCBI): domain Eukaryota; kingdom Metazoa; phylum Chordata; class Actinopteri; order Anguilliformes; family Muraenidae; genus Gymnothorax; species Gymnothorax javanicus. The sequence goes on from CM056196.1 coordinate 24,908,879, forward strand.
TTAAGGACTCATCTAAGAGGTCACAAAAGAACCCAGACTAAAACCTAGAGAACTGCAGGCCTTACAACCTCAATTACAGAAAAGTTGGGATGCTGTGTAAATTGTAAATAGAAACAGAGTGCAATGATTTGCAAATCACATAAACGCACATTTTATTTACAATAGAACATAGACAACATAACAGATGGTGAAAGTGAGACATTTTACCATTTAATGAAAAATATTAGCTCATTTTGAATTTGATGGCAGCAACACATCTCAAAAGTTGGGAGAGGGGCAACAAAAGGCTGGAACAGTGAGTGGTACTAATAAAAAACAGCTGGAGGAGCATTTTGCAACTAATTAGGTTAATTGGCAACAGGTCAGCCATGTGACTGGGTGTAAAAAGAGCATTTTAGCGAGGCAGAGTCTCTCAGAAATAAAGATGGACAGAGATTCACCAAGCTGCAAAAAACTGCATCTAAAAATTAAGGAACAATTTCAGAAAAATGTTTCTCAATGTAAAATTGCAAAGACTTTGAATCTACAGTACATAATATCATCTAAAGTTTCAGAGAATCTGGAGAAATTTCTGTGCGCAAGGGACAAGTTCGAAGGTCAATATTGGATGCTGGTAATCTTCGGGCCCTCAGGCGGCACTGCATTAAAAATGGCATGATTCTGCACTGGAATACACTGCATGGGCTCAGGAACACTTCCAGAAATCATTGTCTCTGAACACAGTTCGCCGTGCAATCTACAAATACAAGCTAAAGCTGTATCATGCATAGAGGTAGTTATATATGAACACGATCCAGAAACGCTGCCATCTTCTCTGGGCCAAAGTTCATTTAAAATGGACTGAGGCAGAATGGAAAACTGTTCTGTGGTCAGATGAATAAAAATTAATCTGTGGTCAGACATTGTATCATGCAGTCTTAAAGTAGGGATTCAAAGAAGATAAGTTCCCATAAAATTGGTCCATTATGACAATTTCATGATAGGTTGAAGGTATTCACTCATATAACAAGAGAAAAAAAGTTTCGTGCAACTTGATATTCGCTTTCCAGATGTTGCTCCTTTTCCACCGTAACCAGTCCGCCGACAGTCTCATTTTCCGTGACGTCACATACGGGTTGTGTACTCTGAAAGTACCTAGATGTTCCGTAGTTATAATACAGAGAACACTGTAAAAACTGTTTTCAATTTTGTTTTTAAAGCCTGACGAGTCAGAACTCTTAACAGATTTCTTCCAGATCTTCCAGTAGTTTATAGTTTTAAATCCCATGTTTAAATCTTTATTTTTTTTTTAAAGCTACTGTCGCATAAAGGTGATATCTTTCTTGGATGCATATCAGTTTTGCTGCTTATTTTGGTTCGTTCCTTGCCTGCAAAAAGTCCGGTCGCCGCGCTGACTATACGCTATACACGTACACATTGTATAGTTTAGAAAGAAAATTATGTTTTTACTGAAGTCATGGTACCATTCCGAGGAAGGTTGGATAAGCCAAAACTGGGCTACAAAAAAGATAGTTTTTTATGAACACGATCAAGTGGACTCTCATAACAGTGATTGACTGACATAGAAATATGGAGAGACGAGGTCAATGCCATTTAGAACACAATCGTTCCCCTCAAATATCTCCACCCAATATCTCGAAAGCAGCCTGAATCGTCCGCCTGTACTTCTCATGCACTCAAGCTCAATTTCAGGTCTTAATAGCTCTTTTTATAGGTGTTGTATCTCTTCCCATGGTTCTTTCTTCAACTTCTGGTCCTTCCTCTTCCATGACGGCCAAAACGAAACAAAACCTCGAAAATGTAATAACGTTAGATAGTAACTTAACAGTATACACAATAGAAAAATCTGACGACAGGCAGCTGCAAGTGCATGAACAATATGTATTCCTGCGCGAGTTGAGAGAGAATACATTCTAAAAATCTTCCTTTCTTGTTTTGTCGTCGCTCTTATCAAGTCTACTCATCGAAAAAATATCATAATAAATTAAGGTCTTCGTCCTTCCCCCAAGGTTTTCGCTACATGTAATTGATCGTGGCGCACCGCCACGGCAAAATAAAAGCCGCCCCGCCTATGAAAAATGACTTTACATAAACTCCAAAAATCCTAAGGACAATCAGGTGTCGCCAGTTCTCATTGTTAGTTAAAATGAGCGCTAATAGCCTAATTCTTGTAGCCTGACTCCGCCAGCCTTCGTACTTCCGCTTAATTTCATTTCGCTTCAGTACTGTCTGATCCTCGGGGCTCTGCACCGTTTACCATCCGCAGAAAAAAGCCAGACCAACCAACGAACAGGAGGCGTGACCGAGAGCCATGACCTAGGCGCTGCGCCGAGTTTGAAATTGTAGCCTCCGAAATCAGCAATAGCTACGGACATAGATACATTGGAGGCCATTCGCTCTGTCATGGAGAAAATCCCGGGTATCAGCGACTTATAGCCACAACAAGATGAATGTCTGGCTAGTTTTTTTTAATGGAAATAATGTTGTAGCGCTACTCCCTACAGATTGTCATATCTTCTTAATAGCCATCCTGAAATAGGCACCCTGTTCATCTCTGTGAGAGAAAGCCGAACCACCTCAGCTAGCTTGTAGCTTCTAGTGTTACATTGCCCGCGAATTTCACACTATTTAAGTTAGCAGCGAACTTTTTAAAAGCTGTGTTTTTGTTCATGTCACAAGACCAGTTCGCTGTCTCAGTGTTATATTGTCAGTATCCATGAATGAAATGGCTGTCTGAGACAGCCAAACGCTTAGAGCCAAACTGTGTTGTTATAACATTAGATAGCGAGCTGGGTATGATGTTAGCGCAAGTATGGTTAATGGTTCAGTTTCCGTGTAAACGCAGATTTCGTCCTGATGTAAATAATGCGTTATTCTCGCCGATTCTGCCGTTGGTTTCGGGTCTCTTACGTGTTTTTTTTTTTCAGCAGCAGTATCTGCAGGAAAAACTATAGCTCAACAGTTTGTTTCTTGTAAGGAGAACAGAAAGAGCACCTTTGGTTCTTTTAAGTGAATGAGTGAAGGCTAAAATGAGGTAGATGGGCATATGTATGGGTACAGTATGAACTTTTAATGCACTGATCAGCTTGTTTTCGCTGCATTCCTGGTATGAAGGACTGTAGTTTCCAGCGGAAGCACTAGGCGGCTGAGCGGGCTCATAACATATACGTCATCGCCAAACGTTAGTGATTAGTTTACGGGTACACCAATGATTTTAAACTTGTGACAAGCGCCCACCCACCAGGAAGTAAACACTTGTCAATGATGACTACCCAGACTCTGTGTACGAAGCAAAGCGAAGTAGCCGAGTCTGGTTTTACCAGGCTATAATTCTTGACCTGTTGCTAATCATTTTGCTTGATGAACACGTTTTCCAATGAATAAAAAAATAGCCATCGGCAGTAAAACGTGCTGCTTTCTTCTTAATGCAATGTGTGCAACGATTAGAGAAAAAATATTTTGTTCACTTTGCAAAATGATAAACTACGATGTTAACCTCTGTGTTTGCTGTGAGCACATCCTGCTCTACCTAATTGTGTCTTCATGATTATTTAATTCCAATTCTGGAGTCCGGAGTCATAATCGGTTTTCAAATTATATGTGAAATCCACCGTGACGCATGTGAAACTGATAAACCTCCGTGCACATAGACTTCAATTATAACATCGCCTACCTGCTGATTAATGAAAACTGGTCACACCTGATAATGCTGAGTTTTGACCTGACAATGAAGCCCTCCGCCACAGTTTCAAAAAAATCCTGGAGGAAACCCTGCCTTCCCCGTATTTACACGATTTCCATCAGATCGTTTATATGTCCATGTTAATCTTCAATGTACTAGACCTATTAAAAAAATATGAGTTAAATAAAAAAAAAGACAGATAAATGTTTCTCCATTATAATTTATCCATCTCAAGTAAAGTACGACTCAATTTTAACCTTTAACAAAATATAAAGCTTAGAGGGAGACATAGTATTTCTATTGACATGTAACAGAGCAGAGCTTGCAAAACCCGTACGTGACGTCACCCAAAACAGGCCTCTTTCCTAGCATCACGGAAGTATTCGCGCTCGATAAAGTACTGTCGTTTCTTGCGTGTTTCCATTTTCTCGTATCGATAATGTGACAGAATGGCATTACATTGCATTCTTTGCGTTCTAAGCTTTCCATTTATGTCGAAATTGCCATATTTCAGTTTTTCCTTTGAATCCCTACTTTAAGAGAAACCATCCAGCTTGTTATCAGTGCCCAGTTCAAAAGCCTACATCTCTGATGGTATTGGGTTGCATTAGTGCCTATGGTGTGGGGAGCTTACACATCTGGAAAGGCATTATCAGTGCTGAAAAGTATATAGAGGTTTTACAACAGCATATGCTCCCATCCAGACGGGTCTCTCTCAGGGAAGGCCTTGCATATTTCAGCAAAACATTGCCAAACCACATACTGCATCCATCACAACAGCATGGCTTCGCAGTAGAAGAGTCTGAGTGTTGAACTGGCCTACCTGCAGTCCAGACCATTCACTAATAGAAAACATTTGGCGCATCATAAAAAGAAAAAATGGCAAAGAAGACCCAGGACTGTTGAGCCGCTAGAATCCTACATCTGACAAGAGTGGAAGAAAATCCTCTCCCAAAACTTCAGCAACTGGTCTCCTCACTTCCCAGATGTTTACAGACTGTTGTTAAAGGAAGAGGTGATACTAAACAATGGTAAATATGGCCCTATCCCAACTTTCTTGAGATGTGTTGCTGCCATCAAATTAAAAATGAGCCAATATTTTTCCTGAAATGGTAAAATGTTTCATTTTTAACATGTTGATATGTTGTCTCTGTTCACAGAATCCCAACTTTTTTGGTAATGGGGTTTTAATTCCCTCAGTTATAGTCAGTGCTCACGATTCCATAATGAGAAAGACACTGGGCAAAAATGCCATCCTTGGGAGAGCTGCAAGGTGCAAACAGCTGGTGACCAGAAAGAACACACATTCTCATCTCGTATTTGCCAAAAAAAAACATCTTCATGACTCCATTTGGGATAATATTGGGATAATATTCTGTGGACTGATGAATCAAAAAATTGGACTTTTTGGAAGATATGGTCCTGTTACATCTGGTGTAAAGCTAATGCAGCATTCCACAATGAGAATAATCATACCAACACTGACACGGTGATGGTTAAAGTGGCCTAGTTAATGTGCAAACTTAAGTTCTATTGAGATGCTGTGGCATGACCTTGAACAGGCAGGTCATGCTTAAAAAACCCTCCAATTTGGCTGAAACTAAACAATTCTGCAGAGGAGAGTGGGCCTAAATTTCTCCACAGCGATGTGAAAAACTCATTCCCAAATATTGCAAATGTTTGACTGTCGTTGCTGCCAAGGGTGGTGCAACCATTTATTGTGGTTTGGGGGGCAATTTTTTCTTTCACATGGGTGATGTAGGATCAGAATGACTCTTTACCTTCAATAAATGGAATAATCATTTTTCAGCTGCATTTTCTGTTAACTCAATGTTGTCTTAGTTTGATTAGTTGGGTGATCTGAAACATTTAAATATGACGAATAAGCAATAATAGAAGGAATCAGGAAGAGGGCAAATACTTTCCACAACACTATATCCGTGAAGACAACATGAGATATTTTCCTTTTTGCGGAGGCACTATCAGATAATTGCTTCTCATCCTTCACAAAGCTCCTTCAATACCATACCTTGCATTCACTCTTTATTTGTTCTTCACATTCACTGGAGTGAGTTCAACTCAGTTATGACTAGTATTGGATAATGTGTTGCTTGCTTAACGAGCCATCAATACCCTAAGTATGACAATTACTGGAGTCTTTCTAGTACTAACATTAAGTACAATTTTAATGATTTTTTTTTTCACTTCACGAGAAACTGGTGTCCATTAACTGACTCTCATCAGATGCAGTTTTTCGCAGAAAGATGGCAAAACCTTGTGACAGTTGTGAATGAATCAGTCATTTAACATCTCTGAAACTGGAGTTACTGCATGCATTTGTGTACTGCAAAATGCTGGTATGTTGGTTATCAAATGCAATTTCAAGTGTGGCACATTGATAGAAATGGGGATCTGTACGCTCCTGATTAAAATGATGGTCTGTTGTATAATCAGTGCATTATTTCCTCTCCTTTCGTGAATGAATCACTCATCTGCTGAGAAGGTGCATATAAACCGATCAAAAAGATGTCTAGAGATTTTCTATGTGCAAATTGTTACCAGGTCTCAAGGTTACAGTAACACTGTGTAAGGAGAGAGATTAATATCAATTCCACAGATTACATAAAGCCATGCCAGATTATAATACTTGAACAGAGGTTAACTCCACTTTATCCAGAAAGGGCTGGTATTGGTGCCAGCCTTCATTCCAATCCAGCTGCTAATACTTTTAAAGGTCTTCTACCAATAATATAAGTGCTGATATGTAGAACCAAATGTGTAAATGCTGGAATGAAAGCCTACACCCACACTGGCCCTCTCTGGAAGGCTAAGAACCCCTGCTTGAGAAGCACGTCTGACTGACCCAGTCGCTTAACCCGCCATGTCTGTAAGGATGACCTACCTACAGAAACTGTTAGTGCTGAGAAGTTTTTCACCTCTGTTGGTAAGTTACTCCTGTCATTAAAAATGTTGTACTAGACCAAAGGAGAGAAAAAAAAAACCTGAAAAGTCTCTAAGGTGGAAGTCAACCATCTTCTTAAACTTGGCTGGGCTCTAATGTCAAGTAGATATGGCAGTTGGCATTGTAAGACAGTTCATCATCATGGGAAATACATTTCCTGAAGTGGTTTTGGGGTGTAAAGTTGCCCTTTTGCAGTGAGTGATATTTTTAGTTCATTGCAAAGGAAATATATTTAAAAAATGTCAATGGGATGTGATAAAATGACCCTCCTTGTGTACTTTGAACATTTGTAACACAACTTGTCATAGTGGAGCAGTGGGTTCCAATCCATCTGGGGCCTGTGTGCAGAGTTTGGTAGGTCTCGACATGGTTGTGTGGGTTTTCGCTGGGTACTCGGATTCCCTCCCTCAGTTTGCCATGCACATTGGCGTAAGTTGAATCTTTATAATGCCCATGATAATGGGTGCGTATAAATGGGCTGCGTGCCCTGCGATGGATTGGTGATGGGTCGAGATGTATTCCTGCCACCCGTTGAATGCTGGGATTGGCTTTTGGCCACTTGCGTTCCCAACTGAGAATATGGGGATTTGCTAATGGATTGATGGATGGCAAAGTCTCAGTGCTCCATTTGCCATTCTGAGTAAAAACAGTTAGTTACAGTTTGAGAATGGCAACCGCAACATTTTGAGAATGACCATCGCGATGGTCAAAGCTTCTGATCCAGGAATAGTTGTGTCCCCATCGTTGTGGATGTTTTCTGTCAAGAGCCATTTTACCTGTTTACTTTTTCCTGTCCTTTTCCTGGTGCTTTTAAAGGCACTTTCCTCCTTCCTGTTGTAAAATAAACCCTTTAGTTGATGTATATATGGGTGCTTTGTGGCATTATCATAAGTGCAACATGCTTGCCTGTTTTTGCAGTTATATTAATGGTGGCTTGGCCTCGTTTCTTCGGTCATCGTGGCCTTTCAGACTGAAGAACGAATGAGACACTACCCATTAGCGATAGCCACGGTACCCATTAAACCCTTTGCTTATGTTGCCTTGAAAATAGAGCACACCCTCATCTCTCAAAGCAGATGCTCTTTGCTGCGGAACACGCACATGCTTTCATTCAGTGGCTAGTTAATGCCACAGTTTGCCATTTACGGCATGTTTTCAATCCTCAAAATATGTTTTAGACACTCTGCTTAGTCGGTGTGTGAAGAGTTCCCCTGACCTGGAGCAAGGTGTACTCTCCAGCGGAAGAGAGTGATTTCCAAACGAGGGAAAAACGTTTGCGTTAAGCCTCTCCTTGAACCTTCGGCTCACTGAAGAGAACTCTTGAATGTCTTGCTTGCTTGTTTGCGTGGAACTATTTTAGATTCGCTTCTTTAGCGTCGTGCTAGCTGGATGACTACTTTTGCGTAGCCAGCAAAGAATGAGACATTAGCTTCAGATCAAGCTGTTGGTGGGTAGTTGATTAACTGGCTTGCTGTAAATTTATGACGTTTTGTTTTCAAAGCACGCATTGTTCTCCCTGAATCTTTGGTTAGAACTCGGAATAACTTGCAGCAAACCCCAGGGAACTCAACAGCACACACTTTCCTCAGTGTTCAGAATTACTTCGCATGTAAACCTTGTTTGGGTTTGGTGTTTTGTTTGTTTGGATTGTTGAGTTTGTTTGGGCTCTGTGTTTGTGCCCGGTCTTTCTGAGTTTGGGCTTGGGTTTGAGGGTGTTTTTTTTTTCTGTGCCAGTGAGGTTGTGTGTCTTTGGGCTTTGTGTTATTTGTTTGGGCTGTGTGTTTGGGATTTGTCTGTTTCATAGTGTTTGGTTTGTGTGTTTGGGGTGTGTTTTCATCAGTGTTTTTAGGTTGCGCGTTTGTTTGTTCGGATCTCATGTTTTCTCCTTGGCCTGACTTTTTATTGGCGTGTGTTTGACTGTGGTCAGAGTTGTAACTGAAATGTTGGACATTGCTCCTCCCAGTAATGGATATTAAAATAAATGTAAAATTGAATTTTAAGTGGGGTGTTTTAAAAGTTATCAATAAAACTTTCAAATTGGTTGCAGAAGCTTAAGTTCCTTATTGATTGAGTAGTCGCAGAGTGTATACACTGGCTGTCAAAATTTTTTTGAATGTTTGGCAGATGTTTTTGTTAATGTTTCTCGTGAAATATAAGCAGTTTATTTTTACAATTACATGACCTTAAATGACACAACATAATATGCAAATGGTGTGATGTTGAAAAAAAATTGGTTATTTCTGGATGGTGGCCTAAATCGAGGCGATTAAAAAAGTCTTTTTTTTTTTGTCAAACAGGTGTTCACATCTATTATTTTATCCCTGAATCTTTGAGTATTTTTTATGCTCGAGAACTTTTGACTGGCAGTGTACATGGACAAATTACATGTGGAATTAAGTGTATATATCGGAAAAATATGTGGATACTGGAAACAGAAAGTGCTGCGCCATACTTTTTGTGTTACCCTTGCGTTTTGTATCTCTGTTGCTTGTGTTTACATGATGCATTCCTTAAGTTTCCTTGGAAACAAAAATATTTCATATTGATGGATTTTAAAATATCCAGCAATTTGCTTCGTGTGTATGAGTCGCTGGAAATTATATCTCTGCGCGTGTGTGTATATACATGGACGTGTGCATATACGCGTATCTGGTAATTTTGTCCGTGTTTGTGTGTCTTTGTTTGTGTGTGTGAACGGAGTATTCATATTTTAAAACTGAATCCATCTTTCTGAAATTGTCCTGATGCTACAGCTTTGCTGTGGCATGAAATATGTTAATAATGATTGTAGAATTATACTTGATAAAAAATGTTATCAGAGTTACTTCTACGTTTTTAGCACCTATGTTTTGGAAAAAAAATAAACAAAAAAACAAGAAAGTCTTGCATTTCACGCCCAATACAACTGCTTACTTCAAGGAGAAGCCAATAGAGTAGTGATTGCTTATGAAGGGGCGATTGTTCTTTTCTTTTTTTTCAAATTTGGCGTCTCCAATCCCACCTGAATCTGTAATGCCCAATCGGTGAACTATGTACAAGGCTTGCTCGTATGCAACCCCTTGCTTCCAATTCAGGAGAGTGTAGACAGTTCGCGGCTCTCCTCCGAAGCACGCGCCTGTCAGCCACCGCTTCTTATACACTCATTAGTTGAATCTTCACAAGTTCAGAACGAGCGCCCGTCTGGCCAACAGGAGGCGCTTGAGCAACGAACAAGGCAACTATTCTTTTCCCTTCCTGGCAGTCCCCTTCCCAATTTGCAACCCTGTAGCGCAATGGCCAATTGTGCGCTACTCTGAAAAAGCTGCCGACCACTGCCGGCTGGTACGAGGTGGGGATCGAACCCGCGACGTGATAATCACTTCTGCTTCGCAACGCGATGCTTTACTGAGTGAGCTGCCCGGCAGCTCATATGAGGGGCAATTGTTGGCCTGAATCCACCCCATCCTGATTGGATTGTGGCCCAGATGTATACTGGCCTCTCCTGTCACATTTGGCTCAGGTTTGGCTGTGTCCTGCCTTGGCTTGGGTGCAGTACTCTAGCCCATGCAGTGCCCACACAATCCTGTCAATATTACTGGCCACAGCGTTAGCCTTAGTTTTCAGAATTTGAGTGGTTCAGTCCACCATATCGCCAGGGTAATATCACTGCTGCTATTGGGTTCTTGAGCGGGGCTCTTAACCTCGTGTTACTTCAGGGGGCTTCGTCTGATCAGCTTTTAGTCACCTTGGATAATGCCCACTAAATGACTGCAATGCGAAATGTAAACTTAAATCTGGTTTATCTAGTCAGAGCCTTGGCAGAAGCGTCCAGAACATAAGCTTGATTCATTCTTTGGAAGAGGGCAAACTTTTTGGCCAACTGGAACAGGCTCAGCGAATTAAGTTTGCTTTTATACTCTGTACACACATTTTATTTTTTAAATGTTCTTGTTAATTTTCAATTGTGTTAAATTACGATTGTGAACATTGAGCATCACCTTATGAACCAAAGATTTTTCCAATCACTGAAATTGTTTGCTTAGAGCTGTTTGCCTAGGTGAAGCGCAAACCCCAACGCAAGTATTAACAAGAGAGGTGTTTTATTTTATTTTTTCTTTTTTTTCCCTGCAATTTTGCAAAATCGTTTGTTCAAAACTAAAAGCGTAGATCTGATTGGGTAAACCTGGCTGAACATCCAGATTTGTTTGTTGCTGAGCGGTGATTGGTCATTTGTCAGCAGAGCCGGACAATGCCCAAGAAAAATTATGCGTAGGGAAGACTTGTACGCTGCTGCGGTCCAAAAACAGGAGATGCAGAAGTGGTCATCAGTCTCCCTGATTTACGAGCTGGACTCGCTCCTCAGCCTGCTGCCTTCTCTCGCTTGCTCTCTCTCTCTCTCTCTCTCTCTCTACCGCGTGACATCAGGACAGCTTGAGCAGAGTTTCTGTAATTACTTTCGTGCAATCTGTTTGGTTTAAGTGACTTTTTGCCTGTGTTGCATCCTAGTTCACTTGTAGAGCTGAGCATCCAATTGGAGCTTGATCTGTTTAACATCATGTGGAGGAAGGAAGCATTTTGCCCATCCCCCTCCCCCATTGCTCTGAATCTGTACCTGACAATCATTTGAATTTCCCACCAAAACTCTCTGTAGGTCATTCATTGGTTTCCCCCTTCATTTATTTTTCCCTGCCCAATCAACAAAGACTCATTGCTATAAAGCACCGCTCACTTTGTGTTTTGCATAAATTTGCAAGTGGACATTCTAAGGGTCTCATTTCTGGTACCAGGGAGGCCACAGATCAGCAGAGCTTTTTGTTTGTAACGGTTGTACAATTATTTCCTCACAATTTGAACTCCGTAATAAAATTGATAAGAGACTATCAGCTTCAATCGGTTTCACGACAGTCACCATTGACTCAAAGTAGGGATCATTAAAAATTACGATTCTTCTAGGGCTAGAACTGCTGGTGATCCGTCCTGACTTTACCTGGGAGTCAAGTGAGAAGAATGTCTGGCCAATCATAAGCGCTATTTGTTCAGTCATGCACCTGGGAAGAAAATAAACTAGAGCTGGATTTTTACTTGAGGGCCAAATGTTGAAAACCCTTGATTTCGAAGAGGCTGTAAGTCTCAGATCTACCTCTTACTCATCAGGGAGTCATTCCTTTTCATTCCTCAAATGCCATAAGGTTAAGAGGTAATGATTTGAGGCTAGTTAAATGGCTGAAAGTGTACCCAGGATACCAACCCTTTAATTTTCACTGTCGTCTCAATGAAGTTTCAGGCCACTGGGATTGTATGACAAGGCAAGGACATTTACAATCACAAGCTGTGAATAAAACGAATTTTATGCGATTTTTTATTTTATTTTATTTTTAATCGCTGGAGGGCTGGTTCATTCATACTCGATTCAGCTGGTCTTGCAATACTGTATATTTAAATGTTAAAGTATTGGGACAGTAATGTATTTTTGCAATTTATACTCAAGCACATTGTGCTTGAACTGATGGCCTTTAAATCGTGGTTATTTATGTTGACATTTGGATCATTCATGTAGAAATCTGCAATCTTTTTTATTCATATTTCCCCAATCTTCCCTGACAAAAAATAAGACTGTTGGTACATTTGGCTGTTTCTTGGGCTGCTGTGTGTTGTTGCATCATTTGCTTCAGCACAAAAAAGTTTTGAAAAGCTATGTAGTTTATTTTAGCTATTGCGATTGCATTTGGACTCCCTTGCTGTTGTCTCTGTACCTAAAGACCAAAGGTGAGTCATTGGCAGTCAAGCGGGTAATCCTTGTATCACAGTTAGTCAATCAGTGATATGGCCAAAAAATTAGGTGTGTCACAATGCTTGGGACATTGCTTAACAAGAGTGAAAGATGATGGGGATAGTGAGTTGGCTTTTATGGCTGCCCATGGAAGAGCCACGACATCCTAAACTTCTGTCCTCTGGAGAAGTGTTGTCAATGGCCTGTGCTCTCCTGGGAGCAAAGGGCCTAAGTAAGTCAGGAAGTTAGTATGGAAGTGGCGCACTTGTCTGAGTTAATCATGTGACTGCTGATAGCTGTAGTGGGTTTAATTCAAAAGTGCGCAATCTTCTCAGATGCAACAGAAAGCCTCAGAACTTGCTGGATGATGCTTAACACTGCATCACTGGAGGACAATAAGCCGATTGTTTTTTTTTTTTTTTTCACTTTCTGAAGCCCAAAGTTAAACGGACAGTTCACTCAAAAATCAAGAATGCATATATTTCCTCTTATCTATATCACTATATAACTGCCTTGATTAGTATGGTGTGAGTGGCTGCATTTGGGAGGTATTGCCTGTAGAGCTGTCTGCCCTCTCTCATGTATAATGGAACTAAATAGCGCTCGACTTGCGGTACTCAAATCGCTAAAAAAACAAACAAACAAAAAGAAACATTTGAAAAATTCAGCAGCACTGTCTCTTTCCAGAAATCATGCCCTGGTCGCTGCGTTAACTACATTCAGCAGCCAAATCACTGCGAAGGATGAGTGCATCCACTAATGGAAGAGAGCTTGAGGCTCTCAAGCTACTACATGCTTGGAGCAGGGGTGGAAATACCAGAGGTGCAGGGGATGCAGTTGCACCCAGACCCATGTGTAATGGGGGCCCGTTGACAAGTAAGCACGTGACGGTGGCAAAACAGTCAGCGATGCAGGCCCATGCAATTATGATAGTTCGAGCAACAATGTCAATGTTAACATCAGAAGACACCGTCTCAGGTTTTACATTTAACAGCATTCTCGCATTATAAACAATGCCAAAGTCAAAGAAATCTCTATCATTGTGATGAACATTTTAAATTATTAAGTCAGTCTATGTCTAATATTCATGCAAATATGTGGGGGCCTTCCATATACTTGGGAATTGAAGTTTTTTTAAAATTAAAATTAACGGTGGTTTCGGTTCAGGCAACACCATGTAGTATTCGCCGGATTTGCTCGCGGTGTCCCCCTACAGTTGATAAACGGTATTGTCTGTAACAACTGTTGTAAAATCTGTCTACCCCTGCATTTGTTGGCAAGCTAACGACACCAGCGAACTTTCTGAAGCAGGACATGCAATGTGCGATCCGATCAACCATGTCTTCAGACCAGGTAAGGGAGACTTAAAAATCGGTCTAACTCACGTAGATGGCAAAGTCCACACTACAACTATAACGACAATGATAATGGGAAATGACAGTGTTGCGGTCACTTTCAGAGCGATTTTATGCACGGTAGAAAAACTGGTTAATTTTTGCTCTGCAAGTAAGCGAGTTGGCGTCGCTTACATGCACAGCTGCTACTAACCCTAGCCCTAACCGGCATCAATTCATTTTTGCTCTGCTACGAAGTGAGTGGACGTTGCTTACATGCAAAGTCGCTGTTCGAATAGCCAGTCCCCTTGTAGAATTCGACCACGACTGGCGACTGGTTTAGCAATGTTTGCCAGCTAGTGATAGCATGACAACTAGCTAGCATGTCAGATACCAGCTAGCTAGATAAATCGCTGTGGACGACTGAGCATAAATGGGGTACTAGATGATTTCAATGACACAGCCTGATACAAAGCAAGTTCAAACACACCAGAACTAGATCTGCAATGAAGGATTAAGGTAACAATTTGTACTTACTTGTCCAAAAGTAACAACGCCAGGTTGCCATCGGTCGGACATCCGTCCTCCTCTTTCAGCTCTCGCCAGCGAGTGAAAGCCGGTCCAATGTTGACCCTAGTCCTGGCTCTTATTTTATCATTTTCTCGTTTTCTTTAAATGTCTCCTCGGACAACACCTTTGCCTTCTTCGGTTTCCTCGCCGCTTCAGCCATTACAACCACTTCCAACTCTGCTTCATTCTACATTCGCTCGCTGGTCTTGAGAGACGTGGGGGAGGGGGATTGTGTGACGTATGCCGTAAAGCAGTAAGTAAGTTTGTAGTTCTTTTCGGGCCTGGGTTCTTACTCGATACCCGAAGTTACATAGTGCCAGTGAAGGCGATGCAGGCGCGATCGAGCCATGACAAAGGTGTCATTCAACCTATTGTGAGTTGATGTATCACCAGAATGATCTTGGAAATACAGTTTAAGAGTGAAAAAACCCACATAGTGTTGCTTTAATATTATGGAAAATATCCTTCCTCTTGCTTTCTTGTTATGGAGATTTGTGGAAAATATGGTGACTAATCAAGTAAGCTATTTTGGTTAGCCAGCCTTTCTCACTGAAAATGTCAGCATCAAAGAACAAACACAAGAATGAGAGCAAAAAATAAATAAATAAAAAGAGAGAGGAGGAGGTAGCAAGGGTAAAACTGCCTAAATTGGATTCTTATGTTTTTTGTCTTCTAGTTCGATGTGCAGGAGTAGAACAGCTGACGAATAGCAGATGGCGAGCACCTGTTGGTAAGCTGACACCATAGCTAGTCACGGTGCTATCTTGCTAGCTAGCTAAGTTTAATAATTAGCTAACTGGCTACCAAAAGGAACTTTGCCAACATCAAACTTTTTTTTTTTTTTTTTTTTTTTTTTTTTGATGCCACTGGTTTATAATTCCCAGCTCAACAATTTTCTATGCAAGACAGTCAGCAGCTGTATGTAATGTTAGGTAGCTAGCTAGCACCCTGTTTTTGCAAAAAATTCAAGTGGATACTGAATTGGAGATTTTAGATTTACAAAAATGCTTTGAATGATGAAAAAATATCTGAGTAAAGTAAATTGGCATGAGTCTGCAAATGCGGAAAGAGTACCTTTCGTTCACCCCTATTGAAATGGGTTGAAATGCCATGAGGAGATACTATAACTACTTTTTGGCTCTATTGACATATTTTTTGTTGTTATTAAGATTTCCCAACTACTTCAGCATTGACAGCCGTGCTTTGTTTTGTCATTTATTTCTGGTCAAATGTTTTGTCTTAAAATATTCTTGGGGAAGAAAATCACGAACTCTTACCGAATAGGCCAAATCTGGGTCCTTAGAAAAATGCCAAGTGTTTAACAGCTGCCTATGTAGAAACTGTGGGATGTTCGGGTTACACAGAAACCGACTAGCTAGCTAATGTTAACTTTAAGCATTTTTATGTCTGTGATCTCTGCTGCAGCTATTGCGTGGCTGGCATCAGACCGTAGCTAGTTCATTTGCTAACTAGCTTTGCAGTGAATATATTTTAATGATAGTAACTTCAGGTAATAATGCAACATACGATCGTGTATCAAATAATAAACTGTGACATGATTTTTCTTTTGATTGGCATTGTTAAGGTTCACAATAAACATTAATTACATCATTATCATTTATTAACTGGTAATTTTTATTTTAATAGATGGCTGGCCTGCTAATATGTAGTGCAAGATTTTGGGAAGTTATTTTACATTGGGCTACTTATCTAACATAAGGCAGAGACCGCAAATCAATGGTGTTATGCACATTGTGGCTTTCCTAATTCATAAACTGATATGATGTCTTTATATACCGCTAGTACATTGCTGTTAGGGTGAACGTTTATATGCAGAAACTAACACTATTGGATTAGGTGCTCATTTTGCGAATGAGTGGGCTTGGGGGACCCGGAAATAACTTTTGCTCCCAAGCCCATCAACACACACTTCCGCTACTGGCTTGGCGAGTATAGTTTGGTAAACAGTTCCTACATTTAACGGCTCATGACAAGTTGTGTTGATTATCTTGAGCAACTGTGTCATTATTTCTGGAAAGAGACATTGTTTTTTAGTTTTCAAATCTATTGTTTTGCGGCTTTCAACACCACAAGCCGAGTGCCTAAGACAAGGCAAACATCTTTGTGGCCGTTATCTCCAAAACTTTGCAACTCACACCAAAACAAAAGGTGAATAAACAGCACTAACATTGAGGAGCAAAATATGTATATTTGATTTTGGGGTGAACTGTTATTTAAAGCAAAGGCCCCAAAAACAAACAGGAGTTGAAGATTGCTACAGTGCAGCCCAAGCAGGCCATCACCAGGGGAAGATACAGTGCTTAGAATATTCTGGTGAAGTCTGTGGATCACAGACTTATCACAGTCATTGAATGAATAAAATTTGCAACCAAGCACTAAATAAAACTGCCTGATTTAATATTATGTGAAACAGAGAGTGAGAGAGGGCAATAGAGAAAGAAAATGCGAGTATAGTAGGTCAGAGAGAATAGCTCTACTACAGTCGTATCAAATTACAGTCTAATTTATATTCACTGACTCGACCTGAGGAAATGAATATATTTCTAGAGTTATGATATAGGTATATTTCCCTGGGAACGCTCTCTGGGGCCTTGTGGCGCTGAGTTTCATTTTTGTCTGTTGTGGCTGCTGCAGAGCCACACGTACTAGTATGGGATAGCAGTAGGATACTTTCAGTTGAGAAAAAAAGCCCCTTTTTAATTACTGAACAGCACAGAAATGCTTTTAAGATGTAGGCTTCAATGTGCCCTTGGCTATCAGTTGGAGAAGACAACATCACTGCCCTAGAGAGATCACCACAAGATGCAGATTTCATTAAGTTTTTTCTTCATTTGTAAATTTTGAATGAGAAAACATCTTGAAATACATATTCAATGAAAACAATAGGATTAAAATTTGAGTACTTCCACAGTTTTCCTCCACTTCTAAAAAATTAATTGACTTTTAATACAGCATAATCAGGTACCTGAGGATGTGGGGTCAATCTATAAATTATCCATTCCCATCCAAAAACCTTTTTGAATCCATCGCGGTTCGGCGTGTGCGTCCACAATTAACCTCCCCACTCTTCTGCGAAAATTCTGCTGGAAGGTTTGTTTTACTATACACGATACGGCAAACGCAGAAGTTCGTTCTGATCCAACATCCATGTCATTGTGTCTTTAATGCTCTGGTGGTATAAGTATCCTCCTAATGATATCCTGTGGGCCTCCATTTGAGAAACTGACCTTCTTAAGTAAACATGTCTATGCACCAGAGAAGCCTTGTGGTGGGGTGTTTTGGGCTGGAGTTCGGGCTGTAAGGAAACAGAAGAACTCTGCTCTTGGACCATTAAGCCAGGCCCTAAACCCAAAAACTACCCAGGGGCTTTACCATTGTTTCTTTCTCTCTCCCCAGAAGTAACTGTTGTATCTGATATTTCTCCCTCGGCGTCCTTGAAAAAAAAAAAGAATCATGTACTCAGCGGATCTCTACTGGTTATATGAAGAATTAAAAAAGTTTGACTCAGGCAAAGGGTGCGATAACTACTGGAGATGCTCCTAACTGTTCTCTATTCTGCCCTCTGGTGGTTGACGGGAGGTACTTCTGAATTTATCATGGGCTGCTAAATTGCTATACAAATGAGCAAGATAAGAGACTAATGCAATTGATGTTATGGGGATATCCCAGAACTCTATGACTCTGAAGGCGCCACACCAGCCCTTTGCAATATTCAGATTATGTATTTGCTCCCTTTTTTAGAATAGCAAATTAGAGCAATGAAGGGTAATGTTACTGTCATCAAGTTAATATGGCTGTTTTTATTGTCATGAAATTATGAAAAAGTGCAACAAAAAAAAATCTCTGTTGTACATGATACAGCACAATGCATAATGAAAGGTGTGGAATGGGACATCAATCAGATTATTAAAAATAACTTGCTTTTGCTAAACATAGCAGGGGGAAAAAGACTTTGGTTAATCAGCAGACAGGTGCAGTAGGCACGCAAGCGTTTCTGACACAATCTGAGAAGGGTCTCTTCAGATGAATGCGCATTTTAAAAAGCTGATAGACAACCCCCCTCCTCCCATTCATTTACTCTCGCCCAGATCTTTTCCCGGCAGCGGAATTTGACTTTGTGTACTGACGGGAAGGAAAAGGATTGTTAACGAAACCATTTCCATACTGTATGACAAGCCAATATATCAGCGTAATAATCTGTGTGACAAAAGGTTAGCTTTGCATTATAATTCATGTGACATTTTCTGTGGGGAGAGGGCGGGGAACCGCTAAGTCTTCTGCTGGAATCTCCACACGCCACTCTCACGCACCGTGCGCCCTTATCTAGCCTCGCATGACAAATAACTCGGCACTGCCTGTCATTCCTGACAGCTGCGACTTTTTTTTGTCTTTTTTTCTGCTTAGATACCTTCACGGCGCTAATATTAAGCAGCCAGTGTGCATCCGCTCCATTAAGTGTTTGTAAAATAAATTTTTTGGCCGCCCGCCTGCTGTTTGGTGGCTGGCAGCGGCCTTTTTTGGCTAATCTGGTGGAATCCAGCAGAGAGGTTGGAGAGTGAACTAGAGAGGAGGGATGACAGCTAGCAGTGGTGGAGCGCACACACACACACACACACACACACACACGTACACATGCGCAGGGAGCGGGGCCGCTGGAGTGTGGGAGGGGACTGGGATGTTGAAGTCTCGTGGCAATGGTGCTTGACTGGGACTGGTGTTTGTGGTTCCAGCTGCAGCGTGGCTGCAATAAAGCCATTACTGTTGTTTTGTCACCTCTTATATCAGTGCGGCAGATTGGCGAAATGATCAGAGAACATTCCTGGCTCTCATCCATTGCATGCTGGGATAGGTTCCAGCCACTCACTGACCCTGACCAGGTGTAAATGAGTTGGATAATGGATAAATGAATGGATAGATGATTGTTCATTGTATGTTTTTCATACTATTTTTACATACAGTATGATGTATTGATTTTGGTTGCATAAACGATGGTGATTACCAGTAATGATTTGGAAGGACGATCACTGGGCGAGACTCAAGGACAGATTTCTCATCCTTCCTTTCCTTGAGGATTGGTGACACCTGATCACGCCAGGGCTGCCTTAGTGCTGAATTACAAACACTTGCACCGGGGTAAGTTGTACATGAATTGCTCAATGAAAACAGGCCAAATTCAGCCACTTTTAGCTCTGAATCGCTTGGATGGAGTTCAGGTGCTCACTTTCGGCTGTTTGCTATAATTATGTTTTTTTTTAGCTTTGTTCCCATATGGGAAGAATTAAATGAAAGCATGAGCTGGTTTTTCATTTTGATTTATTTGGGGGAATTTTAATTTACTTTTTTTATCCATCAATTCAGCAGAGTGCAGATGGCTTCAACCTTCACTGAAGGGCAAACTGCTTAAGAGCCATGATGAAGTTGCATTATAAGTACTCCTCCTGTTCAGCTGTTACATTAAAAGTATACTTACAGCGCTGTTGATGTGTTAAAAGTAGACTTCCTATGCTGCTGCCATATTAAAAGTACACTTCCAGTGGATCATACGTATCAGAAGTACACTTCCTGCGTTGCTGTAGCATTATAAGTAGACTTTGTGTACTGCCATGGTATTAACCCCTTGCGTATGGGAAACGCACTTACATGGGCTGGCTCGCTGACCCGCATACCAGGAACCACAAATGTGCGGAGAGCATTGTTCACCACCGTGGCCTGATTTGAGTATGCGGGCGCGCTGCCGAGGCTGGGATTGTTTGCTAGCTCTTGTGACAATCGCCAAGGAAGTATTTTATGCACATTCTTCGCCTGTTTCTTCGCCTGTTTTGTGATGATTGCCAGGAAATTTTTTTATCCACAATTTTTGGATGATGGCGCAACACGACAATAGAAATTGAATTTTTGTGTTTCATTTTTCACTTTGTATAAATGAATACAGAAAAATCAAAAAATATACAAAACCACTCAGTCACATTCCAGTACACCCGTTTCATGTGGTACAGTTTGTTACACGGTTCGACACACAAACTAACTTTGCAAGTGTCACATCTTAACCGGGACTCATGGCGAACTTTGTTCTTAGAACAGACGATGCACTGTTTCCGCGATTTTTGTCCCCCGCCGCCGCAGTAGCGAGCGGAGCAGGGGACATATTATTCAGCTCCGTCCGTCCGTCCGTCACGTCCCGTTTGTTCTGAACGCGATATCTGAAGAACAGTTTGACCGATTCCATTCATCTTTAGTGTCAAGGTGTATTGGTGTGATACGCCAACCCCAGTCGATTTCCGTGACCTTGGCATTATTCTCAAGGTCGTTATGACCATTTGACCACTTACAAATACCTTGTCAACATGATATCTCAATAACGGTTTGACCGATTCCATTCATCTTTGGTATCAAGGTGTATTAGGGGCAGGGGACATCGTATTCAGCTCCGTCTGTCTGTCTGGCTGTCCGTCTGTCTGTCATGTCCAGTTTGTTGTGAACGCGATATCTCAAGAACGGTTTGACCGATTCCATTCATCTTAGGTGTCAAGGTGTATTGGTGTGATACGCCGACCTCAGTCGCTTTCTGTGACCTTGGCATTATTCTCAAGGTCATTATGACTATTTGACCACTTACAAATACCTTGTCAACATGATATCTCAAGAACGGTTTGACCGATTCCATTCATCTTTGATGTCAGGGTGTATTAGAGGCGGGGGACATGATATTCAGCTCCATCCGTCCGTCTGTCCGTCCGTCTGTCATGTCCCGTTTGTTGTGAACGCGATATCTCAAGAACGGTTTGACCAATTCCATTCATCTTTGGTGTCAAGGTGTATTAGGGGGGTGCTCACAGCCCACTCGATTTACGTGACCTTGGCATTATTCTCAAGGCCATTACAACCATTTTACCAATTACAAATACTTTGTCAACATGATATTTCAAGAATGGTTTGATCGAATTCATTCATCTTTGGTATCAAGGTGTTTCAGGGGGTACTCACACACCAGTGGATTTTTGTCCCCCGCCGCCGCGACAGCGAGCGGAGTGGGGGACATAGTATTCAGCTCTATCCGTCTGTCCGTCTGTCACGTCCCGTTTGTTGTGAACGCAATATCTTAAGAATGGTTTGACCGATTTTATACATCTTTGGTTTCAATGTGTATTAGTGTGATACGCTCACCTCAGTCGATTTCCATCACCTGGCGGGGGACATGGCCACGTTTAGAGGCAACTCTTGGTGGGTCTTTGCCGTGGGTGGATGGCTCTCCAAGAAGTGTCCTCCAAGGAGTCTGTTTGGAGCTGGCCACTCCGCCCATTCTCTACGCTAAACTCACATCTTCAGATCAGGATGTACACCAAATGAGCGGTCAGGTACTTCATTAGTCTGACCCAATACTGGTACAAAATCATTCACAGCAATTGCCTCATGGCAGTTGCATATTGATACAACACACCATCCAGCATGCCCATCCGCGAATACGTGGTTCCCGGCCACGGCAGCAGATCGCCTGCACACACTTATACGGGTCCCGCCTGACTGGCTCAAATGTATTGCATATACGCCGGTCACTTGAGCATACAGTCCCATACTAAACCGTACACAAGGGGTTAAAAGTGCACTTGCTGTGCAGCTGATGAATCGAAAGTAGTGTTAGTTAATTATTATAGATTTTTTTGTGTCAGATGTTTTTGTTCTCATTATTCTGTTTTTGTTTTTTTCCTTTTTCCTCATGTCTCCTTGCGTTAGTGTTTACCTCTCCTCTTCTGTGTCTCGCCTTCCCCATTCTGTTTCTCTCATTGTATCATTACCACCTTTTCTACAACGTCCCGCTGTGCTCTTTCCTGCTTCCCACTCCACCTGCTATTTGTTCTCTAGTCACCTCTTCCTCTAAATCATTTCACTGTTTCTCTCTCTCTCTTCAGTTTGTCTTCGCTTCTCTTTTGCTCTGGTTCATATGGATTTTTACCTGAGTCTGACAGCTGGTGTTTTTTTTTTTTTTGATCATTTTTTGGGAATTTTTTCCTTTATTCGATAGTTATACAGTGTAGAGTGACAGGAAGGTTGGGGAGAAGAATGGGGAAAGACATGCAGCAAATGACCCGAGCCGGATTCGAACCCAGGTCGCTGCAGGAAGGACACAGCCTTTATGGTACGCGTGCTTAGACCGATGAGCCACCGGGGCGCCCCTGACAGCTAGTGTTTTGACCTCCTTAGTTCCATGGATTATGAATTTTGGATTGCCCTTTTGTGTCTGACTGTCTCCGTTCACGAATCCGCCTGATTGCTGGTTTTTGGAGGTAGTCAATGATTTTGCACTGCAATTTGCTCAGCTGGTGTTTGGATCTCTGCCTGTTTTTCGACAATGATCGTTATCTTGTGATTCTGTTCCATAAACCAAACTCTGGCTTTGACTCGTACTGTCTGACCCTGAATTCTGGATAAATAAACCATGTGAACATTTTATAACTGTCTGCGCCTGAGTGAATCTTAGTCCCTTCCTGTGTTACCATAGCATTAAAAGTACGCTTACTGTACATCTCCAGCATAAAAAACACTCTTTCTGAGCAGATAACGCTTTGAAAATGTACATCTAGTGTTGCCACTGCATTATAAGTACTCTTTTTTGCTACCGATATATAAAAAGTACATTTCCTGTGTTTCTTGTATTATTGTAACCGGAGCCATTCAAAACGCACTGGTCAGGTACGTACTGTATTTGCTGCGAAGTGATGCTTGACTAGTTCTTTTGGGTGTGTTCAATAGCTTACATAAACAAAAAGACAATAAATGCCACGACATCAAGAAAATGGCACAGCTTACAACACGAGATAGAACAAAGAGCCATCGGCATGTTACTGGCAGGTCTCAGTTGCCGAGAAGTGGTGCTTCATTTGCACTGTCACTGGTCAACAGTCGGCTGTCTGTCCGAGAGCGGAAAACAGGCCCTGTCGCTGACCGTTCCTTCTTATGGCAGCTGCGAATGACTACTGTTTTTCAAGAGCGCCACATATGGTTACAGCATACAAGTGACAGATTTCGGACAGCAACCCAAACTGGTTGTGAGATGAGGGCTCTGAGACATCCGAGCGCATTCATTTTTTTTTTTTGTTGGCTTAATGTAGGCTATTGAACACACCCAAAAGCACAAGTCAAGCATCACTGTACACATCAAAAACAACTCAATGTTCGTTATTACTGGAGTGCTTGGCGTGTCTATGTGGCGTGCATCGGGATTGCAATACCACATGCTATTCTTTATTTCTACTTCTGCTTCTACTCTATCTCTCGAAAAGCAATAAAAATCGATTGATTCTTCAATTTGCAGCAAATACAGTACCTACCTCACCCGTGCGTTTTTAACCCCTTTGCGCAGAATACGAATAACGCCAATTTTTCCTGTTGTACATGAGCCTATGTAAGGCTTTATAACTCAGTATTTGTGTCACAGAGACTGTGGAAAATTATTCCAGTGAAGCAAGACACTTGGAAATTCAATTACAGAATTTTTTAGTAATTAAATTTCGGAATTTACGGACACCGGCGTCTTAATCTGCACAGAAGGTTAATGGCTCTGAGTATATAAGTATTCTTCCTGCATTATTGATGTATGGAGCTCACACTTGTGTTGCAATAGCATTGAAAGTACGCTTACTATGTATCTATTGCATACAAGTTCAAACTCATTCTACCCTTGCTTGCCATCTGATTTTTTTTTTACGTTGTTGCCGATTTGCATGCTGTAACATTCACATTTCGCTGCATCTGCTTAGCTGCATGGCTCTCTCCATTTCCTCCTAGCTTTAATTCTCTAGGTTGTCATGACAAGGGAGTTCTGTGTTCTCAGATAACCCACCTGATTAAATGAATATTGTATAAATTTAGTAAAGATCAACATTCCCTGAGGCAGAGGTAACTAGGCAACCGTCTAAAAATGAAGCAGTTTTGAGATGCGTGGAGATCGGGGCGACGTCATGAGTTGGACTCAGGTGCAGGTGTAGTTACAGATGCAATCCTTGATGCTAGCTGTGGTGTCGCTGCGAGTGAATGTGCAGGTTTATGTATACAAAGATTTATATGCATAGGTACGAGTAAAAAATTGTCTCATACATTACAATGTAAAGTCATTTGATGCACAGTTTCAAAGTTGATGTCTCTATATTTAAAATAATTCTGCATAATACTATTTTGGTTCCAACTAAGTTCAGTGAGGGGAATCAGGTTTCTAGTACAGACTTCTTTTATTAATGAATAAAAAGTTAAAAATTCATTGCTCAGTATAAGAAAAATGTCTTGTGTGGTAATAACTGTGGGGATCACAATTTGATATATACTGCTGAGGACCCGGTGGTTATTAACATTTTGGAAGTGGAAGGTTGTGAAGTAAATTGATCTTTCAGCTTTTACCTCCCATGGGTGCATGTGAGCTGTCTGTAGTCTTGGTTTGAACTTTGGGTTATAGCCAGCTTAGTTAATTTGCTTCAATGATTTTGCATCCTTATGTGCTGGACTGGAATGCTACTACACTCCTCTGTGACAGATTGGCCCGACTAGTGAATTCCTATCGGCTGAGTTCTGTTCAGTTCGCTTCTCTTAGAAAGGACATCCCTGTGGAAAAGAGGGTTTTTAAAACTAGGTGAGGAGGTCCTCCTTGCCCTAAAGTTTCAAAGGAACCTCAAGTTTACGGTGATCTTGACTGGGGTTTGAAAGGTTGGTGGTTTAAGCCTCAGTATGAGATCCATGCAGCCATTGGACTGTGAGTCCTTCAGTGACTTTTTGCTCCATTAGGTTGAGCTGGGGATTGACCACTGATTATTTTCAAGGGATCATATTATGCCCATTTTTCAGTTCAATATTTTCATTTTTGTCATTTAATTTAAACACAAGTGCGTCTTTTTCATGGTCAAAAAGCACCTAATTACAGCTGTACAGGCTGTGTGTGCAGCACCTCAGGCTCACTCAGCCTGAGGCGGATTCCTTTGGCTCCTATCTCTTTAAGGGCCCCACCTACTGTCTTGTGATTGGTTAACCTCAGCTCAGGATGAAGTGCTCAGCAAATTGAAGGGAACACAAGAAAGGTTAGAGTTGTACTGCTGAGGATTAGTGGTAGAAAATAATTTTTGTCGCCGATTCTTTCTTTAATCTTCCATTGGAAGTTCATGCTAAGGGAATGAGCCTTTGCACTTTGTTGTGTCTTCTCAACATGACAATATACACAAACAAAACTCTTCCCAGCCTCCACTCTACCTAGCTTTGTTCCAAGGCATGCCAAACTAGCCGCTAGTTAGGCATTATATGGCCTTGCATTACATTTTGATGTTCACACGTTATGGAAGAAATGGCTGGACTACAAATGAGGCATTTCAGGCAGTTCAGGAATTGTGTTTTCTGTCGAAAAAACTCCCTTTTGCCAGGACTTTGGACTTTGTAACTTTTGAGAGGTGTTACATTATAGAAAACTAAGTAACCTATGAAAGGAATAGGAAAAAGACAAAAATCATGACATGGCTCCTTTATTCAGATATAAAAGGCTTTGGATCCTCTAAATGACAGTTCTTTGCCGAGCAAAATGGTTCAGTCAGGGAGTCTCTATACCAGTGATGAGGGATCCATACAGCACTAAAAAGGGGATACTGTCTGGCAATAAGCCAAAGAACTCTTTTCTTTGAGAGTACATTGCGAGCACAGAACAAGCCAACTGAAAATAGTGCCTCAGTGCGCTCACCCATTTTACCCAGACCCTAGCTGCTGCTGCCGTCAAAGCCGGGCCCTGAAATGTCCAGAAAATTTCATGTGTTGAGGTTGTTTCCCGGAGACAGAGCTGGCAGGATGGATTGGAAAAACCTTCTTTTACGGCGGCTTGGGTTGTGATCGGTCTCAGTTGTAGTGAGTTTAATTTCGCCTGGTTAAATAAAGGTTAATGTACTAAAAACAAGGGTAACATAAGTACAGATACCCACAGTGGCTGTACAGAGAGCACTATCCTGGAACACTAGTAATGTACCTCTCTCTCTCGCTGGATTGTGGTGTGTTGGTTTTTCAGCTGTTTACCCAGACAGATAGCAATTCATATAAAGCATTGCAACTGGTGCACATTTGCAGCCGCCTATGTGTAATTATTACTGCAGATTAGGAGAGGTTTATGCTTAATTTTGGAGTCAGATGATATGGGCATTTTTATTTTATTAATTCCGTTGCATTAGCACACTGAAAAAACCTCCCTTCCTTCATCCCGCTTATGCTTTCACTCTTTATGTCTGAAGGAGGGTTTGTACAGTTGGTGAGCCCAACATCTAAGGTTTTCATATGTGTTGAGTTTGTTTTGAGAATCATGGTTGGCTTGCCTGGTGGGATATTCATTCAAAAGTTTAGCGCCCATTGATTCTGTTCACACAAGTGACAATCCACTGTATAAGTTTTTTGTAAGATGTTCTGTGGTACTAAAACAGTGTATGTACGCATGTGCTTTACTACAGTTGCAATCACACATTTTTTTGCTTCATGCAAAGGTGATTTTCCTCAAAAGGCCAAGTTTGCGAAGACCTTAAGGATAAGAAAAACCTTTGAGCACATGCAAAACCACTAACATAGCCAGTGATTTGTGCAAAACCAACACCCTGGCCAATTGTTGGCAATGTCATCAGATTTTCATGCATTAAAAGGTTCTGTAAGTGCAAAAGATTTTTGTAAACTTGTCTCTTCTTGCGTAGCTGTGTGCAGAAATTTCAGTACAGTACTAACTACTCACATTTGACCATGCATACCACGGAGAGATCACCTTTAACACATAACGCCAATTTGTTTCATTTGCCTTTCAATCCTGTTAAGAGAAGTACGCATGGTTTTATTTTCAAATAAAGGGGATTGTTGGATGCTAAGAGGATTTACCAGGCAGGAATATAATTTAGGACAAAGCTTTTCTCTCAGGGGGGAAAAGAGAAACAGAGTTTGAGAGTGCAGGGGAAATGGATGCTGAGGTCTTGACTGGAAGATTAAGGAGAACGAGACTGAGTTTAAAAATTGGTCTCTGTTGTGTAAAACCGTCCTCCCTCTTAAAGTGCTCTTTCAGGTGAAAATATTCAGGTACCTACAGGCATACAGGAAGAGTATAAGGGAGGTGAATTCTCTTAATACACATTCCCTTCTCTCTCTCTTTCTCTCTCGCTCTCTCTCCCCTTCCGCACTGCCAACCCTTTTCTCTTTCCGTTGTTCTCTCTCCCTCCCCCTCTTTCTCCCTCTCAATATTTCCCCCACTCTCTTTCTCTCCCTTTCCTTCTCTTTCTCGATACTTTGTCTTTCTCACTTTTTTGTGTGTCCTGTTCGGACTCGCTGCCAGTTGTGGCTCATCAAGTTATCTCTCTTCTATCTGTAAGTGGCAATGCAGCTGAGCAGCTGGCACTCAACTGGCAACCAATAATGAATTCACACCCCCTAGCACTTCCCACAATGGCTGCCACCAATTTGGATGAGAGTTGTGTCTCTCGCTGAAAATTTGGAGAAAGTGATGCTGGTTCCCATTAAATATTCCAGTTAAAATTATTCCTCTCAGCCGAGCACAGATCAGAGCCTTGAATATGCAATGAGTCTGATCAGTATTTGGACACTTTTTTACATTTTTACAAGGATGCAATTAATACATGACATGGATGTGCAAGTATTTAACCTCACATTAACACTGACAGTAAGCACTGGAGTGAATCTCAAATAGCCCTTAAAAACTGCGTCTCTGTCAAAGTATTTGCTCATACTGCTGTATCTCATTCTACTTTAAAGTACATTTCTTCTGCTGCTGACCGGCACAAGCCCCTAGACTGTAAGGATTTGTTCTTGATCTGTTTGTGTTTGCTTTAAACTTTGCTAAAAGCAGAAATTGATGCTTCTTTTTCATTGAGCACTCAGAAAAAGGTTTGTTTCCTTGTCTCGACTGAGGAACCCTTTTTAGATTTTTATACAAACCTCTCATAGATATGACAAGTGTGGAAGCTCCCAGATTGAACCATTTTGGCAGGTAAAGCACCCTTGAGCTAGATGGGGTTCCTCTGTAGAAACACAGGATCCTATTGGGGTCATTTTGTTCTGTGAGGGAGTCATCAAACCTTAGTCCTCAAGGACCAAGAACTGCTGGTTTCCATCCTTCCTTTATCGAGGAGTCAGGTGTTTGTCTGTTCAATTGGTGCCAGTAATTATTCAGTTAATTAGTTTATTAGAAAAGAAAAACAGGGCTGAATTTGGATTTGAAGGCCATTTCACATCACTTCAAGTCTTGAACAGTCTCAGCTCCCTTCTTTCCTTGCGCTACAAGGTTGGGAATGTACTATGAAATCTGTTGCTTTTTTAAAAAGGTTAACTTTCATCAAATCACACACAAGATTTTATTAATAATTCTTGGTATACTTGAAAAAGGGATGTACTCATCAAAACTGGGAAATCTTTGAGAAATTAAAGTGGTTACCAGATAGGTATTCATTAAACTGACATGCAGTAAGTACTGGTTATATTGTCAATGCCATTCTGTTTAAGAACGAGCTGCATAACTGACCTGAAGAAAACTAGAGTCAGACTGCAAACTGAGGACAGACATGAGTTCAGATACTATCTAATTGGAATGCTGAGTGGCCTATCCTTCAAGCAATTATCGCATTTGATGAACATGAAATTTTAACCATACCAGAGTGGAAATTTCTGGCAATTTGATGATGAAATTTCATTCATTATTGGCCTGGGAGATCTTTGACACCCAAAAGACAGTTGAAATAAAGTTGGTGGTCTTTTCTTTGCTCACTGTCTTATTCAAATGTTAGAAAAATGAAATTTAATGCCTTGCTCTTTAAGCTCTTCTCCTTTACCATTAGGTCAGATTACACCTTTATGCTGCTGTGCAATTAGTCTTTTACAACCACAGCACAAGAGACAGTCAGGAAGAGACGGCAAGTGAAGGCAAGCAAATCTTTCTTCTTTATTTTAATTAGCGTTGTTTGCTTTATATTAAAACACACAACAACAAAAAAGTATAAAGGGTGAAAAAATGTGTGGAGTACATTTGAGGGTGTGTTTATTCATCTTTTACCTTCATTTTTGAATGGGCTTTTGTGTTTTTTTTTTCTTAGATAATCTTTTTTTTTTTTTTAATCTACCGTGATTAAACAGACTCCCCCTTTCCCTCCGCTCCTCATTCTTTGCGCGCCTTGGTCTGTTCCAGTCAATATCTCGGATCTAATTTGTAAACACCCCGCTGAATATAATTTAATGGCTTTGAAGGCTTTTATATGAGTCCTGGTGGACGCGCAGCGGTGGCATTGGCCGGGTCTGCTGGGGTTTATTTACGTCGGTTCTGTTGGTTGAAAGATAAGGACCTCGTGCTTTAAAATCGGAGCGTTAGAGCCATTAACCTCTGATACGGAGAACGAAGCCCCTAATAAAAATGCAGGCCGTATTAAAATCATGGCGTCAGTTTTTCTTTTTTCCGTTTTCTAATAAAGGTAAAACAACACAGTTCAAAGAAAGGTGAAACTCACGGTGCTGCTGGATGGATTAGTCGTGTTTATTACACACTTCAGGAAAACGTCTTGCAGTTTTGCCAGATTTAAAGGAGAAGTTCGCTTTTTTCCGTGATCATAGCATAATGCATTATTAACACACATGCCTGGTGGTGACATTTGAATGTGATGGGTTTACAAAAATTCTCGGCACATTTTGGCGGCCTCATTTGTTTTCCTCTTATTTTCATCATCCTTAAACTGTCAGTTCTGTCCGATTGTGAGAGTATTAATGAAAAATCTGTCTCTAAATGACAAGGGAGATTCACTTGAGTGATCCTGGGAGGCTTTGCAAACATGGACCCTGTCGCTGTCTGTGTCTTTAATTGAAGCTCTCACTTGTGGGCCGCCACAACAGTTATTAAATGGCAGGCATATTAATTATAAAAGACAGTTATTTTTTATTTTTTTGCTGATGCCTTGATAAACTTTCATCATTGTAGCTCTAGCTAATCAGTCACTTCATTTTGTACCTTACTTTGATGGATGATTTTCAAAGAGGTTGCACTGTTATATTTTTGTTGTTTCCTCAACAGTTTGGCAGTTCTCTCACAGAATAAATGTTAAAAGTTAAAGAGAAACCTCAAAACATACTGAAACAAAAATCAGCCTTTTATCCTACGTATTGCTGAAAATACATATTGTAAATTCAGAATATTTAATTCCTTGCGAAAAATAATCTATTCTGATACAGAAAACAAAGAGGAAAACTTTATTCTCCCAAGAGCAACATATCCTTCTCTGGAATAATCAATGAGTGCAAATGCTTTATTTGAATTACTGTGGAAATTTCAACTCTGTTATGGTTGAAATTTTATTCTGATCATGACTATCACTTGTTGTAGTGAGACCATTGGATTTGCCATCTAGCAGTCACAGAGTTAGTTTCTGAAATCCTGTCAGTGGCTTAGCTTGCAGTCTGGCTAGCTATAGTTTTTTTGGTTAGTCCTCAGCCCTGTTCTTATTATGGAATGCTATTGACAGTACAACCAGCACTTTCTGAATTTAATAATTTGATGAATATCCACTGGGTAATTGCTTTCACTTCTTGAAGATTTTGCAGTTTTGATGACGGGAATACCAAGAATTATTGATGCAACGTTTGCCTGCTCCCAATAAATTTGATGAAAGTTTATCTTTTTGAAATACCAACAGATGCTGGAGAAGTAAACAATTCAATACCATATATTCACTCCCCATTTTGGAAATACTGGCTTCAATAAGAAATATTTGGCTTTTGTCTAATCATTAGACTGTGCTTCAAATTAAGAGTCAGAATCCCATTTTTCCTAATGTTTGGACAATATCATGTTTCAGAGCCTCAAAATTGATCATTATTTGGTTGAAATTACTGCAAAGACTTGATACTAATAATACAAAATATTTATGCACAGGTAGAATTTTATTGAAAAAGTGGGTCTAATTTGTACAAAAAACGTGGTTTCTGTAACGCCAGTGACTCAAGATCCTTTATATGTCAATGGCTATGCAGTAATTATAACAAAATGCTCACATACTCTGGAAATTCAGCACTCTGTTAAATCCTGGAATTTGGGATTCAGTTTGCTCATTTTTGTCAAGAAAATGGTCAAACCATTCTCATTTTCTCTTAAAAATTGGCAGTGTTCTGTTGAAATACTGTGAGGGTGCAAAACTATGCCTTCTTTTTCTCATTTCTTTCAGGTGCATTTGAAAATGCATATTTTTACTATTGAATTCTTTATAGTTCTCCATAGATTTTCTTTTCCTCTCAGTGAACAGGAGGAATGCTTTCGATAAATGACAACTTTTCTTAAAGGGCAAGTGTGGACTATTTACCTTTTTCTGGCCGACTGCCTCTCTGGAGATGGTGGGGAGGCTGCCGCCCGCAAAATCAAAAATGAGAAATGCACAGGCACACACACACACACACTCATACACACACGGACATGCACATGAATACACTCAGCATGCATGTAGCCAGTCTTTCTAACACACACAAAACCACCACGACACTAGACACAGCATGCACACACACCTTCTGACGCACTAGCTCAAACAGGCACCACCACACCACACACACGTGCACACGCGTGCATGCTGACCACACCACAATCACGTAGCACACACACCACACTCATGTACATCGCAGGCATGTATGCATTCACACACATACTCACACGCATTTGAATGGACAATGACCAGACTCCCATACAAAGCATGAGTACTCGTACACATGCATGTGTACACATACACGCATGCACACACATATAAACTTACACACTAATGCACACACAGGCAAGCACAAGCACGTATGCACACACCTGCAAACACACACACACGTACGCACACGCGGCTGCGTAGGTTATATGCAGTGGTCAGAAAAGAGCTTGAATTGCAGCATTTAGATGTTACCTCCACACTTTCAGAAGACATTCTCTGCGACTCAATTTATGTAAATACCTATCCTACGATGCTGATTAAATATACTGTCTATAAATCAGTGGAATTTCAGCAAATATGTATAGGCAAAAGTGAACAGCTGTTCTCGCAAACAGAATTATGGCAGCACTGAATTTTATGGGTTGACTTGTTCTCCGCTTGTTCTCTCGAGCTGCGATGACAGCCTGGCATCCAAGTTTTTCATTGTCTTGGCTTGTCGAGTTTAAACTTCCTGAAAGAAAGATAGTTTGCAGTGTCTCTCTGCCGAGATAAGTGCAAGGTGGACACAGTGTCCACTGACTCTGAATTAATTAAATGGAGTTTGGAATACAGTTAAGAAATAGTGCAACAGCTGGAAAGACTGCAGGCTCTTGGGTGGGGGGTGGCTGGCTATTGGTGTGGTATGTCATTGTTAAGGATGTGAATCAACCCGAACTCATTAATTCATTTGTGTGTCATGTTATTGCCATAAAGGTTGTCGGGTTGAATCAAACCTGGGGCCTCTCTGTGTGGAATTTGAAAGTTCGCCCAGTATTCACTTGGATTTCTACCAGGTTGTCCAGTTTCTTCCCACAGTCTAAAGCAGTGGTAGTCAACCCTGGTCCTGGAGAGCCACAGTGTCTGCTGGTTTTTGATGTTACCCAGCACTAAATTGATGAATTAAAGCAGTTGATTGCACACTTCACTTAACTCACCTGGGGCGTATACTACGAAGCTGGCTTTGTGACTAAGCCTGACTTCAGCACTTAGCAAAACCAGGAACCTCTTTAAATCTGGAACATGGACTAAAGTAAAAGGAGCTGCTCCGGGTTTTACTTTAGCTTAAAGTCAGGCTAAGTCACAAAGCCAGCATCGTAGTATACCCCCCCCGGTGTCTTAGGTTTAAATAGGGTGGAGAAAACCAAACTCAGCACACCCTGTGGCTCTCCAGGACCAGGGTTAGCTATACTCCTGCACTAAGGGAATAATAAGCCAATCAATCAATTACCAGGAACCACCCACAAGACTCCTAGAGCCAATTAAACAGACATGCAGGTCGTGACAGCAGTCTCCGTGGAAACCAAGATTGGTCAATGTAGTTGGTCATTTAGCATAGTTGTAATGCAGACAATGTAGAAGTACAAAGTAAAGATAAAAGTTTATAGGGCAGGGGTCGCAAGCCCTGGTCCTGGAGAGCCACAGGGTGTGCTGAGTTTGGTTAGACCACTGGTCTAAAGGAATGCATGCCAGGCTAATTTCTAGCTCAAAATTGCCCATAGGCATGAGTGAATGGTGTTTAATAATGGGTATATGATGGATGGAAGCATATTATCGCCTATTTATTTATTGTTGCACCTGACATAGTGGCATAGAAGCTGGCATTCTGGCCTTACAGCTGGAAGGTTGTGGGTTTGAATCAAACTTGAGCTTCTGCATGTTCATTTTGCATATTTTCCCCATGTTTATGTGGGTTACCACTGGGTTGTCCAGTTTCCTCCCACAGTCCTAAGACGTGTTTACAGGGCTCGAAATTGCGACCGTTTTAGTCGCATATGCGACCAAAATTAACACTATGCGACCTTTGAATTAAAGTAGTCGCACCTATGCGACCGCTTTTCCCCCCCAATTGAACGCCTCTTTTCCTGTGCATTTGGTTAGTTGGCATGCAAACCACTGCTGCAGCTTGAATAGAGATGGGCGTAGGTATCGGAGCAGTGCATGCATCTACTGGACATACCGCAGCGGGGCATACCAGTATATGAATGGAGCGCACTCAGTGTGTTGCCTTGAGCTGACAGCGACCATTCTGACCAATCAAAGGGGAACTTGACATCCTAAAGTTCAGTACTGATTCTAGAATGGTTAATATTAGCTGTCAATCACCCCGTTTCGCGGTACTGAGGGTTAACTATACACAAGATTTAGATGGAAAATGAAACTAAGAACAATAGATGACTTTTTTTTTTGGTACCGTTAGCATTCAAAATATCTAGTCGGTAACGAAAGTTACTTAAAACTGAGAATCATGAAAATGCCTGCAACGGTGATTTAGACAAACCGGCGGCGAAAAGAGTTCATTATTTTCACAAAGAGTGGCTTCGAAATTTTGAATGGCTGTGGTTTAAAGAACATGTAATGCACTGTGTTCATTGTAAAGTTAATATGGCCCGGATCTCGCAGGTAACAGCGCATTAGCTATTGGGTCCAGACACTTTAAATGTGAAACTCCCTCCATACATGAAGAAAGCGCGAAACACAGAAAATGCTGTGATAAATGTGCGTCAACGAGTAGGTCCAGTGGTCTGTCAATTTTTGCTACCAATCAAAATATGCTGCCTTGCGGTTCTGCGCTGGCGCAGACCTAAAATCTTCATCTTGGTTTCTTCGCTCATATCTTAAGTAGGAGATCTGCAAAAATCATAAAACCACATTTTTTTCTACGCCTCTTTAGACCTGTAAGCGTTTATATATTTGCATGCACACGCTGGGTTTTCCTGAAAATGCAGAAATTAGATGACAATGGCGTGCGGCATATATCTTAGAACTAACGTATCCAACTCATTACATGTGCTTATGTTATAATAAGCTAAAAATAACAAAGTTACCTCTGTAGACTGATTCATATTGCAATATTAAGGCGAAAACAACGACTTTACATCAGATCTGCATTTAACCCTAACACAGTTTAAGATTTGATTCGGATCAGTGTGGAGGGTCCTCCTCTGGATATATTTTATGCCCCACAGACAGTGAAGAGATGGATGGAAGGGGAGGCAGCCAGGAGACCCAATTTTAAATCCTGGCCTCAGGATATGGCATAAAGCCAATGTAGTGGAAACTTTTGTTAATCAATGAAGTCAAGACTGTCATATTAATTAATAACTTTCATTTGTTGGGGACAGTTGTATTGTTAATGTGGAGTGTTATATTGTAGTTTTCTAAACATTAAAAAATATATATCGGTGCTTCTTAGATTTTGGTGCGTGCGCTCCTAAATTCTGGCTCATGCTCCTAATTTTTTGGACTTGGAAGCGCAGCCCTACCAAGTAAAAATTTTATTTCAAGCCCTGGTTTAGTAGCTGCTCTTACTTTAAGGATGCACTTTGACTTAATTGCCGAGACTGCGGCTCACCAGAAGCGTGGTTTTACACATTTGCTGTGCATCATTTAAAATGCTGTCGAGCTATAACAAACACTAAGCTTATAACATGCTAATAACATATTAATAACCTATGGTCAATTTCTGTGATATGGTCCATAGTTTTAGGAGACATTACTTTTCAACAATGGGTGAAAAATAAAAGATTAACATGAAGTAGAATATCTTAGGCAGGTTGACTTGACTTGGATCTGATGTATCTCCAAATGGGCATGAGGCTGACTTTAAATTCAAAGAGGCAAAAAAAAGGTAGATTTTTTCCAGCAAAAATCTACAGCTTACCTTACTCAAGAGGTGGTGTCACAGGCCTGGCTAAACTGTGAATTATTTTGTAGGAACAAAAGTAGGGGCGCCTTCCTTCAGAGTTCTCACAGGTGAACTGATGGGGTTTAGAAACAGTTGGCACACACCCAAACACCAGAGGTGGACAATCCAGGTTCAGAAAGTAAAAGTTCTCCCCAGTATTTAGTTCCAACCTCCTGGATTTGCTAAATAAAACAGCCCTTCAGACCAGAGGTTGGACTAGTCAGGAAAATCAGCTGGTTGAGTTGATGGGTGGAAGTAAAACGTGGTGGGACTTTTACTTTCTGACCCCTGGAATGTCCACCTCTGCCAAACACGCACAGACACGCAAACGAACATAAACACACATGTAAACACACAATCGCGCTCATACACAGGCATGCGCATGCATACGATAACATGTACATGCACTCACGTACACATGCATGCTAACACATGCATACTAAACATATGCATACACGCTCACAATCGCAGGCATCCACACTCATACATGCACATACGCTCACACACAAGCACGCATACACACTCATTCCTAAACGCTCGCACAAACACGTACGCATACAGACACCCATGCACACACACTCTCACACATACTCACACTCTCATACACACACTTTTGTACTGACAGCCCTGAAAACCATTGCTCATTTGGGTGAAAAACAAAGTAAACAAACAGAAAGAAGCAAAACAGATTGACTGCAATAAAGCACTGATTTAAAGCCAGGAGTAATTGATTTTTTGTAAAGAAAGCATATTTTTGTTTGTAATGGCATAGTATATGGTTTTAGAGCGAGAGCTGAAAGTAGATTTAAAATTAATCTCTTTGGCAGATGCTAAAACCCAGAGTGACTCGTAAAAAACAAAACTCAAAAAAACATTTTAATTATGGTTGACTCTAGATTTATTTATGGCCCATTGAGATAAAAATTTCTTTCTTCAAAAAGTCTGGTCAAGCCATCACTGCGCAAAAAATCTAGTGCTAATTACCGACAACTATAAAAAGGAAAAATCCGGAAGTAAGACTCAACATGAATGAATTTCATTTCTCTTTTGACTTGGCAAAAAATTACACCACCAGTCAAAAGGTTCAATAGTTGTATCCTCAATTTTAAAGCACAACAGATGGAAAGAAGCAGTATAAAATCCTTTGTTTTTAAAAGTGTATGTAAATCTCAGATTTATCGAAATAGCCGCCTTTTGCCATAATAACTGCTGAGCATATTCATGCTATATTGAATACAACAGTCATGATTCTGAAATTTCAAGCGCAGCTCTACTGTGGAAGTTCCCACAGATATGCTGCCCTTGATCTTCCTGATTATTCTGTGCATTGTATCCCAAATTAGCATGTTTTTACTGGCCTGGTTGGAAAAATTGAACAGTTGCCTGTTTATTTTTTTAATCAATTATGGATTTTTAATGATTACAAATTTCAGCAACTACACTATGAAACTAAGGATTTTGACCTGTCACCATTTGCGGCTTCCCTTGTGTATTTGAGGCATTAATTCATATCACTCAATAGTGCTTGTGTTCCACATAAAACATTAAAAACATACAGACTAAACTGTACAAAAACTTTTGACCAGTTTTGTATGTATAGCAAGATTATTTACCCTTCTTGTTCTGTGTTGTCAGGCAATGGTTGAAAAAAAAATGTTAGAAAATAGTAATAAAATTCTTACTCCTTTATTACGCTGCATAGAAAACAAGTAACATAAAAATAAGCAACGGAATTGTTTTGCCGACCAAATTAGACTGAGGTGAATCATTAGGCTTCTAATCTGAGAAAATGAAGACACATGGCCACGAGAATGAACAAATTGGTCGATGATAGAGAATGCGGAGACAACAAACTATAATGAGCCAGACCTGCATTGTCTTAATAAGTTAAAGGAAAAATGGAAATTATGAATAAACTGAAACAGATGTTTTGCTCAGCATAATTAGGAGCATGCTGATCCTCCTAATTAAATCAGCTTGAAAATTTGTTTCTTTGTTTTTTGAAATTGCAATGTAGCAAAGTGACCATTATGTGAGTGCATATAGATGAGCCACAACATTAAAACCTCCGACAGGTGAAGTGAATAACATTGATTATCTCGTTACAGTGGCTGCTGTCGCAGGGTGGCACATATTTGGCAGCATGTGAACAGTCAGTTCTTGAAGTTGATGTGTTGGAAGCAGGAAAAATGGGCAGGTGCATGTATCTGAACAACTTCGACAAGGGCTAAAATGTGATGGCTAGATAACTTGGGTTAGAGCATCTCCAAAAATGGCAAGTCTTGTGGGGTGTCCCCAGTCTGCAGTGGTTAGTACTGATTTAAAATAGTCTAAGGAAGGACAAACAGTGAACCTGCAACAGGGTCAAGGGCGCCCAAGGCTTACTGATGCGCATGGGAAGTCCGATCCCTCAAAAGAGGTACTGTACCACAACAATCCTGGCTATGATATAATGGTGTTGGAACCAATCGCATCGCAGCTTACTGGGTATGGGGCTGAGTAGCCGAAAACCAGTCACAGTGCCCATGCTGACCACTGTCAACCGCCGAACCTTACTACAATGGGTACATGAGCGTCATAACTTGACCATGGAGCAGTGGAAGAAGGTGGCCTGGTCTGATGAAGTGTTCTTGTACATCGTGTGGATGAGGTGGTGCATGTGTGTTGTTTACCTGAGGATGAGGTGACACCAGGATGACCTATGGGAAGAGGGTAAGCCAATGTAGGCAGTGTGATGCTTTGGGCAGTGTTCTGCTGGGGGACCTTGCATCCTGGCATTCGTGTAGATGTTACCTTAACATTTACCACCTATGTAAATGTATTGTAGACCAAGTACACCCCTTAATGGCGATGGAAGTCAGTGATGGCAGTGGCCTCTTTCAGCAGGATAATGTGCCCTGCCACTCAGTAAAGGTGGTTCAGGAGTAGTTTTAGGAACTTGACAAAAAGTTTGAGTGTTGAGTTGGTCTCCCAATTCCCCAGATCTCAATCTGATCAAACATCTGTGGGATGTGCTGGAAAAATAAGTCCAATCCACGGTGCCTCACCTCACGACTTGTAGGTCTTAAAGAATCTGCTGCTAAAGTCTTGGTGCCAGATACTTCAGGACGCCGTCAGAGGTCTTGTGGAGTCCCTACCTCGTCAGGTCAGAGCTCTTTTGGTGGCACGTGGGGAGCCCAAACAATATTAGGCAGGTGGTTTTAATGTTATGGTCGAATAGTTTATGAATTTCATTCTTCATGACATTCAATGCTATTTCTGAGATACTTCTTAAGAGGGTGAATGAATTCTTAAAACATGAAAAGCATTTACATTCTGGCAGCATACACAAGGGGTTCCCTGATAGCCAAGTGGCCAATGAAGCCTGGGACTTACGAGGTTGACAGATCGAGCCTCATTGTAGCTACAATGAGTCATTGAGTAGGACCTTTGACCTCACATTATACCTAGGGGGGTTTGGCCCCTGCTGTGTAATCAACTGTAATGCACTGCATTGTTCCCAGGTCTGAGATAAAGAGCAAATACTGTCAAGGAAGTAGCTGGATGCCTTTGTTGCAGCTTGCAGGATTGAATGAGTTAGCAATAAGCTGTGCTCTGGTGCCGGCAGACTGCTAACAAAACAGCGCGCACTGTCGGGCGACCTTACAAACACAAACAACAGGCGCCCCTGTTCCTCTCACCGTCTCTCTCCACCCAGAAGAGCTGAGCATTTGGGCCTTTAAACTGCCTGTTGACAGGGGGTAAAGACTCTGGATTTGTGATATTTCTCAAAGATAAGTCGGCGTTTTTTCACGTCTCGTCTGGTGGGGAAGGCTGTAGTCAGTCGTGTTCTGTAAGCCGCTTAGCCTAGCCGCAGCTCTTCACAGACAGGGCACAGGAAAGTGCTTCAGCTCCTAGCCTGCTAGCCATGCTAAGTAGCATGTAGGTCTGGCTCAGTAGCGCATGTGTGGTGTTCACAAGCGGGTAAGCTTTGATGTGCTTGCCTGTAGGTGAAATGGAGCAGTTTCTTTGTGTACTGAGTACAAAAATCATGCAGTGCCCCACAGGTAAAGTTTGAGCTTGTGAAGAAGTCTATCAGAATTGAATAACGTAATCTTAGAAGGCACTTGTATATGCACATACATGGACATATGGAAACATTTGATCACAGCAAGGCACTCGTCTACACTCGCGTGCATGTACACGTGCGTGTATGCGCACTCATATGTGCACTCACAGTTCACACAAATGTTAACACACACTCACACATGCTTGTTGTGGTTTGATGTTATGCGGGGACATCCCATAGACTTACATTCTTACATTCTTTTCCAGACTGCTAACCGTGACATCAACCATAAACACTTCATGCCTAGCCCTAGCCGTAACCTCACCCAAACCTTAACCCCTAACCCCAAAATAGCTCAGTTACCTTATGGGGACCAACATTTCCCCATAATAATGATAAAATCTGGTTTTCCATCACTTCTGGGGACATTTGGTCCCCACAAGAGGTAGGAGTACTCACCCACGCACACCGACACACGCACGCACACCAGGGGGATGCTGTGGTTTCCTCAGTATTATGCAGAATTCTTCAGTGCTGGCTCATTTTTTCATCAATTTTGACATTCATCTCTCACATATCGTAGAACATGCCTGAGCTATCTTTAAATTGCTTTTACCATGCAGATCCTGCATGTTCATCATAAACTTTAAAAGCAGAGTAGTCATAAAGTAGTCTGATTTTGAACGTTCTAAGATGGAAGGCTCGCTTTTAACCCTGCGCACGTGTGTTTTTATTCGGCAGTTGAGCTTAGGCTCTTATAACATCTTAATGGATCAAAGTGGGCTTTGGCACTTAAAAGGTTTACCAATCGCTGGGCCTCCTTTGGCTTCCGCATCTTATGGCTCTAAAGGCTCCTTAACACGTCTGTTTAATGCGATATGGAAATCGTATGAGCTTCATTTATCGATTGCGCAGGAATGGAAGCTTAAAGGAAGCTCTCATGGTCTCTGAGGGGTGTTTTTTAATAGAAATGCATTCCTGAGAACTGCAAGCTGTGTTCAGCATGATTGATAGCTCTGCTTACAATTTACAAGTGACTGTCTGGAGATAACATCAACGATTGATGAAGCGCCGCAGTCTCTCTACGCTCCTGGAGTGAGACCGGGAGGACGTGCTAACCGCTTTAGTCAACCAATTTAAATGAAATACTGGAGAGGGTTTGAGGAGCCTGGTTCTCTGCCAAAAAAATCTGAGGACACCCCCACACTCTGACCTTACTTTTTCCTTGAAAGTGCCGTCTTCACTTCGATTTGCATTTGCTCGTTTCCATCAGAACTAATATTTATTAGTAACGCGTGCCAAAACTCGTCTTTATTGCGTTTTCTCGCTAAGCCGTTGAATTTCTGACAGTACTTTTATTGTGTCTTGTCACGGCACTTCCCAGAATCAATTGTTAAATAATCTTGGCAGAGATTTTATTCCTCTTCCTGTTCATGCAGCGTCATGCACCCTGGTTCTCTGTGATGGAACTATAAATGGAGAATATGCACCGGGAAAGCGAATTTGACATTTGAATATTGTACGGTTGGGAGAAGTGAATATTCACTAATTTCCCCTGTCTCGGCATGCAGGGTATGTCCATGCGTCCACATGACAGGTTCTCTGCGCTCATAAAATACCCAGGGGAAAAGAAATGAGCGAGCATACGAGCCGGAGATGGAAATACAGCTCGATTAAAACCGGAATCGTATTTTCTGATTTTCTGCATGGAACACAACTCAAATTACAACGCATTCAGGAAATGGACCTCAAGACAATGCGTAAATTGATATTCAAAATATGAAAAGCTTTTTTTTTTTTTTTTTTTTTTTGTCTTGAAGTCTTTTCTGAATTGCAAATGCTCAAAAATATGCAATGGTATGTGGTTTGGAATATAATTATGAATCAGCAAAAATATTCCCGTGTTGAAAACTGGGTCTTTTGAATTCAGTTAGACTTGAAATCGTGAATATAAATTTGGTTAATCAAAACACTTCAATCATTCAGCACAGCATATATTAGAAAACGTATTTTTGGTGCATATCAATGGCCGTGAAATTATTTTTACGGTGTCAATCGTGTTTCAATGTCTTCACGAATTTGTTATGTATAGAGGAAAAAGTGCTTATTCTGAAATATTAAAGTAATTTAGTGGGGTAGAATTGCTACCTGTCCCCACTGATCAGCTTGCTGCATTGACTTTTGGTTTGGTACGTCTGTGAAGCAAACAATTGCAGTCTTTTGTTAATGAGGATTTTTTTTTTTTTTTTTTATGTAGAACTTGTATTCAGAGAGGCAAGATGGGAGACAGTGTTTGGTGCAGTGGTTAAGGGCACTTGGGATTGAAGGGTCCTGAGTTTGAGTCTTTTTCACGGCTTTGGCAGGGTGTTCTTGGGCAAGATACTTCACTCCCTTGGTCCTCTTGTCCACTCAGGTGTATTTTTGGGAAACCTGACTAAATCTCGGGGAAAATAACCTGCGATGGACTTGCAACCCGTCAAGGGGGAGTAGCAATACTCCTAGTCATGGCACGGTTTGGAAACTGGGGCCAAACACTGGCTTGATAAGTTTCAACTGGCTTAAGACAGGCTTTGTCATATTATTCAGAGTAACACTGCCGTTGTGTCAATCAGCTTTAGCATTTCTGGTTGCATTTTACATTAGTGGCTGACAAGTGCCAATCCGGAATGCCAAAACCATAGTTCATACCTCATCAAGGTCTGTTTATACAATTTTATCATTTTACCTCTTGTGCAATTGAATGTAGGTGATTGAGAAAGTCCAGGCTATTCCAAGGGCCCTGGAAGATTAGGGCCTTCAAAAATACACATCAAACACTGGGCTGCAGGGACCCAAGGAGAGATCTTTTTTACTGAGACCTGCAATATCCTGCTGGTGCTCTTGCATTTAGTAAATAAGTATCCAGAACCCATAGTTTGTGCTCATTACGACTGCATAGGCTTAGCTGTGCAACTTCACCATGTAACCTGGGGGGTGAACTAGTCAGGATTTGTAGATTTTGCATTTTCACGCATTATTTATTTATTTTTCCCATAAATTCCAGGTTGATGTGTTAACAGTGCTGAACGCTTTTTTTCTGATGTATTTGCATGCTATTAACATCTTAGTAGCTCTTGAAATTCCAGCAGCAATTGAAAAATTCACTTGGCTTTGCCCCTGATATGCATGTCCAGAGCAGCAGTTGAGGACATGGACATGTCTGTCAGAGACGGAGCAGCTGATCCCAGGCCAGTGTGTCCCAGACCGACGTCATTAATCAGCCTTATCTGAGCTGAGTTAGGAGACCCTGGAACAGGGGGGCTGACCCAGCAGGATTTTGCTGTTACCCAGCAATTATTTGATCAATTAAAACAGTCAGTTACACAGAGTCCCCTCCATTGTGTTGTTGTATTTCGAGTAAGATGAAGCTCCTTTGGGCCACCTCTGACACACACACACACACACACACCCACGCGCGCACACACACACAGGCACATACACTCAGAGAAACACACAAAGGCACAAAGACGCATCCACATACTCACGCGTGCGCACACGGATACACACACACACACACACACACACATGCATACACATATACACGAAAAAACACACCCACATGCACACATATACACACCTAGTGTGAACCACGAAGGTGTAGTCTGTCGTGGAAGTCAGCAATTTTGTGTCCCACACAAACAAAAGTCTTACCACTTGTCTTAGTCCTCAAATGAGTCATACAAATTTTTTCTTTTAAATTCAATTTATTTGCTTGTTTTAAGGCAAACAGTCTCACTTCAATGCTAATATTTTTATCTCGTTCTGAAAAAAGTAATAGGAACGGAATTTTAGAGTCTAAAAACAGCGGGCTCCAGAATTGTTGTCATCCCAGCCTAGAAAGTGACAAAAAATACAATAATTGACATTATTGGTGATAACCTCAAAATGCTAATTTGCAAAACATATTGTAGTTTATTAATGGAACCAATCAAGGACATTCAATGATTT
Source organism: Gymnothorax javanicus (assembly GCA_029692085.1). Classification (NCBI taxonomy): domain Eukaryota; kingdom Metazoa; phylum Chordata; class Actinopteri; order Anguilliformes; family Muraenidae; genus Gymnothorax; species Gymnothorax javanicus. The sequence goes on from CM056196.1 coordinate 24,952,616, forward strand.
AATAAATCAACAAATTGACTAAAATTAAGATTTCATAATTATTGGTATCTTCATTCTATAGCTTTCTGTTTCACTGGGGCATAAAATGAAGTAATAAATGTGAAATCCCATCCGCATGTCTGCTTACTTGGTTCTTCCCTTGTTCCAGCAGTCTTGTGGGTTCTTCATGATCATTGTTTGGTTGTCTCATTGTTTCCATGGCGCGATCAGCTGTAGCCACTGATTTTCCTGTTTTTGGGTTGTTGGTTTTACCTCAGTTTGGGCTGGATCATTGTACTGATAGGGATGACTCTAACCTTTTACTCTAAATTCTAGTTTTCCTCCTTGGTCTCTTCCAGTGAGCTAGATTACATCTGAGTAAATTATTAGTAAGCAAGTTATTAAGTTCAGCAGGTTCTCCAAGCCTTTGCTCAATTCTCATCCTCATTTTTAATGTGCATTAGTGGCTCATCGCCGATCCTGCAATTGGCTCCCCCCTGCCTAATTCACGGTACATAATATCATTAAAAGATCCAGAGAATGCAGAGAAATCTCTGTACTCAAAGGACAAGGCTGAAAAAAGCAATATTGAATTGTCATGATCTTCAGGCCCTCAGGTGGCACTGCATTAAAAAAAAGACAGGATTCAGTGGTGGAAATCACTGCATGGGCTCAGGAACTCTTCTGAAAACCACTGTCAATGAACACCGTTTAACACTGCATCCACAAATGCAAGTTAAAACTCTACCATGTAAAGAAAAAACTACTTATAAACAAGATCCAGAAACCCCGTGACCTGCTTTGGGCCCAAGCTCATTTAAGATCGATTGAGCCTCATTTAAGATTGAATGAGCCAAAGAGGAAAACTGTTCAGTGCTCTGAACAATTGAAATGTGAAAGTGTTTGTTTTGTTTGGAAATCATGGACACCCTGTCCACCAGGCAAAAGATGAGCGGGACTATCCAGCTTGTTATCGTGCACAGTTCAAAAACCAGCATCCACGATAGTATGGGGATGCATTAGTGCACGTGACATGGGTAACTTGCACGTCCGTGAATGCGCGTTTAATGCTGAATGACATATACAAGTTTTGGAGCAAAACATTGCAATCACAATAGCACAGCACTCCACCCATCCACGACACTGTCACCTCACGGTTCTGCCCTCTGGGTGGAGTTACAGGACACTGAAGTGCAGAAGAGCCTGTTTTAGCAAGAGCCTGGTATCCTCAGCCATAGCCACCGTAAACAGAAGAAAGCGCTAAGGTACTGTTTCATCTCATCCACTGTACAACCTGTCATGTGACCACCATTGCCCTATACTGTGCGTCCACCATTGGATGCTTCCTATTTGTTGAATGTGTTTTTCATTTTTTTTTCTTCTATATATTAAGGGGACCTATAGCGAAGTAAAATGCCAAATTTGGTTCAAAATTTTAGTTTTGAGGTAAGAACATGAAGTGGTCCTTCAAATAGTCCGTAGTATGGAGTCGTGTTCTGAAGGAAATATTCGTCAGGAACACAGTCTTCAAGGCTGGAACAGCTATGAGTGTGGTGACTTTCAATGATGGCCAATGAGGAATTGCCTCCATTCTTATGAAACTTGGCGTAAAAGCAGGGGCACACACAATGAAAGGCTATCACAAAATGGACAGAAAACGTGTGAAACAGAGTGAAAAATGCACACTAGAACTTCACTTTAAAAAAAGAAACGAATAGACGCTTGACAAGTACGTAAAACAAGCGAAGAAAACAGATTGAAAAAGAGGGAGTTACCAACGAGGCTGCTGCCTTTTAAGGAGGTACGTTGAAAAAAAATCCTAAAAACCACAAAAAACAAAATACTAAATGTATTCCTCCCGAGAACATTACTGTCAAACTTCGATCACATTATTACTGCTGAACTATAATCACGTTTTTCTAAAAATACAGATTTTCAACAAGAAAATACAGATTTCTCAGCAACTGTACATCCAATTAACTTCATATTTGGCAGTTTTCTTCATTTTGTGATGATCTATGTCTGTACAGAGGTTTTTTTGCAATCTGTACCTCTGAATATGAGTAAATCAAAATATGCATATTTAATTAACTGTTTCCCGCTGAAATTGATTTAGGGGGGTCAAAATCAATACTAGAACGTAGAAAACTGGAAAAAAAAGCTCTGTAGTGACATTAGGAATGTTTTTTCCTTCATATTACAGCAAAATTATAACCAAACACTGTTTAGTTATCTCAATAACTGTGTTTCTCTAAGTATCTATATATTCATTAAAACAGCCATTGCCATGGCAACCACTGATGTGATGCTACAGAAACTCATTGTTTTAAGTTGCAATTTCTAATAGAATTATTTTGATAATAATTCTTAGTTTAAAAAGTGTCTATCTTGGAAAAATGTTTGCGTAACTATAAGTCCCCTTAAATGTTTATACCGCTTACCTGTACAGTTTTCTGTGAAACAAATTTCCCTTTGGGGACAATAAATTATTTTGCCATTCAGACAACTTTCTGAATTCTGCAAGACAATGACAAACACCACATTCTGCATGAAAAGTGTCCGGATACTAAAGTGGCCTGCCTGCAGTCCAGACCTATCACCCACTGGAAATATGTGATGCATTATGATACAAAAAATATGACAAGGGAGGCTGTGAATTGTTGAGCAGCTGAAATCCTGCTTCAAGCAAGAATGTGAAAACATTGTACTTTCAAAACTACACCAGTTGGTCTCTTCAGTTCCTAAATGCTCACAGAGTGGTGTTAAATATTGTACTATTCCAACTTTTTTGAAATGTGTTGCTGGCATCAAATTCAAAATGAGTGATTTTTCAAAAAACCACAAACTCTCCGTTTCAACATCTGATGTGTTGTCTTTGTACTATTTTCAATTAAATATAGAAATTAAATGATATGCAAATTGTTGCATTTTGTTTTCATTTACATTTTATACAGCACCCCAGCTTTTTTGGAAAGGGTTTACACTTCGCTGGAAACTAGCGATGTTAGCAGAAAGCGTGAAGACAAAATAACATCAAATGTTCGTTTCAGTAGATTCCAGCCTTAGAAGTGTTACTTGCCCTCAGATACACCATCTGTAGCTCTCTCCACACCTCAGGAAAATAATTAAAAATGGTTAAAACGTGAAACAGAGGGAAAGTTGACAGGAGTGCTGAGTACAGATTTTTTTCTTGGTCTGTTTGCTCCACAAACATGGTTACATGGAGAGAGAAAAAAAAAGGTTGCTTGTAGTTTCTTGTTTAACGAATGGCTGGGATTCTGTCTCTAACTTGGTTTTATGGGCTCGAGTCTCTGCTGTAGAACGATCCCCATAGACACACACTCCCGTTTCAGCAGAAATATCTGCTCATTGCAATGCTATCGCACATTCTTTAAACTGTAAAAAAGCCATCAGAGGCTGGGGCTGTTGGGCTGTATAGGCTGGAACTATGGCCGTCGTTAAATAATGTGTCTTCTGTGTACAACTCCTGCTCTTCTCTCTGCTGTGGTTTACTCACAGATCAAACCAAAGCAGTCCCATGGATACAAATAACGATATGCTTGCTTGCATATTTATTGGGATTTTTATGGATGTTTTTTTATTTATTTATTAATTTTTCGTCGTTTGCTGGGATTCCTGGTAAGAAAATGTCCATAACTTCCCCCTAGGGAGAGAGTGTTGCGTGGGAGTAATACCATAAAGTTTGTTTGTATTTTGAAGGTGACTCAACAACTTCAGAAAGATGTAATCCCTGCATTGTCTGTTCAGCGTGGATGTAAATGCCCTCGCATTAAACTGTAGCCTGTCAGCTTTGATTTGGGGGTTTTTACGAAGTGAACCATGTAGGGAAGGGCAGCCCTTTAAAATTGCAGTATTGTTCCAATGCTTATGTTATTGTAAAAGTGTGTGTGTGTGCCTGTGCGCGCGTGTGTGTGTGTGTGTGTGTGTGCCCCGCATTGTCTTGCTTGTGCCATCCTTTGCATGAGCATAAGGTCTGTACTCTACAATCGAGTGGATGCTGGCAGTCAGTGCTACAAAGCCTGGGTGTCAGCCTCACAAACAGACAGCAGCCATTTTAAAACAAACAAGGAAGATAATGTCACAGGTCTTTAACATGAAAATACTCAAAAAAAAAAAAAAAAAAAAACAGGACTGGCCTTTTAAAAACAATGATTGAAAACTAGTTAAGACCAATTATTAGTTGAAAGGTATGTTCTCTGCCCCCTCTATTTTCAGCTCACCAGCTGCCACTATGTTTTATTTTTTTTAATTACCATTAAAAATATTCAGAAAATCAATTTGCAGTACGTGTTCCAAACTTGAATCACATGCTTTATGAGGTAAATTAAAACTGGACATCAATCTGTGTATTAGAGAGAAACAAATACAGTATTTTCAGAGATTAATGACATTAACTTAGCGGATGTGATTTTTTTTTTAATTATACAAGTTATTTTATTGACTGTGGTGATTAAACATGTAGTTTGACTTCAATGAATACTACAGTTGGGCATTTGTTCTTCAGGGGGATATATGTAATCTTTTCTCTTGTATTTTATAATGAAGAAATACACTGTAATGTACGTGTGCTGTGCAGTGACAAATGTCTTGTGTCGATGTGAAATATTTAATCCCAGCTTCAGCTCAGAGGTCCAATTTATCATTAAGGCCCTCTCTTAATTAGCGGGCACCGCAAGGGACAAATATAGGCATTTATTTTTAATGTTGTACAATTCACCACTGGGTTCCTTCAGCACTCCTACCTGGGGGCTTGAAAAAAGAAACCCTCTTGCGTAGGTCAAATGGTTTCCGTGTAGGTTTTTTATAAAGCCATTGTGTCCTTGTAAAGGAAGGCCTTCCGAAAATATCCAGCACTTTTGCTTACTGTGCCGTTACGTGTAGCATGCTGACTTGGAAGTTTCTGGAATTCTTGATGTCGGCATGAATACTCCTGTTCTACAGGATGCTATGGCTGAACAATTTTCTGCTCATGTGCTAACAAATGCAAATGACATTCAATGAGTGGTTCTGTGCCACTGGATGCTAATGCTACACTGAGTTTACGTTCTGCGCTACAGGATGCTAGCGCTAACCAATAATGCTAGGGGACGCATTCATGTACAGAATGCTATACATGCGCAACTCATGACACATGAAGCTCCACTCTATTCATTCATCCAGAATCCAATATCAATGATTTATTAGTGCATTTACCCTGAATGATATATTATCAAGTTTTATATGAAATAGGCACTCATGGACTTAATAGGAATTATACGATTCCTGCTTTACTGTGCAGATTGTCAAGAAGTGGTCGGGGGGACACCAGATGCAGGAACAAAAGTGCTTATTGAACACCAAAACACTAAAGGAGAAAGATAGGCAAGCAGGCCAGAAATAAAACACCGTGCCAATGCACTGAACAACAAGGGAAAACTAAGGTACACTGCCCAAGGCAGGGGGAAACAGAAGTACACACTCAATGACTGGCTAAACTAGAAAACAAAAACTTAACCTAACTAACTGACAGAAACAGTGGGAGACTTGGACAAAAGGAAGACAAGACGTGGGCGCAGCAAAAACACAAGGCTCGGGAATCGCACAAAGGAAATACTCGGTAAGGCACAGATGCTGAGATTTTACAATGTAGCTCAGAGCCGACAAAGTTCCATATGAGGATATCTTCTCTCCTGCCCACAGATATACACACATGAGGAGGCGGGGACTCGAAAGGCAATCTCAGAAGGAAGCAGAAACCCATGGGATTAATAAACAAATTCACAAGAACCGGGTAAACAATAATGACTCGAGACAAGACGCTGAGACAATCAATCAAACTAGACGGTTTAGATCGAGGCACTCTAAATGTGACAAGTATAAAAACACCGCGAGAGAAGTGAAGGAAAGCATAGCTTTAAACGTAGTTAATCAGGGAAAGCTTAGGAAGAAATTACAAAAGCTAGAAATGCTCGCACACGCTAATAAGTTAATTAAGGTTTATACTACGTGACAAAATATATACAATCACCCTCAAATAAGTGCTGGTTAGTACGGGTTAGTAATGATCCTATCAGAGAACGCATTCACTCAGAGTTTAGCGAGACCCAGAATAGGGGAACTGCAAAGCAGCCATATTGAATTTTTATGCGCGCAATGCATTATAGGAACTGTGTGTCAGCGAGTGACTGACAGATACATACGCTTCAATCTGAAAAAAGCCTCGGTCATTACTTGTTGCGAGCTTGGATGCTACAACCGTCAGGTCAGGGATCGACATTTCAGGTTCTACGTTTTTCCCCAAAGACGCTAAGCTTAGAAATAAGTGGATAAACAATTCTGGTTGGGCTAGAAATAACAGAATTCAGCAAGTTCAAGCCCACTTCAGCACTCCGAGTCTGCAGCAGCCGTTTTGAGGCTGGAGGAAAACGTATGGTAAACACATCGACGATTTTTCCAGTCAAACCCAGTTCTTAAAAACTACCAAGGCGAAAAATCCTTAGAGAAGAATGCCCAACAACAGCCTCATATGTTGCCGATTCACACAGTAAGTAAAAGCGTTGTTTTACAATGTTAGTGCTGCTATCCAAGCGAACACAATGAGTTGACAGTAGCGATGCAGGGCAATCGCTGACAGTGCATCTACGACTGTTGGCGTTTCAATTTTATGAAATTATGTACATTGCGGTGAAACTACCTATAGAAAGCATTTTTCGAGGATATAACTTCATGAATGGATAATACGACAGCCGCTCTTGAGCTTTTTCACCAACCGTCATCGCAAGGGCTTTTCAAAACTTCACATCGTATAAGAAAACACTGACTGGGTAAACCATACATCGTTTTACAAAGAATGAAATACCCTTTTACGTCCGCCTGAATATGTGTCGTCTGATCGGGAATATCAACCGTGACAATGACTGGGGAGGGGAAAGGGAAAATGTGCTGACGCGAATCGATAAATAACTCAATAGATCCAAATTATGTCAAATAATAATGTTCGGAGTTATATCCCCAAGGATCTGAGCAAAAGAGTTCCATATCCAACCTCTACTTGTCTCGGCTTTTTATTTGCCATAACGATTTTAATAGTGGACTCAAATGTATTTTGGGGGGGGATGTTCAATATCGCAAATGGATATGCAGAGCATGTCCTAGCAACCCGGTGTGTCATCAATAACAAGGCTGCCTCCGTTACTTGTTATTACCACGTAGCTACCTTACCTTCTTGCCACTTAAATTTGCGTTTCAACGTTACAGTAATCTCTTCAATTCTGTGACAATGGCTGCTTCGAAGGGTGAGCGAAAACCGCGCCAGGTACATCTTCTGGGTTCAAAATAAGCCGAGAATCATCGGGTTCCGCAATGGTTGTATTTACCAGAGCCATGATAGAGACATACAACTCTTCCCATTATGCACTGCGCGTACTTCACTTCCGTGTGTGCGCAGTGAGACTTGCAGTTCCCCTATTAAGCACAGGTGGAAGCAATGAATGAAATACCACAGCCGATTCCAAATGAGGAAACGTGATTGGACAACGAGACGCAGGCATGCTGAAGGCTGTCAAACGACATCACAGGAGATAGGGCAGGAGTGAATCAATCCTCAGACGGTGAAATAAAAGCAGAAAAATAAACCAAGAGTAAGGCACAAAAGAAAAGGCACAAGCACAATAATAAACGTAATAAGCACAAGGACAAAAACAGCACACATGAGGCAGAACTATAACTGTACCCCGCCCCCCTAAGAAGCGCCACCTGGCGCTGACAAGGAACATCACAGAAACTATAAACACAAGAAAAACTGTAAAATACAAGAAACATCAAACAAAACACTAAATACAAAAAATCCGCAAGAGTAAGTAATATATAAAACAAGGAACATCTACGAAATACAAAAACCTAAAGACTAAAACATAAAACATCTAACCAAATACTAAACAGCACAAGAACCAAAAACACTAAAATAAACAAGAATACTTGGGGTCTCCAGCAAAAGCTGGGGCTAAGGCTTAGGATGGGTCTTATGGAAATCAGTGATCAGGTTTTTATCTAGAAAAAATCTAGCAGGGACCCAGGAACGCTCTTCAGGACCGTATCCTTCCCAATCAACGAGGTGTTCGACGCCCCTACCCCTCCGCCGACAGTTCAAGAGCTTGCGGACGGTGAAGGCCTCTCCACCGTCGATGATGCGCAGTGGAGGTGGGGGATCGGGATCCGGGTGGAGGGGGCGGGTAACGGAGGGCCGGGCTCAGGACACATGGAAGACTGGGTGGATGCGGCGCATGGTGTGAGGGAGCTTGAGACAGATGGCAGTGGGACTGATGATTTCATCGATGGGGAAGGGACTGAGTTTGTGGGACTCAACCTTGAGGGGGATGTCCTGGGCAGAGAGCCAGGCCTTCTTGCCGACGCGGTAGGTGGGGGCCGGCTTGCGTCGCTTGTCCACTGAGTCCTTCAACAGCTTCCCTGCCCGGCGAGGGCACTGCAGGCGAAGTGCCAGGTGTTTCGGCAGCACTTAATGAAGGCCTCAGCAGAGGGGACCCCCACCTCCACCTCCTGTGAGGGGAACAGGGGAGGCTGGTAACCTAGGCAGCACTCGAAGGGGGTGAGACCAGATGCTGCGGATGCGTGCGAGTTATAGGCGTACTCGACCCAAGGCAGATGGGCCGGCCAGGAGCTTGGGTTCTTGGCGCACACGCACCACAGCATGGTCTCCAAGGTTTGGTTGGCCCGCTCGGTCTGGCCATTGGACTGGGGATTAAACCGGAACTGAGGGAACAGGAAAGGCCTAGGAGGGACAGGAAAGCTTTCCAAAAGCGAGAGGTGAAGTGAGGGCACGGTCTGAAACAATGTCAGCAGGGATACCATGGGGGCGGACAACGTGCTGAATGAGGAGTTGGCAGTGGACTTAGCTGAGGGGATCTTGGGGAGTGCAACAAAATGGGCAGCTTTGGAAAACCGGTCGACAATGGTGAGGATGGTGGTATTGCCCTGGGAGGGGGGCAGACCAGTGACAAAGTCCACGGCCATGTGGAACCAAGGGCGACTGGGGATAGGGAGTGGCTGAAGGAGACCAGGGGAGGTGTGTGTGGGGTTTTAGCAGTGGCACAGACCGAGCAGGCACACAAAGCCCTTGACATCCTTGGGTAGGTCCGGCCACCAGAAGCGACGCCGAATGAAGGCGGTGGTCCTTCTGGCCCCTGGATGGCCTGAAAACTGGGAACTGTGTTCCCACTGGATTACTTCGGAGCGGAGGGCCTGGGGAACAAACAGGCAGTTACTGGGACAAGCACTGGGCGCGGCCTGCCCGCTCAGTGCTGCCTGGACCCTTTCCTCAATGGGGAGCTGGACAGCATTGAGGAAACGGCTGGAGGAAGGATGGTCTCGGGGGGGTTCTTGGGAGCGGGGGGGTTCACTCCCATACACTGACGCCGCTCACGAACAGTGTGTCGTTCACATCTCATCCTATCCAGCGTTTCCAACCCACTCAACACTTCTAGCTAATAAAGGCTGAACAACAAATACTGTCTCTGTGCAGTGCTGTCATGCAAGTTTGGCGCATGCATAAGATACAAAATATGAAGTTTCTGTTATCTTAAAAGTTGCTGAAAATTCACGACATCAAGTATGCACATCTGCTATTGTTTTAATAATTAAGAATGAGCGCGCAATGGTAAATAAATGATTAGCGGTGAAGTTTTTTGGGCTGAATTTATACCATGCTGAAAGTGCACATATTATGGACGTAGTCAATGCTACTTAGCCAGCATATAATACATGAAGCAGCAAAACACAGTACCGTGAATCGGTGTAAGATATTCAAAGTAATGGAAATAAACAACTCAGCTTAGGTGCATCTTGAACAATTTAATACGAAAAAACAAAGCAAGTGTAGGCTACATGCACGCTTATAGGATGTCACCTTCAATAGTTACCGAATACACGCCCGTTATCCAACCTAAGTTACCCAACAACAGCCTTTGCTACCTTACGGTTTATTCTTTAATGTTACATAAAAGACAGGTGAAGCAGTCGAGTCGCTACATAACAAAGCCATTCATCAAATACAATAACTGAAAACATTGGTGTCGTTACACCTGCTCACTTCACCGACTTGGTAATAACGTAAGCCGACAGCACGGAATCTCCTGACCAGTGCTACAAGCAAAGAACCGCAGCTGCTGCACTGCTTACGAGAACGGGCTTAGAGACAAGGTCCCCTTGGTGTTCGCGTAACCTGAATTTGAAGTTGACTTACTTGTCAATCAGAAAGCTGGCAACTTCAGCGTCCCTTTGAAAATCTTTCGCTTTCATTAGCTCCTTCCACCTGGGGAAGGCTAGCCTGATTTTGACCCTCGATTTTTGAATGCGCCGGTCGTGCTGCCTTTTTAATTCTCTTTTTCGCTTTCTTGGCGATGAGGATTCCGTCTCCTGTGCTGCTGCTGCATATGCATGGTCCTGCATTATGCTGCAGTAGTGCAGATTTTCAAACTTGCCGCGGTAGCCTCTCTTGCTGATGTCCTCCGATGTCTCAATCACTCAATCACTCTGCGCTGGCTTGCAGGGCAAACGCGGATTTATTCCGCGTTTGGTGCTATTTGTCCCTTGCCGGCAGCTGTAGTTTCAAGATGGCGGACCGTCATGGCGCTTCCCTACCGGCTTACCCGTCCAATGTACAAACAAATCTAAAATTCTTTGTTTACGAGAATATGTCAGATTATTAGCAGAGGTCATGATACACCAATGATGACATATATATGAATGCAGACTTAGATTTTGGCCAATAAACAACTGAAAATGTTACAAAATGTCCCTTTAACACTACGTGACAAAATATATACAATCACCCTCAAATAAGTGCTGGTTAGTACAGGTTAGTAATGATCCTATCAGAGAACTCATTCACTCAGAGTTTAGCGAGACCCAGAACAAAGCACAGGTGGAATTAATGAATAAAATACCACTGCCGATTCCAAATGAGGAAACGTGATTGGACAACGAGACGCAGGCATGCTGAAGGCTGTCAAACGACATCACAGGAGATGGGGCAAGAGTGAATCAATCCTCAGACGGCAAAATAAAAGCAGAAAAATAAACCAAGAGTAAGGCATGGAAGAAATGGCACAAGCACAATAATAAAAGTAATAAGCACAATGACAAAAACAGCACACATGAGGCAGAACCATGACACAGATGATGTATTCATGGGTTTACTATGAATGATATTTTTGTGGTCTTACTGTGGATGACAATGAGTGAGTTTAATTTGAATTACATATGAGTGTTAATATAAATAATTATGAGCTTGCAGTTCAGGTGATGTATTGATGTGTTTCAATGGTTCAGTATGGTAAAAGGTTTAATATGAAACATTTTTTGGTGAATGATATATTATTTGGTGTAATATAAATTACATTTGTGGGTTTATTGTATGAATGCTGCATGAATTGGTTTACTATGAATGAGATTAAATATAAATGATTCAGGAGCATGTATTCAGTCTTATAAGAATGGAGTATTTCTTTGGCCACATAAATTATAGATTATATTTTTGAGCTAAAACCAGTGTTGCTATCCTGTTAACCTGTTAACTGTCACTGGGCCCTAATTAAGGCCCTACGGAATTTTCAAAAAATTTTGAATCCTTCATTTGTAAACTATGACTTAAATCCTCAACCAATCCAGGCAAATGCATGGACATACATTTATAAATAAATCTGTAAAATGTTCATTTTTCATTCTTTTGGGATCAGATGCATGAGGCCTGTGGCCATGGCCTGGTAGCCTCTGAAAATTCACCCCATGCACCCAAATTAATAGGCAAAGTCCTGTTCAGAGGTGTATGATGCAAGCGGAAATATATCTCTTTATTCTAGTCTCAATTACTCTCAGTAAGTCACAACATTTTATGATGCATTTCATTGAAAACCTCTATGTCTTATCTCTCCAATGAGACCGTGCATGTGTAATAGAACCATTGTATGTGGGAGCAGTGAGCATTTGAAATGTGGTATACCAATCCGGGCCTAATGTGAGAAAATGCAGGTGACAGTTGAGAGGTTAAAAATCTTCAGAACCGAAAAGAAGGAAGAAATTTCAGGTTCTGCATGGTAATAATAATTTTTGCAGTCAACAAAAAAAAAAAAAAAAAAAAAAGGTGAGGATGTATTCTTCTATGCCAGTGAACGTATAGATGTTGATGTTTACATATCTGGTCTTCCACATTTTAAGACTGCATTTTTATTGGTGCCTTAAGCCTGTTTAATGGAAAACACCAGCCGGTTTATGACGCCACAGTAGTTACCCTGACAATGATTTATCGCCTTGTATTCTCGTTATAGCCCATGATAACCATGTTAGTTGGCAATGCAAATTGCTGGTGTGTCTGGATACACTGGATTAAATGAACACTGTGTTTCTGCGCTCCAGATACATTTGTTTAAATGAGTAGTGTACTGTGTGTGCTTCTGCTTGAATGTAGGCAGACTTTGCTGGCTTGTTATGTAGCATGTGTACACATTTACTACGCATTCAGCAGATACGTGTTAACCAAGGATGATTGCGCTTGCTATTGTTGCTCTAGGCCTGATTTTGTTGTGCTTTTAAGCCTGGATTGGCTGCAAATTGCATTGTGATAAATGTTCTGTAAAAGCTGTCCTTTATACATATTAGTGTTGCAATGAAATAATTGGCTAATATGACAACAGTGGCTTGAGGTACCAGTGAGTTATTAACCCTATGTGCTCCGTCTCGGAGGACCGTTTTTCCTGAGATTTCTTCAGTTGTCAGGAGTCTGCACCTCGCAGTGACTCCTCATTACTGCACTTCAAATGGCGCCTCAGATCGTCCTCTGTCTTTCCTAACTTTTGAAATCATTCTACTTTCACAAAATGGACCTTTTGTTCTCTGTTTTTAGTCACTCACTTTGTCCTCCTCGCTGTATCGTGCGGTGTCATATTTCTTCCATTTTCTAATTACCGAAATCACTTTGCGCTAGTGTCACAAAATGGCTCCTTTTGTTCTCTGGTTTCCGTCAAAGGCTTCAGCCTTCCTCGGCGAAACGTCGTGCGGCGCTGTCTTCCCTCCATTTTATAATTATCTGAAATCGGTTTGCCCAAGTTTCACAGAACGGCATTTCCTTTTGTTCTCTGGTTTCAGTCACGGAAAAAAGTTTGTCCTTCCTCTGCGAAACGTCGTGCGGTGCATCGAGGAGGCCTCCTGGGTGCCGGGGAAAGTAGGCCCAGAGCCTGGAATAGAAGTGCGCAATACCCTGGGGTCCTACGAACGGCAGGCAGGCAGGCTCGGCTGCCTGATGAAAAATAATATTTGTCATCTGGAGGAGGAAGGAGGACCCAGAGGATGCTGGGAGGTGGAGATGAGGGGGGGAGGGGGAGGGGGAGGGGGGCGGTTGGGTGCTCTGCAAATTTGTTCCTTTTGAAGATGCTGACGGGCTTGGTTTCTACCCGCTGCTCCCTAACCGCATCCGTCCCCCTCTGATGTTCACAGGGTAGGACGGGGGCGATTTGTTCCCCCCATCTCTCCCTTGAGTTTTTTTTTTTTTTTTTGGGGGGTGTGGGTGAAATTCTGCCCCTCAGATTTGGCACAAGGTGGGGAGGGGGTCCAGGGTTTTGGGTCGCACCCTTTGATTGATGTGAGCGTTATGGGCCTGTGTTAGTCACTGAAATGAATTGGAAGCACTGGTGGTATTTGCACACGGTGCCCTCTCTCTCTCTGTCTTTCTCTCTCTCTCTCTCTCTCCCCCCCTCCCCTCTTCGTGGGCTAGAGGTGAGTCATCCCTCTTAATGAGCTGAAGTAGTATTCAGAGATTTTTCCTCCGTGAGAAAGGTTTTTGCACAGGCTATGGATAAGAGTCTTGATGAAGTCAGATTTTGTTCCGTCAACCGCTATCCTTTTCCTCTTCATCTTCTTCTTTACTCTTTCTTCCCTTCTGCCCTCTCTCCCTCCGTCGGTCACAGTCTTCTCTCTCGCTCCCTTCTTTCTAAATCCTCCCCTCCTCTCTCCTCTTCCTTCTTTTTCTCTCAGCCCCTCTCTCCTCTCCTCCTCCACCCTCTGCTGTCTCACTCTCTTTTCCTCTCCTCCCTCTGTGTTTAAAGGATGGCTCTTGTCTGTGGCCCTTTTTTCACTGCAGCCCCGATCTCCTCACTGTTCTGCTGTTGTCGCCTCTGTCCCTCTGCTCAATTTTTCTCCCTGGCCCCCTGGTGGTGGAATGCGGTGCTGCAGCACACACTGCGAAGACGCTGGAATTCAACAGGGTGCCGCAGCAGTAAACAGCAGGGCTTCGTTCCCATCTCTCCACATCCACATTTCCATACAGTAAGGCGGGAAGGATATCAGGCTGCTGTTTTGGGAGCCGAAACCCCACCCCTCGCTGACCCCTGGGATTTCTGTGCATCTGATAAATGTGCGAGCGCAATTTATAATGCGCCGCGAATCCGCTCCTGCATGTCTCCACCAAGGTCGCATTTTTTTTCTGTTCTTTTGTTCAGTGTTTGGCTCAGCTCTACGACAGGGTGTCTGGAGAATCCCTTATTATGGGATGTTGGGAGGGGGGGTTATTGGCTGTTTGTCGGGAGACTGCTTGTGACCGGATTTGACACTTGCTGAGATGTTCAGACCCAAATGTTCAGGAACACTTCCATATTTTATTTTACTATTATCGTATTGTACTTGTAATACAAAAGCTGCGGAGTAGGCTTCCTGTAAGCAGACACATGCTGCTAATTAATATTCAAATTAGTTTAAACCGCCCAAATAGGTGCTTTTGTATTGTTGGTTTATGCACATCAGCATTAAAGCCATTTTTAGGAGTATTCTGATATTTTGTCCACCCCCTCTGAGTTCCTGCCAATTTACTTATGTGATTTTGATCAGATCAGGTAAATTTGATCGGTATGAAAATTCTTGTGTTAAGACCACGAGCATTGACACTTGTATTGATGAAAGTTCCAATTAAATTACTAACCATTCCTGTGCATTCAATTTCAAATGACCCACTATGGAGTCAAGCCATCTGGGTTTCATGAGATTGTTGAATGTAGTAATATAGTTTAACACAGTGTGGAAACAGACAAACAAACAAACAAAAAACTCAGACTGAATGCTTCCAGTTTGGTATGGATAGTTTTTGGTTGGGTTTTTCATATTCCATCATTTTCTTCAGGCCATGTGATGAAAACAAAATGAATCTTTTGCAGCTGGTTTGATGGAGATGTAGCAGTCTAGAAGCGGCCCCATTTCAACCCATCATCACTCGCAATTTGTTTCATGTTTCTTTTAGTTCACTTCCTTGAATTGGCATTCGAGAAACTAATTGGCTGGCTCATCTACACCTTATAACTGCCTTCAGCCTCCTCCTGTGGGTTTTCTCGGCTGTCGCTCGTTTAACCCCTGAACAACATTTACTCAAAGAAAAAGTATACAATACGTGACTGTTTTGAGGTGGCATGGTGGCTCAATGGGTAACACTGTCAGCTTAAGATGGTTGTAGGCTGGTTTGTGTTCTGGCCTAAAACCCATTGTATGCTGGGATATGCTTCAAACATGGACATGTGATTACTTTTCACCCAAAACTACATGGTCCTGGCTTATTTTTCATGAGGACAATGTAACAGAACACAATTTCATCGAGTTCACTAGCTGTTCCCCCGCCAAACACATTTAAATCCGGAAAGTGGATGGAACACAGAGGTTAATGCAGTGTTAGGATGTACCGTTCATGCACGTTTATTGCCTTCGGAGTGGCTGTCCACATCTGTGCTCTGTTCGTGTGCAGTGGGATGTCGGTTTCTGTATCACCCATTGTCCTTTTAGTGCTAACACACAGCAGTCTGCAGTGGAGCAGAAAACCTTCGCAGGCTCTGCATGTGAGGAAACTGCAGAGCGAGGATAAAAGGCTCCAGTCCTGGAGGGCTGCAGTGTCTGCAGGTTTAACTCCAGTCCTGGAAGGCCACGGTGCCTGCAGGTTTAACTCCAGTCCTAGAGGGCTTTAGTGTCAGCAGGTTTAATTCTGGTCCTGTAAGGTAACAGTTTCTGCAGGTTTAACTCCAGTCCTGGAGGGTTGCACTGTAAGCAGGTTTAACTCCAGTCCTGGAGGGCTGTATTGTCTGCAGGTTTAACTCCAGTCCTGGAGGGCTGCAATATCTGCAGGTTTAACTCCAGTCCTGGAGGGCTGTATTGTCTGCAGGTTAAACTCCAGTCCTGGAGGGCTGCACTGTCAGCAGGTTTAACTCCAGTCCTGGAGGGCTGTAATGTCTGCAGGTTTAACTCCAGTCCTGGAGGGCTGTAATGTCTGCAGGCTTAACTCCAGTCCTGGAGGGCTGTATTGTCTGCAGGTTTAACTCCAGTCCTGGAAGGCTGCAGTGTCAGCAGGTTTAACTCCAGTCCTGGAGGGCTGTAATGTCTGCAGGTTTAACTCCAGTCCTGGAGGGCTGTATTGTCTGCAGGTTTAACTCCAGTCCTGGAGGGCTGTATTGTCTGCAGGTTTAACTCCGGTCCTGGAGGGCTGCAATATCTGCAGGTATAACTCCAGTCCTGGAGGGCTGTATTATCTGCAGGTTAAACTCCAGTCCTGGAGGGCTGCAATATCTGCAGGTTTAACTCCAGTCCTGGAGGGCTGTACTGTCTGCAGGTTAAACTCCAGTCCTGGAGGGCTGCACTGTCAGCAGGTTTAACTCCAGTCCTGGAGGCTGTAATGTCTGCAGGCTTAACTCCAGTCCTGGAGGGGGCTGTAAACTCCAGTTGTCTGCAGGTTTAACTCCAGTCCTGGAAGGCTGCAGTGTCTGCAGGTTTAACTCCAGTCCTGGAGGGCTGTAATGTCTGCAGGTTTAACTCCAGTCCTGGGAGGGCTGTATTGTCTGCAGGTTTAACTCCAGTCCTGGAGGGCTGTATTGTCTGCAGGTTTAACTCCGGTCCTGGAGGGCTGCAATATCTGCAGGTATAACTCCAGTCCTGGAGGGCTGTATTATCTGCAGGTTAAACTCTAGTCCTGGAGGGCTGCACTGTCAGCAGGTTTAACTCCAGTCCTGGAGGCTGTAATGTCTGCAGGTTTAACTCCAGTCCTGGAGGGCTGTAATGTCTGCCGGCTTAACTCCAGTCCTGGAGGGCTGTGGTGTCTGCAGGTTTAACTCCAGTCCTGGAGGGCTGTAGTGTCCGCAGTTTTAAGTCCAGACCTGGAGGGCTGTAGTGTCCGCAGTTTTGACTCCAGTCCTGGAGGGCTGTAGTGTCTGCAGGTTTAACTCCAGTACTGGAGGGCTGTAGTGTCTGCAGGTTTAACTCCAGTCCTGGAGAGCCACAGAGTCTGCTGGTTTAACTCCAGTCCTGTTGGACCGCAGTGTCTGTTGGCAAACTTCAGTCTTGGAAAGTTGAACTTTTTCTGTGCCGCCCCGTTTAAAGCCCCTGTCTGCTATTCATGCCACCTGTATTTACACTGTTCCCTGAGAATGTTTTGGCAGTGCTGCTCACCTCTCTCCTCATGTTTTCTGCTAACCTCCAGGCAGCCAGAGCAGCATTTGAATGCTGACATCGTTGTCCGTCATCGCTAACAAGCCCGACTCATTTCTCACTTTCCCACCCTGACTGTAGAAGGAAGAGAGGAGAGGCAATTTGACCTTTAAATGTTTAATTGCGAATGAACTTTGAAATGAAACACGGTGCTCGGAATATGTCCCCAGCCTTTTCTCGCATTTAACCTGTGATGCTACTGGATGAATTTAGCTTTTTATTTATTTCCTTTTGGTTTCATTTTTCTTTTATTTCAATATTTATTTCATCCTTTTCTTAGCTGCTGTTCAGCCTGTTTTTAGACAATAACAGGTAATTTGTTGTTTGGACCCCATTGCATTTGGACCCCAGACAAGTTAGACCCTGGACCAGTTGGGATAGAGTTAGGTTAGGGTTAGGGTCTGAGGTCCAAACAACATGGGGTCCAACTGGGCAGGGTCTGGGGTCCAAGTGGTCAGGGGTCCAACTGGTTTGGTCTAAATGGTCTGGGGTCCACCCGGTACTGGGTCCATTCAGTTGGGGTCCAACTGGTATGGAGTCCAAACGACCTATACCCTTTATAGACTAACTGTCAGATTTTACAGAAATCGGTGAAATAACTATGAAACATTCTAAATATTTGAAATACTAGTCTGTTTGAAAGTGTGTGTGGATGTGTGTGGGCTCCTGTGTGCGTTGGTGTGCATACGAGTGTGTGTGCGTGCGTGCGTGCGTGTGTGTGTGTGTGTGTGTGTGTGCACGCTTCTTTCTCAGTGGATTCTGGAATGCATTCTGGCCCTGCATAGGAATAAGCAGGTTTGGTGATTGATTGATGGATGGATGGATGGATGTTTGAAATATGGCAATAGATTCTATGTTTTAGATGTTCTTTCAGGTCACCTAGAATTTTCACTGCTTTTGATTTGATTTTGTAAACTATTAATTTTATTGTAACTGGACGCTATGCTGACTCTACTATCTATCTGCATGGCTTTTGAAGGAATAGAAGTCTTTAAAATGATGTGCATTAACTCAGTCTGGCATTTAGTGTTCAACCACAAGAAATTTCCTCTGTGTCATGAATCATGGATCAAATGATTTGAATTTTTGGGATTCTAGCTGACATGTTAGTGAAAAATGAGCTCCCAACATGGAGAAACTCTTTGTTGCGTTTTTATTCTTCTATAAAGAGATTAGATGCCTGGATTTAGTTTGGTAAATGCTCTTAAGCTGACACGGGTGCACAACAATAAAATGCTGTGATATGGTGGCTGACAATTCAAAAGCTTGATCTCAAAATGATTCTCTCTGCCGACAGAACTATGAACCTCTGAGCTCTGATCTCTAATGGGATTGTCTTATTGGTATAACACAGCAGATGCAGGCCAAAGTTTAGCATAAGGTCATGTTTTATTGCACTGTTTGTTCCCTAACGACAGAGTGAAAGGGGAACACATCATCATTGTAACATCTAAAACTTTTGGTGCACATCTTAAATGAATGTAATATTTTTAATGGATGCTGGTTTTACTTAGTACAGTATTGCTGCTTAACTTTTGCATGACTTTGGTTCCAAGTTTTCGGGTTTATCTCTGAGAAATACGGCAGTGAAATGGATGGTGGAGTTTTAAATGTGCATTTCCGGAAGCGTTTGGAATAGATAGAAAACTGAAACTGACAGGAGTTGGAGGCAGCCTCTGGTATCGAAAGCCTCTGTTTGTTTTTGAAGGCAATTAAGCATCCTATGATAGTGATGCTATCAGACTGATTGGTCGCCATGGGCTCTCTTTTTTCCAACTCTACTGAAATGCATTTCAAACGGCTTTTTTATTTTTGTGACTGCGCAGAACCTCTGCAAGATTTTAAAAACTGTTATTCTTTCATTTTTCAAACCCTGAACGGAATTTTTAACTCCCTATTAACAGAACTTGTCTTTCTCCAACCAGCCGCCATCTATGTTGACATATTGAAAAGAGGGTCGGCCCATGACTTCTCCAATCACTTGACACCAATATATCTATTTTCCACATTGTAAACTTCTCCAATCACACCCTGCCCATGCTGTCGGAGGAGGTTGACGTCAACAAATTCTTCTATAATCTGCAGACACCTGGCCTGACCAGTAGTGGTCACTATAGAGCATTGAAACTGAAAGAGAATTCTGGCTTCCCCTTCAGTTTTCCTCACCTAGGTTGAGCCCATTGCTGCTTTTCCATCCTGAACTCTGCTATTTACCCCCACCTTGCATGCTGCCATTTTGGTATTTGTTTTTTTGAGAAGATGGGAATCGTATTGTCCCGCAGTTGGAAGCACAGTGAGTAGCTCAAATCCGGCTAGCAGCTGTATGAACTTCGCGTGTTCACCCTGTGTTCAAGCGGATTTCCGCCAGGTATTGCATGCTAATTGCAAAGCCAGGCTAATTGGACGCTGTAATGAGTGTGTAAATGAATTGTGTGAGCCCTACAATTACAATTTTTACTCTTTTTTGAGCCCTATTTTATCCTTTTGAACTTTGAATGCACCAAATTAGATTCCCCACCAGGGAGCAGAATTATGAACCTTGGTCTGCAGTTACCCCTGACCCAGTTACAGACGTGAAGCAAGCATGTACAGTATCTCACAAAAGTGAGTACACCCCTCACACTTCGACAATTAATTTATTATATCTTTTCAAGGGACAACGTTACAGAAATTAAACCTGAATATATTCTAGAGTAGTCATTTTACAATATGTGTAGCAGTGTAGATTTACTGCACTGTCCAAATAACTGAACAAACAGTCACTATTTCCAAAATGGGTGGCAACAAAAGTGAATACACCTCTCCGTCAACATGCCAAATTGTGGCCATAATGTCAATATGCCATAGTGTCAATAACAATATCTATTGTTGTCCAGCACTGCCTTGATTCTCCTTGACATGGAATTCACCAGAGCTGCTCAGGTTGATGCTGGGATCCTCCTCCACTCCTCCATGACAACATCACGGAGCTGGTGGATGTTGGACACCTGCTGCTCATTCACCTTTCTCTTGAGGATGCCCCACAGGTGCTCAATGGGATTCAGAGACATACTTGGCCACGTCATCACCTTCACCTTCAGCTTCTTCAGGAAGGCAGTTGTCATCTTGGAGGTCATTATCATGTTGGAAAACTGCCGTGTGGCCCAGTTTCCGAAGGGAGGACATCATGTTCTGCTTCAGAATGTCACAATACATGTTGGAGTCCATTATTCCATTAATGAAGCACAGCTCCCCAGGACCAGAAGCACTCAGGCAGCCCCAGACCATGATGCTGTCACCACCATGTTTGACTGTAGGCAGTACACACTTTTCTTAGTACTCCTCACCAGGGTGCCGCCACACATGCTGGACACCATCTGAGCCGAACAAGTTTATCTTGGTCTCGTCAGACCACAGAACATGGTTCCAGTAGTTCATGTTCTTGGACTGGTTGTCTTCAGCAAACTGTTTTCGGGCTTTCTTGTGAGCTAGCTTAAGAAGAGGGTTCCGTCTTGGCCGACGGCCATGCAGACCGACTTGGTGCAGTACACAGCTTATGGTGCACTGACAGGCTGTTCTCCCACAGCTGCAACCTTGTTACCAATGCTGCCAGCACTCCTGCGTCTGCTTTCTGAAGCCAACTTGTGCACCTGACGCAGAGCACGAGGACTCAACCTCTTCGGTCCACCCTGACGAGGCCTGTTCCAAGTAGAACCTGTCTGGGAAAACCGCTGGATAGCCTTGGCCACCGTGCTGTTGCTCAGTTTCATGGTTTCACAGATCTTCTTGTAGCTTAGACCATCTTTGTGGAAAGCAACCATTCTCTTTTTCAGATCCTCAGAGAGTTCTTTCCCATGAGGTGCCATGTTGACGATCCAGTGACCAGAATGAGAGCATTTCAATCAAAGCACCACAATTTAAACCTTCAATACATGTTACACAACCTCATATGGCCTAGTGGAACAGAAAAAGCATGAACATGATGGATAAGACATGTTTCATTGGTTGATTGACCATACCAATTGGGGTGTGTACTCACTTTTGTTGCCACCCATTTTGGAAATAGTGACTGTTTGTTCAGTTATTTGGACAGTGCAGTAAATCTACACTGCTACACATATTGTAAAATGACTACTCAAGAATATATTCAAGTTTCATTTCTGTAACATAGTCCCTTGAAAAGATATAATAAATTGTCAAAATGTGAGGGGTGTACTCACTTTTGTGAGATACTGTACATTCAGGGGAGGAGGCAGTAACTTGGGTGCGAATCGCGATGCACCGTGGAGTGGAAATTTGAAGTGGAATCGCTGTTGAGTCGAGGGGCCGCTTTCATTCAGAGTGCTGCCGGTTGTTTTTGCTACCTCTGGTGAAATTTAAAACACTCACAGGATATTGACATGCCTATTAGCTATGTGAGTGTGGTCTACATTGGCTTTTGCACTGTTTGACAAGGGATATCATTTGTCCAGATGTTTCCTAAGCGGACATTTTGCTTTCTGTTCAAGTGAATTCTTTGCCCCCATGGCTGCTCTCATGCTATATTTGTCAATTCACACTCTCTCTGGCCCTCATTTGGGTTTGTCCGTACTATTCTTTATTTACGCGGCTTGCTATTAGGGAAGAAAAGAATTATGCTAGAAAACTAAAATTTTACATGGCCTTATTCATGGATTCTTCTGAAGAGTATTTGCGGCTCTTCAATAATACATTACATAGACTGCAATTGTATCATCTTTTCCCTTCAGTGATAGAAGCCACACTTAGTGCTTGGCCATTTTTGCCTCTCACTCATCTGTTAACTATCATACACATGCCAATGATGAATGCCAACCATGCAAGGCACCAAACAACACATAAAGGCTGGATGTCCCGCTCAAGGGTACTGACAATTTCTGCCCTGAAGGCCCGAGATTGATATGATCCATTATATATTTTGTCAAAGGGGCTGCAAAATGACCAAAAACATCATTGGTTAAAAAAAAAAAAACAACCAATCATGTTGAATTGCACACTTTATTTTAATTTTGAGATAGGACTGATTGGTATATTGTTACAAAAGATGAACGAGTAGAGGTATGGGCTAAGATGTGAATTTAACTATACTGCCTGTATCCATTGGTAAAGGATTTTGGAGTTTTCATAACAGCGTCAGTCCAACAAAAATTTGGCCACAAAACAGGGCTGGACAATGAGGTGTGCCCACCAGATGGAGAGTACAATGAGATTGGTTATGGCCACTTGATTGATTTGTCTTTTGCCTCAATAGCCCAATAACCTGTTTTATAAGCCTTCTCAGATCTTTGTATCCTTTGAAAAGCGGGTTTAGTCAAAATTGGGAGGAAAAAAATGTATAATATTGCATATATTGTGATCATTCAAAATTCAGTGTATACTAGAATGTAAATTTAAGGCTGTATTGGTCCGCCCCATGCAACCGTTATTGACAGATGGTCTGGTTGGTGCTAAATGTCCGCTATATTGCCCAAAATATTTCTGTCTGAAATGGAAGCGGTGTTCTCACGTCTGGTGAAAAGTTTGCCCAGTAGTTTGGAGGCTGTTGTATCAGCAAAGAGAGAACTAACTCAATCTTAAAGCCTATGACTTTTGAATAAGATGCTTGATGACCCGGTGTTCATGCACATTTGGCCTTGTAAAGTACCTTTTTGCTCTGTGTAGAATTTTGTCCTCTGTGATATACTTTACCATTTGGCATTGCACCTTTGTGTCAGATTGTACTGCCACGCCTCCAGCACTCTAACTCACCAGCCTATTAAGACCCGCACCGTATTCCACGCTCCAGTGTGATCACCCACATCTGTTACTCATTAGCTGTGTTTCCATTTCCCTGTTTTAATGCGCATTTTGAAGTTTTGCATCAAAAAAGGTAATGGAAACACCATAATTCGAAAAAAAAATCCTGATTCGCAAAGAAAAGTTTTTACGCTCACTTGAGGTGGATATTGACTTACCGGTATGCGAAAACTACTTAATGCGCATAATCTGAAATGGAAACACATTTTTCAAATTAACTCTGAAGTAGCGAGTGTTTCGGCTGCCGCGGTCTTTTCCGTTCTCCCTTTTCACTTTTGAGGTTGCCTAGCAATGACGTATGTATGTGTTTATCTGACAAATGTACACACGCACGTCACCGCCTACGTAGTGTTGTTTATTTGCTCTCAACCGCTTGAGGGAAACATATGGAAATGCACTTAATTCTCACTTAATTCGCGTTTTGTTTTTGCAAATTTTCACAAGATTCGCTTCAGAGTTAAATGGAAGCATAGCTATTGTATCATTGTCTTGGTTTTGCCTGTATAATAGGGAGCTTCACACTCATTCGGTGCGAAGTCTCGTAAGCCTCACAAGCCTGTTGTTCAGCTGCAGTCTTGTATAGACTTAGATCCCATGTATTCACATCTAATATATTTAACCTAAGCTCAAGGGCTGCCCTTGTTGTTTATGTGCAGTGCAGCTT
This sequence comes from Gymnothorax javanicus, assembly GCA_029692085.1. Taxonomy (NCBI): domain Eukaryota; kingdom Metazoa; phylum Chordata; class Actinopteri; order Anguilliformes; family Muraenidae; genus Gymnothorax; species Gymnothorax javanicus. The sequence continues at coordinate 24,976,572 of CM056196.1, forward strand.
CTTTGCAACTAAGAACCTCGCTTCCTGTTTCTTTATTTTTGTAATACTAAAGCACTGTTACTATTGTCACAGTACAGCGTATTACTAGTATTATTCACCCAGGAACCTTGTTTCCTTGTTCCTTTGTAATTTACCTTTGCTGCCGTCCCTGCATTGTGGTGAAGATATTATAAAGCCTGATTTATATCTTCGCATTTGAGACCAATTCCACGCTTCCTGTTTTCTGTGCACTATGAAATGGTGCACAGAGTAACCCCTAACACATATCACGGGAATACTAGTTTGCCCCGCATGTTAACAGCCCTGCGGAGGTCGGAACAGAGTTGTTCTTACACTGCTGCAATTAAAATTTCCTTTGCGTGCAATGAGTGGAGGTGTACTGGACATAATGCGGCAGCTTGTCAGAGAATTAAAAGTTCTCAGTGATTGACATCCACTCCCTGAGTAATAATGTCGGCCTACTGAGGGCTGTCTGGCTTTGCCAGTTTGCAGTGGGATCTTTTGGGAAGTCTCAAGTCACGCAATTAATTAGGTTTTATTTGAAGATGTGGGCACGCAGCCAGCATTGGCATCAAAACTGGAGTCATGCTGAGTCCAGCTCACGTCTCCATTACGATCTTCCAGCAATCAAACCGGCCCCCCATGCACTTAACATCACGGACAGGCTGTAAATAAGAGCTTATCTTGGGCCTGAGTCTACGTGAGAGGGCGCCTGCGTTTCTGGAGATGGGAGTGTTACTGTAACATGTTGGCTCGCATTTTTGTCTTTCATCGGCTTGAAAAAAAAAACAAAACGCCGTAACAACAGCAAAATCAGTATTTATGAACATGCTTCACGGTTGGTTAGCATAATGCTACAGTTGTTTAACTGTGCTTTTCAGCGCATCAGCGAAATCTCATAGCATTTGAAAGCGGAGACCTGAGCTTATTGGTGCCACCTGCTGAGCACATTTGCCTATCATCTGCCGCGTGGATAGTGAAGCGTGCGGTTCTTTTAATTAGCAACCGCGCCGATCAACTGCCAGATCGCGGCCTGTTTTTCAATTTCATTTTAACGGTTTCCTCTGATTTTGTCATTTTAACAAATTTGAATCCATAACAAGACGTGGTATTGAAATTCCCAGCCTCGCAAAGTAGGGATCTGAGAAAGAGGGTCTTTGCCTATTCCCTGTGAGGGAACAAAATTTTTAATACGTTTATAATGTGAGTATTTGCCTACATTATTGCTCAAAATATGAAATAACTAAGGCCATTTCTGTTCGCTCTCCTTGTTGTTTTTACCCAGACAACCATATTCTCTGAGTTCCTGATTCTGTATCAGCCGCGACAGCCTTGACTTCACTCCTGTATCGTCTTTCACTGGAGTACAAGTGCGGATAATGAACTCCGGTCTGCGGCCTCTGAGTTACTATTGATTTGTTTCAAACGAATGCATATCGTACAGCGAGGGGGTTTGTCCGAAGGGGAGAGATGACATTATTATCGCGCCGATCTGGGCATTAAGAAGCAGCCACTGTGCCGCGGAGCCAAGACCCTGTCACTTAGAAACCATCGACGGTAACTGGATAGCGCCGCGGTGTATATAGCTCTTTCTGTGAGCCCTTTCGTGTCTCCCGCGAGGGAGCAGAACAAAGGCGCTCCAACAATACGCCCGAGCTGTCTCGGTTCCCGTCTCCGCGGCTCCGTATCGAGCTGTTTCCGAAGCGAGCGAGAATATGCTCGCAGCCGTCTTTATTCTGCAATCGATACGCGCTGTGACTCTCCCCTCCTCTCTGCGGCTTACAGATGTTTTGCTTATGTAAGACGCGAGCAGGTGGACTCCCCGCGCGCTCGCGGGCTGCTGCGCAGTGTAATTATATGACCTGGGGAGTGTAGCTTACCGTAGCGCGGCTCTCTCGCCGTTCCGCCACGCGACTGCTCCGCTCATTTGGATGTGCTTTTATCTCGTCATATAAACGAGTCCATCACTCGCCCTCTATAAAATCGCATTCGCTTTATTTGACAAGGGAGGACGGAGGGCTGTATGCACTTAGCATTTTCTCCAGTGTGCGCTGTGAGAACGCAAGAATGTCACTACACTTCATGGCCTAATAAAAGTGTTCTGCGTTGTTTTTTTGTTTTGTTTTGGTTTGGTTTGGTTTGGTTTTTTTCAGCTTTACCATGCGACACCTGTATTTTGATTGCAGGAAACATTCGCAGGATTTGTGATCTATTTCCATAGTTTAGTTTGTTAAATGTGTTGTTTCCTGAAGCTTGATACAGAGCATACCACTTCTTAAATATCCCTGGTGGGTGGACTTCAGTGGTGGGCAAAATAGTAAACTCTGCTGGGCTGAATGATCTCTTCTCACCAAGCATCTTTTGTCATGTTATGTTAATCAGATGGTGTAATCAAGCAGATTGAATGAGTGAGATTTATTGTGTTGTCATGAATGATTGGAGAGAATCTGATTGAACTACTTCATGGCTGTCTGCAACAGCTCTTCCTGTCGTAATGTGCTTTACTTGGGTAGTGAGACCAGCAGCTGGCTGTGTTAAAACCTACTGTATGAAACTGTCTTAAATTCATCTGTGCTGTCTTGAGCCAACGCATTCTCATCCCGACTCGTCATATAATGATGACCGAGTGTTGATATATGACGGAAAAGGAGGCTTTTGGCATCCTTATTTGACGTTTTGGGTTTGAGTTAAGGGTTAGGGGTTTGGGAGTAGGGTTCGTTTTAAACTGGCATCAAATAAAGACGTTAAAAGCATCCGCGTCAGGATGAGACTAGGCTCCTTCAGCAGGATGAGTGGGCCTATTCCTGGTTCAGTGTAAGAATGGTGCTTTTAAGAAATGCAGGTGGGTATTGAAAAGAAGGCTTCTCCTCATCGGCAGATTCCCCTTTTGCTGTTTGAAAAGTGCAGTCTAGACCCCAGGACTGAGGTGAATTCTTTTATACAGTAGAGCAGACCCAAAATAAATAAATAAATAAACACAGTGAAATGTTTTCATATCTCTGTGGCAGGCGGTGTGTATAAGAGGCTTTAATCTGTGACTTAGTGGAACGTGTGGCCAAAGCTTACCTTTAGAAATTCAGTTGTAATCGGCCACAGGGATAATTTTCACTAGGGTTTGGGTTGTAAACAGACAAGGATGCCCAGTGCTGTGAGAACGATTGTCGGAGCCAGATGGACGTGCTTGTGTGTGCGTGTGTATATGTGTGTGTGTGTCAAAGTTAGGGGCAAGCTATGTCGGGGGAAGATGACCCCCCACAATGTTAAAATGTAGTTGTAGCCCCTGCAATTTTTTTACTTAAGTAGAGTAAGGGAGGTATACAAAAAAAAACAAAAATATACGCTACAAAGCCCCTCTAACTCAGGACCCGACCCCACACACACACACACACACACGCTTTCAAAACTACTCCTACTCTTCTGCTCAAAAGTCTTATGGAAATTTGGCAGCAGCTATTTGCAATCGTTCACTTTGTTTAGTTTTTTCTTTTTTTAGATCCAGACGTGTTGAGTTTTTCACGACAAATTTGAATTATGTACATCAAATGGAAGTCTAAACACTCCTTAATTGAGTTCAGATTCTCTTTTACTTGGTGTTCTCAGGCCTATCATTGAAGCTTAGAATCAATAAGATCTTGCATGTTACTTATACAATAAAGTCTGTACAACTGTCTTCATTGTTTGTGGTGATCCCCAATCTTGGAGATGTTTTACTGGGATGAAACCAATGAGATTCCAAAACAATCATTTGCATGCAATGTAAGTCATGACAGCAACTACAATCCAGGGTTCAGGCTGGGAACCTGCCAGTGTGCCACTCTGAAAAGCCACCTTGTGACAGTCCTTCTGTAAAGAGGGCTACGCAAGTGAACTTTAATCAAAATTTTTTAAGCTCTGTGTGTATGGCAATATGTGTGCATTATGTATAAGTCGCTGTTCTTATTGACATGTTCCTTATACAATATGCGCACTTCATAATCTCATCTGTTCAGACCTACTCCATGTCTGTCTTTGGATTGCCGTTTGCAACTTCCTTTGATTCCACCGTCAAAATCTGTTCACTTACCACCCAAGGCACAGACTGTAGTACTTCAGCATTATATGGGGATGTTATTAGGTGCTCCCTCTGATTTCATTATAATCTCTGCAGACTCAGAGTCTACATTATGTGTACACTGTAATTTAATGGCCTATAATCATATTTTTTCACTCTTAAGTGGAGGGTATTAGCTTGACTTTGGCTGCTTTGTACTTGACCTGAAAAATTTCCCCAACCCATTGGCTAATCTAGAAATGAGTCATAACATCTCACCTCATTGACAATATTATGGTCTCATTTAGCTAAAAGGTAATAGAAATAATATTTCAAAACTAAATACAAGGAGTACTTGTGAAGACGGACTTTTTTGTGGTTCTTACTGTGTATTTTTCTCCGTTGTGGTTCATGTGAAAGTGTGGAAGCACGTTATGGAGACTATCCCAAAATTTCGACAAGAGGGCGCTGTAGCCATGAGGCGAGATTTTGGGTTTCCCATTGTATAACAGTTTTCTGGCTGGTGCTGCTATCCTTAGGGATTTACAATTGATCAGACAAAGCAAAAAAGCTGTATGGGGTCAAGGGCCATGCTTAAACTCCAACCTTATTTGTTCCAGCCAAGCACCTCAGTTGGTAGGCTAGAGGCTGCCCACTTAGCTTATATAGGCTCATTACGGTAGAAATGGCAGTTTTAAGTCATCACAGGTGTATTAACCCGCTCATTTACCGGTCTGTCTCTCCAAATATTTGTTTACTCAATTTACTTTTAAATTCAAGATGGCACTTTTAGTCTAGACTAAGCAATAGACATATGTATGAGTACATATTTGCGAAAGGGCTTGGCTGGTACAGTTGGGGAGCGGGAGAGGGACTAAGAATAAACAGAAGGATCGAAGCTCCCCCTAACACACCTGCTCGGCAGACATAGACGAAAGGAAAATAAAATAATAAAGGAACAAACAAACAAACAGATAAGCAGCCAGCTGGGTATGCTCAGACGCTTTTTTTGGGAAGGAGAGTGGAGAATAGCATTTTTTTTTTTTTTTTTTTTACATGCAAAAAAAATATATATATATGCGAGCCGAGATAATCTTCTCCTGGAGCCAGAGTGTGGTTGGGTCGCCGGGTTGTTGACTTCGAGAGCCTGACAGCGTAACGCGATGCTTCTCGTGCAGAGAGAAGCCGTAATTAATGCGGTCTTAAATGAAGTTTCAGAGCAGACGTACTCCGCCTTGGCTCTGAGCCGTAACTCAAATGCGCAAACTCGTTAATGCGTCTGACGAACCCCACCGACCAACTGAATCCGTGACTCTCCACTTCAAGATGATTTAATATGCAAATACGAACAGTTTTCGTTTTGTATCTCCTATTCAGGATCTGCCGGGATGAGAACAGGGAGTTTTGTTGCCTGGCGTTAGATAGCTGTTTTTTGACAGTGAGTCGTAAGTACTTGTAAGATAAGGTTAATCGTCATTTACTTGCACAGTAGCATTGATTTTTGGGGCAGAAACTCCTTACCTGTCTTTTCTGTCTAGCCCATCTTGTTTCTTCAAGTTTTAGCTGAAAGTATAGCTATAATTTAAAAGCCAAGTTCATTATGTTCCCCGCAAATGTTGCGAGGAACATAATGTTTTACCCTCCGTCCGTCCGTCCGTCCGTCCGTCCGTCCGTCCTTCCTTCCGAGCAAGTTTGTCCGGGCCATAACTTTTAAACCGTTCAATATTTTTTCACAAAATTTGGTATATCATTAGATCCCATGGTGTAGATGTGCCTTTTCATAGTTCTCTCTTCAAAATGTGCAACCAAATATATATAATGGCGGGGAACATCATAGTGCTTCACAAGCACAGATTCTAGTTTTTTATGCATCTATTCTTTTTGTAGACTATCAGATCAACCTGATACAAAATGTATATATTTTCATGCGTTACACGGCTCATGTAAAGATCCGTGTACACAGCAGTCCAGATTTACTGTGATCAAAGGTTGTGGCAAATTCATGGGTTTTACTTCCAACTGTTAAAAATTTAATGTAGAAATTACAATTTTGCTTCCTCTGCTTTCTTAAATGCTGGTACAGTGCTGTGAAAAAGTATTTGCCCCCTCTCCAAATTTCTCAAATATTTGCTTATTTTTCATATTTGAATATTGCAAATCATCCCAACTGATTTTAACATAAGACAAAGACAACATGAGTGAACTCAAAATGCAGCTTTTAAATTATCTTTTCATTTATTGAATGTAAAAAGTTACATAAAATCTATATCACCCATGTGAAAAAAATAATAGCCTCCTAAACCAAATGACTGGTTGTGCCACCCTTGGTGGCAACAACTGAAATCAAACATTTGCGATTACTGGCTGGAATTCATGGGATTACTGGCAAGAGTGCAGAATTCATTCATACTATCAATTATGGCAAGTTACCCAGGTCCTGAAGCAGCAAAGCAGCCCCAGACCATCACAGAACCACCCCAGTGTTTGACTATTGATATGAAATGCTTATTGTGATATGCTGTGTCAGCTTTACACCAGATGTTGCAGGACCCATATCCTCCAAAAAGTTCCAAATTTGGCTCATAAGTTCACAGAATATTATCCCCAAAGTCTAGAAGGCCATTGAGATGTTTGTGGCAAATGTGAGACATTCGTGTTTTTTGGTCAGCAATGGTTTGCACTTTGCTGCACTCCCATGAAGAGACTGGACATTTTTGTCCAGTGTCTTTCTTATTGTGCCCAGTCTCCTGCTTTTTGTGGAGTTGTTACTGCTGACCTTAAGTGAGGTTAGAGAGGCCGTGCACTCTTCAGATGTAAGTCTGGGTTCTCTCCTGGGTAAGTTGTCAGGACGCTCTTGGAGAAATTTTGGTGGGTTGGCCGTTCCTGGGAAGGTTCATCACTGTTCCAGGTTTTTTGCCATTTGTAGATAATGGCTCTCGCCATGGACCACCAGAGTCCCAGAGCCTTAGAAATGGCTTTGTAACCCTTCCTACGCTGATAGATGTTAACAACTTTGTTTTTCATATGTAATGAATTTCTTCATATTGTGGCATCATGTGCTGATTTTTGCTTACTTCACATTGCCATGCAGGTTCTATTTAAGAGATATTTTGATTCAGCGGGGCTAGCAGTAACCATAACTGGGTTTGTCTGGTAAAATTGAACCCAATTAACAGTAAAGTTTGTGTGATTGGTTGATTTTGTCACTAAGGGGACAATTACTTTTTCAGATAGGGCCAGATAGAGTTGTTAAGCTTTTTTTTTTATTTCAATCAATGGAATAATTATCTAAAAACAGCATTTTACATTTACTCATGTTATCTGTGTCAAGTATTGAAATTGGTTTGGTGATCTGAAACATTTAAGTGTAAAAAACACGCAAAAATAGAAGAAATTGGAAAGGAAGCTTATACGTTTATCACAGCACTGTAAATATTGCCTTGTGGTTGTCCTGGTGACTGCACAAATATCCTCATGCACTCAGTTATAGCAGAGAATTGGCTGGGAAGACTTTAGACTTGAACAGAGGTTTTTTTTTTTTTTGGCTCTGTGCTTTCTGTTGGCCATTGTGAGGTGGCTATCGATCGCTCCCTAATTAAATGAATATTAGCTGATAATTATTCACTTGAGTAGCAGAGATGACGATACTTTTCAGCACTGGGTGACTGAAGGTCTGTGCAAGTCTTTGGGGTGTGGAGAGTAATCTATGCCCGGAGGGGTATACTCATTACTTTATTTTCTTACTTTTCTTGTAAGGACTGTTTAAACTTATTTCTTAAACACGCGCTGCAAGAAAGTTCAATATTCAAACGTGGACTATTTACACTTATTTTCACTCTGGTAGAAACTGAGCTCTCTAAATATAGAAAATTTGTCATCATACAGTGGTAAGCTTGAATTCCTTAAATATGGACTGTTTAAACTTGCCTTCATCATACATGGTCAAAATGGGTTTCTTTAAATATGGACTGTGGAAAGTTGTTAAATCATGGAAATGTAATTCTTTAAATATGGACTTCTGCAAAAAAAAAGAAAAAAAAAACTTAAACTCTCTTTATACAGAGAGCAGAGGGCATTTTGCAGACTCTACAGCAGGTCTCTGCATTATGGTAAAATAATTTGTAATTTGTGCATTACTCTTGAGATAATTGGTACATAATTTGATTAGAAAAAGGTATTAAATCTCAATATTTTCTGGCTCGTTGGACAGTACGGAGCACATTTCCTTGTGCTGTACAGAAATATGGCATTGTCATCCGTAAATGTCCGCCATACTGCTATTTCGGGAATTCTTTTTTTTCTGAACCCTGTTAATAAAAATGGTCTGTGCCACTGTTCAACTACAGAGTGCTGTGGCATTGCTGATATCAGTTTTTCTGCTTTTCCCTTTCGCTTGATAAGATTTGTAACTCCACTGGTTTTGAGTCCAGGTTACAGTGCTTTAAAGTCACGCACACGAGAGATTAATTTCTAAAGGAAATGGCTTCATTGCTGCAGAGCACAAGGTTCAAGCCTGGTGCTGTGGTACAAAGTAACAGTGACACTATTTTTATGGAATGTTTCACTGTAACAGTGAGTTTTCTATGGCCACAAAGCCCTGTTGACAGTTTTTTCCTTCTGTGATCACGGCCTGAATACAGCCTCACCTTACGGCAGGTCACAAATGTGTCTGATATCTCCCCTGGGAACTAATGTGTCTGTGCTAATTCTGTGCTCTCACACACACAAGTGCAGAAATGCATCTCTCTCTCTCTCTCTCTCTCTCTCTCTCTCTCTCTCTTTCCCACACACACACACACACACACACACACAAGTGCGCACACAAAAAAATGTTTGTGTGCTCCAATATAGAGAGAATGAAAGGGTGAGAGTGAAATTGAGAATGGATAGGAAGACTGTTAGATGGATGTGTGTGAGTGTTTGTGTGCTGTATGTTAATTCCCGCAGAGAGCATGCACATGTTGCATTTGTTTGCTAGACTATGCTAATTTTGAGAAAGAGGGTGTGAGTATTTTCATGTCTATTTTTGTATGTGTCTGTGAGCGTGCATGCACCCTATCAGGAAACCAATCTAAGCTGAGGACACAGTGTGCACTGCAGGAGTCTGGACATACTCTGTATGTCGTGTTTACATACTGGGCAGTGGGTTTCCCCTGGCCTACCACAAACCGGCTTACTGCTGGCTCTGTTTGCTGTCAACAGGTGCGTCTCAGGTACAGTCGCAGCACAGGAAGTGATGTCAATCAACAGCAGAACAGGTTGGATGGGTTACAGGTGAGGCAGGAACTATGCTAATTGTGTACATGGGGGTGGGGGGGTGAGGCTCTAACGTTACAGAGCTGGGACGGAGGACAGAGTCTGTTTAGAAAAAGCTGAATCCTGCTCGTCTTAGACCGGGTGCTTCAAAGAGGAATTAGCCAATGGGGGAACCACAGGCATTTTACACCAACTCTGCATTTACAGGTAAATAAAAACAAAACTTTACACCACTTTGCCTCCACCTCTCTCTCCTGTCTCTGTTGGCCGTGTTCAGGGAGCTTGTGTTTACTGCCAGTGTTTGAACGCGTGTGGGTGTAGGAGGTGTGTGGGGTGCGAGCGATTCTCTGCATATCTGTCCTGCACGGTGTCTCCCTGTCGACCACGATTCTTTCTGGGGAAAAGGAGAGGCAGGCTTTTTTATGTGCCTAATGGGGTTCATTAGAACTGCCAAGGGAAGCTCAACTGGGGCTGTGGGCAGGGCCTGTGTGTATGTGTGTGTGTGCGTACGCGTACGTGTGTGTGTGTGTGTGTGTATGTGGGGCAGAGGCTCTCGGGTGACTGCGGGGGTACGAACAGGTGCTTCAGGAACCCGGAAAATGGGTTTGAATTTCCGGACCTGGCAGCCCTGGCTGCATAGCCGCGACAGGGAACCGAGACGACGGAGATGACGGCTTCCTTTCAAGTCATACGGACACAGGATAGGGGAAGCTATTCTTTCTTTCTGGTTTTTCCCGTCGGTGTCCCTGTTGATTCTTGTACAAAGGCAAATGTTTCTCTCTCCGGTGACCCCTACACGCCCCCAACCCCACCTTCAGAAATAGGGACGGTGCGTCCTTAACACGTCCCCCCTCCCACCCCAGGGGCACAGTGTTCTAATGATGCAAGGTTCTGGGTTTTTGGGGGTCTGCAATGTCCTGCAAACACAAGCTGAATATTGTCCACTGCCGCTGACAAGAGAACCTTTTTGGAACCGCAAAACTTGAACACAGGGGATATCTGACAGAGATTTGGTTTCACCCTTTGAGCGCGGAAGAAATTTTTAAGGAATTAAGAATGTCGTTATCCCGAGCCGTTGAAAACCTATCGTGTGGCAACTTGTTTAAAAGAGCTCCCCTGCGGGAGCTCTTTTAAACAAGTTGCCACATGGTAGGTTTTCAGCAGCATCTGATTTTGATATCTTGCATCATTGGACAGCTATAGTTGCCTATAGCCCTGAAAGGGTTAAAGAAAGTAATTGCCTGTAGACTTTATTTTTGTTTGAGTTTGTGTTAGTCTTCATATGGCCAGCATTGGGTTACTGAGCTATCTGACAGCGTTATTGGGTTGGCTTTGTTCTGCAGCTGTGTGCTTAGAGCTAATTCAGTTCATTATGGGGCCACTGCGGCTAGCCCTCTTATTAAGGATTCTGTGCGGGTGCCGCATTGATTGGCTGGTTTAATTTTGCTGGAGTGTGTGTGTGTGTGTGTGTGTGTGTGTGTGTGTGCGTGCGTGTGTGTGTGTGCCTGTACAGGTTTGAGCGTGTGAGAGAGCACAGTAGCGTGTTAGTGTATGTGAGAGAGCACAGTAGCGTGTTTGTGTGTGTGAGAGAGCGTAGTAGAGTGTCTGTGTTTGCGCACGCATGTGTCTATGTGGGTTCACTTGTTTATGTAAGCCTGTGTGTGTAATATCAGTGTGTGCAATTCTTTTTGCATGTTTTTGTGTGGGTAGTGCGTATGTGCACTTTATCGTGCGTGTACATGCCCTTGTTTATGTGTGTATGTAGTGTGTGAGTTCTTGTGCACTTAAGTTTGTAAGTGTATGTGTGTGTGTGTGCACATTTATTCATGTGTGCGTGCTACGCTTGTTTATGTGTGTGTGCAGTGTGTATTGTATTTGTGCGCACATGTTCAGGTTTGCTTTGTTTGTGCGTGTGGAGTATATGTGTGTTTGTGCACTTGTTAATGTGTGCATGTGTGTGCAATTGTATATGTTCGTGTTTAGGTTTGTGTGTGTGGTTCACATTTAGACCCGGGTCACCTTGTCTGTGCTTGTTAGATTGACAGAACACTCTTTGTTTTTCCTCTGTGACTCAGAGGTCAGAGGTGCTGATGCGTTTACTTCTGACTACTGAGACACGAGACCTCTCTGTGTGCAGGAGCGGAAAATTACTGAGGAGTGTGTGTGTGAGTGTATGTGTGTGTGTTTTTGCCTGTCTCTGCATGTCTGTGCGGGTTTGTGAGTTTGCTAGTTGGTGTCTGTGTGTGTGTGTCTGTGTCAGAGATCAAGTGCGTGGGTGCGGGACTGCGTGTGTGTGTGTGGGTTTTTGAGCGTGTGGTTTGGTGTGTCATACTGCTCTGCGAAATACAAACTTCTTTTGTTTTTTATTGCAACTTTTCTGGTTTTGTACAGAAATGATAACTGAAATGAGAAATTTACATACTAATTTAAAACTCATTTAGAATCCTAATTTATGAGGGTGTCAGCAGATTCTGTGATGGTTTGCTCATATTTCTGAAGTTTCTCTGCACAGATACTTCAAGACTGCGTGTTGTGTTTTCTATGATTAACATTTCTTCTTTCAATCCCGTTCCTGAGAAAAGAGAGGTTTGGAGAAAGAGAGAGATGGAAAGAATGAGGCTTTAAGATGAAGAGAGATAATGGTGGAGTGAGATTAAGATAGGCAAATTGACAGAGGGAGTAAGAGGGGGAGAGAGCTAGAAAGACAGCAGGAGAGAGAAAAAGAGATGAGAAAGAGAGGGAGGGAGGGAGGGGAAGGAGAGAGAGGCAAAGACAGGGAGATGGAGGGAAAGAGACAGATGGACAGAGAGGATCACTCTCTCTACTCCACACAGTGAGATGTACTGATATTACTCATTTAGAGGAACACAAGCTTTTGGGGTCTCTTCTCTCATAACTGAAATATCCGGCATGATTTATTAATTCTTAGGGGCCTATATGGAAGGACCACACACACACACTATATAAGGAAACCCTCTGTTTCCTCTGTGTCACCACTTTATTTATTTATTTTTTGTATTCTAGTTCTTAGAGGTGCGTTTAGAGCCATGTAAGGAGGTGCTATTTCACCGCTGCAGGACTACAATCACTGTCAGCAAGAACTGCCTCAAGCTTCACAACTGGTCCTCTAAGGACCGTGTTTACGCGTTGTTGTTTGTGTTTAGATGTTTCTGTGTGTGTGTGTGTACGTGTGTGTGTGCGAGGAGGGGGGGAGGCAAGTGGAAGGCTCCAGAAGATGAAAAGAAAATACCCGCTTTTAAAAAAATCTCTAGTCTCCGCGGGTCCGTTACGGATTCTGTGACGCTATAATGGAGTTTGAAAGAGAAATGGGAAGGTTGGGGAAAATGCCGGGTGCGATCCAAAAAGGATATCGGAGCGTTAGCTGCTGTCCTCTATTTACGGCTCGATTTAGCCTGAATCATTTTCCCTCTCCTGCACCCCCCCCACCACCCCTTGCCCGACTACAATTTCTATTTTTTCTAAACATGTATTTTTAAACTGGCTGCAGAAAAAGAGGCTTGCGATGAGACCGATTGTGTGGCCTCTTGCCCGTAATCTCACTCTGGCAGACTGGACCTCGGATCGTCAGCCTTTGGTTGTTTAGGGGCACTGTGTGGGCCGCAGCTCGCCTGGAATCGGGAGTCGGAGATGGCGGGATGAGTTCTTCTCCCCGTGCCCTTCGGGGTCAGGTGTTGAGAGGGAGGAATGATTTGGTTCTGCCCGGGCGCTGCGCGGGTCAAAGGAGGTGTATTTCATTTGAAATGTTTGTTTAGTAGGCCTGTGTTTGCTTCTTGGCATTGTATTGCGAATAATAAATCTCTCTCTTTCCCTCTCGCTCTCCGTCCATCCCGCTCATGCGCTAATTTTCTCTCTCTTGCTCTCTCTCATTCCTTCTTTCTCTTTCTGAATAAAATTATTCAGGCATGTGTGTGTGTGTGTGTGTGTGTGTGTGTTTGTGTGTGTGCGCATGAGAGACTGAGAGTGTGTTTGTGTGTGATGGAACATATCTGTGTATGCATGTTGGCAAACATGGAATATACGGATACATTAAGTAGTAACACGTTCTCACAGTTTATAAAATGGAGATTTTTTTTTATGAAGACAGCAGTGATGGTTTTAGACTATGGGAGCCTAAGTGCATTGACCTTTATAAATTAATTGTGGCCATTAAGGGCTGATGATACTGGCTCCCCATGTTATCTTTGGCAGTTATTATGGATACCAGTCGAGAGAGAGGGAGAGAGATCCCTGCTGGTAATTAGTGGCCCTTAAGAGCCGCTCAGGAAACACGTATGTAAGGGCTGGCTGTGGGGAATTTTTAATGATTTAATTGGCATATAAATCGTTATCTCTCTCTGTCTCCCTACCTAAGTGGATGTGTGGTGAGTGTTCCGACACAAAATGGCTGCCGAGAATTGCCTGGCTAGATGCCGCACATTGATCAAAGTTTAGGGGAGTTTCTCCCACAGAATTTTTTTATCGCTTTGAGTCCTTGCTTGTTGGTCAGTGGAATGCCTTATAAATGTACTAATGACTGGATTCAGCTCACAGTGAGGCTCTGTGTTTTTGCCTGTCTGTGGATGCAGAGATATATGCTAAGCCTGACCCTGACTGTGTCTTGCTGGCTGTTGTACCTCTGTTGGTAGACTGACTGTTTTCTATGGGCATTTGTGCTTTTACTGGGGTGCTGAATGTTTTCTGCCAGCCTTTTTGTCTTCACAGGGGAGCTGACTTGACTGTTTTCTGCAAGCTGTTCAGTCTTTACAGAGAGACTGGCTGACTGTTGGCTGACTGACAGACTTTTCCACAAACCGTTTGTTGTCTCTGTTTTTACAGGCTGTTCTGTGGGGGGACTGACAGACTGTTTTCTACAAACTGTTTGGTCTTAACATGGGGACTGACTGACTGTTTTTACAAGCTGTTCTGTCTTTACAGGGGGACTGACTGACTGTTTTTACAAACTGTTCTGTCTTTACAGGGGGACTGACTGACTGTTTTTTACAGGGGGACTGACTGACTGCTGTTTCTGTCTTTACAGGGGACTGACTGACTGTTTTTACAAACTGTTCTGTCTTTACAGGGGACTGACTGACTGTTTTTACGAGCTGTTCTGTCTTTACAGGGGGACTGACTGACTGTTTTTACAAGCTGTTCTGTCTTTACAGGGGGACTGACTGACTGTTTTTACAAGCTGTTCTGTCTTTACAGGGGGACTGACTGACTGTTTTTACAAGCTGTTCTGTCTTTACAGGGGGACTGACTGACTGTTTTTACAAGCTGTTCTGTCTTTATATGGGGACTGACTGACTGTTTTTACAAACTGTTCTGTCTTTACAGGGGGACTGACTGACTGTTTTTACAAGCTGTTCTGTCTTTATATGGGGACTGACTGACTGTTTTTACAAACTGTTCAGTCTTCACAGGGGTACTGACTGTTTTTTTTTTTACAGGCTTTCTTCCTTTCCTGGAGTGACTGTACAAGCTTTTGTGTCTTTTACTGACTGACTGTTTTTACAAACTGTTCTGTTTTACAGGCCTGTTTTTGTTCTGTCTTTATATTCAGACAGGGAACTGAAGACTGTAAATGACTGACTAACTGGAAATGGAGGGAATGTTGAGAGAAATGGAGAAAGAGCCATTTGTCTGCAGAGGGCTGGACTCATAGTGTTTTTGTCGTAGCCCCACACAAGCAATATCCGCCCCACTGGACTCTGAACACAGTATCAAAGTAGGCGTAGCAAGCGGTTTCAGGGCCGACATGGTCATATATCACTGTTCGTTTTATGTTGAGAGTGCTTTTGTACGTGACTTTTGTTTTAAAGGTCATGCAAATTTTATTTTTGGCTTATGCATATTCTGCTCAATACTAGGAATCACGAGGCTCTGCAGATCTTTTAATTAATACATTTGTGTGTGCCTTTGTGTGTGGATGTGAATTTATGTGAGTATTCGTGCGACAGTGTTTGATAGTGTCGTTATGTGTGGCTGTACTATGTGTATGGTATCATAGTATTGAAAGTTTCACTTGTGTTTAGGCCTGCACTAAAATTATATACATTGGTTCCCCCCCTCAATCATTAAAAGGTGTCTTAGTTGATTTTCATAAGCTCAACTGACTACTTGAGCGCAACACAGAAAACAAACAAAGTCCACTTCAATATCATACTCCTGTTTGTACCAAAAAGTAAGCAAAAATGCTGATAAGTTATAAAAATATGGATCCTTATTGATACGGGGTTAATCCCGAGACCTTTCGATCGCCAAGCCGTCAATGGATCCGGAGAAAACCTCGCATAGAATCCGGAGAACATTTGATGAAACGTTGCATCGACGTGATATTTCTCAATACCGGTGCATACCGAGGGCAAATAAGGCAGGATCAATATGACAGAGATGCATATTTCCATGGAGGAACATATTGTTTTAAGATATTAGGCGTTGGGTATTGACTGCGGTTACTCCTTCGCGGTGAACTCGGCGATTGAGATCTCGGGTTATGAAGTGCATGATTCCCACCGCAGCTCTGATGTCTCAGTAATGTGCTGTACCAGG
Organism: Gymnothorax javanicus; assembly: GCA_029692085.1. Lineage (NCBI taxonomy): Eukaryota > Metazoa > Chordata > Actinopteri > Anguilliformes > Muraenidae > Gymnothorax > Gymnothorax javanicus. The sequence goes on from CM056196.1 coordinate 24,992,410, forward strand.
CGATAAACGCTAGATTTTTAATGAGACAGAGATATGAAGCCCGTGGCTGAAGCCCTCTAATTAAGAAGGTGTGTGACGGGAGAGCGGTTGATTGATTACACTTTACTATAGAGCGATGAAAGACGTCAAAAACGCCGGACGAAGTGCGCTGTGGGGGAATCGAGCTGCTCTGAGTGCATCCTCTGCCTTCTCTTTCGGGAGGGGGTAAGGGTCAAAGGTCACAACATTCCATCAACTCGGTGAGATGCCACTGCTGGGCAGTTTTCAAAAGGCCAAAGAATGTCAGTTCCTGCATGTATAATGATGTGAGGAGCCACGCTTCGGCTGTGTCATAAGTATGTTCTTATAATCATTATTGTTGTTACCATTTATGTGTGTGAGTATCTGCAGTATATGCTGTATGGCGTTCCATTCTGTCACGTATTCCTTGTTTGTTATTATGTTTTACGTTCACTGCCGTGCCGATAAAGCACTTTAAATTTGAATTGGGATTTGAAAAAATATGTATCCAGAAAATATGTGAAATTTTCCACAGGGCCCCCGGACACTGACCCGCACCCCACCCACTTCACCCCCCTCTCTTTCAAAACCACTACGATGCCCTTGGGTCCAGTCACCTATATCTGCTTATTAGCAGAAATCTTCAGGCCGCAGGTAGAAATAATTAGTGAAGTCAGCTGTCTGGATTCATGGGTGGAATTGCCATATGGCAGGACATCTTCATTCGGATTCTCTCCTCTTTCTACAACTGTGGCAGTTTCATAACCCTTCTTTACGGGTGCGGCTAGATTTAACTGTCAACAGCTGACTTGTTTGAACCAAATGAATAACATTGTTCATGTAAGTGAACCACGATGATAATTTACCAATCAGTGACTGATGGCATTCTTATGCTCCACCCAATGTATGTCCAGCTCTCATGTGATTGGTCTCAGGCCGGAAATTTACGTCCCTCGTTATCAGCGTCCTACTCAGCTACCAAAGACTGCTGTCCATTAGTTTTTGGACAGTGACCGTGTATGAAAAGGACCGTAATTTCGACATTGATGTACTGCGAATACCCGCAATTTAAAACTAACATTCTCAACTTTAACCTCATATTTATTTTAATTCAAATTTTTTTCAAATCCAGTGTGTGGGATGTTGAGGTAGAAAGCAAAGATTGTCGCTCTGTCCAAATAATTGTGGACTGCAAGATATTTAGGGGTTTCTGCAATCAGAGCCCTGCGCCTGTGCAACTCCTCTCATACTTCCGGAAAAATCGTCCCGCCACATAATTATACCTCAGGGATGCTTACACAAGATCTGTGATTGCATCTAGCCTTTCTGCATTACCTTCTCTTGTTTTCACTCACAGTCCTGACTCATTTTCTTCGCTGATAAATATCATCCCAAAAAATCAACTCAACCCATCTGTTGGGTTTTAGTTATTCATTACAGGCCGTGTACAAATAGATCAGGATGGAGAGCACTTTGCCTTTTATTTCTCAAGAGTGACTTATTTCCCATTTCCGCATAATTTCATCTGTTCGGCTGTGGAATGAAAGGGGGATTCAGTCGACCTGATCCTTCTTGAGCGAGTGTGTCTTCATTAAAGCCTATTCCGAGTATGGCAGTGCTCCCAAATGTGTGCGCAGTTAATAATAATCGGCTTTCGCCTGAGGCGTCGGGCGAATACGGTATCGGTTATGCTTTTTAATTGTGCCATTAAGCTGTAGGAGTGAATATTGATCCGCGATTTTCTGTTGGAATTTGGTGTTATTGCTCGCCGTCCTCCGTCTTTATTCAAGGTCTGGTAGAGTGAAGATGTCTGTACAGTTTTTTGGCTTTAGAGAGTGAGGAAAAGAGGCCGCAAAAAAAAAAAAAAAATGAGCATCACTTTGAAGTTTAATTTGGCTTGCATCGGTCTAAAGCGCCCACTGTAGTGCTTTTGTAAAGCATAATAACTGCGCGACCCTCCAAGGCTTTGTCTAAAGAGGACTGCGGGGGTTTCCACGGAGACGCTTGTTTGATTACAGAATAGACCCAGGGCAAACTCTTATCACAGTGTTCCATCAGCGCCATAGCAACGGTGTATTTCCTGCGCCAATTCTAACTTACCTGTAAAACACAGAATCTCTCCGAAATGCATCTAATCCTGGCTTCACAAAACCCACTTCTCATCTGCTCCTTTGCCAAGATACAGATTAAACTCCTTTAGTGGTGCTTTTACTGGATGTTTTTTCTGCTTGTAAGTGTCCTGTTGTTATCGGAGGGTGAACTTAGAAAATGGAGGGATATGTTCTATTCTCTCCACCTGCTATTTATGAACAACAGAGAGAAGGAATGTCAAGTGAGATAGAGGAAAGTTAGAATGAAATGGGAAGGAGAGAGGAAGTAGAGGAGAAAAGATAAAGAGAAAAGAAAGGTCTATAAAAAGGTAGAGGGAGGGAAAGGATGAAGAGGGTAAAGAAAGCAAATATGGGTAGGTGGTTGAGAGAGGAATGGATGAAATTTGTTAAAAAAAGATGACAGTGAATTGATGCTTAAAGATGGAGGGAGGTCACGGGAAAGATGGATGAAGTGAGGGAGGTAATGAAAGGAATAGGGAGAGAGGGAGAGGAGGAAAAGGAAGTGGCCTAAGGTAGAATGTGGTGAAGGTGCAGTGGAATAAAGACAGTGTGGTAAAGAGGGAATCAGCAAAAAAAAAAAAAGGAGAGGATAGAGGGATGAAAAGAGAAACTGAGGGAGAGTGATAAAGAGAGAAGTAAAGAGAAGTTATGATGAAGAGAGTGGTTTCAAGGAGGTGAAGGGGCAGAACCGTTTAAAAAATGACTATAGTTCCAAGCTATAGTTATTCTATAGTTAATGGATGGTATTTTCACTGACATAGTGTAGTATTACTATAGTGATACTACAGTTATTCAAACTACAGCAATACAGTTGTGTGGACTATCGTGACATCATAGTACTATTGACTGTGGTAATACTGTAGTTATAATGTGATGACTATAGTGCAACTCTAGTTATACTATGGAAACTGTAGTAGTACGATAGTTATGCCAAAAATACTGTAGTATTACTAAGAAATAACTACAGGATATTTTCATAAGGGGAGGTAAAGCGAGTCAAGAGGGAAGGAGGTTAAGAGAGGGATAAAGATGGAGAAGAGGAGGTAGAGGGATAGGGGGTTATTAAAAAGAGAGGTAAAGATTGGACGGGAACAAGGTAAATATCATGGAGGTGAAGAGAGAGAGGGATTAAGATAGAGGGAGGTTGACTGTGAGCAGTATCTTAAACTGGAGTTTGTTGTACACCCTCCTGAACTCCAGCTGATTGGCTCTAAGAGAAGTCATTAATAATTTACAGCGTGCGGATTGGTCCTCTTCATTTCGGGCGGGGTGCATTACGCTCTATTGCACAGCTGTGCCCTGTATGGAAATGGCTGTTTCTCCCTCTATCGGGACAGTGCATGCTTTTAAGGCTGGGCTTTTACGTTCCCTGTGTGGATGATAAAACACAGCTGTGATTTCAGTGCGCACAGGCACCAAATTTGCCATAGGAAAAAAATGGGGGCTATTTATATATTCAGTGAACAACATAATTAATTGGACAGTGACACACTTTATATTTTGGTTTTGTAAGTTCGAACTTTGAGTTAATAAGAATGAGGTTGAAGTGCAGATAGTCAGCTTCAAATGAAGAGCCTTGTGCTAAGAGTGCTTATGTCTCATTTTCACACACCGTGAGATGAGGGGAAAACATCTTTTATATACTATTCAAAAAAAGTAGGGGATATTGGATTTACAAGTACCATGAAATGCAGATCATGAGGTCAGGAAGGAAACAAATGACATAAAAACATTAAGGAAACATTTGTCAATTTATTCGAAACCCTGTGTACAGTCAGTAAAGGACAGATTCTCCAGAATAAGGGTCGACACAAACACAGGGTCACACAGCAAATTTACCACCATTGTGAAACAGAGTCAGTAGCGGGTAAAACCCCCTCGGTTGGCTAGACAAGCTTGAATTCGGCGTGGCATACTCCTAACGAGACGTCCCAGGTCATTTTGGGGAACATTATTCCATTCCTATTGCAATGCTGCAGCAAGTTCTTGGACATTGGCAGGAGGTTGTTGACATTGGCGTAGCTGCTGTCCAAGCATGTCCCAGACATGCTCGATGGGGGAAAGGTCCGGACTGAGTGCTGGCCATGGTAATGTGGTGATATTCTGCTGCTGGAGGCAATCTGTAACGATCCTGGCCCTATGACATCTGGCATTGTCATCTTGCAAAATGAAACGGCGGCCATAACGACGTGCAAACGGCACAACATGGGGTGCCAAGATGTTGTCCCGGTAGTACTGCCCTGTGACACGTCCAGCAACAACATGCAAGTCTGTTCTGCCGGCAGCAGTGATGCCTCCCCACACCATTACAGATCCACCCCCATACGGATCATGTCTAATGACGTTAACGTCATGGAAACGTTCGTTATGTCGGCGCCAAACCCTCCTGCGTCTGTCAAGGAAGTCCACAGTGAACCTCGACTCATCTGAGAACATTACGTTGTTCCATCGGCGATTATCCCAGCGTTGATGATGACGACACCATTGAGTCTGGCCCTAATGTGACGATCCTCAAACGGAATGACACGAGGACGTCGGGCGTGTAAGTGAAATCTGTGCAGGACGATTCCTGATGGTCTGGCCACTGACTACCAAGCCAGTATCCCTTTGAAGTTGAGACCTTATCTGATTTGCTGTTACCATACGATTTCTCAAGACAATAGTGCGGATGAATCTGTCCTGAGCCTGAGTTGTTGCCCTTGGTCGACCCGGATCGTGGTCTATCCTGAACAGACCCTGTAGCACGATGTCTGGACCATAATCTGCTGATGACAGACTGGGAAACATTCATTGCCCTTGCCACAACGACCTGTCTTGTGCCAACCTGTAGCATGCCAAGGGCACGTAACCTCTCCTCCTGTGTTAGGCGGCGCATGGTCTCTGTTTAATTAACGACTTCAACCACTGATAATCTGATGCTTTCTCTTCAAAATCTTCCTTTACAGTGGCTCTAACCTTCCAATTCAGAGTCATGCAAATTTGTGGCACAACCCCCTTGATCATCAATAGCATCCCGTGCAGATCATGAGAGTGTCATTGATGTGTTTGGGTGATGAATTTCTTTGGAAATGCTTCCTCAGTAAGGAACTATACAACATGGTTTCGTATCCCTTTGTATATGTGAAAATTTTGATCTCAAAATAAAATATCCCCTACTTTTTTTGAATAGTATAGTTACCCAAGTCCATTGCCTTGATTTTCTCAAGATGGACATTTTGTAACTAAAGTACTTTTGGCTCTGTGGTCTTCAATTTGTGGGCATTTACATTTATATTAGACGAAACATTTAGAAATGACAGCACCTTTTGTGGAAAGTCCCGTCCTCCATTTTTGGGTGCATCAAAATATATTGGACAGTTTAACATTAATGAAAAGCATTCATTTTTAATATTTGTTAGCATGTATCCTTTGCATGCAGTGAGAGCTTTAAGTCTGTGATGCATAGACCTCACCAGTCATTGGGTATCTTTGCTGGTGATGTTCTGGCAGGCCTTCACTCCATCTTTAGTTCCTGTTCGTTTAAGAGACTTTTTACCTTAAGTCTCTTCTTCAGCGCGTAAAATCCATGCACAGTTGGATTCAGATCCAGAGATTGACTCTCGCCAACAGAAGGAAAATAACAAAAAATGTGTCACTGACCCACAAATTATGACACTCATTGTAAATATGTGTGTATATGTCTTTAATCGGCCTGTTTAATGGAATCTAAGGTCATCTGTCTCTATTTCCCCTTTATGCCAGCCTGGTCCTGTTTGAGTGTAATATATTTTTGTATTCAGCTTTTGACAGACACAAGGACAGGTGAATAGATTCTGCCATCCCTCCTGCAGTAGCGATGCTTGTCCATCCATCTGTTATCTAATACACTTATTCCTGTTCAGGGAGAGGGGATTGGCAGGGATCTCCACGCTCTCCCAGCATGCCTTCGCAATTGGCGGGAATACACCTTGGACAGTTCACCAATCAGAGCGCTGAAATTTTGCTTTCGTCCACACACCAAAACGCCCATGCACTCATGAGCTCGAACTTGGAGGTGATTTTTTTTGTCTCACTAAGTAGCCAAACATGCATGTCTTTGTACTGTGGAAGAAAAACGGAGTACCTGTAGGAAATCCACTTGGACACAGGTGGAACTGGAAAGCTCCGCACAGAAAAGCCCAAGGCCGAGGTTTGAAACTTCTTGCTAGGAAACAACAGTGCTAGCCACCGCGCCATCATGCTATCAGAGTTTTGTGTTTACATGCTCGGTAATGAAGGTGGAACCTGCCCTATCTTTCAGGGGAATGGTTGTACCACCTTCCTGTCCTGTGCTATTAACTGGCTGCATGAGAAAGCCCTGCAGTAGGATCTTCTGCATATCTCTTCCTCTTTATTACTGGGAATTGGAGTTAGCAGCCTTGAGGTTGTCCTAGCGTGCCGTGACGCATGAGTCCACAGATAGTTCCCTTCCTGTGTTTACTAATTGAAAGGATATTTAATGGTTTGGCTAAGTTTGTGAAGTTGCGCGACAGCAAATTTTGCACAAACGGGTGTTGGAATATATTCAGAGGGGTCAATTCCAGGTTCCGAAAGTGAAAAGTCCGCCAAAGTATTTTGCTTTGAACATCAGGCTTTGTTCCTCAGCACAATTCTTCGGCCAGAAGGTGGAACTAATCATTGAAACGGGCGGAACAAGTGCATGGAAGGACTTTAATTTTCCGACGCCCTGAAATTTACATCTCGAAATATACTCTAAAAATGAAATGCTCAGTGTATAGAGGAAAATAATACTTTAGAAAGGTTGTATGAGGACTGATGTTCTGCCAGAGATATACAGTTAGAGCCTGGGAACATTGAATCTCATCGCAGAATGGTCTCAAGGTTCACCCTCCAAGCTCTGAGCTCTGTAGAATTTCTACCATGAATTTGTCTTTCACTTAATTATTGTACTACTGAGCTTGTTTCTCTGGAACGGTTCATTTGTAAAGATGCAAAACCCCTTAAATAGGTCGCTTTCAAGTCAGTCAGTCAATTCAGTAATTGAGAGTATGGATCCCTCGCCCACTATGGTTTTGTTCATGGATGAGTCTACTCATCCAGTGAAGATTGAATAATTACTCAGTGAGCAGCTCTGTATTGACTGTGCTTAAATATTTAGCCATGTATGAAACTATTTGTGAATCCACAGATTTACTTACTTGTGTTAATTTAGGTGTCATTAACCGTTCGCCTCTAAATCCATTCACAGGATAATTATTTCAAAGTGCCTTGTTCGTTTTAATTATGTTGTTTTTAAAGACACGGACACTCCGTGTCTACGTGGGGTCTCTGCAGGCCTGTGAACTTACACACACACACACACACACACACACACACACACACCCATGCGTTTACTCACACGTTCACGTAAACTTGCGCTCATACTTTTGGTATCACACAGCCACACACAAACGCACAAAACCAAGCCCCCAAACACAAACACACACAAACACGCACTGATACCGTGTACAATATTCATGTGCACGTTTATTCAGACGCACATGAACACAATAAGAACTCACTCATATATGCATCCATATACATTAAAACACGTACGTGCGCGAACTCTTTTATGCATATGCATAAAGTATGCATAATTTACAAAGGCTAATCTAATGTACTGGTGAATTTATAGCGAACGACACATTTTTGTACATTGAAACCACAGTTCAACTCTGTTTATGTTCCCCTCTTTGGATGTTATGGAACATAATTTTACAATACAGCCATTTATAGATGTTAGCAATATGGTTCCATTTCACAGATATAAGAAAGAAATAATTACAGTGGGATAATTGCCGGAAACAATTCAGTTCTGGCCATACGAGCATAAAAGGAAATGTATTTTCCCCAGTGATGTACTGTATATTTTTATTTCCATTAGCTGGTAAACTTTACTATTTGCGACTACAGTCATGTATATGCAGTCATTTTGGTCCATTCAGCCGTATTGTTTGATTGGGCTGTAATTTTTGGTAAGGAAATGTTAGCCATGGAGGCGCCGGTTCCTGTGGCAGAGGGCAAACTTTACTCCACCTGGGACGAATCACCTCTGCTCCTCTCCTGGTGTTTTTCAGGAAATAAAAACCCAGACGGCCGCTCCCGTCTCACAGAAGCACTTTGAAGTGATGAGCCTGCGCCCCCAAAAAGAAACTGCGCTCTGCATAATGATTGGCAAACCAGGCTTTGAGATGTTTGTATCAGGGTTCTTCTTTTTGAGAGCGGTAAGCCCTTAAAAAAAGGCAGGACAGACGGCCTTATCTCCCCCCACGCACCTGTGTCCTGCTCCTTTAGTATTCAGCAGCTCATAAATATGTGACAGCGCTATTCGCTGGGCTTTTAAACCCGTCAGACTCCAGATACCGAACGCCTTTGGCTTTGTGCCCCACTGGATTGGCTTTCTCGTTTTTTTCCAAGATTGCCATTTATCGCCTGTAAGGTTGCGTAAAAATACTTCTATCCATTTTTAAAGAAATGTTGAAGTAAATTCTGCAAAATGCTGGCAGTTTAGCCTTGCAGAAACTACAAATTTTGAGTACTGCTAGGGTTGACTGAGAACCTGTGATTCGTTTAGTACATCGTAGATCTGCAGAGAGACTGTATGATTTGCTGAATGCTTCATAGATCAACGCAAAGAGCATGTGATTTGCTGAACACACCATAGATGCACAGAGAGAGCATGTGATTTTCTGAATGCACTTTAGATGCACAGAGAGAGCCTATGATTTTCTGAGCACATCATAGATCCAGACAGAGAGCATGTGATTCACTGATCACGTCATAGATCCACAAAGAAAGTGTTTGATTGGCTGAACACATCTTAGATGTAGTGACAGGGGGCATGATTCACTGAGTACATCACTGATGCACAGAGAGGTTGTGATTTGCTAAGTGCATTACAGATGCACAGAGAGAGGTTGTGATTTGCTGAGTACATTACAGATGCACAGAGAGATGTTGTGATTTGCTGAGACCCTCACAGATGCACAGAGAGCGGTTGTGATGCACTGAGAGCATCACAGATGCACAGAGAGAGGTTGTGATTCTCTGAGAGCATCCCAGAGATGCACAGCGAGAGGTTATGATTCACTGAGAACATCACAGATGCACAGAGAGAGGTTGTGATTCTCTGAGAGCATCACAGATGCACAGAGAGAGGTTGTGATTCCCTTAGAGCATCACAGAGATGCACAGAGAGAGGTTGTGATTCTCTGAGAGCATCACAGATGCACAGAGAGAGGTTATGATTCGCTGAGAGCATCATAGATGCACAGAGGGAGGTTCTGATTCGCTGAGAGCATCACAGATGCACAGAGAGAGGTTGTAATGCACTGAGAACATCAAAGATGCAGAGAGAGGTTGTGATTCGCTGAGAGCATCGCAGAGATGCACAGAGAGAGGTTGTGATTCTCTGAGAGCATCACAGATGCACAGAGAGAGGTTGTGATTTGCTGAGAGCATCACAGATGCACAGAGAGAGGTTGTGATTCGCTGAGAGCATCATAGATGCACAGAGAGAGGTTCTGATTCGCTGAGAGCATCACAGATGCACAGGGAGAGGTTGTAATGCACTGAGAGCATCAAAGATGCACAGAGAGAGGTTGTGATTCGCTGACAGCATCGCAGAGATGCACAGAGAGAGGTTGTGATTTGCTGAGTGCTTCACAGAAGCACAGGGAGAGGTTGTGATTTGCTGAGTGCCTCATAGATTCACAGAGAGAGGTTGTGATTTCCTCGGTATGTCATACATGGCTCAAGCCCCAGTACAGCTCCAGTAAAATCAATGCCGCAGTTAGCCCCTTGAGTAAACCCCTATCCTCTCTTTGCTCCATAAGGTACTGGTTCCTGCTTAACTCTATGGAAAGTGAGTCACTTTGGATAAACGTGTTCGCTAAATTACGGTGAGGTAACATCTGAAAACGCACGTAATGACTGATTTTATATATCAAATTGATAAAAACTCCGGGACGTTGCTTTTGCATTATCTTTTGAAGCCAAACAGTGATGACACACGTCATGACGGATCAAAACGCATGTTCCTGTAATTTCAAAGCGTGCTAAAAACGATTCTCGTCTCTGACTGCACGGAGATCGAATGTTTCACGTTCATGGTCGACAGTTTGGGACAGATCGGCTGTCAGTGAAACTGCGGAGATATTAAGTGTTTATTTTATGCCTCCAGAGCACTTGGTAAGTGTTGGCTGAACCAGAGTCTGAACTTTATCTGGCTTGTTACTGATGTTTGGATTTGAAGAGATGGTGTACTGTTCCTCCGGTTTTTACATCGCCTCCCGGTGTCAATAGCAGATGTTGGAGATGAGATAAGGCATAAGTCCGTGGCATTAAGTTCTGGGTTGATCTGGGCTGTGCTCTTACTTCTGAGTATCTTTAATGTAATGCATGCTTTGATGCTTCAAGAGCCGAGCCGTGCTCAGAGAGCTGTTTAAAGCACTCCTCGCTCTCCCAGTATAATCTGATCTTAAGCCCTCAGACACGCTTATGCAGAAAAGTTTGAGAGCGGAATATGTTCACCGCAGTTCCTACCGTCCTTGTTTTACATATCGAGATAATATTCTTGTCTTGATATGAGCATTATTACTCAATATATTAATTCAACCAGAGAGTATTGTCTTTGAATTTATATTGCAACATCCTTATCAAAACTGCTCAAATGTGCACTTGATCATGTACCTTGGATAAGGAACTGTTTCAAAAATTTAAAAAACAAAACCTGTTGAAAGTGATATTGCAAAACTGCACCCATTTTGTAAATTACATCTCAGATACCAGTGCTCTGCTCAGCTCTGATTCAGTTACTATAAATATTGTCCCTTGTAGCAATACAATATGCTGCAATATTGTGCCATTATTTGGACTCTTGGAAGGTGTAACTTCAAATGTATTTGCCTCAAAATTGTTTGTTTAAAAATAATAAGTTACCAACGATGTAGCTCGTAGTTTAAGTGAGATGCATCGTAGTATCCTGGTGGCATGTGTCATTATATTTTTAGCATTGCACCAAGAGTCAATTTCTGAATGTTTTCTTTCTGAGTCTTGAATATTACATGCAGTCATTATCTTTATGATTTATTCCTGGTCAGGTTTGTCGAAGATGCTGCAGTGCATCCAACATTTGTTGCACGAGAGGCAGGAACACATTTTGGACAGTTCTACAATGCAAAGGCCCACAATTTTCATGCACTCATATATAGGGACAATCTTAGTTCAGCAGCTGGCTTTGACAGGAAAGGATGAAACCCAAGTACTCGGAGGAAACCCATGCAGACACGGGGAGAACCTGCAGACTCCTCACTGAAATGCCCAGGCCAGAAAATTTCCCCCTGTGAGGCAACAGTGCTACCGACTGTACCTTCGTGCTGCTTGGAGGCTTCAATATTTCACCATAAATACAGTATGAATTTTAGAACAGGGCCTGCTAGGTCAGTGTGCTTTATCTGTAACCCCCTACGCTTTCCCACCCGCAAAAATGTGACAGATCGTATAGAGTGATGTATCTTTGTTCTGTTACCGAGAGTCTTGAGTTAAAAAGTGTCTTCTGAAAGGTCAGCCGCTCGCGATTTCACTCACTCCGGGAATGAAGTGGTTTTGATTTGTGTCCTGGGTCAGTGGTTTATCTGCAGCTGGGATACACTCGGTGCCGCGCGTTTGTCAATTTGATGTGGTAACATGCGCTGACATTTTTACACATGCGCTCACGGGCACTCACAGCCTGCAGGAGTGCGCGTGAGATACAACTGCGCGGGAATCTTATTTACAGCTCCAAAATAATGACTTGATTCTGCCACATGCCGTGTGCTCACAGTGTGTGTGCCCGGAAGAATTTAACCCTTTGCCTCTGAGTTCAGATAGGCTACTTCTGCTTGTATTCTTATCTGTTGTCGTAGTCAGGTTGACTAGTTTCCGTGAGATTGAAATGTAATTGAAGACCTGTGTGCATGAAGTACTTAAGTCACATGTTGCAAAAACTGAGCTGACACCAGTATTAAAAGCCCCAATGGCCAGAGCGTCATTTGATACCAAAGATTTCTCAAAGAAGCACTCAAGTCTTGCGTACTGGTGCTTTTCCGTTGTCCATTGTCATTATCTGCAACATGTTTTGAAAACTTTGACCCCAAAATCTCAAAAGTATTATGTTGTGACTTAGGTACTTCTTGCGCACAGGTCTTCAATTGTTAAACATACTGTCGAAAAATTCCCGCCTTTGTTTTGATGAATGATTTTAAAATGGAAAGTAATGAGAACTTTGTGAATGGGTGAATACTGACCCATGGTAGCCTAGCCTAAATGGACCTTTTCATTCATTCATTCATTCATTCAATCCTTTATTTAACCAGATAAAACCAATTGAGACTGAAGTCTCTTTTGCAATGGTGATCTGGCAAGAAAGCAGGAAGTCACACACTAGAGTTACATAAACACAACACAGTTCAAGACAATATCGACAAGACAGTACAATACAATACAAAAACAAGGGACAGAATAGAGACTACCATCTGACAGGACAAAACTAAATTTTAAAAAAAAAAAAAAAAAAAACTTAGATCATAAGTTATAAAAATGGCTCAATATAAAAAAAGGTAGAAAAATACATCTAAACAGTATGACAGGAGCAGCTAATGGAAAAGGCCTCAGAAATCTTTAGTCTGAAACTTGGTATGGAGATAGGAGCAGCAATTTTAAGATGAATTTTAAGGTCAAGTGAAACAGACTCCTCTTACCAGCCTCTGTTCGCACAGGTGGCACCATGAAACGCAACCAGGCGTTGGATCTGAGGTTGTAACAAATTAAAACAAATTTAGGGGAAATGTCCTGGGATAGTTTGCCTAAAATAGCCTTGTGTATTAAAACGTACCAGTGGTGCAGCCTGTGCATTGCTAGTGAGGGCCAACTGACTAAAGTGTGCAGTGTACAGTGATGCGTCCTATAGGGTGAGTTACAAATGTATCTCAGTGCAGAACGATAGAGCGGATTGAGTTTAGCCAGGGAAGTGGGACACGCAAATCGGTAAACAGCGTCACCATAATCAAGTTGAGACAAAAATATATTATTAACTAGCCGTTTGCGAGAAAAAGAAGAAAAGCAAGATTTTAATCTATATACAAAACCCAATGTAAACTTGAGTTTCTTAGTCAACATGTCAATGTGGTATTTAAAACTGAAATTCTTGTCCAGCCATAATCCTAGATATTTGTATTTATCTACAAACTCAATTGGAGTTCCTTCTTGGGTAATAATAGAAGACCTGTACATTTTCAAACTAAAAAGAAACCGGTCACTCACTTTTTGGCCTTTCATGGGGAGCATTCTGTTTTAGTTGCGCTATTTTATTAAAGGGGACCTATTATGCTGATCCTTCTTTTAATACATATTAGTAATGTTATAATGTTGGTTGTCCATACTCAACCTCTGAAAAGTTTCTAAACAGAAGATACAGGGGTTTTGCCGTAATCCAAGAACGTGATTTCGTGAACGTGATTTCCTCTCTGAACAGCTCCTCCCGAGATCTTCGCGAGATCTGGGCAAAACCTGACGTCAGGTTGTGCCGTCCAATTAGTACAGACCAAGCCAGAGCCAATCACGGCGCTGGTCTTGCCCACACCGGAAACTATTCTAGCAGGCACTAACAACGGCAGATCATACTATGCCTTAGTAGCGTCTACACTTTTGGAAATACAAAAGAAGAACCGCAGATCATTTGAGGAGCAGTTTTGCCAGTATCGCTCCCAAAGCTGCTTGTCCATTTACTTTTGGACGCGAAGAAAAACACCTATTTTTCTTCCAAAAGAGGATGCCACCAGAAATCAGTGGGTAGCTTTTTTTGTTTGCTAGCAGCAAACAGCCGCGGTCAAAGGGAACGTTAGCTGTTTGTGCTCAGCATTTCACCAAAGACAGCTTTGTCAATAAAGGATAATTCGACACAGGATAAGCATTTCAGCTGCTTCTCAAACCTGAAGCAGTTGCATCAATCAAGCGCTCGGAGCCACAAGCTGTAAGTAACGATATAACAGCAAATAATGTAAATGAAGCTAACGTGTTATGGGTGGCTAGCAGGACCGCTAGCGAAAGTTAGCACTAACAACTGGCCTCAAACGCAGGCTTTTTAAAATATCTGAAGATAAAGTCTGTATTGGTTGCAACTGTCCGTGACTCACAGACACAGAAGCTGTAAGTTGCTTTTACTGCATAAACCAACCTGACGTGATAGCCAGTTGATTGTAGCTGTAGCACAGCGGCTAACGTATCCAAGTTACTGTTGCTAATGTTTGTGTCCTAAATATGCGAGAGTGATATCAGGGGAATTCTACAGAAGGTGTGTGAACATAAACCTCATTTGAAGCTAACTTTTAATACTTGTTTGTAATTTGGATGCTTGGTACAACTGTCCACGGCAATGGAACTTGCTGTCTGTAAAACCTGTATTCCAAGGGTTTGTCTCTGTGGTTATGACCGCTTGGTTACCAGCTACTGCATGTTAGTTTGCGTGCCGCCGTGCTAATTAAAAATGCTCCTGGTTAACTTATATGCAGTAATTCTGATTGGTATGCTTGTGTTACTTCGGTAAGCATCAATGTGCTTTAGAAATTGTTGTGGGTAATAAAAAGCCGAAATAGGCAGCGATTAAATAGGAAATTCTTTCCTGTAGAAGTGATCGATTCGCTAGCTCCACATAAGCAACTTGTCCGCGCTAACAGAACTTACAGTCTGCAAAACCTGTATTATGTTCATAGCTGTTGCGTAGGCTACTATCCATAAAGCTGCTTTCACATCGGTGGCGAAACAAATTTTTCGCGGGACAGATTACATTCAAAGTCAATGCCAAGACTTAAATACATGCGTTGTGGGCGCGTTAAGCAGCTTTCACACCGGACGCGAAACTAATTTTTCGCACAACAGATTAAGCTGCATTCAAAGTCAATGCAAAGACTCGAATACACGAGTTATGGGCATGTCAAGCCGTTTTCACACCGGACGCTAAACAAATTTTTCGCATGACAGATTAGCTACATTCAAATTCAATGCAAAGACGCGAATACACCTGTCATGGGTGCGTTAAGCAACTTTCACACCGGACGCGAAACCAATTTTTCGCGCGACAGATTAGCTACATTCAAAGTCAATGCAAAGACGGGAATACACGCGTTATGGGCGCGTTAAGCAGCTTTCACACAGGACACGAAACTAATTTTTCGCGCGACAGATTAGCTACATTCAAAGTCAATGCAAAGACGCGAATACACGCGTTATGGGCACGTTAAGCAGCTTTCACACCGGACGCGAAACGAATTTTTCGTGAGAGAGATTACATTCAAAGTAAATGCAAAGACAATGCTTATCGCACCTATTTTCTGACAGCAAACGCTGGTCATTCCGACGCAATAAGTAACCATTACCACGGACAATTTCCGAAAGGCCGTTTAGCCTGGAGCTTTCGCCCCTTCGTCATACACCAGCGCAGAAGCTGTTCGTTACTCCATGCTAACGACACACCACAGCTGTGCTCACAAGAACAAGCAGGTCCTTATAATACACGCCCAAGCAGTCCATATGCTGTTGGTCCACTTTTTGCTGCTCCTCACTGTCCATGTTTCCCTCGAAACTCAGACCCACCGGATTTCTACGGTCTCCGGTCTACACTTGGGTTTGTCGACCCGTTCTACAAATGTGTCCAAATGGGGTGGATTCTAGCTTTCCCTCAATCCTAGCTATAGAGTAGAAACACCGGTGTACTCACCATAGTAGCCGTAGGTAGACAGCAAATTCAAGCTTGAGCTGCCAGACATTCGCACTGCATCCTCCACTTTCGCCGTTGCGTTAATTAGAACAAGTTAATTTCATTAGATCTGTATGTGTTTGATTGCGGAATATGCCCGTCGAATCCTTCAGGAGACGCGTTTCAGTTTCACTCTGAGGAGGCGGACCCGGAAAACTGCGTTCTGCTGCCTCGTCCCGCTTAGATCCGCCCTTCACAGAGCTGGCCAGTCAGAAGAAAGTGGGCACACGGGGAGTGGGGGCCATAGCGGAAGAGCCAACCCAATGAGGCGTTTCAGGCAGAGACTACAATAGACTACAAATGGGATTTTTTGAGGATGGCAATATGAGTTAAATAAGGACCTTGTTTAGGACTTTGAATGATCAGGAGTACTCTAGGGGAGTCCAAGATCAAAATATAACCTTGGAAATATAGCAAAATGGGTCCCCTTTAAGGACGGAGCATAAGGGCACGGTGTTGAGTGTTGGTATTATCATTAGCCGAAAGGGGGAAAAAAATTGTTTATTTTTGGTTTTGGGTAGACTTTTTTTCTGGCGCATGTCCTGAACGGAAGCTGGCAGCGATGTGGTGAAGTGAGTAGATGAGCCGCGACGTTTGAGTTTTTAATTTTCCGCCAGGACGGAGCGCTCCGACATTGACTGAAGCTTCGCGGAGGATTCCTGCCCCTGGAGGATTTTGGAGCTGCGCCAGAATCCTCATGATCCGTTTGGGAAAATCAATAATAAACGCATGTTCAGGAAGCATTAGACGGGAATTATGAATCTTAATTGTTTCCCATTATCGAGTTGTCAGAGGAGTCTTTTATGTTCTTGACTTGCATACTAAGTTGCGGTATGATATAGGCTTAGGCTGTGTTGTCTAGAATTTAAATTCTGTCAGATTATTTCACAGGCTTTGATAGTAGCTATTTCACAGACATGTCATCGGTCTGCTTGAACACTGGTTAACATTTGTTAAATTTTTTATGCACAGCTACTCCATCTCAAGGTGTCACGGTCATTCTTTAGGCTTATGTGTTACTCAGCGGGTGAGTGCTTGAAACTGTGGCTTTGGGATTCGAAGGAAGAAAATTACCTGCAAATATTTGCACAAGTACATTCATGCTAGTTTTCACAGTGGCCAATAATGACAGTTTGGTGTGGGCCTAATCTTATTAGATGTTCCGGTCTTGCGTTGCTGTGCTGGCATGGTTGCCTGGTTGTTGTGAAATTATGGAGGTGAAACTGTTTGTTTTGTCTGTTTTTCTGTGTGCACACCCTTGAGTGCCGCTTGTTCTTCTGGTGACAGCCTCTAACACGGCCCAAGCTTGGCTGAAAGCGCGAGACTCCAGTTGATAAAAGCAGCAGTTTCCAGCTCAGGTTTTGTAGCACTTTAGCTGTTGTTCGAATTCCCTCCAGCACCAGGCCTAGCACAAAGGGACCTGCAGCCATGTGTGATTGATCAAAAATACGGCCTCAACCTGCTTGGGCTCCATAAAAAATATTAGTTTATCATTCCTGCCTGCATCAGAATTCATGGCCGCATCAATTTTTTAATTTTTTTTTTTAGTATTTGTTGTATCGAATAAAGAACAATCAGCGTACCCATAGACAGACTCTTCAGCTGTTTACTTGAAAAAGTTGTTTATGTGTTGTTCTCAATCGAGTACCGGAAAATAAACTGATCTAGAAACCTAGTCAAACATGTGAAGAACGCAGCAGTGAACCCTATATAAAATATATTTACCAAAAAATAATTTTACAAAATCTGCCCACCCGCATCACGTTTTTCAGTGAAAAAGGATGATAACTTATTTTTCAAGGAGCCTTGCACATCTTTTGGCATCTTGAGGTGTAGCTCTGTGATAAAACACGCTCCCCATGTTGTTGTTGGGCTGTTATATCATATTTAGCCTGCTGAGCATAGTCTTTCTCATCTACTGTATACTGCTCACTTACACACATTTACCAAGCAAGCTACATGTTTGCATTGTTTAACATTTGCACACCCTAGATTCAATTATCATGGATTAAATTCAGCTCACGTTTAAATTATATATTTATAATAAATGGTGTACATATATATAGTTGCTTGTTTAATTCAGTGTGTATAAATTATTAATTCAATCTGGGATGTGTGGTAGCTTTTGGAGAAATCTTACGTCATACTGTGTTTAGACTTTTTAAATCCAAACTAAGTGCATAATATGCCTTTCTCTTGGTTTTCATTCCGATAAATGCAACAAAACTATGTACATCTGACTCATAATTGCACCAAGATTACATAATGATGCAGTTATGAATTACTGTTAATCTGCAGCCCTTTCTGTGTTCCTTGATTTGTTCGCTTTGATAAAAAACTGGAGTGATCTGGGCTAAGGGCTTTCAGTCCGTATCCCCACGAGAACGCTGTTTTTGTTTTCTTGGTGATTTGTTTGGCACCGTGCGCAAAGTAAAGTGGTCTGAAGTGAGTTTTGTATTTTACCTCATTGCGATCGCTCTAATTCTTGATTTAGGGCCGTGAGTGGAGGGCGGGATGGACATCGGGCGTGACTCCATGCAGTGCAAGCTCTCACATTCTCTCTGCTGGCTCCGCTGTTTCCACAGAGCGTGGGGAGGCATGTGCGGAACTGGAAGCTCCTCTCATTACCCGGTTGCTTAGCAAATGCGGCCCTGCCAGAGAGATCAGGCCAGTCACGTAGAGGCAGAGCCAATCAGCTTCCAGAGGTCAGAATAACAGGAACACAGATCGCCGGGACTGCGTTCTTTGTATGTAGGCTACACTTGAACATCCGCAGGTGAATTGTGAATCACAAGCATATTGTGCGCATATTCTGATGAATGCTGCGCTATGAATGAACGTTCCATATTTATGAAGTTAACATGTTTATAGTGTCTTCTGTTCAGATTGATTGTTAATAAAACACTAACGGTCACGTGTCTTTGGAAGTCAAATGCTTTAATTTGACTTATGTAATTTAAACCAGGCCATGGTGCAGTGGGGGTGTATGGTATGTGGTGATGTGGTGGGTAGCATTGTTCACCTCTCTGTGTGGAGTTTGCGTGTTCGCTCCATGTTTCTGTGCGGTTCCTCCAGTAAGCCAGTTTCCTTTCACCTTGGAAAACATGTAATATTACAGGGATCACCATTTCTAGCCCTCTAATCCAAATACAGCCCTGGTTTCTTTTCTCCCTGGTAATTAACCAAGCAATTTTGGCCTCTGATTAGCCAGGCTGTCTTTGCACAATTTGACTTATCCCGCAGGGGATTCATTAAAGTATATCTCTCTCTCATAGTGCTGTGAAATTCCTTTTTTTTTAATAGTTGCGAAATTTGGTACAATTTCCTGATATAACTAGGGGTCATTCCAGCTCATATCAACCAGTTGCTCCCAGGTCACCCCTTCAGATTCTTCTGAAAAAAATCACAGGTGCTCCTCTACCATATTTATGCAGGAATCTAAAATATTGGCTCTGTATCTCAAATAGTTTTGAAGTTACAGCCCCTGGAAATTTTGAATAATTTTTTCCATTTTACCAAACTTGCGCCTTGGTGCAACTTCAAGCAAGAATATCTCCAAGTGTTTCCAATGTACAGCTTTGAAATCAAGTGTATTGGGCTAACTTTTTCTGTAGATTATGAAAATGCTGTCAGATTTGCTGTAGCTTGTACTGTTTTCTTCTCACAAGGCTCTAAATATGGCCAAAAATTAAAAACGTTAAAAATCACTGCCTCCTTTGAGCTCTAATTACACAAAGGGTAAGCTAGATAAAGCAATGAAATTTTTTCTGCTGTTATTTTTGACATATTGGACCACATCTAGAGGACAACCACATTTATCAATACATTGGTAGAGCCAGAACAATTTTTTTAGCTTACCGGCCTTAGGCGCCGATAAAATGTTAAGCAAAATGTTACAATTTTCAAAGGTTTCTAGGCTTGAAAATATTGAAGATTGGGAACATGTGTGCATTGAACACTTCGTGTATGAACTTTCATTTGGTGGCCTTGAACTTGACCTTCGGCGACCTTCGAAGGTCAAACTTCACATAGTGAAATTTCAATTACTTCTATCACCAAAACTATTACAGACAGAGCTTAGGTTTGTACTGCAGGCATAGAGGAACTCATGTCTGAAGTTTCATTTGATGACATTGAACTTGACCTTCAGTGACCTTGAATGCCCAAACTTCACAGTGAAATTTCAATGACTTATATCAGCAAAATGGTTACAGATAGTTTTGGTTTGTATTGGAGATGTATAGGAAGTCATATATGAACTTTCATTTGGTGGCCTTGAACTTGACCTTCGGTGACCTTTGAAGGTCAAACTTCACATAGTGAAATTTCAATGACTTCTATCACCAAAACTATTACAGATAGAGCTTAGGTTTGTATTGTGGCCATATAGGAAGTCATGTATGAACTTTCATTTGGTGACCTTCATATTGACCTTTGAAGGAATAGGGAAAATTCAATGACCTCTGTCACTGAAAAGGTCACAGATGGAGCCTAGGTTTGTGTTACTGACATAGGAAGTCACATATGAACTTTCATTTGGTGACATTCAGCTTGACTGTTGATGACATTTGAAGGTCAAACTTGACATAATACAATAACAATGACTTGTATTGCCAAAACGGTCACAGATGGAGTCTAGGTTTGTATTAGAGACATATAGGAAGTCAAAAATGAACTTTCATTTGGTGACCTTCGTATTGACCTTCAAAGGTCAAATGTGACCTAGTGAAAATTCAGTGACTTGTATCACTAAAACGGTCACAGATGGAGCCTAGGTTTGTGTAACTGACATCTAGGAAGTCACATATGAACTTTAATTTGGTGGCATTCAACTTGACTGTCAGTGACCTTTGAGGGTCGAACTCGGCAGTGAAATTACCCTGACTTTTATCACCAAAATGGTCACAGATGGAGCCAAGGTTTGAATAGAGATATTTAGAAAGTCGTATATGAAATCCATTTGCTGACCACAACTTGACATTCTGTGACCTTTAAAGTTCACAATTGACATATTGAATACATATTGACATATTATAATGACTTGTATCACCAAAACTGCTTCAGAGCTTAGGACTGTATTACAGAAGGTCTTATAAATCTATGTGAACTTTTATTTAGTGACCTTGACATTGATTTTCATTGATTCAAATGTCAAACTTCGCATGAAATTTTCATAACTTGTATCATCGCTGTAAGACCGCTTGCTGGTAAGCTACAGGACCCTTGGTCCTATTTTTAATTTTTATAATAACTATATTTTATATATTTATTTTTTACCAAAAAAATCATAACTTAAGAAGGAAGGCTGGAAACAACATCATATTTTCATCATATCATCTTTAGTTATATAGGAATTCATGGTAAAAATATGGTATGGTTACATAACTGGCCACGTGCCCAAATAAGGATGTGAAAGTAAGCAATTTTTAGAAAATTTTGAACTCAACCAAAATTAAAAAAATTGTTCTGGCTCTACCAATGTATTGATAAATATGGTTGTCCTCTAGATGTGGCCCAATATGTAAAAAATAACAGCAGAAAAAATTTCATTGCTTTATCTAGCATACCCTTTGAGTTATTAGAGCTCAAAGGAGGCAGTGATTTTTAACGTTTTTGATTTTCGGCCATTTTTAGAGCCTTGCAAGAAGAAAAGGGTACAAGCTACAGCAACTCTTACAGCATTTTCATAATCTACAGAAAAAGTTAGCCCAAGACACTTGATTTCAAAGCTGTACATTGGAAACACATGGAGATATTCTTGCTTGAATTTGCACCAAGAGGCAAGTTTGGTAAAATGGAAAAAATTAATCAAAATTTCCAGGGGTAGCAACTTCAAAACTATTTGAGATACAGAGCCAATATTTTGGGTTCCTGCATAAATATGGTAGAGGGGCATTTGTGATTTTTTTTCAGAAGAATCTGAGAGGGTGACTTGGGAAATTTCTCGGAAATTGGTTTATTTGAGCTGGAAGGCCCCCTAGTTGTTTCGGTTATAGGACCCCGGGCTCAGCCTGGATTTATATTTTTCTTCAGGACAGAATTTTACTACTCTAGACCAAATTCATACCAATTTTACTCTTCTCTTTACACGGTTTACACTGCCCTTTACACAGGATTTACACCAGGTTTACATTGCTCTTTACATTGGGTTTATGCCAGTATTACACTGCTCTTTGCACAGGGTTTACACCTGGTATACATTGCTCTTTACACTGGGTGTACGGCAGGATTATACTGCTCTTTACACAGGGTTTACACCAGGTTTACATTGCTCTTTATGTGGGGTTTACATTGCAGTGTTCTTTATACTGTGCTTAGGGCAATGTCACACCAGATTGCACTGCTCTTTAAACTAGGGTTGCTCTGCACCAGATTTAAATTGCTCTTTGCACTGGGGTTACACTGCACTTTACACCAAGTTCCTATCGCACTTTGGGGTTTCCCTGCTGTTTACACCAGAATTTTACAGGGTTTCCATCGTTTACAGCAGATTTACATCAGATTTATGCTGCAGTGTTTCAGGAGTTATACAATTTTGGCATACTTGTGAGCGGCTTGCGGATGTTCGGTCACACCGAGGACATGCTGGCACCACCTGGAACTCATTGATTTTAAAGGCAGTCACGGCTTTGCTTCATTTTTTAATGAGAAAAAGCTGAGTGGGAACATCCGCTTCTCTAGGAAAATGGCGTCTAGTTGGAGCAGAGGTGGCTGATGACTGAGCATGTATATCCATTATTATTTCTTTGATTTTTTTTTTCACTCAGCTTATTTTTATACAGGCTTTATATTTCTGTATAACCCTTGCTGGTGTCAGAGTTAAAATGGACGTATTTGACTCTAATGCCTTTTTATAATGTTTTTATCACAATGTTCTTGGGACACAAAATATAATAATACTGCTCACAGCTATACATACACATGCAGTCAAACCCACACACACGCACACACTTATTAATGGAGCACCCTCGTTACCAGTCTTCCAGTTAATTTTAGCGTTTCTGCCTGAATGGAAAGCAGCTTGATAATTAGCTAATCAGGAAGCCATTTCTCTTAAAGACATATTTGCCCGGACATTGTGCTGAAGCACGATTGGCTCCTGAGGAAAAAAGTAATCCGTCTCTCTGGGAGGGGCACATACAGTGGGCTCCAAAATTACCGGCACCCCTGACTGGTAATGCATAAAAAATACTTAAAAATTCTGGAACTAATTTTTACGGAGCAACTCTAAATAAAAACTTGTGAGAAATACTGTGCAATATTAATGTTCCAGTGGAACAAAGCAAAATCTTTTACTGATGTTATTAAAAATCGATTTCCTCCAAATCAAGATTTCTCAATTAATGGCACCCTAATAGATTATTGAAGATAACATTTACCAAAATCAAACCAGGTATTAGATTAATTCCTCTTATTTAAGTTTTTTCTCAGTGTTAATAAACAATATTGAGACATTACATCATTTCCTGTTTCACTAGGGTTTAAAAATGAGGTAACACACATGCACAATATGTGCACCATGGTTTTTGATTGAAGGAGTCCTTGCACTTTGGAAATTTGGATTGGGTGAGAACCTTGTCAATCAGGGCTTGTGCTGCCCTGGATTCTTAAACACCTGGAGGATGGTAGCCGGTCTTTCACTCTTCCATTCTACCCCTGAAAAAGTAATAAAAGTGTCAGGCCTTCAGTGGGATCAAAGGCCTGGCACAAAAGGCAACAAAAGTGTAAAAATACTATAATGGTGTTTGTGCATGGCGGCCATCTCGTAACTTAAGTTGGTAAATGTCAATATTACTGTTCAGTTTTTCAGGGGTCTTTAGTGGATATGACACTTTTCCAGAATACTCTCCCAATATTTAACTTTTGAAAAAATATGATATAAAGAATAACATTAAAAAAGGGTGTCCTCTCATCTTCCCATCTGCTACCCTCCTGATTTTATATATATATATACACACACACACACACACACACACACACGTTGCATCATTGCTAGGTTTGTCAAATGGTGGGGGGGTTATAACAGGACTGATTTTCTGTTGTCGAAATCTCAAGATCTCGTCTCCACTCCAACATAATGTGAGAGCTGCTGACATGCTAATGGAAACTCAACAAAAATAATTTTTGTAATATTATACACATCCAAACACGTCTGACACTTGCCGTTACCGTATTCTTTGTTTGCTTGTATGGGCCTGTCAGCTGTCACATTTCTTTGCTGTTCTCCTTTTGAAGTGAAATTACCAGCTCGGCAGAATTGATTTGCGGTTCAGTTTCCATTCAGTTCGTAGGCACAGCATCAAACGGCTGATGATAGACTCTGAAATAATTAGCTCAGAGCTCACTTTTAGCATCCGCGCCCAAATCACGTTCTCCGGAACATTCCCTTAATCAATATTCTACGAGCGATCGTTGAATTAAGCAATAGATCTAGTAATGGATTTTCTGTGTTGAGCACTCTGTGTTCTATTTTAGCTTTGGCCAGATTAAACTTGTATTAAGGCAGTCACCTTGTTAGTGGCTGCGAGTGCACTCTTGGAGGAAAGGTGCTGTTTCTCTGCCATTCTTCTCTCAATTTATTCCCTTTTTTCCAGTGTTTAGATCACCTGATCCATTTTTGGCCCCTTGGGTGATATTAACTGGTCCTAATTGAAGGTAATTGACGACTGACACAGCAGTTTATAGGTGGGCCTAATCCCAAATGACAGGAGACATTTTCACAATGTGGCAGAAAATCTGTGTCAGTGACAAAACACTGGCAAAACATTTTTGTAACATCGTGCGAACATATTTCATTTGCTGGGAATGGGTCCTAAACTGAGACTGCTGACCTGTTGTAAGATGATTGTAAAACCATCACGGTATACAACGCTTTGGCTTTGAATTGATATTCTCTTCCAAATTAAAAATCCCTGGTATATTTTATCAGTTAGCATATATTTTTTGAAAATTGTGCAGGGTAAGTAATATCAATATTATTCAAGGGAAAATGTTGCCTCATTTGCAGAACAGATCTCTTCTCCCAAAATCCCTAACCCCATCAGGAGTCATTAACGTAACTCTTACTGACACGGTACATAAATCCAAACAATCACTCATTGGCTGTAGTTCACTTGGCGTATACTTACCATCTAGTCAGCGCATTGCTGTTCATGAGCTAACTGATGCATAATATGATTCATACCTTATCTTGCCTACATTGTGTGGCTGTTCTAATGATCGTCTGTGTGCGCTTATTGTACGTCGCTTTGAACAGAAGCTTTCACTGAATGGATGTACTTTAAAACCGTGCACCAAATGAGCACATGTGATATACAGTGTGTGTGGTGGTGTGAGCATGACATCACTAGCCTTGCGAGTTCTGGTTCTCTCCCTGTGTACAGTAAGCTGCCAACGAGCAATTAAAGAGGCGTACAGCAATGGTACCCATATGATCAACTTGGAGGTGGAGGTGGAGGTGGGGGGGGGCAGCAATCTTCTTCTGTGGTTTCCTACCTCTTTCCATAAGGATTCCTTTTCAAAGCTGGAGGACCTTGGACTCAAGGACAGAGAATGACTTTAGGGTGGTGGGGAGGGGGGAGAGACAGGTACACCAGATGGAAAGTTCAACACTGCTTGTTTCACCGAAATGTCAGAACTGTAAAGACGGTTTTATAAAGCATCAATCACGCGTAGCCGGGGCTCCAGAAATAGTCGGGAGGCCGGGCGAATTAGACCCCTCCGCTGACCTGAGGAGATAATTACTGCTGCTTGCCTTTAAGTGACTTCTCTTTAGTTCTCTCGGCGACCGACTGGGAGAGGGGACGGCAGGTGTGTGTGTGTGTGTGTGTGTGTGTGTGAGTAGGGCAAGGTGTATGGGGGGTGTGTGTGTTTGTGTGCTTGGGTGGATAAGGTTTGTGTGTGTGTGTCTTTGATGTGTGCGTGTGTGTTTATGAGTGTGCATATGTGTATGAAGGTAAGAATGAATTATTTGTGTCTCTGTGTGCCTTTCAGTATGCGTTTGTGTGAAAGTATGTGTGTTTCCATGTTTGAGGGTCAGTATGAATGTATATGCGTCTTTGTGTGTATTTGTTAGTGTGTGTATGCGTTTGGGTCTGCAGACGTCCGAATGTTTGAATCAATATGACCTCTTGTGTGTTTCCATGTCTGTGAGTGCATGTATGCATGTGCATTAGCGATTCTGTCTGCCTGTATTTTTTTCTGTATGTTTACATGCGCTTGATTTTGTGTGTGCATGTGTATGTCTGTCTGTTTGCACATTTGTTTGCATGGTCACGTGTATATTTTTGCATAGATTTCCCTACACGAGCAGAGAGGCAGACAGATACACAGACAGAGTAGATGCCAATTTCATGTGCAGTTATCACTCTGTGAAACGATGCCTCCATCTTGCCAGTGCTCATTATATTGCATACTTAAAGGTCTCATTGTTGCATAAATCTTGGTGAAATTATTGGGAACACTGTTTTTCTTTGTGATTGAATGAATGCCTTTATTGTCTGAGGTTTATTTATTCCATCTGGGTGTGAAATTTTATATGCGGTGCATAGTACTCTCCAGGCTGGCTTTACAGACAAAATATGTTACCTTGACTCTGCAAAACTGTAACACTATCATCTTTTATTAGATGTGTGTGTGCAGGTTGATTAAGAAGATCTTTCGGAAGTAAATTACGCCACATGAATGAGCCTCCTGGCCGTAGCTTCGACTGCACGTCCTTGGCCCTTGTAAATATAGAACATTTCTTGGCCTTTATGTGGAGAAAGAAATTTCGTTTCTATTCTTTCTGGGGATTTTCTGAGGTAATTTGAGGAAACTCTCACTTAAAAAAAATCCTCTGGATGAATAGCAGCTGGCTCAGACAGAGATTAAAAAAACAAGCACAGATTTGCATGAATTTTGCATGAATCATTAAGACGTTGGTTTTACGCTGAGGCCGTTAGGACAGGTGGCCGCGGATGCAGATCATACATGGGTTTGATTTCTGTTACTGTGCAACACATCTTCAATTTTAAATGATAAAACAGAAAGCAGTTTGACCTTCTATGCGCTCAAACAAGATGATGCGTTCAGGATGATATCTTCAGATTTAAATATTCATGTATATTTTTACCTCCCTTCGTGATATGGAAGGCCAAGTTGTGTTTGTAGTTCCGTCTCATACCTGCCTGATTGGTTGATTTGGATTGGCCATGCTGCCACTGGGCCAAACAAGTTCACTGTTTGTCACATTCAGACTACAGGCACCATCTTTGACCAAAGGGGGCGGTATTTAGCAATGAATTTGATGCAGTATTTTGGCGATTGAAACCCTGGGTTGCTTGGCAATGGTGTGAGCATTTATGGGCTTCAGAGCCAAAACTGCAGATCAGGATCAGACAAATCATCAAATCTTATCTCGGTCCAGGTTGTGATCCATTAAGCAGGGGTTCTCAGCCTGATCCAGAAAGGGTCAGTGTGGTGCATGCTTTAGTTTCAACCATGCAGTCGTCCTCCTAATTTTACTATTCTACCCTTTAAGTCCTTAGGACCTTCATTAGTAAAATCCGGTGTTTAACTGCTTAGTTGGAATAAAAGCCTGCACCCACACCAGCCCTTTCTGAATAAGGTAAAGACCTCCTGCCATGATATAGGATAAAGAATCTCTCATATCATTTAGCTCAGAATGGACCTCAAGGTGGGAGTCCTGATATGATAGCAGGTTCTTAATCAAAATCTTACCAATTCAGACCTATAAAACCGAAACCTGGGGCTCTGTAATGCTGCTCCGGGGTTCATCTCTTTGTGCAATTGCTAATTTCAACTTGTAAAAATATAACTCTCTGAAGTTATTTTTTACTTGACACTTACTTGATATTGACACTTGGGAGTACTCTAAACTCGTGAATTTTGATGGCCAGGAGGGATAATGGAAAAATTTTGTGGGCTGGTGGGGGGTCTGGATGAGTAAATATTCCAGTTCAGAAGGACTCCTCAGAGTTAAAATAAGGGGGGGTGCGGGTGTTCAAATGAACCGTTACATCAGTCTTCTGCGACTCCACCCTGTTGAGAGCGAAGGCTTTTCTTTAACCTACCTCCAGATAGCCATCATACCTTTCAATGATCGATTTAGCAACGATCTGCATTTTTAACAAATTTCAAAAGAGTGGCCGTTTGCGAGTAATTTACTGCCAAAACTCGCTTAATAAAACTCGCTTAATCACCCATCATAACGGTTTCCTCGTTTCCATTTTGAAATAATTTGACTAAGTCCTGGAGATATCAAACAATAAAATTCGTCTGAACTCCCCACCATGCTTAAATCAAGACCAAAAACGATAATGTCGCTGATCGCCTCGCGCACAAATTTTGCTCTTGTAAAGTGGAAGTGATTAAACGGGCAGTTATGACTTGAGAATCGCTCCTTCTGGGCCTCGATTCTTCTTTAAACACTTGGGCCCAGGTCATTAAAGCTGCATTTGTGTTAGAGCAATATGGTGAATATTAATGGAGGTGGTAAATGAGCGGAAACCGTGATGTCATCGCTTGGGCTCTGTCTAATTGGGTAGAAGTGCATTAAAGCACTGCCGCCGTTGCCCACAATGCTCTGGTGATCTCATTTACTTTAGAGGCTTGTTCAGGTTTCCATTGTAGTGGGTGGGAGGGGCATATTAATCACCTGCCTCTGCTGGTAAACACCTTTACACTGCCGCCACAGATATGGCTGTGTTTCATTCAGTCTTTTTCACTCTTCCTGTCCCAGGCTTTCTCTTTCTTTTTTTACCTCTCTCTCTCTCTCCCTCTCTCGGTATGTCCTTCTCTCTGCCTCTATCTGTGGAGGGAGGATTTGTGTTTTGGGGGGTGAGTTAAGCTTAAATAACTACCAGGTGGGAGTTTGGGTTGGGTTTGGTTTTTTTTTTTTTAACTTTAGTGGGGGTGGATGAAGGTAATTAAGACCTTTATTTGTAATGTGATAGTGACTCAAAAGGTATAGGATTAAAATTCTATTCTCTCTCTGGCTCTGTCCTCATCTCCTCTCTCCTACGTTTTTTCCTCCCTCTTCTCAGTTTATCGCACTCTCTTTTAATCTCCATTCTTAATGCAAAGTGTAGTATCTCAAGGTTTTGGTGTCAGCTTTTTCATAATTCTTGATTTCTTCCTCACCTACCACTTGATTTATGGTGTAGCCTACAGTGAATTATCGAATGCTAACTAAATAATGCCTATTTAAAAAAGGACCTCATCTCCCTTTCTCTCTGTCCATTTCTCCTTGTACATGAATCTATTTTTCTAGCTCTAGTTCTTTCTCTCTTTCTCTGTCTCTCTCCATCTCTGGCTCTCTTCCTCTATCTTAGTTTTCTCTCATCCCCCCCATTCCGTTTCAGCCTCAGAAACGCACTATCGGACGTGTTCAGAATCCGAGACCTGAGTATTTTATCAGGAGCTCTGGCTGACTGGTCTAGATGCTGTAAAGTTTTGTTGGTCGGGCGACGTATAGTGTAGAATTGAAGGGCTTAGAACCAGAGTGGTCTAACCCACTGAACAGTGTTTTTGAGATAATAGATGTCAAAGTTTTTAAAATATATATATAAAAAAAAAAACTCACAATGTTGTTCACGGGTATAATACACATGACACCAATTTTGCGTTATGAATCTTATCAACATCTGTCACAATATGATCGAAACTCTAATTTTCATTTTTTGGGGTTAGACCACACTGGTTCTCAGCCCTTCAGTTCATACCAGCTCTTCCTTCCTCTAAATGGAGATTCCTTTACTCTCCAGCAAAAGGCTGAAATAAAATGATTGAAATACTTACGGCCTAATTGATCACAAATAAGGTTTTTTTTTTTTTTTCCAGAGAGCAGCCTCCATTTCATCCCCCTTTCCTCAGTGGCTGAAGTATTTCCAGTTTTTTAATTTTAGATTCTACCAGTATATACATAAACAATTGCAAATGGTCAGAAAGTTGCATTTCACATTTTCTGGTCAGAGTTTGCAGTAATCTACATATATTTGAATGCAATTCACTCCATGTCTTGTTTTGAAGTGTCAGATTTTTTGTACGACCATAGAAAAAAAAAGGAAAAAAAAACTGTTCCCACCCGGCTATCTTCATAGCGTAGACCTCCACGCTGCACTGAGCATGTACTTTACCTGCAGACCACCAGGGAGAGAGAGGAGCCTGTTTTTTAAGTTTTCAGAAAGGGTTTCCGCACGGTTATTTATAAACGAGAGAGAGAGAGAGAGAGAGAGACACTCACCTTGTGAATTTTAAAAAGCGTGTAGTTCTGAAGTGACCTTCACGCGTTAGAGGAGAGGGGCGTGATTCAGGCATCGACACAGAAAAGCTTGTTTGTTCTGGAACGCGGAGTCCCTGATTGACAGCAGCCTTTTGTAAAAAGCAATCTGGCACTGCAGACTTGAAGGTGGCACAACTCTTGCTTATAAAGGACATTGCGGGATCGGATGGTGTTTTCTGGTTGTTAGTTTGCATGAACGGTTGTGAATATAAGCCCCTCTCCCTTGTTTGGAGTCAATTTAAATGTTTGCGCATTTATACATACACCCTACCCCCCCACCTTCTTCCAGTATACAGTATTTCAGTGCCCTGTCTTTGACTTTGAGTCTTATAATGCACTTTATTCTGTTTTTGACCTCCTTTTAATATTGAGTTTTATGATGCACTTATGATGCACTAGTTTGAATCTTATGATGTACTTTTCTCGGCTTTTGATTATTTCCCTACTATCTCTGTAGTCTGTTCCATGCCTGGGTTGTGTAACCTTTGTGAGGCACTTGGGTGGGGGTAGCATCTACTTGTAAAGCACTTTGGGTCAGCATCTGTTGTTTTTAAATGTGCTATATAAATAAAGTTGACTTAACTTGACTTGACTGTTGATATTGCCTGCTAAATTTGGGCTTGCTAGACTAGGGGGTATACTGATGAGGTTTACACTTTCGGGATGATTTCATTATTGCAAGCAAGCCTAATCAAATGTGGAAAAGTATTTGAATTCAGAACAAGTACTTTTTTGTACCCAGGTCAAATAGTATTGTGTTATATATTGAGTTATTTAATGTTCTTTGCAGAAAATGGGCATTTTTATGTTAGACTGGGATCCAGTTTAGATCCAGATTAGAATCCTTTGTGGTTCTAGAATGGGATCCAGTGTGGATCCAGAATGGGATCCTCATATTTAGAGAGAGATGCAAGCACTTTGCTGTACTACGTTACAGAAACCTTATGGAAATGTGGCACTTGTGCCAGCACAAACTTTTTTGCATCTATTGTCAGTCAGTAGAGTACATGTATTTTATTTATTTTTTTTGATGGAAATACCAAAGGTCAATACCTCCACATCAGCAGCTCCTCCAAATCCATTTTTACTCAAATCTTTTTAGCATTTCCTGCCGAACCGGAGCGGCAAAGGCTTAGTGATTTAGTTTTCCCTCCAAAAAATTCTGGTGCACTTTAAAAATAGCCCTGAATATTCAGGCGGAGTTCAGAAACAGGTCCATTACTGGGACCATCGTTCATTTCAGTGGGCAAAACAATAAATGAGATGGCAAATCATTCCTTTATTTGTGCCTTTATGCTAATCCTTTTGTCTTCACTTTATTTGCTCCCTCTCTGGAAGTATTATAACTCTAGCTTTAGCTGTCGGTAGTATTATTACCAGACTACAGAGGTTCCCTGTTAGATTTTGAGTGTCTGTTGAGCGCGTATTGCACAAGATTCTGTCTGGTTTTATTTCACGGATTTCTGATGACGTTGCCCTGCTTTTACACTTCTGTAAAGAGATGAGGAAGGATTGGAAAAGCGGCTTCTCGGAGAAAAGGGAAGTTTGTGCTGCCTCTCGTCTCCCTCAGACGCGGCGCATTAAAGGAGTCTGCCGTATTCGGAAGCGCGGAGACTTCCTGCGAGAAAAAGTTTTCATGAATAAGGCATCAGAGATATGGGCCGCACACTGGGAAGATGTGAAAGACACTGGGCTGTGTCATCTAGTGTCAGCGGTTCGTTTTTACTCGCCAAACAAAGGCTGAAAGGGTAGAGGCGAGCCTTGCGGCCAGGGCCCTTTTAAAAGCAAAGGAAAGGAATATAAATATTTGATCGATTTTTTTTTTTTGCGCAATCCGGAGTGTGGCGAGCCAGTGACCCGCTTTCAATCCGACCGCAAAGTGCTCTGTGGTGGAAGTACTCAAGGACTCCACCGTTCCGCTTGGAGTCAGGCAGGAAAGTGAGAACGACTGGTCTGTGGTACTGCTACTGATGTGGAACAGCTGTTTTTGGCACTGAAAAGTGTGTGGGTATCATTGTGTGTGTGTGTGTATGTGTGTATGTATGTGTATGTACAGTGCTTAACAAATTTATTAGACCACCTGCCATTAAAAAAAAAACGAGTAAACATTTAAAATTTAGGAAATTTGTCAAAAACTTGTTTAAAACTAAAAATTATTTTGTTACTTCTTTGGCAAATAATGCAGCGTGAAGCCTTGTTTTCTCCCTGTTCGCGCACTGTCAACGCAATGCATGACCAAAAATTTGGCTGCATTGACACGCAATGGCACGATTTGTTCACGCATAGGTTAAGGATTGTTTGCGCATTGACACGCACCGTCGGCAGTGTTTGCTCTGAGTTCGCGTAGTGTTCACTCATGGTTCACGCAAGTGGCACGCACATGGCACGAACATTGATGCGTGCCGAATTTTTGAACATTTCAAAATTCTCTCTACGACTTGACATGCACCCCCACACCCTTCACACTCTCCTCACGCTCATTCCCGAAGACTTTAATCATTGCTACGACTGCATTGCGCAGCATTGCGGGGACAAAAATCATGCAGGTGTCAGGGTGGCTTAACTGTTTTTTTCAGCTTTTTTGTGTGGCATAAACCTTACATTGGGTGGTGGTCTAATAAACTTGTGAAGCTCTGTATGTGTACATGTGTCTGAACGGAGATAAACAATTGTCTGTCCGAATTAAAGGTAATTAGCTTTATGACGGGGTAGGCAGGTGCTTATTTGAGCACATCAAGAGGGTACAGCAGGGTCGTCGAAGCTCGATTGTGGAGGACCGCCATGTTCATTCTTTTTTGCCTTGTTTCCTTGTAAGATTTTCATTTAGGTCACTGACTGGCTAAAGATTGCACACTCCCTTCTCTCTCTCTCTCTCTTTCTATCCCTCAAAGCAGTAATTGGAGGCTGATTGAACGGAGACCACATAAGTCTGCAGACACTGTGGTCCGACAGGACTAGAGTTTGACACCCTCGGTGTTGAGTAATTGTACTTGTGGCAGCTATTGGAGGCGGCCGACTCTCCACATCACCTACAATCTCACTTCCTATTTTCAGACAGGTGTCACCTGCTAATCCCCCCTGTGTCTGCTTCCCTTCAGTCACATTTAAGGAGATTTAATGCATAGCTACTTGCAGCCGAACTTCAGCTCTCCGACTCAGGCAATTTATCTGAACTCCTCCACTGTTCACTGATATACTTGAGCGTTCATTGAGCAGATGAACTAATGTGCACTAAGGCCAGTCTTTTGTTATGTCAGCGCATCTGTAATTGGCTGTTATTTGGGAGTAGGGATGAGGGGGTGGGGTTTGGTGGGTGTGGTTGGAGGGTGGGGGGTTGGGGTTGGTGGGTGGATTTGGGGCTGCAGAGATTTGGTTTGAGGGTGGGGTTACAGGTGAAGGGGTGGGATTTGGGGGTGGTGGGTGAGGTTAGGGGTCATTAGGTGAGGTCAGAGGGCAGGATTTGCTAGTCGTTTGAGGGAGTCCAGGAGGTCTACTTCGACCTGAAGTTGACCAGCAGGTTACAAGCTTCCGCAGTCAGGCCATTATTGACTGCGAGAAAATGGCCTTTAAAACTGGGCGGGGCGTCTTCCTGTGAGAAAGCGCTTGTGAAGCAGGGCGGAGCTTCTGGCATGTCATCACACTTCACCTGTTTCAGGTGTGTTGTTACTCTACAGCTGAGGCAGCCCACAGATTCCAGCACAGTCAGTGGGAGATGTGACCTAAATACCTCATCAACCAATCAAATAAATGCTAAATACACAGTGAGGTCGGCAAGTATTTGGCCCATGTTGCTGTTTTAAAGGCAGATTAATGGTGTATGTGCAGAAATGTATTGGGTTGAACAGAAAATACTCTCGAATGAATGTGTAGACATGCCAGTCCTCTTAAAACGAATTATTGCAGAAATTTTTTTCCCTTTTAAATAGTGTTGATGTCTAAATGCTTATGCTCTTCATGATATTACCCCTTTAAATAGAAATACATACCCAATGTTGGGTGTAATAAATATATAAAAAACAAACAATTTATTAAACTTATTAAATTATTATGTAAGCACGGTTGTGATTTTTTACATCTTTTTTTGCCCAAAAGCTGGGGCAGGATTATTGCTGATCGCTGCAGCCTTTGAGTCCCTCACCTGAGGTTCTAGAACATTCTGTGCTTATTTATATCATTTCACATTGGGGAATGAAAGGGGGAAAAAAAAAAAACAAAGATGACTCCAGCTCAGGCAGGAGCATGTCGGCACTGATATTACAATATAATTTATAGCTGAATTAGACCAGTGGAGAAGGGTTCTCATTTTCACAGACAAAATAAGAACCTTAAATCAACAAAGAAGTGAATGATCTTTTCGATATTAGGAAGTGGGATTGAGTTCTGTATAATTGTGGCTCATTTGGGGGGGCCAGTGATCTCAGGGAGCCGGTTTAGAGATGCTGATTGGCTAAATTCTTGCCAGACTGGGGGTGCAGGGGTGAACTCCGAAATCTAGAATGAAATTTTGGAAATTTTGATGGGAATTTGCCATTTTCTTTCTAAAATGATTCATTGTTTGTATGCAGTTATGCCAAATAAAAATTTTTAGGTCACCTGAGACGAAGTCTCAAAGTGACTTATTCTAATCGCCTTTGGTCCGTCGTCATCCGTCGTGTGTCGTGCGTCCGTAAACAATTAACATTTTCGACTTCTTCTCAGAAACCGCTGATCCGATTTCAATAAAATTTTGCAGGGACCTTCCTTGGTCAAATATGCACCACATTTGTGAATTATATGGTGCTCACCCCCAGAGGCTCTGAGGGGCGGGGCTAAAACTGCTCAATACATTTTTGACTTCTTCTCTGAAACCACTGATCCGATTTCGATGAAATTTTGCAGGAACCTTCCTTGGTCAAATATGCACCAAAATTGTGAGTTATATGGTGCCCACCCCAGGTGCTCTGAGGGCCGGGGCTGAAATTTTCAAACACTTGTTCTCCAGACCC
Source organism: Gymnothorax javanicus (assembly GCA_029692085.1). NCBI lineage: Eukaryota > Metazoa > Chordata > Actinopteri > Anguilliformes > Muraenidae > Gymnothorax > Gymnothorax javanicus. The sequence goes on from CM056196.1 coordinate 25,027,600, forward strand.
AGATATGCTGGAAAACAATCTTCATAGATGGAAGGGTCTTCAGGTGCTTTATCAAAATTGTTCATTTCATGGCCCCCAGGCTCCATGTTTTCCCCTGGGGAGAGGGTGACATTTACTATACTTTATATAGGAAAATGATGGGTTTATTTGGTTCATTCACATCGTTAACATCAGTTTTTATACAACTCAGGTGACCGTTAAGGCCCATGGGCCTCTTGTTTGAATTGATGTGTCAAGTGAACAGGAGTTCAGCTGCCCAATGTGCTGTAATATGTTCTTTCTATGCAATAAAATCGAATGTTGATAATGTGTTGAAATATGAAATTACATGCTAAATATACAGCCTCAATTCCACTTCAAAATGAGCTAATAGTTTTCATGAAATGGTAAAATGTCTCACTTTCAATATCTGATGTGTTGTCCATGTTCTCTTGTGAATAAAATGGGGGTTTATTAGATTTGCAGATCATTGCATTCTGTTTTTATTTACATTTTACACAGAATCCCAACTTTTTTGGAACTGGGGTTGTATTTAGCATGTAATTTGTAAGTTATTCTTGTTTATGAAAGTGTGGGAAAGTTCTGGCACTCTCTTCTGGGATCAGACCATGTTGTAGGAGCAGAAAGTGTCTGAAGATGACTTTCCATCCTGGTGCGACATTCCCCAATCGGGGATTTTCATAGCCAATCCAAAGGGCAGAATTCCCACTCTTGGGTGCAGCATTCCCCATCCTGAATGCACCATTCCCAGACCTGGTGTATGGCACTCCCCTGCCTGCCCATTTAAATGTGCAGTAAGGTGCAGAATATCGCTGACTGTCTCTGGTGAATGAATCCCTCCTTAAACGAACAGTTGAAACTGCATTATGAGTGTGTGGGTTGGGCTTTGGAGCTTAGCAGTATCCCACTCGCATGTCCAAATATCGCGACATTGCTGGGAATTCTGGCCCTTATGAAAGAAATATAGCTCTTTTTAAATTGTGTGAGAACTGTTAGGGGCCCCTTATCAGTGGTGGGGCCCTCCTGTGTTGTTGGCCCTGGCAAATTCAGCCATCTGCAGGGCCATTATTATTTATGGGGAATTTGTATGCCAGGGATCATGTATTTGAATTACATACTTTTGCTCATGGTTGTGTCTGTGCATCAGCAAAAGTACCTGTGTGTGTTTGTGTATGTCAGTCAGTATTTACTGCTTGTGTGTGTGTGTGTGTGTGTGTGTGTGTTAGTATTTGCAAATGTGCATTTGTGAACATACATGTGAGAGTGTGTGTCAGTTTTAATGTCTGAGTGTGTGTGCGAGTGAGTGCATTTATGCGAGTGTTCATAAGAGTGCGTGTCAGTGTCTTGCAATTTGTGTGCATGTGCATATGTGAGTATGCTTGATTGTTTGCGTGTTTGTGAGAGTGTGAGAATTGGCGCATGTGTGCCTGAGAGGGTGTGTCAGCATTTGTGAACACCTCCGTGTCTCTATGTCTGTATCTGTGTGTATGAGCTCTAAAAGGACAGAAGCACAATTGAGCATAGAGCACAGCCCGAGTGTATCTGTGTTTTCTCCCTCTGACGCTGTCACTTGTTGTCTTGTTCGCTGTACTCAGGCGGATAATGCGGGTGCACTCGAAGGTGGGCGCTTGTTTAGCTCCTTTGTGGCTGGAGTCTCCAAAAGAGGCTGAGGCGTTGGGGGGGGGAGGAACGTCAGCGGTATTGGAACATATGCAGGTGAAACATCTCTTCTTCCTCCATTCGGGAAGTGTCACCGTCTCCGTGGTGATGTTGTTATTATTGCGGGCATGCGTTTTGAGCCTCTTGTGCCGACATTGGTGTCACCTGAAATTCACATTCCTCTGGTTCTCCACACCGGCACACAGCAGCTTTCTGTGCTCTACACACCTGTTCTCTCTGCCAAGATGAAGAAACTAGGGCGAGAAAAAAATTTAAATAACGATATATTTTGGCTGCTTTCTAGGAAGTTCAGGAATCGGATAAGCCGTAGGTTTCTGGTCTGTTTGGACAAAAGGCCAATCAGTCAACTGACCTGAACTAATCATGGTGCCCCTGAGCTAGTTACCGCCCTTTATTACATTTCAGTCCTGCTTTTGAAACGATGCTTTGATGTAAAGGACAAAAAACCTTGCGCTACTGGTGGAGACCATAGCCAAGTTTATATTATGGCACACACTGTACGGTGGGTGGTAAAATCATTTGAAAAACTGCCATAAATACCAGCTTTTTGAGGCTCGCAGCATCCTGTTTTTGTTGAGACTGGATCAGATATAGATTGATTTGATTGTGTGGTTATTTTGAGAGCTGTAGTACAGCGTTTATTATCAACTGTCCATCTGTCCCTGTCAGGGAGCTCTGACCTCGGGCCACAGTTCTTTCAAGCTGTTCCCTTTCTTTGGTGTTAGGCATATGGTGTTATTATACTTTATTTTTGGCACGTAGCCCTGGCATTTCGGCTGCCATTTTAGTATCGTCATCTCGCTTTGGACACTCACCTAGCTGTGGGCTTGCTGGTTAGACTTCTCTTGAGCTGACATATGCTTGTAGTTTGCTTTCAAATCAGTAGTAATGATCTGTGTGGATACTTTTGTCATTTAACCCTTTCAGCGCCGTGGGCAACTATAGTTGCCCAATGATGTAAGATGTCAAAGACAGATGCTGTTGAAAACCTATCATGTGGCAACTTGTTTAAAAGAGCTCCCGCAGTGAGCTCTTTTAAAAAAGTTGCCACATGATAGGTTCTCAACAGCTCAGGATAACTACATTTTTAATTCCTTGAAAATGTATTTCGGCGCTCAAAGGGTTAAGCTTGGATACTTTTTGAAGTTGAAGCTATTTTTTTTTTTTTTCGTGTCCTTCCGGCATATTGTTTATGATGATATATCGCCCACTGCTTGTGGGCACTGTGTGTTCCGCCCACAACTTTTGCTCAGTAATGGCTTGGCTTACAAAGCATGAATAGGACCATTAGTGCGTCAGCTGTGCAAGCTGAGTGACAGTGTGGACGCAAATGCATTTTGTTGTAGTTTCCATCAGTTAGGTGTGTTGTGTATCTGTATGTGTGTGTGTGTTCTTGTACTTGCCACACTGTGAGGACTAGAACTTTTTTTTTTTTCTGCAGAGCGGGGACATTATTGGGAAGTGAGGACATTTTCGCCTGTCCTCACAACTACAAAGGCAAATTTTGAATTATTAGTTAAGGTTAGAATTAGGGATAGATTAAGGTTAAGGTAAGGGTTAGAGCTAGGCACGCGTTGCTTTTTGTTGAGATCAGCGGAAGGTTGTAGAGACGCACAATGGAAGTTGGTGTAATGTCCTCAAGGATACAAGTAAAAGGATGTGTGTGTGTGTATGCGTGTGTGTGTGTGTGTGTGTGTGTGCGCGCACGCATGTGTGTGTGCCAGTCTGTGTTTGTTAATGCATCTGTCAACCAAATAGCAGCATCAGGCAGGGCTGAACCAAAGCTGCATTGATTTGACTGGGGAATGGGCACCGTGCTGTGTGTCTGAAATTGAAAATCTAATGAATGAAATTCATAAACTCCTTCCAGCATTCTTCTCCTCGCTGGCAGTGTATTGGAATTGTTGTGCTCCATACTTTGTACAAATTATACAAATTTTCACAATTGTGTTATGAACAAGGAGCGGGTTGGCATTATAACACTGCAAAATGTCATTGGAAGCCAGGAGCTAATTCAGAATGGCATCTCTTTGAAAAACAAAAAAAAAATGCTTTTGCTTATTTTTTTGACAAATTACCATGTCATGATAATTTATGCAAATAAACAAAAAATCAGTCTGTGGGACTTAATGAATTTCTCATACTTAATTGATCACAGATTTTTTCAGTCATTTCAACAGGACTCCATTATAGAGTTCTGAATGAGCCTGACTTTATGACTATACGAATTATGATTTTTTAAATGAGGCATTAGAAAACAAAGAAACATTTTATTTCCAGGCTTTTCAGTGCCCGGACAGACACATTAACTGAAGACGAGAGGGGGTATGAAGTTTTGGGGCAGCAGGGTAGCCTATTGATTGTTTGTTTGACTGGCATCTGCGTAATTGCTGGCTTCACGCCCCAATGGCTAAGCTCAGACTAGCAAAGGGAGAGATGAAGTTTGTAAGAACTGTGCGGTTGGGCCCTTAAGCAAGGCCCCTAAGCTCAAAATTACTCCGGCAGTTTCTCTCTCTCTCTCTCTCTCTCTCTCTCTCTCTCTCTCTCACAAACTCCTTACTTGAAAGGTTTTGTCTGGCATTTCTCCCTGGGCATCATGAATGAGAGAAATAGACTCCCAATAGAATATCTATGGTTGAATACAGGAATACAGGTTAGAAAATAAATAAAATGTTGTTCTTTTTTGAACGGAGCAGTGTTTTGATGTTTTGTACTGGAGATAGCTTTGTTCTGTAATAGAGCCTGTATAAGTCTCCCTAATGTTTTGACTGCAGTTGCTCTTGAGTCCAGGATTTAAGTTGATGTTAAATGCCCGCTTTGACAGTTCTGATGTCTGACAGTAGCTATAACATCTGACCTTTCTGCTTTCCATGTTCATTGTTCCTCTATACTTTCCACATCATAAGTATATCTCATATTGAAATAACTGGAAACACTATTCTTATGGGTTGTCATAACACTACAGCATAAGGGCTTCTAAGCCACATTGAATCTCCATTTAATGATGTGGAAGTCATGTGGGCAGTGTGCCGGGGTCGTTAAAATGTATCGAGGTGAGCGATTTTCTGTGGGAGTAACTCCATTATGTCCAATCACATCACTGGTTTATAAAACTGTCATTCTCCATGAATTCAGCACCATAACCGCATGTAGGGTTGGAGGTTGGAATGAGTGATATTTTTTTACAATGCAATGGTCAAAATGTTTGCTAACCACAATGAAAATTTTCCCGTATCGTCTATACCAGAAGTTGAAAGGATTTTGATGCTTGCGTAAGAGCATCAGTGCAAAAAATTTTGGGGTCCCTAAAACAGGGGCCCTCAATTGCATTTTTGGGTGATTAGGCTAAATAGAGGCCAATCCCCCATGGACCAATGTAGGATTTAAAGTGCACATCCTGGACCAAATTCCTCTTTTTTTGTCTAAAAGATTGTGCCTTTATACACCAAATCCTAAGGGTTATTTTGCCAAGGTTGGTCTGTGTATAGAACAATTTTTGAAAATTACCAGAAGCCTCTGTAAAAAAATCCCCAGGGAGTCCTTAGCCATATTGATCCAGATTTGTGATGTCACCTGCGGTTCCCCCATATCCAGGGTGCTGAGAGACCCAGTGCCTGCATGGATCAGTGCACAGTCACCGACATTTACTGGTTGCAGCTAAACAACAGTGTATCTGATATAGAATCGCCGTCTGCGCCCTCCCACAACACGTCTGTTAACCATTCCGGCCAAATACTTCAAACAACACCCAAAATCGCAAAAATAAACACCATAAACAATAACGCAACCCCCGAGTATATCCACTGTCAACAGAATGACCAGCGCCGCCTATGGGCTGTGGCAACCGTACCTGACGTCAGAGAAAGTAATTTTCCCCAGGAGATTCAAATCGAAAGCTTTTTTTGCGCCAGATGAATTCTGCCTAAAATACTGCTATTAACCCAGATATATCTGACACTGACCGATGTGTTATATTGGTTAAAATGCGTAAAGTGACTAAAAATCCTATATAGTATCTCAAAATTGGGCGCATTTTACGTTTTAAATCAGCAAGGATATGCACTTTAAGGCAGGGTTTCCCGACCTTATCCAGAGAGGGACAGTGTTATACGCCTCATACTACATGGTCCCTATTAAACATTCTAGCCGTTCACCTGGACCTTCTCGGCGGATTCTGCTACTCTTCATCAAACCTCGGATGTGTGACAGGAAGTTGATATGCCTGACATTTTCTTTGCCAGAAAACCTATTTACGCGGTTGTCTTACTCCGCGCACTACATCTCCACCTAAAAATGGAGGCAAAACTGACCTTTGCAAAATCTATGTGTGGTGACTCTTCTTCGTGTCTTGACACAAGAGGCAACACGATGTTTTCACCAATTTGACAACGAATCCAGCGCTGCTGCCACTGAACGCCGCCATTTTATCCACAAAAAAAAGTTCCGGCAAATGGCTTCCGCAGTCACACGTCCGAGGTATGATGAGGAACGAATCGGCCGAGCATTTAGCAGTTGTGTGGTAGAATCAGGTATGTCTCTGCATGGTTGGAATGAAAGCCTGCTCCAACATTGGCCCCTTCCAAATAAGGACGAGAACCCTTGGTTTAAGGCGTCTCTCAAGGGCCAAACTGCTGCTCTGGTCTTTTTTGGGCTTCACTGGGGCTTGAACCACCAACCTTCTGAATGAATCCTCCCCATCCATGACCACTTGGCTAGAGCCCACACCCCCGCCCCAGCCAGTTTAGAAGGCCTAGTCTTGAAGGAACATTTTTTTTTCCCTAAATATTGAAGCCCTGTCATCGGTATCTAGTTTGTGACCTGTTTCACTCATAGCAGAAACACATGGCGGTAATTGCTTTCAGATGTTCATTCTGTCGTGGCAGGCAATAACCTGCGCCATAGAACATACATCATTTTCTTCCGGCGCCGTGACAACCGGCCGGACTCATTCGCGGACCGTGGGAGACGGCGTTAAGGAGCCGGGTCACAATGAGACGAAGCGCCGCGTCGAGGGTTTTTTCCGACCGGCGAAGGCAATGGCTGAGGAGTTGGAGCGGTTCTCTGCCGGCTCGGCTGCCTGTTTAGCATACACCGCAAATTAGATCTGTGGCAAATTGCTGATCTTGTCACCTGCATTCGCCCATTAGCAGGCAGGCAGCTCCCACTGCAGTGTGGTAGCCTGGGAGACCCATAAAACTGTTGGGAGGCTAATGGCTAATTATTAGCAGTACTTAGCATTTAGTGACTGTAGTGGAAGGTCTAGTATACTCACCAGATACTCCGCTCCAGTGTTTCTAGTATGTTCTCTGCTTCTTGACTACAGGAGTTTAGTATCTGGAGTTTCTGGGCCCAGATTGCAGTATGGAGTGTCCTTCATAAAAATGTTTTATTTTCTGCTTAGTGCATTCCTTTTGTGTCCTTTATACAGAAGATTCAATTGTTGTTTGCTCATGAGAAGTATTCATGAACTGAAGGCCCCCTATCTTGTCACTTGGTGCACAGTCAATTACCCATTACAAGCCATTTCAGAATCTGTTTCTTTGTGACATCATACGGGATAGTGACAGCCCAGGGGCAAGAAGCAGTGCTCAACCTCAGCCAACCAGTTAATCAGTTCCTTCATTTTTTTGGGTGATCTCTCCCCCTTGTGATGTCACAAAGGATAGATTTTGAGAAGTCTGATCATGGCTAATTAGCTGTGCACCACGTATCATGATAGAGGACTTTTCTTTGCCTTGCCTTGTGCTTGTTCTAATTAAACATTTTTAGTACTTGGAGTGCTGTTTGAAATAATGGAACCTATAATTATTTTTTTATTTTTGAAAGAAATGAATCCTTTTATTCAGTGAGGTAGAATTAAATTGATCAAAAATGCAGCCAAGATCTTGAAAATGTTGAAAATGATAATTACTATATGAAAGAATGGTTTTTAAATGAAGTCTGTGCCTATGATTGCAAAGCCCCATTTTGAGCTGCCATTAGTCCAAAGTGCCTACAACACACAATGTCAGCTCCAGCTTGAGTAATCATGATCTTTGGCCAATTTTATAATTGGGCTTTGCCATCACACATAAATGCCAAATGATTCAAACAGTAATAGTATTTAGATGCATTGTCAGTTTTATGACTCAAGTTTTTTTTTCACCAGTGTAATGCTGCCTTTGGGTGCACTATTGAAATTCCATACAAAAACCTGAAAATTGATCAATGATTCCAAATTGTTCTGTTCATTAGATGGAATAGTTTTGGTTTCCGTAGTCAGCAGGGGGAACCTAATATTCTCAAAGGAAAAAAAAGGTATCATTTATGATGAAAAGTATTTGTGAAATATTCTTTGAATTCTGCCAGCTGAGCAGGTTTAATAGGATTGCGCAGTTAGTTCAGACAGGAAGTGATGTGTGCTTGCAAACAGTAAGCTCAAAACCAATTAATCTTTTCTCAGGAAGTTGTGCTCTGCATCAGGGAATGCCAGTGAATTGTATATTTGAGATGTTTCCACATTTTTACTCATTCTTCTTTTCATATTGTCACAACTGTGTACAATACAGAAGTTATTACATTTTCCCTGACTCTATCAAAACATATTTATAATGGCAAATTAACATTTTAATGATGTTTTACTGGTTGAAGTTGTGTTATTTTGTAAGCTTGGATGTTTTGGTCTCCTTTGTGGTTTTACAAGTGCACCTCTGGCTGCTATGAAAATTAATTAGTGAGCGTCTTGCGTTAGTTTTCATTGAAATAGCCAAGTAAGAATGAGGCTGAGCTGAGATGTATCTTCCTCAGTTGGTCACTGTGTGTTATTTCCTTTTCCATTGCAATTCCTGTTACTTATTCATTTGTTGGCTCTCTTCCTGCTCCCTTCCTTTACAGTCATGTGACCTATGAAATTAATTTATCCATGCTTGAGTTAGCAGTTAGAATAAAGACGCCTTTTCCCCTTGTAAGTCATTACTTATTGTGACAGACTTGTCCATTTCCTTTTCATTCTGATGTGCTCTGAGGTTTTCGTAAAGACACGATTAGTAAAATTTACATGGTGTATAAGTGTGAATTGCCTGCATTTATAAAATGGTGTTTAATAAATTTTGGTGTCACTGGGTTGAAACGACAGCAGTTAATTCAGTAATAATAGCTTTTCAGTTTCAGGCCACAGTTATGCTTGTGACAAAGTGTATTTAAAGGGGTCAGATAGAGGCAAAATATATCTTTGCCCCGAATATTACAGAGTTTGCAAGTGTATTATAAGCGGGGTTGGGGAGATGGAGGAGAAATGTTGCCTGTTTATTGTCTGCTCATTCACTTATTCTTTCTTTAACCTCCTTCCTTTCCTCATCAGCTTTTCATGCACTTGAGTTCAGATACCAAGGAGGCAATGTCATGATTCTGGTTTTGCCCATGTCTTTTGTTTATTGATTTTGCTTATTATACATCCTGGTTTTTCTGTTTATGCCATTTCTGTATTCATTGCACTTTTGTCACCCCTGTCTTGTGATCAGTATGGTACAGTCCGTCCTCCCCAGTCTGCGTGCCTACATGCTTTGGGTGATTTCAGTGGTTTCTGGTGTTTCACATTATTACTTCAATTCTCATTTACTTCCTTCGCCCTGCTTTCCTTGATTACTAATATACTAACATTTATATTATATTTACTAATCTAACTAACCCATGTACATACTACTAACTAACTACCAAGCACTTGGGTTAATTTGTAAAGTTGCACCGCTACTAATTACTACTAACGCAGTCTCAGCTCTTGCCCTGTTCTAGTCTCCGCCCCTTGCTTTACTTTCCCTGTATCTCCCTGTGCTTCCGTGAAATCTTTCGCATGTGCTTAATTGCTATCCTGCACTCCTTGATCTGTGCACGTAGAACTCCTTGACCGGAGTTGTTTATCTGTCATAGGTTGTCTATGTGAATCCTGTCCATGTCTTGGCGCCTGCCAATTATTGCGTTTAGGACTTCCCCATGTGCATTTCCCTTTGTAATTAGTTTTAATCCAATTCACCTGGCCCTGCATAGCATGTAACTTCCCTCTTGTCTATTTAAGGTCTTCACTGCAGCTTTTACTCTGTCAGAACGTTGATCAATTTTCACTAGTGCAGAGAGCCTCGTATGCCTTTTGATTATTGCTTCTAACTATGACATTTTTTGTACGACCTTGATATTGCCTTGCCCCTTCTTGTTCTTGTTTGCTACTTTCTGGATTCTGACCCTTTTTCTGTACGACCACGATTCTTGTTATTGACGCCCTGTGTATGACCTGCCCTTCTGGATTTTTACCACGATTTTTGGATTACTGTTTTATGTACCGTTGCACATCTGCTTCTCTGGTTTCGACCCCTGCCTGTTTATCGACTTTGTTTTTGGATTTTGACTTCGGCTTGGCAATTCCTGTGTTTTCTGGTTTTGACCCATTTTGCAATAAAGGCTTAGGATTTTTGGAATTTTGGTACTCGCGTGTGGTTCCTGAACGCACCATTACAGGCAAGGGAAGGAAGCTCGGAAAGGAGGCGCGGAGCATCAATAAAGCACGAATAACAGAAATGGAATGTTTTCACTCATTCAAAAATCAGTCTGAAACATCAATTTCAGAAGTTGGTTGGTGTAAAGCAGATGGTTCCACAGGTCAATCATTTTGGGGTCACAGTCTGAAAAAATACTCCCACAGAGTACACTCTCTGGTGTACACTTTGGCAAACTCCGAGCCGATATTTCCTGACTCCTTGGAGGCGCACTTTATGGCAGACCTCAGTCACAAGGAGAGAGAGAAAATGCAGTGAGGCAAAAATTACCTTGCGGAATGAGCTCTTGTTCAGTGTAGCCGCTAACCTTCGCCACGGGCTCAGTCGAAAGAGCTTGTAAAGACGCTCGGTGGTTAGGAGAAAGGGTGGCTGCGTGGGCGGTTAGACTATTTCAATCCCATTTCATGCACTCAGAAACCTCGACCGTAAATCAAAAGACCGTATAAATATTTTACTCAAACATTGTATGTTTTTAGAAGAGGTCAGGAGTCCGCATGAATAAATTATTGCCGGTACCAAACTCTCGAGACTGAAACCTCAATCTCCGTCTCTCTGCCTGTTTACAAAATGCAGACTAGGCCACAAACACGAAATGCCTGGGGGAGACTCGCTGAGTGAAAAATTAAACGCGACCACATTTTTTGCCTCATTTCGGAATCGCCGTGGCATTTTCTTTGTGTGCTTCAAACGGAATATCAGCTCTCTCAACCTCAAACACAAGAGAAATTTAACATAATTTTACTTTGAAAAACAGGCTGCTCATGTCATGTCTTTTTCAAGCCAAAAAAGAATTGGTGACCAATCTCAGCAAGTATATTTCTAGACTGCAAGCAGACATGAAAGAACTGTATCATCAAACAGAATACTCAATTCTACACAATGTCAGGGTTTCATTATTTGCGATGTTTTGAAAACTGTATTGATAGTATTCCTTGCTGCAGGCGGTTGTTTGTATTTGTCCTGGTTATTATGCCCAGTGTTTGCTCTGAACTGACCACAAGCTCAACAGCAACTGTCCGTAAACTCCCACAGGCTTATTATGAGATGTCTTGCTTTCAATAAAGTAGAGGTTGAAGAAAGATTGGGGTTTTTATGTTCAAATCAATGCCAGTGCAGTTTTTTAAGCAGACTACATACTAAAGCTATTCACTTCAGATGTGGAATAGTTGAATATCATGTGTGATTTCTTGACTTAGGATTACTATTAATGACCTGTCAAATTTGTCAGGAGTCTTTTTCGTGTGGTCGAAGTGGATAGCTTTTGAAGTCTCCTGGATTCTACTTCCTGTTGGACAGCTGAGGATAAACTTATATATACAGGCTGTATATACACTCTCCCTTCTCTGTCTCACTTATTCACTCATAGAAACTCTCTCATACGCACAAACACACAGACTGTCTCACACTCATTGCAAATGCTTACACACACATTTGCACACGTTCTTTCATCTATCGCTATCACTCGCACTTTTCTCTATCCTGCTCGTTGACCTACGTTCTCTGTCACAGGTATAAACACACACATACACGCACACACACACAAACACTCGCACTCGTTATGGACATTATTCAAGTCTCCAACCAGGCTGTTTACCAGTGTGAATCTGTAGCCCAAGTATGAAAAGGTTCATCTCTCAGCGAAGAGGCCGGTGTTTATTAGCCCTGCTTAATACAGGTTCTAGGCCTGGCTACCTGAGCGTCTCTGCAGCTCTTCTAAGCCTCCCTCCTGAGCCCCCAGAGAAAACTCAGGATCGATACGGGGAATTTCTCTCCCATTTACGTCTCCCTGCCCTACACCAGTGCTGTTTTCAATCTGTTGGCTTTTTTTTATTATTTTAACGCACTAATATGGATTTACAGGGCTTTTACTGAGGTTGTGGGTCACTGATCTAGAGGCTCAGCTAAGTGTTCATGTAGGTTTTAAGAGCAGCAGGACATTAGGCAGTAACCCCTGACAGACAATAGGGAGAGTTTGGGTAGACGTCTGCATCTGGTTTTTCAAGGTCGAAGCTGCTGTGACCTCCGCACTTTCTCGGCTTCCTCATTAGCAAACATTTGGTACCACCTGGTCAACATAAATTGGCATTAAATAATGTAGATGTTAACTTCCTTCTACGTGGAAGTTGTCTGACAATGGTTAGTTCGTGTCTACAAACGCATTTGTTAATGCTTATTGGAGTATGAATTAAAAAATGACAAATTTATCATTTTATCATATCATTTTTAATGATATCGAACCATTATAATTTTTTCCTGCACTTTGCTAATTTGTACTTAATCATTGATTAATACATTAGTTGAAGTATTTGTGTATTGATAATTAATTATAAGTTAGTTGATACTAATTAATATATGAAATACAAATGCATTTGTAAAGGATGACTAACTATATGTTTTTCCATCGATTTTCTGATTTGTACACAATTTCATTGGTTGTACTTTTACAGAGTTTGAAAATAAAGATGGATATAATGAGACCAAATACAATTCTATCAATATTTGAGCATTGGGCCCGACAGCACTTGTTTAAGGCTCTGATGTGTGATGTAATGAATATGTCAGTAGAATGTTCTTAACTGGGCAATACTGATGGTGTTACAATCACATCCCATAATGCAAAGCAATTGAACACTGACTTAGCATATTAAAAAAAAACTTACTCAAACTTGCTAAAAAAAAAAAGATACCTCAAATGGTTAAAAAATCCAATTTTAGGGGGAGGAGCCCTGCAGTGTCACTCTTCTCTACTAATTGCTGACAAAACATGTAAGCCACACCCTGCTGCAGGACATCGATCCTATCCACATAGCAGTTTTCAAGATGGTGATTCTAATGGTATTTTAATATTCTACAATGTAATCCATGAATAAAAAGTGCATGTGAAGTGTAGCCGGCGGTCTCTGCTTTAACCTCATATTCCTGACCAAGTTCAATGTCTCGGACTTCAGAGCCTAACAGTAAAATGAGTGTCCCACACATTCTCTCTCCGACTCGTCATATAGTGGTGCTACCTGACCAAGCGTCGATATACGACGCAAAAGGAGGCTTTAAGCATCCTTATTTGAAGCTTACAGTTAGGGTTCGGGTTAAGGGTCAGGGGTTCGGGGTAAGGTTTGATTTAAACTGGCATCAAATAAAGACGCCAAAAGCCTCCTTGCGTTGTATATTGACGCTTGGTCGGGTAGTGTCACTATATGACGCGTCGGGATGAGACTGTGCTCATGTGTCACAGTCCAAATACTTATGAGCTGCAGCTTGCGCACCAGGGGATTGCTTCGTAACGGTGTGTCTCAGATTTACTGCATGAAGCAGGCTTCAGCCTGCAAAGGCATGTTTGTGTCATCACAATCCTCCAATCCATGCAGAGAAGTGAGCTCCGTAGATTTCCCCTGTCCAAGTCCTCAGCATTTTTTCCCCCTTAACCTTAAGTGTCAGTGCCTTAAATGAAATGGCGACCAATGGCAGCTGACATTGGTGCAGTGGAGAAATTATTCCGAGCACTCGGCTCGGGACCCGTGCTTTGTAGGCTTAAATTGTTTGTGTCAGCCCTGGATTTGTCCGAGAATTTGATTTTAACAGCGTTTGTGTGTATGTGGAACAGACCATCAGGGACTTACTGCAGCTTCCAATTTAGCGCTCTCCGAATGCCTCGCATATGCACAGTGTGGAGCCTTCATAACGGGGTGTGTGTGTGTTTGTGTGTGTGTGAGAGAGAGAGAGTATTCTGTTTGAGTATAAAATCACATATACTGGGACTGAAATTCGCTGTGATTGTTCTCACAATGCATGTGAGAGAGGGAATGAGTGCATGCGTTTTGAAATACATGTATTAGAAACACAATTCACTGTGTGATGTCCTTAAAGTGTGTGTGTGTGTGTGTGTGTGTGTGCGTGCATGGGAGAGAGAGAAAGAGATTGAGGGAAAGAGTATGCATTTGGAACACTCATTGTGTGACATCTCGTAATTGTGAGTTTAAAGGAGAAATCAGGGCTGCCATTTTAAAAAAAGAACTAGCGTGTTTTGCGGAGGTAGAAACATGCACGTTGTGTTTGTTCACGCGGAAAATGCACCTTTCGCTCGTTCTGACACCGATAAACACTGTGTTGTGTTCTGTAGTCTGCCTGTGAGGCACAGTTAGGTAACCTCCCCGAATTTCACACAGTCTGAGAGGCGCTTCAAGGCGTCTACGTCGTGTCACCCGAGGTAGCGTGAGCTCACTGGCGTGTCAGCGCAGGAGCCGGACCGCGGGCGATCTGCATACAGTGTTCGCAACCTGTGGCCAGAATTCTGCTCCGTTTCCGAAGGCTTATTTCCTGGTCTGGATGAGAGATGTTGCTCATTAGCTAACACGTGAGCAGTTGGCTCAGGTGTAGGTAATAGGGGCAAAGTTTTCCCTCTAATACCATGGTAACTCTTCCGACAGGAAAAACTGGTAATATGTTTTTTTTTTTTTTTTGTGTGAGTCTGTAATGTCTGCCTCTGTGCTCATTTGTTAGATTAGTGTGTCGTTTGTAAGATAGAGAAATACTGAATGGATGAATCAAGTGAATTTTGAGACACTTTTACTGAGCTGGGCGAAGGTCAATAGATGTCGTCATAGTGACTTGGTCTGTTGTTTTTCTACATTTAGTGGTTACCAAAGGCAAGCAAAGATGGCCGCTAGTGTGGGCTCAGTGGGCATTTTTTTTTTTTTTTTTGGAGGAATGCGTTTGTGTGGGCTTGTGTGTGTGCGTGTGTGTGTATTTGTGTATTGTTGGCCTTGTATAGCTATACTTGTGAGAACCATTTCTTTGAACCATTTCTTGAGAATCCATAATTATTATGGTGACATTTAGAGTTTTGAAGACATTTTGGCATTTTGAGTGGTCCTCTCGGAGGATTACAGAGGATTACTGCTAATTGGTTAAAATCAGGCTTTCAGCTACAGTTTGGGTTCGGTGAAGGATAGGGTTACGCATAATTTGGTGATGGTTAGGGTTCAGGAAAGGCTGTGCAGAATGAATGTTAAGTCAATAGAATGTCCTGAGAAGTATAGCTAAACAAACATGGATGTGTAGGTATGTGAGCTAATGTATGTTCTGTAGCGATGAAGGATCGTGACTGCGAGAATGAGTCGGCAATCTTCAGTGTTAAAGTAAACGGTAATGATGTCAGATAAAGCCAGGCGTCGCTCTCCATCGAGAACCGAATGCTGCTTTTCTCCTTCATACTGATGTGTCAAACCTCTCATCAGGCCACTCGAGTCATTGCATGAGTTTCATTTACCTATCAACTCTGCCAGCTAATTTTGCAAATCAGTTTTACCTCTTTGGCTGAGGAATTAAGCCAATATAACAGGTGACTGGTACAAAAACCAGGGGAGGAATTTTACTTTGCAAACCCTGGATTGCCCACCTTGTGTCTTGGGGAAGTATGAAGTGAATATGTAGAGCCTGCAGCTGGTCCGTAGCCATATGGAGCTCCATCTCCAGCCCCACAGAGGAGTGAAACAGCTCTGTCTGGGAGAAAACACACACACACAGGGGGCCCAGATTCATTCATCAATGCAGAATATCGCTTATCCACTTAGAGAAAGGACCCCCTGGGTGAGAGACAACATATTGGCTATTAAAATTATAATTTCTCCTGATAGCTCATATGAGGCCTATCATTTGTAAAGAAGCATTTGAAAGTGATGGAATTTTTGGTGTGTTCGTTTGCTACTGTCTTGTGTTCCCAAGAAACTGGAGATATTCAATGAGATTCAAAAATATTTAGACGGTGACTTTTTTTTTTTTTTGCCGTTTAGCTTTGTATTCTAGCGCATTTAATTTTGATTGATTTTGATCAATGAATTTGAGGTTTTAATGTGCAGGGATATAAAACTATGTCAAATGAATCATGTAAGAATTGTGGGCTTCCATACACAGCAGCAGTGTAAAATTACAGACAGACTGCATAGAAACTGACATGAGTCAGTTTCCAATGTTTTTATTCCGTTTCATTTACTCTTTAGCATTATAACTCTCAAGGATCCAACCTCTAAACAGACTTCTTCACAGTACACTCAGTACATTACTTTTATTATTTTGAATTCTGTTTATTTGGCAGGTATTTGGCAGATGTTTTTTGTCCGTAGTGACACAAGGAGTACATACCAAAGGTTATTGCTGGCCACAGAACCATATTGGTGTCGAATGAGGTACAGTTTGCATAAATCGTCGGTTAATCCGTAACCATGGACATGGTTTACATAGTAAAATTAGGCTGCCAATAATTCAGAGGAGAACTAAAGAATTTGGTCACATAACTGCAGTACTTTTCCAATAGCCCAGCTCATGACATACTTTTGATATTACCCTAGGGTAATATCACTTTTGGAAAAATCTCAAATCTGAAAAAAATTGCTTTGGTAAATTGCGTTACATCCCGCTGTTTATACTTGGCCAAACTGAATAACGAGTGTAACGTTGGTTAAATCGGTATGGCTTGGCACTGTAGCAGGCTAGTTAAACGCCACTCACATAACTAAGATCATGTTATTTCGCTTGGTTGTGTGCACGCAATACTTTTTCAAAGCCATTATGTAACATTAGTTTGTTAGCTAGCAAGCTCACGTTAGCTAACTACTCAGTTGACTGAATTTACAAATTGTTGCTTGTTCAGCCGCAAATGTCTGTGACTCAGAGACTGACCAAGCAGAGTGATGTAGTTACCGCAGTGCTAACATACAGTGGGCGCTAATGGCTAAAGCTCACAACAAAGGCAAGATTTACTTAACCCTTAACTCATAACTTTCATATGACAAGCCAACTCGTGTAAGATCCTTTATTTATGACACAGTAGATGTGTCAGCCAGATGACCCGACACCCCTTCACGTCATACCCGGAGTTGAACTGTTCCCAGCGTCAGCATCTTTATTATGAGTTTAAAAAATTAAACAATAAATGAATAAATACAGATGAAGCGTTTTTTTGAAAAGTGTTTTGGTCGCGTCTGAACCTCGCATCTCATGATTCTTTCCTTATTCTCTCCCTGACCGCATTACAGGACAAAGTCTTCATGGGAAGTCAATTTAGGGCGATCTCTCGGTTGTCAGGATTTCCTGACAGCGTTGTTTTTCAGAGTGGCAAAAAATGTAATGTGTACTGCTGTCGTTTCGGAGTATTTCAGCCACGAGAACTATGCAGTCTGCACTGCTGAACTAGGCTGTCTGTTCTTGTCTCGCGCAAATGTTTGCTGCTTCTTAGTGTTCTGGTTCGAGCCTCCCGTCTGCCAGCTCCTAAAGGAGCTCTTTTTGATTGCTACGCTTGTAGACCTGTGTTCAGTGAATGTACTACAAAATGCAACCGCCCGAGTAGCAGATACGCAGCACTAAAACAGGGGAATGGTTTCTGTGACATATTTTTGATTTCAGTCCACCGAGCTGTACGGTTTTCAAGTGCAGATAATAAAAGCCCCTTGTTTGTATTCTTAGGTACGGCAAATATAACTCTGATTAATTTTTCTTTTTTTTTTTTTTTTTTGCCCAAAAGAGTGCGCTCTTTAAGCGGCATGCCGTGTAGTTGATATTGGCAATCAACCAAAAATGGCTTTTTTAAGCAGGAACACACAGCTCAGTTGCGAAGTGCATTCGTACTTTTAATTCCTGCGATATGGAGAAACTGCTTAGTCTAATCTGCAGTAAGTCGCTTCAGATAAAAGCAGCAGGGAAAGAGCAGTAATGTTAAATGAGCTTTCATAAAAATGAATACAGAGTACTTCACCTGATTATGATTCTCAGGCAATTGATGTGACCGATTATGCTTTTGCTATAAAAACAGACGGCAACATGGCGTTATCAACAGTAAAAAAAAAAAAAAAAGCTGTAATGCGAAGTTGAAAAAGAGTGTAGAGGATGGCTGTTTGTGAGTTTGCAGTGATCTGAGGATCCCATGCTGGGTTGACGGTAGCAGGTAGTTTGCCTTGAAGCTGGGCGCCATTTCGAGAGTTTATTAAAATTTGACATTTCAGAATCTTCCGGTTGCAGGGACTGGGCAGAGCATGGGAGGGGCTTTTTGTGCGGGAGAGCACTTTCAGAGTCGGCTTTTAAGAGCTTTCCGCTTTTTCCGAGCTTCTTTTATAGGCTTTTTCCGAGTTCGAATTCAATTAGAGGGGATCCATCTCCCTTTTTCTTCAATTCCACACCCCCATACAACCCTACCCCCACGCCACCCAGTGAAAGCGTACAAATTGCCTGTCCAATGCTTTTGCTGAGCTGGGAATATCATTCAGGGCAGGGAATAGTGCCCACCTCCAGGTTCTCGTCTCGGCTGTAGTAGTGTCTCAGGTGGCATTCTCTCTTCACACGCTCAGGCTAATGTGCCCAAAGACGACACTGTCACGACTCCACCAGGTCTTGGTGAGGCTCGTTGGGTACAGATGAGCTAAAGTTTGGATCTCAGTCAATATCTTCTGCATCTTTTCCCAATTTTTTTTTTCTGTCCTTCTCTGTAAGAGGGTCTGGTCACGGAGGAAAATCGAAGTGCGCGTGGTCAAGGGAAAACATTTAGCGTAAGAGGGACACTCGCTGAGGCCAATGCCGTCAATAAATGAAATGTGATGCAGTCTGCGGTCTGTGTGCTGCAGAGAGCTCATCTCTTTCATTCGGGAGCCCACTTCTTGACGACCAGAGTCTGAACTGGCAGAACGTACACTCTATCGGTAATAACCTCGACTCTGAAAGCACCGGCTCCTCTGCGCCCTCAGTCCTGCCACAGAATCAGTCCCCGCACTGCGCTGTACAAGCTTTCATCCCGCGTCGCATTAGTGGCTTCTGAACAGTGAGAGACTGTGTATGGTTTGGAGAGGTAAATGGAAAAGAGGTTCCCCGTATCGATCCGGCACTTTCCTGTGGGTGTTGTTTTCGATGGGTAGGTAGTCAGGGCTGGAAGGTGTTTAATGCCAAGATAACTCACCGGAGCGATTTCACTGACAAATACACCTATCACACTTGGGCCTTGGAGTCAGTCTGGTAAACAGCCAGGTAGAGGACTCAAGTACTGCCCATAGGGTGCGTTTGTGAGAGTGTGTGTGTGTGTGTGGGTGCACGCCTGTGTTTGCATGTATGCACATGGGTACGTGTGGTTGGGTTCATCCCAGGAATCTCAACATTGTCTTTCTTCGGCGCACACACAGACACTGTTCCCTTGTCGTGCAATTTCTTTTCTGATTCAGAAGTGATGTCATCCTTTGAAATACATCCTGGGGAGCTGGTTTATCGTCATCCTCCATTTTAGGTCTTCTTTATGATTGTCTTCCATTCTGGCTCTCCTTCCTCAGCAGTCATGTGTGCTTTAACCTCGCCAAAGCATAATTTTACTATGCTGCCAGACTTGTTAGCATTTTCTGCTTCATTTGCGCTAGTCTTTAAACTCAAGACCTATTCCCTCTTCTCTGCTGTTAAAAATGCTGGTGTTGTGCCTGGAAATAAGTGGGTTTTCATCTATTCATATTCTGTCCCCCTTCTTAGCTTTAGAGGAAATGAAATCTTTGCATGCCCCAGTTGAAATGTCAAGCTTTTAAACTGTGAAGTCAGAAAGGACAAAAACATAAATGTCACAATTTTTCCATTTTTAACGTAACCCCACAACTAACTAAAATCAAGAGGGAAAAAGCAAATGGTTAATAATTCAACAAAGCTAAAATAAAAATAGACCATACCTTAATTGCATATTAGAGCACACCTGCTCATAAGGGGTGGGGGTGTTCAAAGTTAACAGAAGTGTGACTTGGTTAATTATGCAAAAACAGGGGACATCAGGAAGGGGACAAACATATATTCACTAAATAAGCGCACTCTTGCAATCAGTAAAAGTAGTATTGATCAAACCCAAGTTGAAGTCAGCTGTTGCGCAGAGATTTGCTTGAAACTGGCTGCATTGCGCTGGAAGACCCATGCTCCACAAGGAGCCGCTAAAAAAGAAAACTGTGGGATCTTATTGTTGAAAAGTACAAACCAGGAGATGGTTATTAAGGAGTGTCGAAGGCATTGGATGTGCCATGGGTGTGCAGAATTTTTATATAAACCGTAGGCACGGAAAACAGCAACTTTGTCTCTTATTAGCGCCAGAGGCTTACAGCAACCGTGACATTCGCACAGTGACTCATCCGCGGTAGCAGGTAGCGGTTCTTTGAAACAGAGCCCTGCGGTGAGGCTTAACTTCAGGAAAATGAACGCGTAATCAAAGGGGAGCGGGGAAAAATTGGAGCCCGGGCTGTAGAGCCGGCAGGGTGGGACACGGTAAATGGTGTATTAGAATTGTTCCGGGGGGTTACGGGATTGAGTCCCAGGAGGGGCACAGTCATTTTTGTCCTTAAAGCATGAGTTCCTAGGGTAAACGTCAAGAGCTATGAGCAGGACGCAGGGCTGGGGAAAGGCTGTGCGAGTCACTCATTGCGCGAGAGAGACTAATGCCCTGTGATTTCCCTGCAGAGCTTGGCTGCTTACCTTTTTTCTCCACAAACCCTTTGTGTGTGTTCCGGGCATCAGTGTAGCACAGAATATGTACACACAAGTGCACTCACACGATTCTCATAATCGACCATGTACACAAACTCATACAGGCTTGCTGGGAACCGCACTCTTACTCGCACATGCTGGCTTTCAAGTCAATTCAATTCAATTCAGTTCAATTCAACTGAAGTCTATATTGTCATTGTGAAACACAGTGAAACAGCAAAGCATGTTCCTCAGCATCGTTATTGCAAAATAAGATAAAAGCAGTCATAAATAAGACAAAAATGGCAATCAGAATAAGATAAAATTGGTATTAAATATACAAAATAAGATTTTCATTTGCAAATATGTATTTACAACATAGAATAAAAGCGAGAATAAACACGTATAGAGAGGCAGCAACTTCACGTACGCTTACTTGCACACACACTCTTTCTCACAGACATACACATCCTCTCTCACACGCACTCACTCGAACACACATGCACTCACACTGTCACGCACAGATGCATGAAGACCCACGCATAATCACACAATTTTTCACATAATGATGCACGCATATGCGCATACTCTCACAATTCCTCACACACCCACTCTCGCACACATACACAGATGCACACACACGTGCATACTCAGACGCACACGCGTTCACGTTCAGACACACTCACACAAACTCACACATGCACACACTCTCACACGCGTGCGCACACACACACACACGAAAGACCGTAGACCCGTAACTAGAAGTCCCCATTGTAACCCACTTTTTAAATTATATGCTAATGCACCTGACCGCTGAGGAGTGCTTGGTATAATATTGACAGATGGAATGAAGCAGATTAATTGTGTCCTCATGCAGTGCAGTAATTTAAAAGGCATACTATGTGGCATTTTTAGCCTTAATTACGTACTCAATTTACAACCAAGAAATGCCATCCTTAACCCGCCTTCATTTTCTTAATTTAAATTCTATTTTGCATTTTTATCCTTGTAGCTAAGTTGCTTTCTGCTTCGGAGCGAAAGCAATCGCAAGGCTGTCTCTGGTTATTGTCGGAGCCCTGCTTTGCTGTTGTCAACATTTACTTCCTCACCTCTACAGGCTCTATGTTGTATTTACACCTGCTTTTTCTCTCAGATACTGGAACGCCATGCTCAGAAATGTCCCAAACACATTCTGAAATTACAAATGCAGGGCACGAAGTGTGAGTTCAACTAAGTTGTGCAAAGACAGAAACTACTTGTGTATCATAGTTGAGATATACTGCACTGAACCCATTGGGGTAATTTGTCCTCTGCTTTTTGCCCATCTCAGTTACTTTAGTGCAGTGAGCAGCCACAGTGCAGCACCCAGGGACCAACTTCTGTTCTAAAGTCAGAGCCTTGGTCCGGGGCACTGGTAGGAGTGTTCCTATGATGCGTGTATTTTTGAGAGAGATGAGCCATAAAGTTATAGTATGTAGTGGAGAAAAATGTTTGTTTGAACGCAAAAAAATATTTTTCCTGTCCGGATTTCAATGGTGCTAAAATAACTCTTGATGGTAGGGGGGAGGTATGGAGAGGTGGATGCTGGGATTTGTAGGCAGCCTCTGTTCTACAGATGATAAGGGAGGGGGGTCATCAGTAGTTGGCATGAGATGGGTGGCCTTATGGCCCATAATAGCTGTTTTGCAGGACGAAATAATGCATGTTTGGATGGAAGTGAATAAATGAAATAAAATAGCTATAAGTGCATCACCTGACAAGAGGGTAGGAGTAATTCCAAGCAATTGGTCTCAGTCTGGAAATTATTCAGTCAGTGTAAGGGTTCCCATAATACAGGGAGGGTTGTAAGCATTTGGACAGATAGAACTTTAAAGGGCTGTAAATTCTATGTGGTGCATTAAGTGTGGATTGTAAAATACCCTAAAGTTAAAGCTGACAATCTGGAGCAGTAATTTGAGGGTACATACTGTATAGCCATATTCTGTGAACCATGTAGGAATCTAGCCTCCGTTGCAGACGTTTTATGCGGTTCGCGTCCGTCTCACACTAGTATCTGTGCACTCGAGCCAGGTTTTGTGTTCAGAGAAACACTGAAATTTCTAGAGCTAGCTAATTACATATGCACATCCTGTTGTCGGAGCCTGTGAGGGAAGCAAACCACATAAGACGTCTGCAACGAAGACGAACCAACACTCACGTTGAAAATGTTTTAAAGGAGAAATTTCTCCTGGTTTCTTCGGTGTTGTAGTTTTCTCGAGCGCGAGTTCTTTAGCAAGTCCTTTAGCTGTAGAGCTGATCACTTCAATCAGCGCTTCAGTAAGCAGATGGTTGACACTGGGCTGGTCGCTATCATTGTAAAGTCACTTGATTTATTTTATGGTCGCATCCACTTGGCTTTTTATTCTTGATAGCTTTTCTAATAAATGATGGCATGTTGTACGACACTCAAACGGTTCACTTGAGGAATATACAGCAGTATTTACGAAAAGAACAGTGCTTATAATTGAAGGAACATGGAGTTGGCTTTTTTATGTACACGTATTTTCTCTTTCTTTGATCTGGTTCTTATTTATCAAAACAAATGACATTATCAACAAGTTTTTAGGTGTTTCTGTACCCACAATTTTTGTTATTAATATTTGACAGGGGAAACTGGAAAGGAAAATCACAAAAACATGCATTCTGAATCGCTTATTTTGCACAATGCCATTACGTCACAGAACACAAAACCTTGCTCGAGTTTGCAGACAGGTGTGTCAGGGAAGTGAACGACATAGGGCGTCTGCAACGGAGGCTAGAGGGAATTATGTGTTACCCTCTTCGCTTTAAAATGCTTTTTAAATCTGGCATATACCTTAGTGTTTCACATATCTCAGGTTTGCTTGCATTAGTTTATTTTAGAAGAGTTATAGCCCTGTGTAATTTCTCGTGTTCTATCATGCTAATGGTTTTTGCTTTTTATACAGTTATGGCAGTTGGTGTCAAGTGCTTGATTATGTCTACAAAACCAGTGAAGTTGGCACGTTATGTAAATCGTAGATAAAAATAGAATACAATGATTTACAAATCCTTTTCAACTTATATTCAATTGAATACACTGCAAAGACAAGATGTTTAATGTTCAAACTGAGAAACTTTTTTTTTTTTTTGCAAATAATCATTAACCTAGAATTTAAAGGCAGCAACACATTGCAAAAAAGTTGGCACAGGGGCCTTTTTACCACTGTGTTACATCACCTTTCCTTTTAACGACACTCAGTAAACATTTGGGAACTGAGGAGACCAATTTTTGAAGCTTTTCAGGTGGAACTCTTTCCCATTCTTGCTTGATGTACAGCTTAAGTTGTTCAACAGTCCGGGGTCTCCGTTGTCGTATTTTACGCTTCATAATCGCCACACATTTTCAATGGGAGACAGGTCTGGACTACAGGCAGGCCAGTCTAGTACCGCACTCTTTTACTACGGAGCCATGCTGTTGTAACACGTGCAGAATGTGGCTTGGCATTGTCTTGCTGAAATAAGCAGGGGCGTCCATGAAAAAGACGTTGCTTGGATGGCAACATATGTTGCTCCAAAACCTGTATGTACCTTTCAGCATAAATGGTGCCTTCACATATGTGTAAGTTGCCCATGCCTTGGGCACTAATACACCCCATACCATCACAGATGCTGGCTTTTGAACTTTGCGCCTATAACAGTCTGGATGGTTCTTTTCCTCTTTGGTCCGGAGGACGACGGCGTCCACAGTTTCCAAAAACAATTTGAAATGTGGACTCGTCAGACCACAGAACACTTTTCCACTTTGCATCAGTCCATCTTAGATGAGCTTGGGCCCATGAAGCCGGCGCGTTTCTGGGTGCTGTTGATAAATGGCTTTCGCTTTGCCTTGTAGAGTTTTAACTTGCACTTGCAAATGTAGCGACGAACTGTAGTTACTGACAGTGGTTTTCTGAAGTGTTCCTGAGCCCATGTGCTGATGTCCTTTACACACTGATGTCGGTTTTTGATGCAGTACCGCCTAAGGGATCAAAGGTCACGGGCATTCAATGTTGGTTTTCGGCCTTGTCGCTTACGTGCAGTGATTTCTCCAGATTCTCTGAACCTTTTGACGATATTACGGACCGTAGATGATGAAATCCCTAAATTTCTTGCAATAGCTCGTTGAGGAATGTTGTTTTTAAACTGTTCGACAATCAGCTCACGCATTTGTTCACTAAGTGGTGACCCTCGCCCCATCCTTGTTTGTGAATGACTGAGCATTTCAGGGAAGCTGCTTTTATACCCAATCATGGCACCCACCTGTTCCCAATTAGCCCGTTCACCTGTGGGATGTTCCAAATAAGTGTTTGATGAGCATTCCTCAACTCTCTCAGTCTTTTTTGCCACTTGTGCCAGCTTTTTTGAAACATGTTGCAGGCATCAAATTCCAAATGAGCTAATATTTGCAAAAAATTACGAAGTTTACCTGTTCGAACATTAAGTAACTTGTCTTTGCAGTGTATTCAATTGAATATAGGTTGAATAGGATTTGCAAATCATTGTATTCTGTTTTTATTTACGATTTACACAACGTGCCAACTTCACTGGTTTTGGGTTTTGTACATAGGGAGATGGTACTTGTCATCTAAGATGGTCATTCATAGAAATATGGCATTTCAGAAATATGAAACTGCAGGTGTTATTTTGCTTTCAGAGCGCCCTTGTTTTATACACATCTGCTGACCTGCCTTTACTTGGTTCGACTTGACATGACAGCCCAGCATGGCTGGGATCCACATTTCCATTGCAACAGGGCAATGAAAATGACTTGACGCTTGAAGGCGTGTCCTTAACTGATGGCAGACTTATCGTTCATTGATGATGTTTAAAATCCACACCCTAACCATCATTTAATATTGCACTGTGCTTGCTTCTGCAAATTAAGCCAAGAAAAGTACCCTCAGGTCATCTTACCCTTATAAAAATTTACTATAGTTAACTAAAGTTTACTACAGTAAAATTGATGTAAACTATAGTAAACTACACTTTACTGCAGTAAACTATAGTTTGTTGCAAATACTGTATACTGTAGTAATTGAATATCATTGCTATAGTTTACTATAGTAGACTTTGGCTTTTGTGATTTACTTTAGCATCACTATAGTAAACTACAGAGTTACTATAGTATATCTATAGTAATTTCGCAAAAATACCACAGTTTCTATAGAAAGCTATAGTATTTTTACTGTAGTATTTTGTGGTAATTTTTCATAAGGGTACCTTCCTAGCTTGGCTTGTTTGTGATCACAAGACATGGACAGTTTTTGTTTCGAGAGATTAATTGAAATGGTAACCATTAATGAAGGTGGACTAACTTAGCGGCTTACTTGTAGATTATGTAGTGTTGGCTAGACTGAGTTGATGTTATACTGCAAGCTATGTATGCAGTTGCGTATTGCATTATTCTTTAAATTATATAGCAATCTAGCTAATGCTAAGAAAAATCTTCAAAGTACTAGAATGGGAAGGTGATTAAATCAATTGAAGAACAGGAACTGTATAAATGTTAAATAAAAAGACAAACAATAACATGAATAAACCCCAGTTAATTCAGTGCTATAAAAACTGAAGATGAGTCCCAACAGTGTGGCGATTAAAAGCTAAACAATTGGGCATCTCGGCTGTGTATAGCTGACCAAGTATTATAGTAATAACACAAAATTGATTGAGCAATCTGGTTGAATTGAGTAGGATATGTGATGTAATTTTACCAAAAAAAAAAAAATACATATACATACATAAGGGTCTGTCTCAGAAACTGGGCCCATCAGTGGGTACCCCTCTAGAAATACTTGTAGTTAATAAAATGTTTTGTTTTGAATGGTGGCGTTTGTTTTTATTTGAAATATGATAATCAAATAAATAGTAAACACAAAAGTGGGTAGTTTAAGTGAATATTACATTCTGTGATTGGAAAAAAATAAACAAAATTCGTTGCAAAATGGCTGCTTGTACCGTGACATGGAAAAGGATGAATTACATTTCTGTTGCCTGAAATATTTGTGGTCCACTATAACATTCACAATTTTCATATAAGTTATCTTATTTAATTACTTTACACAATGAAATATTGATGTTTCCACATAATCATGTGAGTAATGTTAAAACCTTCGACGTAACATTTGATCACTTTCGTAACGCCTTTTTTCCGACCAGTCTTACCCAACGAATGTGAGTTTATTTACTCAAATGAGGAGCCTCAATGTCATATTATATACGTCATCCAAATTGTAATTGAAAATCACTACACCTCATGGAATTTAACCCTCTATTAACCAAACCCATTTCCAATTTTGTAAAAATCATTTCCCTAGGCAAATATGTTGATTATGGGCCAATATTTGGAAAAATAGTAAAAAAAAAAAATTAAAATTTTTTTCAAAATTAAAATTAAAATTTTTTTTTTTTTAATTTTAAAATTTTAACTTGACGGACCATTCAAGTTATTCTCAAATGTTTATTTGGCAATAAGAAACAAAACCAGCAGGGCGTCCAGGCTGTTAACCCTTTCACTTTATGTAGCAGATATGCTACGGTGGTTAATGGAGGGTTAAGTTATAATCGAGCAATTTTGTCTTTCGTAGCAGGTTCTGAAAGTATGTGTTCCGTGTATGTTTCCTAGATATTATGTTACGACAGTAGACCATCTTTCCCGTATTAAAAAGGATATATAATTATTAGGTGATAATTTCTCACTGTAAGGTGTCCCTTTTTTTGCGCGGAAGGATATCAATTAACATTATGTGTGTCTAGACTGGAATTTCCCCTCACGAGAGGTCATGTTTGTATATATTTCCGCACGTAAGGTGGCTGTTTACGCGAGTGATATCGGCGGTTATAAAGTTGGTCTGCGACAATATTCACACGTTAAAGGTGAGTTTTTCACTTGTTATTTTTAAATTTCCACTACATATATGGAACAACAGTGCTTATTTTTTCATTTTGCTTCCTTGTTTTTATTGTTTACTTATTTATATCTGGAATAAAAACGTATTCGACTTGACTGTCGAAACTATCTAGCTGTTCGTTTTATGTCAGTGTCAGATTGATTTTGAGATCACTGGCTATTACATTGAGCACACGTCGAATAATATAAGCCTTAATAAGTAACGTTTAACGACCATAAGACCTACCTATGAGTAATACGTTGATGATGTTTCTTTGTCACGTTAGTGATGACAAAGTGTATTACTCAATAATTGACATTGGCTTTGCATAATGATTTCAAATATACATGTCTATATATCAATATCTTCACTTATAATCTAGTGCAAAAAAAGGTTGTACCTCTAGGACCATCTGCACACACAAAAAAATAAACCCAAGAAAAAAGATGAATATTGATGGACCTCTGAACTTATGATTAAATTTAAAGAGAATAATGATAACAATGTTGACTATATATTTTACTTTAATGTCTTTCTACCAATGAAACAAAAATATGTACAACAAAAATGATATAATCATTATTAAATAGACTTTTTCATTCCATTTTCGTTTCCATGTTACGCGAGTGATCTGCTAACACGTCATTAATGTTTTCCACATTGCTAGTCATATAAAACAAGATGCTATGTTTTTCTTATTAAACATGAAAGAAGACCCCTAGAGGTATATATAAATACCTAAAAACATTATGTTTTTTAAAATTAATTTTTTAAAACTAATGTCACAATTGAGATTCCAGATTCTGAGACGGACCCATATATATATATATATATATATATATATATATCAGTGGTGATCACTGGTGGCTGGTGACCTGGCGACAGGGGAGGCTCAAACCCATCTCTTGAAAATAAAGATTCGTCATTTGAAACGTCTTTAAGCAATTCCATTGCTTCCAATGATCTTATTTCATTTAAACAGTTTAAACAATCATGAAACGCATGCATTTCTTCCAACCCCTGAGTAAAGAAAAACTTGAGAAGTCCGGAGTCATAATGCAGGTGAAACTGATAAACCTCCATGCACAAGGACTTCAATTCCACGCGAGAATCTCTTACATATGCGTTGATTGAATAATTGCTGACTACAGCAGGGGAAAGTGCCACTAAAACTCACGCAGAATGCGTGAGAGTTGACAGGTGTGCGTTATTAATGAAAACTGACCACACCTGGTAATGTTGAGAGTTTTCGGAGCTTTTGTAATAGTAATTTAAATAAATAATTGAAAACAGGTCATGACCTATCATTATTTTCAAGGGATGGATATTTTTAACGCTAAAATATAATTATTGTTGTTATCCTCGGATTTTCGAATTCACTGCTTTACAAAAAAGCAGAAAAAATAGTTAAGCACATTATTATATTTTGATTAAGATGCCAAAAAACAGT
Source organism: Gymnothorax javanicus (assembly GCA_029692085.1). NCBI lineage: Eukaryota > Metazoa > Chordata > Actinopteri > Anguilliformes > Muraenidae > Gymnothorax > Gymnothorax javanicus. The sequence continues at coordinate 25,056,642 of CM056196.1, forward strand.
CATTTTCTAGCATTCCTGAACATAAAAATGAGTTTTCGTGGTTGAATGCAAGAATGCAAGCTGTTGTCAAGGCCAAAGGAGGCCATACAAAATATTAAGTTTTTTTGGTTTTTATGTGTGAATAAGGACCTATTTAGTTGTTTCATTTTGTTATTTGCCAAAGAAATAACCATATAATTTTTAGATTTCAACAAGTTTTTGACAGATTTCTAAAATATTTGTGTTTTCTCGTTTCTATGACAGGTGGTCTAATAAATTTGTTAAGCACTATATATATATATATATATATATATATAAATATATATGTGTGTGTGTAGTGGTTGATGAGCAGGCCCTCTGATGCCACGAGGAATTCCTCTGCGTCCTTGCTGCCAGATCACCTCAGGTTGAGTCATTCTTGTAACCCTGTATCACACAGATTATGTCGAACTCGCTGGGTTGTTGGATTTAGATGCTTCCCTGCTCCGGCTCACGGGGAGATTTGTCGGAATGACAGGCCACTGCCCATCACAGACCCTGTCAGAAAATAAATGGAATCATTGGGGCTGTGTCACTCATACATTCACCACACAGAACTATCCCACCAAGTTACTCTGCCCTCAGTTCTTTTTAGGTTACATTTTCCTGCTAAATGAACTTTACTGTCCTGGGATTAATAATAAAAATACATCTATACAAATACATATATATCTAAAAAAGTTTTGAGAACACCCTTGGTTACTCTTTGGGAAAATCTCAAAAGGACAATCAATACGAGATAAAGTTTGACAAAGATATAACATTATACACATAACAAAGCAATGAAGGAAAGTTCATATGCTGTATAGATGCGCACGGATGCACACATTGGTATTTGGAAGTTTATGAATGATGGAATTACAGCCCTTAAAAATTGTGTGACACTCCAAGTACTTATGGACTTACAGTATTATGTATTGAGCTTTTATCCACAACTTTTCCAATGACGTCACTCTATCAGGTGTCACTTTATTCATACTCAAAATACACTCAAAGAAAATATAATTTTCTGATCTAATAAAGTTTCAGAATATAATTTGGCTGCATCTATTTCTGTAAAAGGGGCCATTTTTAATATAAAGCAAATAAAATTTAATATGGAACATAAACTGAATTCATTCTCAGAAGATATTGATACCTCACCGTCACCTACTATTGCAGCTTTCAATGATGTGTAATGCAATAAACCAGTCTTTGTGGGACATTTGATATGCATACAATATTAATATTGAGGGGGCGGGTGTCATTCATCAGAAATTGTGCATCTATTAATCTGTGCACACATCCCTATATTTTTAAATTACTTCGGAGGTACTATTTGAGATTTGCAAAAGTGTGTTTTTATAAAGGTTAGAGATGCGACTGTAAGGAGCTTATTTTGTTTTCAGAATGAGAAACATTGGCGCTGGAGATGTATTACGTTTTTTCTGCATAATTTAATACTCCCTTATTCAGATGAACCAGATGAATGGATGAATAAATAAATGCTAATCCCGATTAATATTCCTCGAAGGATCAAATTAACATATTTACAGCATGATGCTCAAGTAATTATTCTATGAATTTAAAGTCCATTGTAAGTCCTCTGTTTAATCTAGGTCATATTTTTAATTAGTACAACTAAAGGTTTTTTTTATGTAAAATAAGATTCAGCGGTACAGAATGCCAGTAAACTGCTGATAAACGTGCACAATGACTAATCTAGGCCAGGCTGATTTGATGTAAAGTTTCTGACAAGTTAAAGCACCAGCAGTGGTGCTTCTACCACAGAGAAGCGCTTTTAAGATCACTTTTTAAAATCTTGACTATCTGGCTTTTATCGAACAAGGAATCTCTGTTTTTGTGTGCATGTGTGTCATTTGCATATCTCCAGTCATTCACCCGATCTACTTCAGACTTAGCGCATATTGCTGAGGTCCCAAAGATGTAGTGTCAAATTGGGTGCAATTTGGACACATTGCATTACATTACTAGTACTTAACTGACGCTGTTATCCAGAGCGACGCACAAAAGTGCAAAAGTTTGGTGCAAAAGTGCTGAGCTCCACGGAGGCAAGTTAAAGGGCTAATAGATGAAGTGACATGAGTAACGCTAGCTAATAGATCAAGTGACATGAGTAACACTAAGTGCAACTGTAAAAAAAATTGAACGAACAGTAGCCAACAGAAAGAAACCAGTGAAGTTAACAAAAGAACTAAACGACAACAATCAAGCATCTTGGGCCGTGACATTAGGAGAGTTCCACTGAGGGCAGTGAAGAAGGGGTGGAGTCTGAAGAGGTGGGTTTCCAGGCTGCGCCGACAATGCTCAAGGACTCTGATGTTCTGACACGCGACACCATCAATAATAATGCATTTTGAATACGCAAGTGAACAGCATTCTGTACAGAAACATGAGCGGGATTCAGGGCTCTGAGGACTTAGTTGAGAATGTCGTCACTTATGTTCACAGTGAGCCTTTGCGGGCCGTGACTGATAGACTACGGGTCATTTTTGCTGCTGGATTTTGGATACCTGCGTTATAGTTTTGAACAAGCCTTGCATTTGTCTTTGAAAAATATGTGTTTTTGATTCATGGTTCTGAGGGCAAAATGGGCCATAGCCCTTTAATAACTGTTTGTGAAAATCGTGAATGTGGGTGTGGCGTTTACTGGCGACTTCGGCACGATGGGATTTGAACTGGAATTCAGGTGAAGCGGAAGATTCCGTTGGCCTCCGCTGAATTCCTCCGCTGTCGACACTCAGAACATCAAAGCCGTGCCCGTGGCAGTGTGTGCTGCCGTGGTTTCAAGGAATCATTGAATAAATTATGGAAGTCTGTGCAGATGTTGTTTTTTTTCCTTTGAGATATTGTGATCGCATCCTAATGTGATACCTGGGGCTGAGAGGATACAGTGATGATGCTGGTTCATGAGGGTGGTTCTTGAAGCTTGTTCATGAGACTGGTTCACGCAGCTGGTTCATGAGGCCGGTTAAAAATGTTGATTCATGGGGCTGATTCGCTGGTTCACGAGGTGATTCGTGAGGCTGTTTCATGGTTCTTGTTCATGTTGCTGGCCCACGAGCCTACTTTTATCCTAGTTAGATACCTGGGGCCAAGAGAATAAAGTGACGAGGCTGGTTCCTGAGGCTGGTGCTCCAGCCTGGTTCTTGTGGCTGTTTATGAAGCTGGTTCATAAGGCTGTCTCATGAGGCTGTTCCATAAGGGAGGTGTACCTTGCTGATTCATGAAGTAAGGTCATGAGGCTGGTTTGTGAGGCTGTTTCTTGAGGCTCATTCACAAGGCTATTCCAGGCTGTTTCATGAGGATGGTTTATGAGGGTGGTTCATAGTCCTGGTTCATTTTGCTGGTCGACAAGCCAGCTTTGTTTTCTCTGTGTTCATTGAGTTCACTCACTCACACACACACACACTGATAAACAAGCTCACACAAGCACTCGCGCACAGGCACACAAGCACTCACGTACAGGCAACAGTGGTCGCACAAATGCCTCAGTAGGTTGCAAGATGGCTTCCTGCTGCGTATGACTAAAGACTACTAGTCTGTGGTGCCTTTGCCTCCAGCACATCCTCATGTGTTGGTCCTTCATCATGTGCTGTGTCATTTATCAGTGAGTAGCACAAAATGAAAACATTACTGTGTCATCGGCTTGCTCAGTATATAGGTCAGGAGCTTGTCATTGTAGATTAGCCCGCCAGTGTAGCCCTCTCTATTTGGTGAGCTAGTGTGCGGTGTTATCCGTGGAATGAAAGATTACCTCTCCAGTTCTCTTCAGAGTCAAATGGTGGAGCTCGGAGGTGACTGGGAATAATCCACCGCACTGCAGTCCGTGGGAGGGGGTTTTAACTGGAGTTGAAGTCCAATTTATGACAAAGTGTGGTGAGATACACAAAGCATTGAGAGATGGCAGATGATAATGATTCAACCTCGAGAGTTCTGACAGAACGCTGTCACTCCACATTTTGCAAATGCGCTGCATGAAAAGTGCATGCTGCTGCTATGGCAACCAGCTTCTCCCGAAACCTGTCAATTCAGCTAGCTTAGCTATACAAACAAAACAGTCTTCATTTATAAATAAAGAAGGAAAACACTACCCTATAGAGTGAACTGGCATCGCTGCCTTGCCAATTAAACTCTGCGCCTTCTCCTCTAGAACTTCATAAAGTTATAAATGCCATTCCGAAGGAATTACTCGTATTAGTTTGTGGTCATTTCCAAACAAATTATTCCAAGTTTATCACCAATGTCAATCACAGGTTTACCTTTTGTTTGACAAAGTCTGTGACAGTGAATTAATCTGTCGCTGTTTTATGGAAGATCTCTTGGCTTTGCACAAAAACTACCATTTCATTTTTGTTGTTTATTTGCCCAAGCAACAGTACTTGAGCTTAGAAACCACTTTCTCTCTTTTCCTGTCCCCTCAAGAGCTGAAGATGTTTATCAAAAATTTGAATATTCACCCCTCTGGTGAATTACTACAACTCTCCTTCAAACGAGAGCTAAATATTTATACCTTGTATAAAGAGGTCATTGAAGATCCTGATCATCAAGACTTGTAATTTATTATTCCTTTGAATGCTTGCAAGTTTCTTTAACTGACTTCACTCATAACAGATGTGCTTCGAGGTTTACATAATGAGCTTGCTTACATCTGTCTAGCTAACTAGTTATCAACATAAATTGTCCCTAAATGGTTTGGGATCATAGAAAAAATAATAAGAATTTTCAAATTGTGTAGTTGGTGAAGTATCTGGTTTTATAGTTTTTATGTCCAGTTTTATTGTCTATCATTGATTGCTCTTTGAATTTTAAAGTAGCATGATAGTGGTAATTGATGGAGACATGAAATACCTATATCCCATTTCTTTACTGCCATGAACTATTTATCTGAATTTGTTTTTCATGTTCAGGTGTCGCTATGCTGTGAAAATCTATGCACTAAGTTAAGTGAAATGTGTAACAAAGAAAATATAACCCTCCTGCCCAGGGTACCAGTTGTTTAACAATCTACCTCAACATGTGTTGAATTCCTCTAAACTGATTTTGCTAACCTCGCTTGCATCCTTCCAGCAAAATGGAGAACTTTTCTCAGTCAGCGCATTGTGGTTTGGAGGGTGGATGTTAAGAGAGGAATTGATTTTGAAGATATGGCAATAATTACATTCCGTGAACTGAACAAGTGGATTCCACTGTTAAAGAAAATAACTGCGGCCTGGGATTAGACAGCCTTAATCAAGGTCAGACGTGCACTGCTGGGGGTTCTTAGGGTGTAGTAGAGATGTTAAGTGGCTGAGATTTCTATACGAGAGGACGAGGCAGCGGGAGTGCTTTCACTGAGGCTGGGATATGCAGGTCAGAACTGGCCATATTTGACTGGATGATAACACATGGCCCAGGTGGCGATGGGTGGGGTCAAGACATGGCATAGTGTGATGGGATCGGACAGTGCAGGTCAAGCGGGCTGCCTCCTCGCTGTAGAATTACTGTTAGTCTCCCATAGTATGGCACACTGTTGAGCTGCCCAAATCCATTCCTGGAGATCTACCCTACTGTAGGTTTCCTGTCAAATCCTTAAAAAAATCACAGCTGTTTCTATAGTTAGAGAAGGGCTGCTTAACCCTGTTCCTGAAGCTCAAACCCTAAAAAATTACACCCAATACAACAGCTGAAGCTGGGCTGCCCAACCATTTTGCTGGGGATATGTAGTTTTTCACTTCAACACTTAAAATGAAAGCCTCAATAATGGCTTGAGAGCTGATTGGCCCACTTATTAGATGAGTCAGGTGGGCCAAATGTATGAAAACTTGCAGGATGGTTTATCTCCAGAAGTGAGGTTGGGCAGACCTTCTGTAAAGCTATATCTGCAGATCTTTGGCACCGTTGCACTCTGGGATACATTTGAAGTTAAGCCCATTCATGTGGCTGTCATGTTTATCTCTATGAGCACGATGAAGGGTGTTTAGCCACTCTAGTCAGAATGTAGGAAAACAGAGTTGCCTATGGTGTTCTTGATTTCCAACCTTTAACAAACGAACGTGGAGTGATTCAAGTTTTAGTAGATTATTTAAAATGGCAAGTAATATCACTGTTGTACATCCACATATTTCTTTATCAACACATGAATTGATACAGAGTGCAATTTTGTTGGTAATGAAACTAATGACTTCTATTCAGTCACTGTTTTGAGTCCAACTTCATTTTTTCATGTTCGCATCCCTCTCTTTGACCATATTTCTGCAGTTTTGATGAATAAATATAAAATTTGTGAATATGTCATGTGAAACAGCACATCCTATTTTTGGTCAAGTACATGGTCGTTGAACTTTGTTATTCCTGCAGCGGTTTTAAGCAAGTTTTTTTTTTTTTTTTTTTTGGACGGAAATGGAGTCTACTCATCTTCGACCTATATTTAACTGATAAATAAACTTGTTTTCTGTATGCATATATGTACATACTGTGTACATATCCACCAAGAGCTGTTGTTCCTTGCGGATTTCATCTGAAATGTCGTCACATCCACACTGCCTCTTATATAAAACATAACGGTGCCGCTGACTGATGCAGACGTGACAGCAGCTGACTAAGTTGAATAAAACTGAGCATAGCATATTAGTTTGCTATCTATAAAGAAACTGATTAAAAAGTGTGGGACTGAAATTATCCTGTGTTCAAAAATGTACCGTCATTTTGGCAGAACAGTCAGTGACTGAATGAGCAGTCTAGCTCGAACTGTTTGTTTTCAGGGGTTGGGCCTATATTTTACCAGAAAACCTACGATTTTTATTTAATATAATTATAAGCCCAAACTTCTCATCATAAAGTCCTTAAAAATTGATATACTGTATATAGTTTTCCATAAAAAATGATAGTTGAAATATATATGAAAACAATAAACTGGATTTCATAATTTTGAGCTTTCCATTTTGGGCAAGTACTGATTTTTTTTCGACATTTACCATTGATTCCAACCCTCTAAATTCACACAACATTTTGTATCTAACACATACAGTAAACCCTGATGACTTCTGACCCGAACATGCTAGAGACATGAGGTTTATACTACCAAGTTTGTAATTTAGCCCACTTTCAGATTAACACATTTAATTTAGCTTTGAATAAAGAATCAAATGAATGAATAAACACCCTTCACGATGAGTAACAAACTTCAGCTGTGTTGCCTGCTGTGTCCTAGCTTTTCGGTAGTAAGTCTGGCCGACCCATTGCTGAGATGTCTGCCCATGGAACCGAATGTGATCTCCATGCTTGGCTGCCATCTGGGAGCCTTTTCTGGAAAAAGGGTGATCCATTGAATTTTTTTTAACATAAAAAGGTAGTGTTCTGGCATGTTCTGAGCATCCTACATTCTGCTCGCACTCCCTGCTGCTCAGCCTGCAGTTTCCACCCTCGAAGAACAGAAAAGTAGGCCCTCCAGGTTGAACAAAATTGCTTCTTTTTAAGTCTTCTAATAACTCTCACCCCTGAAATATCATGAATTAAGTGCAAGTTCAATAAGCCTGTAATTTCTAACCCTTTCTTTATTTCTCTTCATATATTTTTTTGTGTGTGTCAAGTTTCTGGACCAAAAAAATATGCATAAAAGCTTTGAACCAAACTGTAAAAACAGAACACGTCTCTCGACCTTTATTTCGCTCCTTTCGAACAAAAACACTCTTGTATTGAAAAGGTTGTATAGAGGAGGGAACATCGCATTTCTCAGCCGGTAAAAGCTTTGCCTTTATTAGAGAAGGCGGCTTCGCATCTGAGCCTCTTCCTATTATCAGCTTTGTAAGTTTTACATCCAGCAGTTCTGTTTAATTCACTCCCCTCTGACAATGGTGCACCATAAAAGACTTACCGTTATTTCATCTCAGGCGGTATGTAGTCCGGGGGAGGATAGACTGTGTACTTATTTTGCTGTGTAGAATTAACCCTTTCTTGCGAGCATACGGAAATGTCCATATTATGCTAATTGACTCGTCTGCCCAAATATGGATTTTTCTGTGTTCTTCGACTCCCTTGGGGCCCTCAATCTGATCCAGAAAGGGCCGGTGCGGGTGCAGGCTTTCATTCCAACTAAGCAGTTACACACCAGATTCTACGAATAAAGGTCTTCAGCAAACATTCAAATTCAACCTGATCATGTATCTCTGAATATCTGCTCTCAAAATGTAAAGGCTGCTACATTTTGCTGTCAATAAATCCAGCTTGAGCTAAAATATACAAACAACACTTAATTTTACCATTTCACACCATGGAATGCTATGATTAACTCAAAATTTAATAAAAATATTGAGCATATCTTATATCTGGTCTTAACTTGCACAGAGCAGTCATGTTTTGTTTTGTAAAAGATGGGTGTCAAAGGGTTAGAGTCAGGTGTGTGTTTGTGTGTATGTGGATATGTGTGCCTTTCTGTATGTAGGGGAGATAGGGGTTCGATGAGCCATGCATGGGGACCAATGAGCCATATCAGATATTTGGCATCAACAGCTGTCAGAGCTGCTTAAAATAGGCAAAACAGTGATATGACTCATTGGTCCCCATGGCTTATCGGACCCCAGTCTCCCCTTCGTGCGCGAGCAGGTGTGTGTGTGTGGTGTGTGTGTGGCCTGTGCTTACCCACCCTTGTGGGGACAAAATCTCCCCACAAGACATGGAATTCCAAATGTCCTTACCCTTATGGGGACGTTTTTAGGCTCCCATGAGAAAATTGAGCTATTTTAGGGTTAGGGGTTAAGGTTAGGGTGGGACAGAGGTGTAAAATCCAGGGGTCAGAAAGTAAAAGCCCTGCCAAGTTTTTCTCCCTCCCTCAGAATGAGCAGATCACTCATATTGGTTCTATCTCCTGTCAGAAGTAGTAACTCCAGGTGGTTGGAATAAAGTTTGTGGGAGGATTTTTACTTTCTGAACCCAGACTTTACACCCCTGGGGTGGGGATAAGGTTATTGTTAGGTTATGGTTAGGGTTAGGGTTAGGATTAGTTATGTACTGTTGAGGGTTAAGGTCAGGGAAAGGGGTTAGGGAATGAATGCAAGTCTATGGAATGTCCCCACAAGACATGAAAACCAATCATGTGTGGTTGTGGCTGTGTGTGCGCGTTTGTTTCTGTTTGTGTCTGCATGTACCTGTGCCTGCATGTATGTTTCCTCAAATGGTCCATATTTGTGTAGTCTTTGATGCTCTCAATGCTGGATGTGAAGGGCCATGCTAATGGCTAGATTCATGTCGAACAAAAGCACTGAGTGGATCGTTTCAGAGACTCCTGGGTCATCTATGGACTTAATGAAGAGTTCGCCTGGGGTTATGAGAATGGGGGCTACAGATGCAATAGTGATATGGTGAGCATCAGTCTGTGTACTTGTCAACTCCAACAGGGCTTAAACATTAAGCATTATAGTTAGCAAGATGGTGCCCAAAGCTCTCAAAAATGGATCATTAAATTTGCTCTGTATGCTGATTATAATTCAGTCAGGTCCACTTTGTCAAAATCTCCAAATCTGTGCAGGACTGGGAAAAGGGGTCACTTGGGTCATTTTATGAAAATTGAGAATTTCCAACAAAATCAAAGAGTGATCCGAGTTTTTCATTTTGAGAAAAAAATTGGGTGAATTTGTGCACAGCAAAGTGTTGTAAATTGACAGTACAGTAGTGCTGGGATATCACTATCACTGGGATATCACTGAGTTACCCTGTTAATCTCAGAATGGAAAAAAATCCCAAGTGACCCCTTTTCCTAGTACTGCACACAAATTATATAATTTGCAGTGAATTTACTTGCATTATTTGATTTTGGCGGGATGGCTCTGTCCTGGGGCCTCCCCGCCCTGCCATGCGCATGCATGAAAAGCCAGTAGGCAGGGAGAGCCAGAAACCTGCCCTTCCATGCATACGCGTGAAAGCCATGGGCGGAGAGAGCAGCAGAAAACCCCCCCTCCCAGGGGTACAGAACAGACCGAGCCATCAATAACTGCGTCTTCATTGACTGAAGTCAGAAAAAAGTGTAAAGGAGGAGCTGGGGATGGAGGTGGGTTGCAAAATGAGCAGAGAAAGTTGCGATAGAGGGCAGGCAAAGCATCTTTAAATCAGGCACCTTGTTTATGATTTGCTAATTGAGTGTCTGAGAGGAATCAGCTGAGCTGTCAGGTATGGGCTTGGCTTGCGATCGGAGTGACTCCGTGGCCTGCCTGAACTACAACTGTGCTCAATTTTTTGTCCAATGATGCAAAACCCTTCAGTAGAACTTATGGTAAACAATTCAATCAATAAAGATTAAAGGTTTTATATTTTGCTCATTTTTTAACAATGTAATGCAATTCCCTGGTGTCTGTAAAACACGTCTTACAGCCAGTCTCCAGTCTCTCTGTCTCTCCCTTCATTAACTATATACTGTTTTGAATGGGCAGTGAGTCTATGCAAGTAAGGCTCTGCTCTAATTGTTTCTAAGCAAAACTAAACTATCGCAGTATGGCAACTGCTTGTCCTGCACTGTAATATGCAGTTAAGTCCCTTAATGATGGCGATAGGGGCACTGAATCGAAGTGGGTCGTGGACATGATTTTTCTGGAAGGGCACTGTTAGCAACAATGTTTCAGCAATCTGGTTTCAAATTTTGTTTGATGTTGGGAAGGGGGAAGACCAAAGTATATGTGCTAGGGCAAGTTAAAATGTGTTTTTCATAATACGGAATGTTTAATGAGATTTCGTTAAAGGGAAAAATATTTCATAATTCATGTATATTTCACAGTCTCTACATGCCGTAAAACACTTTGCCTCCACCCTCGCTTCTTTAGAAGGGGAAGTGTGTTGCTGGGTTGAGGCATTCGCTGGCAAGAGCTCTTTTATGTTTCATTCTGTGTTGATTGTTGATTCTCTGAGAATACTTGAGACCAGGGCTGCGTCCAAATAGTCAAAAAATTACGTCCTGTCCACTAATTCCTTACCACTTTTCTTTAACCTTTGTGGAGAACGTCATAAGGGAAAGGAAAGGTGTACAAGGGAATTCCTAATGCCTTAGGAAGACAACTGCGCTAATTGGAGAATTTGAATGCACTTACACTAGGCAACGTGATCATGTGTCCCCTGCCCATCATATACGCTTCTTTACGCGATTGGCTGGATGAATGGTCGCCGCTTTAAATATTGCAGCTGTGCAGAATTGTGGGATAGCTTTATCTCCTTTCTATACGAAAAGGATGGTTTTGAGTACCCTATGCTAAAGGTGGTTAATTAGGGAGCACTGAGACACCTTTCCTTAACATTTGAAGAATTCGAATCCACTTATCATGGCTGCCACGTAATTATTTCCGGATCATTTTTTAGGACTTAGGAACTTTCCTAGGCAAATTTATTTATTTATTTTTGACATCCTGAATAGTTAAGCTTTCAAAACGTAGGTCACTTGGCAGAACTTGCCAGAAGGTTTTATTTTTGGACCGACCAACCAAAGTGGGGGAAGGGTTGAATGAAGAAGTTGGCCCCTGTTCATATTTTCAGAGGTCAATTCTGTCTTTTCTGTTGTCTTAGTGAGTGATGAGGAGGTGGGCTGGGTAAACTGGTCTGAGATCAGTGCTACTGCTCTCTTTTAAGGCTTAGTAAATGCCGGCCATTATGCTTCCATACTGCAGAAATTGCCCTCGGGGTTTCTTTACTCTGGTCAGTTCAGTGCCAACATTAGCCCAGTATTTGTTTGCAGCGCACATCGTTGTTCGGTGAAAAGGAAGCTGACATTTTGCTGCAGATCAGGAGTGTGTTGCAGTTTTCCGGTTGTCATGACAACTGCTGGTGTCGGAACAGAGAAGGAGGGGTCGAGATGGGCCTGTGTGCTTATCAGACGAGCGACATATTACATCACCTCAGGTTAGCCCATTAAACCTGAGAGAGAGGCATCTGTGCGCTGCAACCACAAAAACCTGTTTCTGGCATATTTAATTTTATTATTTCTCTGTTGTCATGCAGTGTGAATCATTTTTATTTATTTATTTTTAAAATCACAATTGGAAGACTGTTTTAAATTTGACTACTGGGCAATATGTTACCAGTTCCTCCTTGCTGGTTTCAAGATGAAGTATTTCACTAAGTCAGGAAAATGCCCTGTTTAGCGATGCATGGTTTTCCCCAAAGACACGCTTCTGGCTTCTGGTCTTCAGAATTCTGGATTAATTTTCACGTGAAATTTAGTTTCTCTGTGTCTGTCAATGAAACAATATTTGGTGATTATACTAATTGAAGATGCCCGAATTAACCTCATTCCTGGCTTAAATTGAGTTTCTGTAGGAAATCTAGTTTGCCACCATCTGCTTGATCTGTGAAAACATTAAATTCATTTTACATGGATAATAACTAGACATAATAAAGCAAATATTTATTTACTTTATTTCAATAAATTAATGTTTGCTTGGTGAGTTATGAAGTCCATTTATAATTTGCTACTCAAATTATTTCACTGAGGATTTGCTTGATGTGCACTGTATTGATTTCCTGCCCTCATTGTTGCCGCTATTTGTATCTTGGCGCAATGATTGCTGCTGACCTTGATGGTGGCAGCACTGGCTTTTGTGAGATCGCCACCTTCCTGCTGGGGTTTGTAAATGCAGGTGGTGGGCACCGATCCCGGTGGGGTAAGAAGGGAGGGGGAGTGAGAGACTTCTGCCCCTGACTGTGTGATGATAAACACTGCCCTGGGGGGTTGTCTGTCACTGCTGTATTTCTCAGTGGGGTCTTAATCAGACAATAACTCCCCCCCCCCACCCCTCACCCCATCCCACCACCACCCAATCCCAGCACACAGGGTATTATGGGGCACTGGAGTCATGTCAACTCCCTAATGAAATCGTGTCATACAGCAACGTTTTACTCCTGATAACTTCGTCTGCGTGTTTGCGGTCTGGGGAAATCTTGCCGCCTGCGCGATGTTTTCTCTGTAACTGCTTTCACTTTATTTGTGCTGTGTGCTTTTTTAGGACTTTGCTGTGCTGCGCTTTTCCTGTTTTGAGGAAATATATAAATGAGTAAATTTAGAGATAAACGGTAGTTCTGTTTATCTCCAAGGGGCTCCAGTGCTGTCTGTTTGAGGGCAGCACAGTGTAAGTTCAAAAACATTGTACTGAGGAATAGGTGATTCTCTTCTACACTGAGAGGAAGAGACAACAGTGATAGTCCAGACTCCAAAAGGAACTTCAAACTGAGGCCATCTCTGCATGATTTCTCTTGCAAAGCCATGTTCCCCCTTCCGGTTGTGTTGTATTATGTGGCCGCAGGACTGGCAGTTTTACCTGCAGCTGTCCAAAGTTATAAGTGACGCGATGCGGTCAACATTACTGAGAAAATACTTTACTCTTTGGTTTTGAAAGAAAAAAGTACCTTTTTCAGTGTTTTTTCTTTGCATTTGAAAAAGCAGAGTCACCGTCCTGTAGTGTTTTTAGCTCACTGTTTGTTTTCAGACTGTGTTCATTACATTTGTCCACAAACACCATTTTAATGATGCTTCACTAATGTTTGCAGTCGAATAACTTTGCAGAGTAAAAAAAAAAATTATATTCCTTATAGTGGGTTTTGAGTACTTGTTTCCATAAAGCTTTGGAGCGTGTTTCAGACAGGGCCATTGACCATGGAGTGGAAAGTGATGATGGTTTAAGATCCTTGTAGCTTGGGATTGGGGGACTCAGGGCTATTTGCTTTCATGGACCCACAATTCCTACCATTTCCCCTGGTTGTACTTGAATAACATAGTAGGAAAAGCACCAATTTATGTTCAATGAATATGATTTTGGGGACCCCGCTCATGTGGCTAGTATAGCCTGTATTTTCATCGGAACGAAGTCCGCCAGTGTCTGGAATATGATACTTCTCTATTACAAGGAGGTTTGTCAGTTCTGTCTGGGACCTTTCCAGAATATTCTATAAATACCACAATGGATGAAAACACTGTGATTGAAATAGCTGTGTCATATGGGTGCGTTTCTTCTCAAACTATTGTGTGGCCTCCTGTGGATGGGAGTCATTTGTCACAAAAAGCTGTTTTGACGGGGGATGAATATGATTGCTCTATCAATAGATAGTGACTGCTGTTGACCCTGCTGTCTGATATGTATGCTGGGAGACATCACCCGAGAAACAGGGCGTCTTTAGCGTGAAAACGCAAACCAGAGGAGGATGGGTTAAATCCGCTGGGTCTGGTTCCTCCCAAAGCTTCTTTTTGTCTGCCAACAGGGTGCTGCTGATAATTAAATGTCTATCAATCATCCATTCCCCTTGAGTTTATATAGTATTATGACGCACAGGTTATGTATTATTATGACATATACAGAATATCATAATGTAAAATAATTATGACATATGTAATATAACGACCTATGCGTAATATTGTGACATTTATGTAATATCATGACATAAATGATATCGTGACGTATATGCTATATCATGACTTAAACAAAATATCATGACATGTAATATCAGGTTTATTCCTCCCTAGCTTCCATTTTACCATCTCTTTAATATAAAACATGTATGGTTTTTTGCCGCTAAGGTACTTTATTTAATACACTGTCACCATTGCTTCATGTGCAGCATACGACATTCTCCGCACTTTGACCTGATCTCACCCCACGAGGTTTAGAGAGGGTGAAAAGGCTTCCATCATTCAATAAGTGTGAAAACCAATAATACGGAAAATTGAGTTTTACCACATTATGGCCCCTTACCTGTCCTTGAGTCTATTATACAATTTGACCTCGTCCCGAGTCATTCCCGATTACTGCTTCAGTCTTCTGTTTTCAACTGTTACACCTGTTTTTTCCCCAAGTGTAAGTCCTTAAAATGAAGTGCTGTCCTTCCCCGTGTTTAATCCCTCTTGTATAATTACTGGTCACCTTCAACTTCTTAGGTGGATTTATATTAGCTAAAGGGCACAAAAATAAAGAAAGCACAGAATTAATATTGGCTCAACTTTCAAGCTAATGTCTCCCAAACTAATCACACCCCCCCTTTACCCCTAATTGCAATAAAGATTTCCCTTGTGAAAAGCAGTAGTTTGGAATGAATGATAAGTCAGCACAATTCCATCAGCAAAGCAATCGTTTTTGTCTACAAATTTAACGAGCATGATGCCAGAATGTTAGCAAAGATAAATTAGTAAAGAGCGTAGCACCTAATAACACATACAAGTTATAACTTTGTTTTCTTCTTCATGTAGATGGTTAAATACACTGGGAGTGAGCCACATGATAGGCAGCTGTTCATGCAGCCATTTTTTGTTTTTCATTTTTTTCTCCAAAAATCCTCACATGAGTATCAGAAAACAGATTGATGTCCTCTTGAATGTAAATGGTTTCTTTGCTGTGGGTAATTTTAGATTCCAGTAGTGTCACTGACAAAGCTTTAAAAGAGGGACTTCATATCCCAGAGTGCCCTTGTAACGGTGACCTCTGAAGTCGCTTGGAGCGATTCTGAACTGGCTGGCATATTGTTTCAAGTCCCCAAACTCCTCCAAGCACATGTATGCGACTGCGCGCGCACACACACGCACACGCATTCATGCACACACACTCAGACTCGAACACATGCGTGCATACCCATCTGAGTGCACATGCACACAGACCCTCAGACACACACACACACACACACACACGCCTATACGCACACATACATGCATACGCATAAGCAAACCCATGTATGCACACACTTTCACCTTCTCTCTCACCCTCTCTCTCCCTTACTTTTTCACTTGCTCTCTCTCTTCTTCTGTGCGCCACTGTACACTAAACCGGTGCTTTAAATCATGTGCAGTGGCTTTGTGTTTTATGTTGTGCTGGTCCTGATTGTGGTCTGGCCATAGCTGGCTCTTTTGCGCTTACGATTTTTCTGAGTCCCTCGGCACCTCCACAGTCCCTCAGTTCTGTACCCTTTAGCGGAGCGGCTGACCTCGCTCCCATTATAATGACAATTCTCACACATCTGATTTGAGGTAGAGAGGAATATGCGGCCGCGGCATGGCGTTAGCAGACCGATATATTTATCTATCTGCTTGGCTCGGTCCCTTTTTGATTTGCAAATTACCGTAATACATGTATTTTTAGCATTTTATGAGATAATGCACAGATATAGGTCAGGAGCCCTGGTTGATGTTCACCTCGAACATCAGAGTGGGGGAGAAAATGTCATCTCAATGGCTGACTGCGACAGTGAGGCTACATGGTGCCAGACAGGGAGGACTGAGTATTTCTCAAACTGCTGATCTCTGGGGACTTTCAAATACAACACTCTGGAGGCTTAATCGAAAATGGAGGGGGGAAAAAAGCCGATGTGCGGCAGTTCTGCTGATGGAAACATCTTACTGGTTTGTACACTTTGTATCACCCAATATGAACACAAGTACCCTCAAATCTAAGCAATGCATTGGCACTTTTTCCTTTATCAATTCAGTCATTTCAGTATACTACAGTGCAGATGCAAATCCAAAAAATACTTGTAAACGCATCAAGTAAAAATATACATTTCATGACACTTGGACTTTTGTTGACTTTTTGTTATAATTTGCTGTATATACCTATAAAGTATTTGATGTCAAAAAATAAGAGTGATTCACCAATTAGATTCATTGGAATCATGTAAGAAGTAAACCACTATCACAGATCAAGTAAAAAGTGCCCAACGTCAACAGCTTTTATCTCAAAATCATAGAGTGTCATGGAATGTCAATTTTACCTTGGTGAGTTAATTTATGTAAATTGTGTCCATGTCAGAATACAGAAGACACTGTTGATTCTGCAGTGCTAGCTGTACTACGGATGTATTAATAAGGCACGTTTGAATATCTGTATGAAATTACTGGGCTGCAACATAACTTCACTGCGGACCTTTGCTTACACTGCCGTGTTGTTCTGAATTCAGTTGAGCTATGGACAGAGACATGACCCTTTCAGATATGGAATATACTGCGATATATCGAAATAAAATATTTCACAGAGCTCATAAAAGACATTGCCAAGTAATAGATCAATAATAATCATTCGCTGCATTTTTTATGGCAGCTTGTGTTGCACGGACAGAGTTGTGTGGCATTAAGTATCCATCCACAGAAAAATCAATTTCAAAATCTCTGTGCCGGAACGTAATGGCTCTTTATATTAAAAATCCGAGGGTGAAACCAAATAGCATTGTGCATTCAAAATTTGAGGCAGGGCGCAAATAGCATTATGCATTTAAAAACCTGAGAGTGGAACCAAATGGCCTTATGAATTTAAAGTTGACCTTCCAAAGGTATTTTCTGAGCTAGTCTGTTGCTATAGTGGTTTACTGCAATACAGCACAGAATGACTAATCGTATTTCCTATTTCTGTCTTCACATAAGAAATTCAGTAAAGCTTTATTTCAACCCTTTGACACGGAGGTCTGTGTATGGTATAGTGCTGTCATTCTTTGTTTAACGGATCTTATGACAATTTTGTGTCTTTGAACATAAATTAATTTCATCTGACTAATTGACTATCTTGCGACAGCTCCCATGCCAAGTAGAGAGTGATGTTATATGGCAGTCTTATGGCCAAGCAAAATGGAAGCAAAGATTCTAATAACGTGTAGTTCCGGTTTGTGATTTTCGTTTACAATTTTTGTGGTGTTAAGAGAGCTAAGGTATCATAGTGAGTACTTTGACCTGGGATTGGCATTTGGCCTGTTACAAATCTGATTAAATTTTGGCCTATATGCAATCATTATTACTATACATTATCTTATAAACACCTTACGGTTAACAATGGCATACATAATTAAGATTTTTTTAATGAAAATTCCATATTTACAGCACGCATTCATAAATCCTCCTGTCAAAGGCTGGAGCACTGATCTCCGATCAGTTTCTCTTGGCCACCACCTCTCCACCTCCACTATGAGCAGAAAAGACAAAACTGATCATAGATCAGCGTTCTTACTCTGGGAAGTTTCACATGTAGGGGCCGTTATTTTTCCTGACGAAATATCAATTAACTTGTTAAGTTATTTCTGGCAACTTCAGATTCTAAGCTGTCATCACAGGCTGAGAAAGTGCTCACAGTGGGTGAAAATAAGATTGAGCTCTTGCTGTAAAATTAACAGTGAGGAAGTTAAGGAGCCGTGAAATTGAACCGTGTGCTTGTGCGCTATTGAGGAGGCCTTGTTTGCAAACACAAAAGCCTCCATGCAAGTCCTTTAAAATAAAATCTTTTTTTAAAATGATGATTGTTCCTCTGATCATTCGATTACTTTTTAATTTCCATGTGATGGAGGAGAACAATATAAATCTTAAATTACGATGTGACGTCTCGAACAAATGTAATCAAACATAATAAATATATAATCAACAGCTTTAATGGGAATTAAATTATATGGCCATGGTGCTT
Organism: Gymnothorax javanicus; assembly: GCA_029692085.1. NCBI lineage: Eukaryota > Metazoa > Chordata > Actinopteri > Anguilliformes > Muraenidae > Gymnothorax > Gymnothorax javanicus. Next base: position 25,075,031 of record CM056196.1, read on the forward strand.
TTGAAAGCCGAATTGCATCGCGTTGAAAGTACAATGGGATATGATTGGGATTTTGATAGGCTGTTGAGCAAGAGAAACCGCGACAGATGAGCACAATAGCCGTCTAACCAGAAGCGATTTCATTATTCCGTAACATTCTGATATCGTGTCGCAGCGCCTAATTCTGAAGGCCCTTGCTGTAATTGCATCATAATTGTATCTAAGCATAATGCAACTGCCTCGTTGCTTAATGTCCGTGCTGTAATTACATCCAAGACGTTGATTAGGCTTCAAGAATAGCAACGCTGTTCGGGGAAACAAAAATGCAAAACCAAAACATTTATTAATTTGTAAATCAATTAAAGTTGTATGAAATACTCTTTTTTAAACTGTGCTAATGGTTTGTTATTGCTGCCCATCGGAGCTGAAGTGAACCTTACCTTCCGCCGTAATTTAATTTGCATGGATAAGAAGTAAACGATTAACAGGGCAGGGTATCAGAAATCTATCTTGCACGGGATGGTGATTATTTCATTATCGGCCGCTAAGTAAAGGCATCGTCATCGGAGTTACTTCATCTTTGTTTATCCGGACTGTCTGTCTTGATTTTCTTGGAGTGGACTCATGTCTGCACCACCGTAACATACCAGCGCCCGAGGGAATAAAATGGAAGATACAGATTATGTCAGTGTTTAAGCCTCTGGGGGATATGATGAAGGGTAAAGATTAAGTGTCGCAACTAATTAATGAAAAGAAAATGTGTCCTTGGGGAGCGCATTTGGCCTTTTTATTCCTGCGTTTAAACGGCTTGCACCAAAAAAGAAGCAGTTTGTGATTGGAGACAGGAAGTGGTGGGATTGCATTGGCTTTGGAGGGGTTGCCCTTTTCACCCAATCGACACCCTCATCCTTCGCGACCTTAGAAATCAGTGCTGTTTCTTCCCTCATTAATGCCTTACAGAAGTTCAAAGCTGCTCAAAACTCCAGAAACATCAAATAAAATTTTTTATCAGAAGTTACATTTGGAGAAAAAAAAAAAAAAAAAAACTACTGTACACCCTACAGGCCAGACAAAGCACTACATCAGAGTCTTTGACTGATCTGTTCCATACAGGCCACACACCGTTCTACGGGAGAGCTTGTTGCTGCTTTGCACCCCTAGGCTAAACGCAGACTTGCAAGAGTGCTATAATGACTATTTAAAATCCTCCAGGTCAAACATTCTCCTTCACTCACAATGCTGCCATCCGGTCCTGACTCATAGCTCACACATTCATACAGAAACAATGGAGGATCTGCTCCCATCCCTGGCAGCTGACGTACCTGATCTACAGAGGCGGAGGGGGTCTGGTGCGTTAGCGTTAGCCACTTCCCACAGCCCCACGTGTAGAGCAGCCTAATGTCTGATTAATGGCTGCCAGGAGGTGCTAATTACCCCTGCAGGTACTGCAGCCAGCCTGCATCCGCTCTGTAGAGTGGAGCTCGAGCAACTGGGCTGCCTGGAGCACATTGTTCCCCCTCACACTGTTGTGTAGTGTACATATGCACGCACACAAACACACATGCACACACATATGCATACACACAAACATGTACACACACACAGATTGTTAATGAACAATCAAGCCAGGGAACTGTCAGAAAGCACATACTTACATATGGACAGTCACATGCTCGCATACGGTCGCGTGCACACATACATACATACATGCACGCACACAAGCACATGCGTCCTCTTCTTGTCTAGTGTATGGAGGGCAGTTCTGGACTTGAATTACGAGCACTTCGTAAAATAGCTTGAGGTGCTCTGTTGCTTCATGGAATGGTTCCCGTCCCGTTCCTCATTCCAAGTGTTTACCTTCCATTGGATACAGTGTGCTTTACTGCGCGTCGCTTGTTCCTGGAGAGGAGGAAGCAGATTTTTTTTTTTTTGACACAGAGCCATGTTCCCACAGTCAGGCACAGCGCGCTCTCGCCAGAGCGTAATCAATTAGTGGGCGAGTCTTCGGCCATCATTACCTGCCTGTACCCATCTGTTAGCTGCGTCCAAGGAAGAGGAGAGCGCCAGCGCGCTGAAGGACCGGACTGAGTCAAAAAAACGTAGGAAGAGCGGAGGTCCTGGACTCTCGCGGGAAAAAGAGGCATCGTCCAGATGGCGGAAATCTCCGGCCAACTGACCCTCGTTAGGACTCCCCGTATTTAAACCTCCAGCTCCAACATTTAATTACCTCCCCGCTGTATTCAGGAGAGACTTACAGTACTTGCATCTACCTGAGACATGGGGAAGCCTCAGCCTTGTGGCTATGGTGTTTTCGTAGGGTTTAGAAGGTTTTTGGTTCAAGACCCAATGCAGCTACAGTGTGATCAGTGCCGCTGTTGGGCCCCTGGGCGAGGCCCTTAAACCCACACTGCTCCAGTGGGGATGGGACCTTTTCTAGTCTAGATAATGAGTGACTATAATGTGATAGACAAAAATAATAATAAAAAAAACCATCAACAGCACTGCTGAAATGCTAAAATATATGGGAATGTGGATAGTCACACAATTTTACAGGGCTGTAATCCCTGCATGATTTAAGCTGCTTTCAGACCGGACGCGAAACAAATTGTTCGCGCGACAGATTACATTCAAAGTCAATCCAAAGACGTGAATATATTTGCGTCTTTGTATTGACTTTGAATGTAATCTGTCATGCGAAACATTCGTTTCGCGTCCGGTGTGAAAGCGGCTTTACTGCTTGTTAATGTAAATAATGAACATAATTTATGTATAATATGATGGTGTTAACATCCAAATACAATGAACTCTGCAGGAATTAGTTTTTGAAAATTGTATCTTTGTCATGACACCTGTGGATGGTATTATTATTATTATTATTATTATTAGTAGTAGTAGTAGTAGTGGTAGTTGTAGTAACGGTAGTGCTACTAGTAATAGTTGTAGTGGTTATAGTAGTAGTTGCAGCATTAGTACTTTTAGTCCGCATGTGAGTGTGTCATTGTTGTTAGCCATTTTTGATATTAATGCACTTTGTCTTAAATTACCCACAATGTATCCTGTTTTTTCTCGATATCATAAGTTTTTACATGGGAAATCAAACAGTTCAGAGGAAACACGCGATGAAGTCGGTCCCCAGCACGTTTGTAAAATTTTCTTGAGATTCATAAAACCATTGAGAAATCATCTTAATTTCAAATCGCTGGAATTAACTGCTTTCCAACTGTGCCCACAATGTTGTGAAAATGTCTGTAATGACAACAGCCTCCCAACTAACTGTTTAAAGATATATGCTGTAATATGATTTTTTTACTTTCACTGCAGAAGCATTAATTATATGAGGAAAAAATGTTCATAATGAGCAGTTGAGCCAGCGCTGTTTGCTGATGGAGACCTGAGACTAATTGAACACATACCTCATGCTGTGAGGCCAATCAATGGGCTTCACCTGCTCTGATATACGTATGTTTGTGTGTTTGTGTGTCTGCGCACGCATATGAGGGAGGGAGACCGAAAGCACAATAGTCTGTGCTTCTGAGAGAGACCAGAAGATAGGGTAAATATATAAGAAAGATATCCAGACTGTGTAGGTATATGTCAGAGGGAGAGAGAGGAAGAGAGAGAGACAGAAAATGAGAGAAAGAGGGACACTGTGTGTATATGTAGGTGCGTACATGCATATGTGTGTGTGTGTGTGTGTGTGTGTGTGTGTGCGTGTGCGAGTGTGTGTGAAGCCCACCCAGCAGGAGCAGAGGAACAATGTGACCTCCATTTTGTCGTTTCCTTTATTAGCCTGTTCTCCTCTCTCTCTCTCTCTCTCTCTCTCTCTCTCTGTCATGATGGCCTACCTGTCAGCCAACAGTGCGTCACGACCAGGAAAAGAACTCATTTGCAGTGAAAGCGTCGGACATATTGGTGACATCCTGCCAGTGATGGGTCTGCGTGATTTTGAGTGATCTGCACATTGCAGAAACTCAGCATGTCACTGCCCATATAATGGACTACATCTCCTCTAATATGTACTTACAGGGACCTCCATAATGTTTGGGACAGAGGCATTTATTTGTCTGCACTCCATAATTTTATACTATTGTTCTTTAACTATATGTACATAAAAGCGTACATTCTCAGCCTTTATTTGAGAGTATTTCACATACATACGCTTTGGATTCACCATTGGAGCACCTGTATACACAGACCCCCGTATGGTTTTCATCCCAAACATTATGAGGCTCTCTACTTTTAACTGTGTGGTGTGGGTGTTTTAAATGAAATTCCTGGCATCTGGACGTAATTTCTGCCATGCAGTGCTATTTCAGACATATAACTAAATAATATCATCTGGACTTGATATTTCAAAGGTAATATCATCTCCACTGGATGAGGGTGTCTGCCAAATAAATATAATGTAATGTAATAGACCTTAAATGGAGTAATCTACCTCTCTTTATTCCTCGGTATGCGATTAACTCTCCACGGGAGACCTTGGTTAATCTAATTTGACAGCTTTCAGACATCAGAACAAAAGTGGAACCAGGTTTTTATGTACACTGTGTTCATTCTTTCAGTCGTGAGGGGGAAAATTGCCAATTAGTGCAATGTTCTATCCTGAACTGAAAGCTTTTTGCAAAAAACACAGTCATGCTTTGGTTTATTCCAAAAGACTGCTGTGCGTTTGTTGCAATATCTCAGAATTATTTGATATAATAATATTTGTGGTATTTGATCATTTATTCACTTTCGTCAGTTTTTGACTAAAATTTGGGTGATTCGATTAGGACAGAAAATAATAACTTTGAAATGGATATACTGCTTTTAATTATTTACATTATTTCATTCAAATACACTAATATTTCGTCTACTAAAACACTTGGGGAAATTTTAAATATGGCAGTCAATTACTTTTTATTTTCTTTTGCTTTGTTTAATTCACACTGGTTATTTGTGATATTCGAGAGAACAATTGATGACCAAGTCCTAAAAGTGCCATGGTCATATTTTCACTCTTAAGGCCTTGACACACCAGATGCGTAACGAATAAACAAAACGAAAATACGAAGTGTTCAGATGCGAAATGTTCGGATCAAAACTCTTCGCACTGGCTCCAACACGAATTTGCGACAAAAACTCGGGAAAACAAATTTACGAAGTTTGACAGTTCACTCCAAAGTAGGAAAAGAAGACAGAGGAAGAACAGAGAAGACGAGGAGTAAGAGGAAAAAATGCACTCTTCCTCCAGTGATGAAGAGCTTTTCCTCATTGTTCTTTCTAAGAAAAAAGGAGGTTTTGGGTTCAACCTCTGATTCAAAGTAGGGATAGAGAAGGAAAGTTTAATCTCCTAAAAGAGGCATTTTCTTTCGCAGATAAGTGACGTCATAAAATATCAATTTATCTTTATAATTTCTGCGTTCATGAAACTGCACAGATTTGCGTAAATTGGTTTGCGAGGCTCATTAAGCAATAAGCCATGAGAATCTGTTCTATACTATTCTGATTGTTGTCATGGCTGAAGGGTGTTGTTAGGCGCGTTGCACAGCTGAGTGACAAAAGGAAGGCGAAATTAAATGCTGCGAAGTCAGCGAAAGTTTTGGATTTTTGTATCTCTATAGTGTTGTCTTCATTACATTGCCATATCAATGTTATGAATGTAGGCGATAGGCATTCACTTTTTCTTTATCAATTCTTAATATAGGTCATGCTTTGGTCTTGGTCGTTCGGGCAATAAAGTGTTTGTCAATAAGGCGAACTTCAAAGCGAAAAGCCTGAGAGCAATCGAGCGATAAAGCGTGAGGTTACAGAAAGCCCTCTGAACACTTGACGGCACACCTCTGTCCGAGAGGCTATTGAGCCGGAGGAACGTCTTGCAGTCTGTCTGAGGTAGGCAAGTTGTTAAAGTATGATTGGTTGGTGCGTTTGCTCACAGTGCGAATGTTCGCAAAAATCGAACTCGATTCGAAAAATAAAAGGTTTGCTTTTTCGCAGCATGATAATCGCATTCTCTATGTAAAACCTTGTGTCCAGTTAGCAGTTCGTAATATTATTTTTTCGTGCGAATTATTTGCACGAAAAAACACCTCTGGTGTGTCAAGGCCTTTAATGAGGTAAGGATGGGAAAATGCCTTTGCCTAAGTCAATTTTCTTAATTTTTTTTTTTAAATGGAAATTTTGGAACTTAAGCACTGCTCTGGGGTTTTCAATCAGCAGATTTTATTGATCCATTATAGATTTTGACACTTTTTTTTTCTCAAAATAGACATTTTGTTAAGAAAATACTTTTCGGACCAAGATATTCAATTGTTGATTAGTTACATGGATTGAAGACCAATGGGCTGGGCTTAAAGCTGTTTGGGATTAGGACTGGCATCCAGTTGGTTAACGTACCTTAATGCTGAAATCCTATTGGGTGAGTTTTGAGGTATGACGAGGGAGAGTGAACCGTGAGGCGTTTCGCTGCGGGAAGATTGAAGGTTTGTTCTGTGTTGTATTGGCTCAGCGCTCGTAAATGAAAACAAACGCACGCGAAAGGGGCACACTTATTAATACGGAAACGCACAGGCCAACGTGCTGCAGATTGATTGATAGTTTAATTATGATAATGTCCGCCTGGAGTCGACAGAGCTGTGTTGTGAAGAGGCGCAGTTTAATCTCAGACGGGTGCTCAGCATCGGTTTAGACTTATAAGAAAGCACCGCATCTTTATTGGGTCCCAGCTGATTGCTAATTAATGGTTTGACATCAGCTAATGAACTTAATGGGGTAAACTGAGCGGCATATGGTTTCCCAATAGGGATCCATATTTAAACCTTTAATTTTGACAAATGATGCCCCAGGTTATGTTTTTATTAGCGTTTTTTAATTTTGCTGCGGCGAATTACGCGCGGATGGCAAAGATCAAATGCGCTGGAACTACGGGTCAGCGGGGAACCCCGGCGCCGGGCCCGGGCGGGGAAAGATGAAGGTTTTTTTCCGCTCTTTGATGGATGGCGCCATCAGGGACCAACGTAACCTTTGCGGGATTAGAGGACGGCCGCGGCCGAGGATTTTGATATTGGCGTGTCACCGCGTCTGCCAGGGGAGATGAGCGGTGATTGAAATTAACGTAGTGGACAGAGAGGACACTGAGGAAGGGCTTCTCCCTAGTTATGGACGAGAGTCCAGTTCAATTCTCTTCTCTTCTGTCTGGACTGCAGAAGCCCAGGAGGTTAACTGAGAGACTGTTACCCAGTTAGCCTCTTTTTCTCTCTCTACCATTTTTTCACTTACTCTCTTTTAGTCTCCCCTTCTTTCTCTCTCTCCTCTAGCCCCTGTAGCCTCCTCTCCCTCTCTTTTTTCTCTCCTTCCCTCCCTCTGTCCCTCTCTGTCTCCCTCCTCTATCTTTCTTCCACCTTTCTCCCTCTCTCCCTCCCTCCCTTTATCCCCCCTTCCCTCCCTCTCTGCCTCTATCACTGTCAGTCTCCCTCCCGTCCTCCTCCCTCCATTTCCAAATCTCTCCCCAAAGTCCCTCCTCCCCTCTCTCTGCCTTTCTCTCTATCTGTCTCTTTCTCTCCCTCTCTCCCTCTACCTATCTCTCCTTCTCATTTTCTCCCATCATCTCTCCATCTCTCTTTTTTTGCTACTCTCTCCCTCTCTCTCTCTTTGCGGCCATTATTCCTATTGGCCATTTTCTCTGTTTCTCAGAGGAGTTGAGTCTAACCACGTCTGTGAGTGGTCAACAGATTGTAATTGGCATGTAATGGTTTTATCTCTATTCCATGGGGCAGGGCTCTAATTTCATAGAGAGAACCTCAGTAACCGCAGGGCAGTGTCCGATCTCTCCTGAGTGGCCCCGTAATGTGATTGGTGGGTGTTTTACAGGACTGCTCTCAGCCTCTTCCATCATCGCGCCATCGATCAGCAGCAGCAGACTTCAGAAACACGATCCGCTGCTCTGTGCCTCTGCAGAGCCATCGCGTCGGGCATAGCTACAAATTCCGATTCCGCTATGCTGCGAAAAAAAAAAAAGTCAATCTTAATGAGTAGTTTAGCCCTTTTTAGACTTGAAATCTTATTTCCCTTTTCCTATTATTTCACTTTAAAAAATAGTTAAAGAGATTGTTTTTTGTCAGATTACAAAAAATTTGCCAAAGTCACAAGAAAATTTCACAGTTCTGAAAAAATGGTCATTTAAAGCTATGGTTTTTGCTGGAGAGAGAAATAATAAGGTTTAAGCGTTAATTATTACGAGGTCTTAATACCCTCTTACAGTGAGAAATGGCACCACTCTGGTCTCCCCACCCTGCTTTAATTTTTGCGGACCCTCTCCAGTCGTGACCTCACTCTAAACTGTGGGTACCCAGAATTGTCATCACCTTACAGCTCAGCAGTCACTTCCATTGCCATGATGGCTGTAGCCCTCTAGATTGTTGTTGTGGTGCCCTGTGGCCTTCGTGAAGCTCGCGGCCTAGTGCTTTAACTGTTTGACTGGGGCTGGGAGGGTCGATGGTTGAAGCCACAATAAGATATAGGGCAACTGTTGGACTGCCATTTGCAAGGCCTTTAATCTCACATTGCTCCAGGGGAATTGCCCCTATAATCTAATTGACTTTAAGTCAATTTGGATAAAAGTGTTTACTGAACAACAGTAAGGGACTGTGCACACAGGAGACGCGCTAGCGTGTGAAAAAACGCGAATCGGGATACTACATGCATGTCTTTTAAGTGCTGGGAGAAAAAAGAGATGCATTGAAACATTGCAATTACAACAAGTGAAAGCTCTGCTGACTAGGTCTGATATTATGACATATTCATAAATACTGTTTCTGAAAGTAGACCAACAGAAATTCAAGCCTCGCCCTTTCTTTTTTATGATTGGTGACCTAAAGGGGAACAGACATTGATGAGCAGTACATCTCCTCAGATTTTAACTTTGGACGCCATCTTAGGTTGGAAATATACATGCTTTGAAATGCGGGTACACGTATGCAAGATGGCTGCCACGTGTATCCTGCAGTCGTTTGGGGTGCGGCTTGTGCACGTCTTCAAAAATGAACGCGACGTATGCGCAAGGTGCAGTTTGCATCTAAATGGTAGGAGCAGTGTTGTAGCATTGTCCATAAACGAAACTCTTCAAGTGTTGCCATGTTTGTTTCATAGACTGTATAAAAAGATGGACGCAGCACCCGGGTCTGAAAAGTGAGGCCAATGCGGAAATCTCAAAAATTTGCATTATATTTAATGGCTGGCAGATGGCGACGTCGGTGGTTGCAGAAAGAAGTTCAATGCCATTGAAGTCTATGAGAAAATGACCCTACTTTGCCACCTGATTTATTATTTCAATAATGATTTTACACGTAATTTTATGGTATCTATCGCAAGTTTCAAGTCTCCTTCGATATATCGTGATGTTCATTTTTGTAAATTATGGTCCCAAGTAGACTAGAATAAAGGATAAAGCCAGAAAATGCATTAGGGGCATGGCTATCCTCTGGCCCTCGTCCGATACGGTCAGATCCAGAGCCACGGTCCTCCCCGGATCTTCAATACACGCTCTCGTCCAATAGGAATCACATCCCGTTTCAAAATGACAAAATGGTGCTGTTCAAATTGCCAAAATCGAGGCTTCCTAAATGGTATGCTGAAACCAATGGGTGACGTCACCATTGCTTCGTCCGTCTTTTTATACAGTCTATGGTTTGTTTACTTCATGCAGAACTGTCTGATTGAATTCTCTGGTGTGGCCCCTACTGGAATCCTCCGGTAATACATGTAGCGCGCAGGCAACTGCACAAGCAAGTATGTCAAGGCATGGTAGAACAGCAGGTATATTTCCAGCCTTAAAAACACGTGCACTCAGTGTTTAAACATGACAGACGGGATGCGAGGTACAAATATGCTCGTTTGGTGCAATTTACCATTGGTAAATGATTAAAAATAACCCTGAAAAACGGATACGTATCCCGTGCATTCGGCCACTAATGTCGTTGGTCCTTATGTATCTCTTACTAATCACAGAACCTCTCGTGTGCAGCCCACAGAGAAAGGCTTCTCTCTCCTCACTTACACAAGAACGTAGTACGAAGAAATATTAATCAGGATAACAATGCCTGCTTATTTTTCACTGGGTTTTGCTCATTAGCCACTAAGCAGTACTCTGAAAAGAAATACTTTTCCTCCAATTAATTATATGGAATTTTTAATGAAAGATTGTTATTCTAATGCTGGGTCTAATGATCTGTGTGCCTGAGCTAATCCATTTCAGATGCAAAAGGCGGTCTTTGCCGGCGTTTTCCGTTTACAAATAATGTTTAATACTCAGTTTCAAGGAGTACAAACGCGCACAATATCTTTCATTAACGCTTCTCGTAATTAACGACCTCGATAACCTCTCGTGACACATCAAAGCAGCCAAAATTATCGCCTTTGCGGTTTCTGCATTTGATTATCTCCCTGTAACACTCATGAAATGGATGGCAGCGCGCAATCTGTACCTGATACCGGCTAATTCCTAAATTGTTGAACGTTTCCTTGTAACGCCGCCTGTTGATTTGAACGCACGGTGCAAATGAGCTATCGCTCATTTGATGAATGCAGTTGTTGTGTACTGTAAACACAATTTGGATGTTTGTCTCAGTTGTTTGTCAATGGGCTACACTCAGAAAAACCCTTCCTAGGGAAACGTTTGATTTTAGATGCTATGGGATTAATACTTACAGTTTTACTTTGTATTAAGATTAAGCCAGCGACTGTGTTTGCTTGAATAAATATTCTCTAGACTGTTAGAAAGCAACATATGTTAGATGGGGAAAAACACAGGAAGAGCTTTGATCTGGAATGGGCTGCACCACTCCTCTAATTCCTGGAGGGCCACCGTGTCTGCTGGTTTTTGGCATTTCTCACGCAAGTGATCCAGTTAAGTCTCTAATTCGCGAATGAATCCACACAAATTCATTTTCAAGGCAATAACTCATTGAACGGGGACCATGAAGGAGACCTGCAGATGCTGCAGCCCTGCAGTGTTGGAGTTGGCTGTTCATGGTTTAAATAATTTTACCTGAACACCTCTGCTGTCTGGCAGTATCTCTGTTTATATTCTCTTTTGTCCCTCCCTGAGGACTCCGGTGGAGTTAGCTGTAGGTGTCGTACTGACCACTGAGCTGTGTCTCAATGGAGTTGCTTCCCTGTATCTGACCTGGAATACAACCTTAGTTTTACACAAACACTTCCCCCTCTACACATCTCTTCTGCAGACTCCCCAGGCAATTCTGCCTGCAGGTCGACACTGTGACACAGAGGGAGAAAAAGGTCTTTTTCTTTTTTTTTTTTTTCTTCCCTGCACCTCACTGAATAGAGTAAACTAACAACTCGCCTGTCACTTCAGTTCCCTGACTCGGGAGTTAGGTTGTAATTGTCTTCAGTTTGAGTGTACATTTCCTGATGATAAAATTAACCACATCAAGCATGTATGTTTCAGATGTTGCACATGTGATTATGAGAGATTGGCAGATGATGTGGACCTCATTTCCAAGTGGCAGCATGCTTAATGCTCTCTTCTGCTTAGTAAAAAGAACTCTTTGACTTTATATTGATTTGTGTGGGAGTACATCCATCAGAAGTCAAGTTTTCATCTTATGTCAAGCAAATTTAAAAAAATTTGTTTAAGAGAAAATTTGAATGACCTGCGTTTCCATCAACTGGCTTGGAGCGAATAAACTCCAATAAATTAGGCCAGTTTTGCCACTAGATGGTAGTAGAGGACACTTATAACATACATAGAACACCAGAAGAAGAAGAGATCGCAAAATGGAATAGAAACAAACTGAAGCTAAACAACCAGAAGAAAAAATTGAGGAGAAACGAGACACTGTAAAAAAGAAGAGAGGTCTACAGGAGTAGCATGCTATTCAGGAAATTGTCATCGAGTTTTTCTTTCAGCTAATGATTGTAATCTTTGACGCTGTCTGGAGACGAGGACAGAGTCGAAGGCAAATGCATGCAGCAGCAGCAGCAAGGCAGCTACATCAAAACTTACCCTAAGCTGCGAAGCTGTTTCCATCCCACCTTTTGCGCATCAAATCTTAATCGCATAAGGAAAAAAGAACCTCAAGTGAGCGTATAAACTTCGAGCATCTTAGAGGAAGTGTATTCGTATTTTGCTGTTTCTGTCTGCTTTTTCCAATGCAAATTTTCAAATTGCGCATAATAGTGAGATGGAAACGCGACTAGAGTGTAGTATAAAAGAGTTGTTTACATGAGGATCAGAAGAACTAAAACAGTAGGTACTGTTCGTACAGATACTGAAATGGTTTATTATTCACTTTCTGGAAATGAAGCCTGTCTGTGGACACTAAGGAAAACGGGACAAAACGAACAGGAAAATACAAACCAGAAGTTAGTGCATGGTCCAGGATCTTTAATATCAAAACAGAGGTACCAAGGGACAAAGGCAATAATAGTAATCAGGTAAATGTTAGTAGGAGTCAGCCCAGTAAATCTAGACAGGAATTAAGTAACAACAAAATACAAAAGGCAAAAGCACGGAAGTTTGATAACTATACCACTGACAAACGCTCAGAAGTTTTAGGAAGGTAACAAAAAGAAAAACACAAACACTCAGAACTAATACAAATCGACAAAGTACAAACAAAACTTAAAAAAAAAACAAAGCACAAAAGGTGTACAAAATGCAATGCTTAACTTTCTAACAAAAGAGAATCCATATTCCATAAATCCAAAGTAACTGCCAAAACAGCTAATGACAAAGTTCAAACAAACAAAGAGGGAAAACGGTTCAATGGATAAACACGGGAGTTAGAGCACGATCAAAATCCACAGGAGCAGGGAGTCACAGGTCTGTTCACCACAACACCCGGTGACAATGAGGAAAGCATGGAGTTTAAACAGGGATCTGGGCGGGTGCAGGTAACCAGTACTCTGTGGAGTTTGAATGAGGAAGTGAAGAATCATTGGAAGAGGAGGGCGTGGTCACCGGGCAGTCAGACACGGATGTGACAAAGCCATTCCAGGTAACATGGACCTGAGCAGTTTAAGCATGGTTATTTAGTGCTTAGTGATTTAGTTATGTCATAACTGATATAGTCATGTTCGTCCACTCAGTACATGAGATGATTGCCTTGCAAAAAGGCAATTAAGGGCAATTTCACACTAACTTAGGCCATCCATGTCTCATGGGGTCAAAATTTGAAATACATTTTGTTATGTTACTTCCAGTGGATATTAAAACAACAGATCTTATATTTATGAAAAAATAATGTTTGTAAGCTACAGATGTTATGACAGTTTTGCAATAACAACAAAAAGTTGAGTTACTTGCAAATGTGGTTTGCTTATCTGTAATGACACGTGAACATCAAAATTTGATACAAAAATAATTCCATCTCTATATGTATCATAAACAATTGAGAAAAGTAAGTTTTCAGCAAGTTTTATCTGCAAATTTTGAAAATGCTCGTGCAAACTGTGTGTTAGAGTATGCTAATGACACAATAAATTGCATAGTTTTATCCAAAGTCAAACACCTGACCCATCTGTCGGTGCTCCTACTTTTGTCATAGGCAAAATTGTTTGGCATCATTTGCCTCAACGACAATTTTAGTTCATTTGTGCCGGAGTGGACATTTTTAGGACATAAACAAGAATTATATAATAAACCTTTAAACCATGTGTTGGGTCAACTATATTGCAGAGTAGGTTCACCAAATCATATTTTATGCAAATGCCAAGTACTGCTAATTAAAATTTAGAGAAAGAATTTCGCTTACTTGCCAAATGTAAAAAATATGTACAGGAACTAAAGTTATTCTTCCAAAACAGGCAAAAAAATACTGCAAAGACAGTTCTATTGTATCTCCTTAAAGTTGCTGGTATTATCTCTAATATCAGAACCCTGAACTAAGCCTTGAACGTCATTAACACGGAATACTTGAACATGCTCCATATGTGTCGGAGTGGACAAACATTTGGACGTCATCCATGGTATCTCCGACTTTGTCCGGGGATACAATAATTTCATTAAACTGGCCATAGTGGCTTCAGCAACCATGTATGTTTTATCTGGGAAACTAAAATGTTGTCTGGGAGTTGGAGCAGGCGGATCATCCAGGCTACATAGCTAGGATCTCTTGAACAGGGAGTGTGTCCCTTTCAGGCTTTGCGGGCCATACAAAAGGATTCTGTCCAGCCTGGGGCTTCATAAAGTTGATGGTAGCTGATTCATCTTGAATGTCTTCCACTTCTGCTGGAAGGCAAATATTTTTTCATGTCTTGTGTCAGAGTGGACAATCACTGGACATTGTGCTTGGCCTACATGTAACAATGAAGCATGTGACCTTTCAGAAACTTATAGTTACTAAAATTATTATCGCATATTTGCCTGTGTATTAAACAGAAAATGTCTTATATTTAGCAACACTAAAGACAAACAACAAGCAGAACAACAAATGTGTCGGAGTGGACACGTTTGGACGGAAGATATTTGGTACCTTGACAACAGGTGGAAGTACCAACAATGTAAAATATTGAAATTTTACTGAATATCTCTTCAAATTGTCTGTTATATATATATATATCCAAAATAATGGGCTTCCCCATTCTGTGGCAATAGGTACAGACCAATGTGTCGGAGTGGAAATGTTGGACGGAAAAAATAGCGTAAAGTAAACAATATGAAAGGTGAATAAACAGTTGCTCCACACTCTAGGCAAATAGCTTTCATTTTTTGTGACACTTCGATCTGTTAGTATTGTGATAGAAAATATTTGTGGACACACACAAAAAAGCTACAACAGTTAATGTAAATGATAAATGTTTATGAGACACAATATTCCGTCCAATATTTGGACACATTTGGACATTATAGGAAAAGTAGTCAGCTGATTTTATTGAAACCTGACATGATGATTGCTCATGAGCTGCTTTTCCAAATACATATCAACATCATCAGCCATACCCAGTATAAAGTAGGATTTACTGCTCATTTTTGAAGTATTGTTGATGGCCTAGGTTAGCGTAAAATTGCCCTTAATCCCAGATTGTGTTCAAACTATTTTTGTTTCCGAATTGTCCATGCTTCTCATGCAATATCATGCAGTGCATCATTTCTTTTCTTATATTGAAAATATTTCTCAGTTCAAAATGATAGTCTGTTCTTTTACATCATAGTGATGACATCGCTAATGTAAACAGTTTAATGAGACTGATCCCTTGCCAAATGTGGTTATGTGATCAGGTGTCAGTCATTGAGAACAGGTTGAATTACTTTGCGTGACTCTCATTGCTCGGGGTCGACCATTTGTATGAAAAACAAAATTAAAAAGTTTTTTTCTCCAAAAAAAAAAATTGCTTTTGGACATAAGACTGTGGCCAGCTGGTTCACTTCCAGTGCAATTTATTAATACGCCTATGATCGATACCCCGCGTTTGCCAGAACCTTTAAATCTGGCAAACAGCTCCCCTCACCTCATTCGCTTCCTGCTGTGCAGCATTAATTATTGATCGAACACTGCAGACATCTCTCTCAACACTGCTCCTGACCTTTTCCTTCCTGTTTAGGGAGCCTACTTATGTCCACAGGCCCATCTCAGCCCAGGCTGAGTACAACTAGGCGAATAGTCTCTTGCGACGCTCACGAGCGCTAGGCTTATTGCGAGGCTTTTCTGCTGCGTCCTCCTTCGACACTCCTATCTCCTGTTCACTGGGATGTACAGGAACTGGAGACGGCTTCCGCTAACCGTCTCCATGGAGTCCTATGGGAGCTGCTCGCTGGCGCATGAAGCCGATTTGTGGGGGCTGCCATGTTTGACTGCGGGGCCTTTTTTTGCACCAGAGCATATGCAGTGGGTTTTTCCTGGCACCTGGACGCGTGCACTCAGCATGCAGTAAAATGCCTCAGGCTATAGTGAGCTCATTTGAACACTGAAAGAGTCAATTTAACAATTAGCATTTCACTGTGTACATAAGTGGGGGGAATGACTGGCAAGTTTCAAAAAAGTATTGCTCCTTTTCTCCTCTGTGGCGTAAGGAATTAGTCTGATCTTTGGTTCTAGGTGTGCTATAGTGTCAGTGTAAAAACATTCATCTTCAATGAGTCATAATTTTAAATGTGCTCCAGGAAGGGAATAGCATTTTTGTCAAATAGAGGCTTATTTAGCAGTAACCACTGGAATTTGCCAGCTTTCGGGGCAATGCCAATTTTTGGCCGTTTCTCAAAGCGTAGGCTGCGCCCTTCGAAGGCTGCATTTTTGGGCTGCCACATCATCGCAGGCTGTTCCATTGCGAAGGCGCTTTTGAATACCCCCGAGAAGTGCAGCCCTCATCTTGCCTGATATCAGACAGAATTGTCAGCTTGTTTACACTCCGTTTCCATGCTGACAATTTCGTCTGATATCAGGCGAGGTGAAGGCTGCATTCCTCGGCTGTATGCTGACAGTGAAACAGCCTGCAACGACGTAGCAGCTTATAAATCCGGCGTTCGAAGGCTACGGCCTACACTTTGAGAAATGGCACCCGTTCCCCAGGTCCAGCTCCTGAATCTGTTCCCTCCACAGTCACTGCAGTCCCGGAGCTCTGCCAGAGGGGGGGGCTAGCGAACAATAAGATATGGCCAGGTCCACTTCCAGAAACACTCTCCTTGTAATAACAGTGCAACCGATCGCACACTTATCCCCACTAAGCCATGGTGAGGCTGACCTGGTTGGTGTTCCTGTTCACTTATCAGTCAACAGCTGCTTATACACTCTATTATGGCCAGAAAGAGACACTCCACTCGCCGTTTTTCTCCTCAAAACATTTGTTCCTGTGTTTATGGGCTTTATATTTTGCTTATATTGCATCCTCTGTTTCACCGAAATGACTATTTAATGCCTTTATGATCTAGCAGCTGTCAGGAAATGAGACTCTTATGTCTGAAGAATATTGCCTTGGGTCAGCCGCTCTGTATAAAGGTGCCTACCAGACACTAGAATAAATCTTATGCTGATACAAAAACTCCGCTTCTTGACTAAACGAAGCAAACACAAGAACTTCAAGCTGTTTGGGTGATTAGCAGGGTGTGAAATGGGCCATGCTGATAATTTATGATGTGCCTGACATATAAGATTTGTTTCTTTGATTGCAATGTTTTGAGAATGTACAACGTAACACAGAAATAGGTGGCTGGGACTAATTCTTATTGGTTTATGGCTTGTTACATTTGACGTAGGTTTCCTGAACCAATGAAGGCATGTGGGAGTGGTGAAAGATTTGATTGATTCTAATCAGGTCGATCATAACCTTACAGTACTATAAGCCTTACCAGGCTGCTCATAACCTTTTAGTATTCTCTAATTCCTACTGTAGCTTTCCTTACTATACTTTCCAGTCAGATAGACACTCTGATACAAGGTAGTTTCTTCCAAATTTTTGGGGCAGTCTCCACACAAACAAGTTCTGTTCATCTGATTAGATATCATCTGTAGACAGGGCTGCAATTACAGATTGTGATGTCAACTGTCACAAACTCTCTTTCCTCCATTGCAATCCAGAGACACAGTGGTTGAGGATGAAATTAATCAGGCTTTTTATTTCAATAATGTTTGTATTAGACTTGAAATTTCTTCTGCGTCATTTGGATGATTCATCATGTGAGAATGAACAATGTAAAAAATGCATACTGTTCTTGTTGCCGTTGCAATTATGGACTTGGAGCAACCCAGGCAGTGTTGCTCATTTTAGTAATTGTGAGAACACGGTCTCAGTCGAAACATTTCCGATGATTTCAGAGGAATTTAATTAGTCACTGGGCAGTAGCACGCAACATAACGAAAATCTAGACCATAAACTTTAAACTTTCTACAACAGCTTTATTGGTGCAAAAATGGGGCCTCCTTAATTTTTTTGTATAAATAAAAATAGGCTTGTGTATTGTTAATGTCAGTATAATTTTCATAAAGTATTTTCTGTAGATTTTCTTTTTTGCATTGCTTTAAAAATGTGGATGGAAATGTGGAAAGTTTAATTTACGCAGTTATACAGGGTATATCTGCACAAGTGAAGTGTCTGTTTTGAGCGTGTCGCACCTAAGTGGCCCAGCTGCATGCTGTTGGTTATATTTAGTTTTCTTTCCAGGACTATTATATAAGCACAGTGTGAAGACTAACCAGTGTGCAATGCACTAATTGCTTGGGAATGTGCGGATGGCTAATAAGATGTTCTTGAAGTGCAATTCCCAACAAGCACTGAAAGAAAGTTAAATGTAAGATTTACTTTAAAATGTTACGGGTCCTTGCGACTAAGCTCAGTTACTTCCAATTAAGTTGATTCATTAAATTGAACTAAAATCTTAGAACTTAATCGGAGGTTACTTAAGACGGAGACGGTTGAGATGAACCAGTTGATATAATTTTCAGTAAATCTAACATTTGTCTTATTTTGAGTGCAGATCAGTATTGGGGTCCTCAGGCTGGAAGCCTGTGTAGTTTTGTGTTTTCATTTCCTCAATAATCACCCTAAGACACTGCGATTGGATGGCATAATTCAATTTTTGGATTACTGTGAGAGCTGGCGATCTTAACCAATCCCTCCAGGTTGCATATTTCATTCATGTGCACTATAAAAATGGGGCTTTGGAAGGTGGCAGACGGACGGACACCTATCCAGATGCTTCCTCTGTAAATGGGCTCTGTGAGCATTCGCAGCTGCCTCTACCAGACAGGCGAGGGTTCAGGGGACCAGCTCCCTGTTGTGCCGAATCGCGATTGTCACACGTCTGCAGCGTTACATCCAAGGATGTGTTTCTAGCAAGAGCCATGTTGTGTTTTACCAAACAGGAGTGAGGTATCATTTTCCCTACAGACATCTGTGGTGGTGAATGTTTTCATCTCTGTTAGCCAAGTGTGCTCACCTTTAGCCAACTTTGACAAATTTGAGATTAGGGGGAGTCATTAATTTGGGTTGCAAACAAAATAAATGCAGACATCTGCTTAATACAAGCCACTTGTATAAAAATGTAGGCAGCCTGACTCCCCTGTTTTGCTACATAGCGACCAAGCACATTTGTACATATTGTATTTAGAAAAAATTCTGTACTCACCAAAAAAAATTGGGAGATTTTCTTATTAAACCTAAGCTAAGTGAATCCTATGGAGCATTTTTGTCTCATGTTTAGACTTAATCTCTTACTTGTATTAATATATTGTCAGCTACAGCAAAAGTTTGTCAATGACGTGAAGCAGTTAAACTCATGTCAATCAAAGATGATAATTTCACTTGTAAATCATAATGTGACTTAAAGCAAAAAAAATATGCTCTACTTGTGAGGAAAATACATGGGGCTCTAAATTCGTTGACCAGGCGCAGGCGCGGCGAATGGGGGGAGCGGCGTGCCAACGGGGTGTATCCAGGCGTATTTTGCAATTTCGTGCCCGGTGCAAGTACTCCTCTGTCCTGCCTCTGTCCCTCCTGCCAGCGTAAGTGGCAAAGAGGGAGGAGAGAAGGCGTTAGTGGGTTTAACACAGCCGAGTCAAATCTTCACCAATCAAATGAGCTCCTCTACTCGCCTTTAAAATGTTGGAATAAAGAAGCCTCTGTCCTATATCTGCATGATGCGTTAATGTTGCATTTTACTTTGCTGCTTCAGACATGTTTTCTGCACTGCTTACGTCTATATTAAGCATTACGAATATGAGTTATTACGAATATGAGTTAGCTGAAGAAACTACGTCAGATCATTCAAACTTATGAAGTTGGAATGAAATACGACGGTTGCTCATTTATTTCTTCTGCCTGCATCATTGGGAAGAGAAACGATGGATAGCGTGTTCCTATTATTACACCCTGTTGCTGCTTGAAATTTTGGGATTAACATGCATGGACAACAATGCAAGATACGTTACAAATTAATTTTCAATATGTGATCTTAACTCAGTACGAGATCATAGCAATCAGGCTGTATTCCTTTCCCCCACTAAAAACGATGAAACCTAAGTGACAATAATAGTAGTATTAAGCCGCTTGTACACTGGACGCAAAACAAATTTTTCGCACGACAGATTATATTCAAAGTCAGTTCGCGTCTTTGCATTGACTTTGAATGTAATCAGTCGTGCAAAAAATTTGTTTCGTGTCCAGTGTGCAAGCGGCTTTACTGACCGTAGAACGCAAGCATTATTTATATACATATATACGCACTGCCTGATGCCGAGGCAGTTTGTGGTTGGCTGAGAAAGATGTGAAGTCGTTAGTTTGCATTACAGATTAAGCTGCGTTGATTAAGCCAGGTCGAGTTTCCATTACGCGTGCCAACCGCCTTTGATCTGACATGAGGACAATCGATATACAGTTGCAATCAAAATTATTCAACCCCCCAATGAAAATTTGTTTTAATAGCAAAATTTACAAACTTTCAGCTGTTTGTGATAAACGGATTAAACAAGAACATTTTAAATAGCTCAACACAACTAATATTACAAGTGGTCTCTCCAAATTCAACTCAAAATGCCATTTTTAATGACTGCTGCAGTCTCAAAATTATTCAACCCCCAAATAGAATCACTCATATGAGTATATTTGCAAATCAGGTGTTGTCTCAAGCACACCTAATGCAGCTAATCAAGAGCTTAATTAGTTGCATCAGGTTTGCTTAAAATAGAATAAATCAAATACTTGCACTCGCTGGGGGTTTGTTGACGGTGACATTTGATTGCATGTTAGAAATATGGCTGTCAAGAGAATTGTCCAAAAAGATAATAGAGGAGATCATTGCCTGGCACAAACAAGGAAAAGGATACAAAAAGGTAGCACAGGCACTGAATTTTCGTAGAGATACAGTTAGATGCATAGTTCGTAAGTTCAGAGTTAAAGGAAGAGAGGCTACAGTACCAGGATGTGGCAGTAAGAGGAAGCTATCAATGGCTGCCACCAGATTCCTGAGGAGACGGGTGGTCAAAAACCCTCGAGTGACTGCAAGAGACCAGCGGCAAGACTTGGAGGCAGGAGGCACTGAGGTTTCAGTTTGCACAGTAGGGCGCATACTAAATGTTGAAGGTCTACAAGACATACACCACAACTGATCCAAAAGCACAAGCTCCAATATGCTCAAAACTATATAAATAAGCCACAGAAGTTTGGGGATATTGTTCTGTTGAGTGATGAAACAAAAGTGGAACATTTCAGGCTTATGAATCAGTGGCATATCTGCAGGAGGATTAAAGAAGCATATGCTGAAAAGTTCACCCTGCCTACAGAGAAGAATTGTGGGGGCTTTTTGATGCTCTGCAGCTACCTTGCTTCCTCTGGCGCTGGAAATCTGCAAAGTGTGGAGGGCAAGATGGATTCAGTCAAGTACCAGGATATCCAAGGAGAAAATGTCATGGTGTCTGTACGGAAGCTGACGCTTGGGTATCATTGGACCTTCCAAAAGGACAATGATCCTAAGCATACCTCAACAATCACCAAGGCTTGGTTTCAGAAGAAGTCTGGGAAGATTCTAGAGTGCCCATCACAGTCGCCTCACTTGAACCCCATGAAAAATCTCTGGTAGGATTTGAATAAAACAGTGGCAGCATGCAAACCCTAGAATATTAGTGAACTGGAGGCCATTGTCCTTGAGGACTGGGCTAAGATTCCTTGGGAATGCTGCCAGAAGCTGTTGTCTGCCTATGCATCACATTTCTAGCAGGTCATAACGGCAAAAGGGTGCTCTATTAAGTATCAAGGATGCTTGTCATGAAGGGGTTGAATAATTTTGAGCCTGCAGTGGTCATTACAAGTGGCATTTTGTGTTGAATTTGGAGAAGCCACTTGTAATATTTGTTGTGTTGAGCCATTTAAATTGTTCTTGTTTGATTTGTTCATTGCAAACAGCTGAAAGTTTGTAAATTTTGCCAGTAAACCTAATTTGCAACGGGGGTTGAATAATTTTGATTGCAACTGTAGATACTATAATTTATGCCCTGACTCAGATAGTTACATTAAATAGTGTTGCTGTAATTATTTATTGCATTGAAATATGCCTGACATTCTGGAAACCTGCCTGTGAGGTTTCGGTGACGTGTGTGCACTGTGCGCCGGTCAGCCAAATTACCACTGCACAGAAAGTAAACCAGGTTGGAGCTCTCTGCGCACTTTGGCGGAGCCTTTATCCACGAAAGTGTCACTACGTCATGATGAATATGTGACACCTCCCCCTACTACGCCGCCACACCCATCTCGGCGCATGTCCGTCTGCCAAATTGCCAAAAGTGGCTGCGCACGGTGTTGCACCGCACGAAATTACCACTGCGCGGGCTGCACCGGACAAAATTACCACTGTGTGGGCTGCGCCACGCTGCGCCACCCTGCGCTGCGCCAAGAAATTAGAGCCCCATGGTCTGACGTATGGTTGCGAGCCTAGAACACTGGTTAAGATGGTGTGGAACGGTGATGAAGTGTTGATTGGTAATGAATATTGTTTCCTGGGAGTATAATGTAGCGTGTGTGAGTGCGTGGGCTGTGTTGCTTTTTTAGGTTATTTCTTGAAGCGCAATGTCTTTGTTCGTCCGCCTCACTGCTCACTCTTTAAAGAGCAACAGCTTAAGCCTGACAGCTGGGTCCACCTTCTGCTGCTCGGCAAGCTGACAAGGTCACGTCTGAGAAGATGATGGACAAGCAAGAGAATGCCTGAAAATCATCCCTACTTCACATTCACTGCTCTTATCTCCATATCTCTCTCTCTCCCTCACTTTCTCTCCTTTCTCTCATTCTATCTCTTACACACCCCCCTCTCCCTTTCTTTATCGTCCCCACTCTTCTCTCATTCTAGTTCTCTTTCCATCTCTTTTGTCTCTAATTCTATCTCTCTCTATCTTTCTCCCACACCCTTTCTCCATCTTTCACTTTTCTCTCATTCTATCATTCTCTCTCCTCTCATTCTGTCCCTCTCTCTCTAGATCTCTTTCCCACACCCTCTCCCCCGCTTTTTATATCTTCCTTTCTCTTCTCTCATTCTATCACTCTCTCCATCTCTCCCTTCTCTATTTCTAGCTATCTCCCTCTCCTCTTTCTCTTTATCCATCCCTCTTTCCTCCGACTCCCCCGTCTCATTCTATTTCTCCCTCCCTCCCCATTTTTCCTCCTCTTTTCCCCCACCCTTTTCCCATCCTCTCTCCCCTCATTGTCTTCCTGTCTTTCTCTGTATCCCTTTTTCTCTCACCTTCCCTCCCTTCCTCTTTGGCTTGCTCTCTTTCACACTCTTGTTTCTCTCTCTCTCTCTCTCTCTCTCTCCCCCTATCTCTTGCACACATAATGTCCACTAAGCGCACAAAGTCACTGATTAAAGAGAAATATAAAGAAACATTGTTTTATATTGACAAAACGGAGTACATTTCTTAATGATGTGCTTGAGTAGTAGTTGTCAATGCTGCAGTATTATGGTTGTTCACGATTACTCAACAGCTGATGTAGTGAGGATTTGTTGGACTTATAGGGATTGACTGAGCTCGTATGAAAATAAAACCACAAAAGAAAAAAAAAGAGCAAAAAGGGTAGTTTTATGTCAGTGTCTCATTTTATATCACACAGGCTGCAATTGATGATAGAACAACATCCTCTCTGTCCTCAGCAGTATATATTATGGGCCACTTCATCTCGGCACTCTGTCGCTGGTTACGGATCACGCCCACTCAGTTCACCACTGTCACCTGATAGGTCACCGGGCGGCTCGTCTCCATTCTCATTCGCCGGGCCACGTGACTCATCGCCCAACTCAGCCCGCTGCAGTCTGAGCACGTAGTTATGAAAATTTGGGAGAGGTATTTGGGCGACTGGATAACCGCGCTATGAGCGACGTGAAGAATGAATTCCAACAGAGCTTTTATTTCACCACCTTATTTCCATGTGCCATTTGAGGTCGGAATCCTGTGAGGGCCCAGGTTTGATGTGAGAAACAAAGCAGGAGAAATGAGAGAGTGTCTTCCCCCCCGGCGATGTTAGATGCCGGCTCTGCCCTCTCTCCTATGAGAAATAGGCTCTGCTGCGCATTCTTCCTGGAACAGACCGAACACTAATGATCATTTTGCATATAAATGAGCCTTTATCCGCATATACTTCATTGATTTTTGTTGAAGTTAAATGGTCTTAAAGTTAAAAATAAGAAAAAAAAATTGAATTCAAATGAGCTGCCAAAAACACTTGGTTAAACTTAATGGGGGGGCTGCCTGATTGCAGATGTGTTCACCTCAACCATAACCTGCTGATTCCTGCAAATGAGGAAGTGTGTGTGTGTGTGTGTATGTGCGCGCGCGCGTGTGTGTGCGCATGCGCGCACTTAAATTAATTTGAATGTATGACTGTGAGGGAGTGAGGATATGCAGTATGTGTGTGCGTGTGTAGGTGTGTGAGTTTATGCATGTGTGTGCTCAGTTTAGTTTGAGTTTTTGTGTGTATGAGACAAGGTGAGGATAGGTGTTTGTCTCTCTCTCGCAAAACACACACACACACACACACACACGCAAAAGGAAATACAGACAAACACATATCCTCACCTTGTCTGATACACACACAAACTCAAACTTACCTGAGCACACACATGCATAAACTCACTCACAAACGCACACACACGCACAAAAGCATATACAAACACAGTATGCATGTGTGTGCTTTGGCTGTTCTGATTTGGGTATGTGTCCTGTACCCTCTCAGTGTATTTGGTTTCCGCCTTCACAGCATTATAAATCTGCTTTTGGGCGGGGCTCCGGCTGTTTGAGATGTCAGTCACGCGTCAATCACAGGGCGGAGTAAAAGACTGTATCAGTGCTTCACTCTTATTGATGGTTCTGTCTGGGAGCTGAGAAGCGTTAAATTGCTGACGTTTCGGTGATTGAGCGTCAGCTGTCGCTCCTCAGAAAGAGGGCCTATCGTCAAAGGGAAGAGACCGCGATGAGTCTCACGCACACACACACACATACACACACACACAATCTCACTTTGACTCTCTGAACAAACTGTCAATGGTGGACGAAGTAAGCAGAAGCACCATACTAGAGTTAAAGTCGAAAGGTAAAATATTCTTTGAGTCAAACATAAAAGTCTTCTGTGTAAATTTCCACTGGCATTTAGGTTTCAAAGGTACTTGCGTTTGAATTCAATTAAGTTTAAAAAGTAGACGTACTGAGATATTTTCATTTTTATAAAAAATATATTTCCATTTTGATCTGATTCACTCCTAATATATACAGGCTTTACCTTGAATATGTTTGAGTAAATTATCGGCCTTGATACGCCTCTGAGCAGTGGTCTGTGGATTTAGCTCTGTAGAAGCGGGTTGTTTGGCGTCAGTAGCGGCGAGTGTTTAAAGGAACAGTTAAATTTGATGGGGTATGATGAGTCTCTGCTCATATTTATGGGTTTGACCCCACCTTTAATGGTGATATTTAAGCTGCTACACTGTGTCCTTCTTCCTATGAGAAAGGTCTTCTTTCATGTAGGCCTGGTTACTACTCTCTGTTTGTCTCTCTCTCTCTCCCTCTACCTTTCTCTTTCTCTCCCTCTCTCAGCCTCATTCCCTCTCTGTTCCCATTCGTATCCCTCATTTCAAGTCTCTCTTAATCCCTCTCTCTGTCTCTCCCTTTTCCTCTTCTCCCTATCTCTATTGTCCCTGTGTTGCCCGTCTCTATCTTCTCTTCTCTCTTCCTTTCTTTCTTACCATATCTTACTTTAGCTCTCTCCCTCTCGCTCTCCCCCTCTACCTTTCTCTTGTTCTCCCTCTCTTTTCCCTTTCTCTATCTCATTCTCTCTCTTCATATTCCTTGCTTCCCCCTTTCATGTCTTTCTTTATCTCCCGCTCTCTGTCTGTCTGTCCCTTTCCACTCATCCCTCAATCCCCATGCGTCCCTCTGTTCCCCTCCTTTATCTTCTCCCCTCCATTCTTTCATTCTCACCATATCTTCATCTCTCTCTCTCTTTCTCTCACTCTCTCTACTCTCGGTTGAATATGAGAGAAGTACGAGACCGTTGGTTTTTCTGAAGATCGTGCCGTATATATGGACTGATTAGCCCTGTGGCAGTAGTGATGGTGTGGCATTTGGTCGTTGGTGACAGTGTGTTTGGGAGATCGGGCTGTAATACAGGCATGGTCGTTTAGTGCTTGTAGCAACATGACACAGCTGTAATGTTGGTTTGCTGTTTGTCTGCAGGTAGGGACATGGCATACAGGAAGGTGCGAGCCGGCCTGGGGGGGGCGCCACATGCTCGGGATCTGGAGAATGAAGAGCTGCAGGCCTCAGCTGAGCTGGAGTGGGACATGGAGAAAGAGCTGGAGGAGCCGGGGACAGACAAGTGAGATTACCTGTGTAGTTACCTGTGCATACTCACCTGTGTACTTATCTGTGCAAACTTACCTGTGTGCCCACCTGTGTACTTACCTGTGTACTTGTCTATTGACACTTACCTATGGATGTACCTGTGCATACTTACCTGTGTAATTATCTATTGACACTTACCTATGGATGTACCTGTGCATACTTACCTGTGTAATTATCTATTGACGCTTACCTGTGGATGTACCTGTGCATACTTACCGGTGTACCTACCTTTGTACTTGCCCGTGTACATATCTATGCATACTTACCTGTGTACTTACCTGTGTACTAACTTGTCCACACTTACCTGTGCATACTTACCCGATTACTAACTTGTCCACACTTACCGGTGTACTTACTGGTGTATGTGGCTGCGCATAATTATGTGTGCACATTTACTTTGTACTTTCCTGTTCACACATACCTGTGTAATTACCTGTGCATACTTACCAGTTTATTTACCTATGCATGCTTGCATGTGTACTTAACTGTCCATACTTACCTGAGCAGAAACCTGTGCCAGCTGAATCTCATTATTCCCAACATATTCACCTTTTTATCTGCATATATAAATCTACAATGAAAATGATACGCATCCTAGCAGCACACAAAGACGAACGCAGATTATTCCTGCTCTGAGTATGTAGCTGGGAAAAACATCCCTCCAGTTAAATTTGCTACCTTACTATCCTTGAGAGTTTAATAGGTTGTCAGAAATGAACATACATCATACAAAACATACAAAACAAAACAGTAAGTGGAATAAAACGGAAGGCTAAAATGAAGATAATGTACATCCTGTCCCCCTGTATATTAGAGTTGAGCCTCTGGGTTGCTTTGGCAGTTCTGAGAGCACTGTCCTGAGCTGCGCTCTCCTGTACTGCAGATTCCAGCTGGGCGATGGTGAGCTCCAGGCAGTGGGGAACTCCTCCCGGGTGGCTGACCTGGACATGGAGACCATCCAACCCTCGGCCTCCCCCCACGGACGCTTCGAGCGGCTGGAGGAAGACCCAGACTACGTCACCCACTTCACCCGCCCGGCCCCAAAGACCTCCACCCGCCGCCCCGGCAGCCCACTGCTCTGCTACGCCCTACTGGGCTCAGTGCTCTTTATTTTTGGCCTCGTCATTGGCAGGTTCGCTTGCCGACCCGCCCCCCCGTCCTCGACTACGCCGCCCCCGCCTACAGACACTGCCGACCTCCTGCGGAAAATCCTGGCGGATATCACCGCGGAGAATATTCGCAGGGGTGTGAGGTAAGATGGCTGTCGAGACGCGACGAGGCCCCCGCCTTATTCTGTCCTCTCTTCAACCCCGCTTTTAAAATCACCTTTTTCTCGCTTCGCTTTTGACCTAGCACACTCTGTCTGTACCTGCGCCGCCGCTTCAGTCGATGTTTATTATCTTCATCTGGCTTAATTTTATTTTATTTTGTTTTATTTCTTGTTTTATGATGTAAAGTGAATTTCTGATAAAGCAACCTTTTAAAATCATAAAGATAATGGGAAGTATCTGATAACGCATTAAACCTGAGTGGTATTTTTCCCAGCTACAGCATGAGGACAGGAATAATTTGTTCAGCTATTTACAAAGTTGA
This sequence comes from Gymnothorax javanicus, assembly GCA_029692085.1. Lineage (NCBI taxonomy): Eukaryota > Metazoa > Chordata > Actinopteri > Anguilliformes > Muraenidae > Gymnothorax > Gymnothorax javanicus. Next base: position 25,102,909 of record CM056196.1, read on the forward strand.
AGCTGTTGAAAGTGTGCTGTAGGTGTTTGTATTATCTACTGCAGACAGTAAAAATATCCATCCATTTTAGCCCACTTATTCCCAATCAGGGTTGTGGGGAGACTGGAGCCTTTCCCAGATGATGGCATCCATCCTGGACAGTTTGCCAGTTCATCACAGGGCCAACTCATAATTCACTCACACACTCGTTCCGGTAGGGGCTGGTGAGCTGAAAATAGAGGAGGCATGGAATGTGCCTATCAGCTGAAATTGATCTTGACCTGTTCTTTATAATTATCATTATTATTATTATTATTTTAATTAACTCTATGTGAACTCAGAAAAACACTCAACACACCATCGGGTGTGGCCACTTCTCCTCGTGAAGGTGAGACATCAATTAAAATGTGTCATTTAGATGCAAAATTATACTTCAATCAATGTAATTTAATTATGGATATGTGCTGATTATCTTTATTTTCTTTGTTGTAATTTTGAACAATAGTGAAGAGGAGGTTAGATAGGCTACATTGGTTGATGTGCTGAAAGCATACACGGAAGTCAACACAGCAGATTATCTTTATTTTTTGTGAATAAAACATTTTTCTGAATTGAATTTGCTAGCCTATTTAATCGATGCAACATTGCATCAAGATGGAATCTGTGTCTTAAACTGCAGGTGGATTTTCCAATCATTAGAAAGCCTGTTAATCAAGGAAAATAATTGAAAACAAGTCAAGAACTTACTAGTTATAAAGGATTTTTTTTGTGCCGCCTCTTATTTTGGCCGACTAGCCGTCACTGACTCATGCCTGTGGGCAATTTAGAGTCTCCAGTTAGCCTAACATGCTACTCTTGGACTGTGGGAGGAAGTTGGATCACTCAAAGAAAACCCACGAGTACAAGGAGAACATGCAGACTCTACATAGAAAGACTCAGGTTGAATCCGATCCCATAACGTTCTTGTTGTGAGGCAGCCGAAAAACAATATTTGAGATATTTCAGGGTGGATATTTCCTTCACTGTTGTCGTATCACTGGGGCCCATTGCATAGGGTGTTCAGTTCAACTGTGACCTGGTCATAGAGTCAGCTAATGACACATTCACGGCCACTGCAGGATGTATTCTCATTTTTTTCCACATTATTATTTTACTATTGTCATGATGTGCATTGACATTGCCTGTTATTTAGCTGACGGTTTATTTGAAGTGACTTACCATTGATTGGACGAAGCAGGGGCCAACCACCCTGGCCAAAGCAATACGGGTTCAAGGGCCTTGCTCAAGGACCCAATAGCTGCACTGATCTTGTACTGACTACCCTAGGGTTTGAACCGCCAACCATCTGAATCTAAGCCGAACTGCACATAGTGCTGTTTAAACAGGCTGTGGCGATGCCCTCCTGAAATGAGGCAGTCTGAATTGCGTATGCTCTTCCCAGCGCACTTAAGTCTAATCAGCAGGAAGCTCAATCCCAGCAGTTGTTGGGTAAATAATGTTTGGAAATGTGATGATTTTTCACTTGAGAGACAAGCATCACTTTTTTCTGTAGGTGGTAAATTCCACACTTAAGAAAGCAATGTGGGATAACAGGGGAAGGAGGTTATATTACAGTTATTCAGAGATACTTTTATCTAATGTGTTTTACTGTTGATTGGACTAAGCTGGGGCCAGTCCCACCTGGGGAGTGTTAAGGGCCTTCCTCAAGGGCCCATCAGCCGTTTTTTTTTTTTTTTTTTTTTTCCCAAAGAATTTGGCATCCCCAGTGTGATCTGAATCTGTGTAGTCCAATTTACAAACTATGCACAAGCATGTTCGTGCCTGACTCATGCTGCCATCTCAGGAGAGTGCTGGCAGTTTGAGGTTCTTCTTCGAAACATGTGCCTTTCAGTTGCCGCCTCTTTTCTCTCTTCGCCACAGTCCTTGCATGAACAGAATGAAGGCGGCGGAAACCCAAAAATATGTCTCCGCTCAGAAAGGAACCAACGAACACCCAGGAGGCACTTGTGCAATTAACTATGCTAACCCACACCCACTGTATCCCTTCCATGTCCCTGAGCAGCGCTAAGCTAATTGTTTGACTGAAGACCGCAGTGGTCTCCCTTGCAGCACAAGTTGCACCTTTACCGAGTTAGCCAAACCGCGTGCCCATACCACAACAGCTGTTCTGATCTTCGGTGGCTACAGTGGGGACTAAAGCACCAAACTTTTGAATCCCTGTGAAGCACCTTAGCTACTAGGCTACAGTCCCGCCCAAAGCACCAAACCTGTTCTGAAACCTCAACACTTGTCGCGGCTGTCAGGTTGAGATGAATCTAAACCAAGCATTAATGTTAAATTTTACATCCAGAAACCTCAGGCAGGCAGTCTGGTATTGTCACTGAGTCTCCAGATCATGTACAGTGAGTGTGCTCACGTCAGAAAGGATTGCTTCATTTCCGCTCTGCTGACACAGTTCTCCACAGTTCTCAGAGAAGCTTCCGTGTTCGCTGTCTCTCTAATATATATTATTTATCTGATGATGTTTGTTTTTCCAGTGACAGCACAGAGTCTGGTGTTCATGTTCCCAGGGAAAGACACACATGTCAAAGTGTGAGGAAATCTGAAAGCAGGAAGTCAAACTTTGATTGTGGATTCGCTCTGGGCTCATTTCTCAGTTCCATTACATGTCTCTTGGAATCAAGAGGATGCAGCGATAAAGACAAACTTTTATTTTAGCTCCACTGAGTTAGCACTGAAACCATGAACCGTCCAAAAATATGTACCAGGCCACTGTGGTCAGGTCATCAGGTCACCTTGGGCATGGAAAAAAATATTTAGGCACCTGAGTCATTATAACCTAATTATGTGTATCAAATGAGTGACAAAGGTGGTAATTTTTGAAGATGAACATTTTCTTTTTAAACCTACTATTTTATTATGCCCAAGTCTATCATATTTGGGTGTGACAACCGAAAAGATAATAAATCATTTGGGTGTGATGACCAAAAACAGAAAACATCAAAATACATGCTAATGTCACCATGTCCACTAAAATAACGTGCAGTACTTCGAAGGAAATGTTTTATTGTTATTCGGAGTAAATATGTTTTAAAATCTGCTTTACATAATGCGAACAGTGATATTCCTCCATTTTTTAATATGGACTAAACATTTTTTTTTGAATTGCTAGGACACGGGAGTAGAGAGCCTGTCCGTAGACAATACTGATTTGACAGAAAGAGTAACACACGTTATGACAGAAAATAATTTCAAATTCTCCTTTTGTAATGAAAAAGCCCATCAACTTAAAACTTTTATTTCATGAAGGTTTATCTGTATTTTGTCAGTATCCATCAAAAGTGAGTTTGCCTACTTGCCACTGGCATGCCATGCCACAATTTTTATGGGGAAAACTGTCAAAAAATGTCAGAATATTGATTTCAGATTCATGTAATTTATAAATGGGTTGATTCGGGGCTTCCATCGTATTTCTGTTATGTCTTATTGTTAATTTTATAGAAAAAGAAGGAACGTAACAATTGAATAACCAAATAAATAATAAAAAAAAATCAGTACAATATAGCTTACCTTTGGAACATGTTAGCATATAGTTACTCACATGGAAGTGCAGTTTTCAGACTCTACCATGTCGCACATTTGGCACCAGTGACTGTGCTGTTGTGCCGCTGGGTCTGAGTCGTTCAGGAAGTACGTAAGATGCAGTGACATCACCTGCTCCTGACTCATCCACTGGATTATCCAATTATCCAAAATACTGCAGCCTTTTAGTTAATTGGCACTCTGGGAGACATTGGATGAGGAAAAAAATTGAGTGCTCATTTTCTTGTGTGAAAAAATGATTGACCTTCTATTTTTATGTTCAAGTTACCATTGACATGGATAGAGGATGGGGTCTAAATACCATACTACAGTCAACCTCAGTGGTGCTGGTCAGTGGCGCCTTTGAACTTGAGCAGAAAGTAAGCTTCAAAGACGAAGCTCCATTTTGCCTGGAACCCTGTGTGTTGCAGGAATGAGCGCTCTTATAGGGCTGGATATATGGCAGCCGTTACGAGGATTATATAGCTCGAGAGATTATCGTTCGCAAACGCAAGAGGCTGTCTGTGTGGGTATCTCGCACCATTCCGCGCGCAATGGGGGAATAAAATCTCTCTCTTGTTTACTTAATTAGATGAAAAGCAGCCGTAATGAAACGATTAAATCCACCGAACAACGCTTTCCAATCTGTGCTGAAACCCGTCTTTTTTTCCACATCATCTCAACTTCTGCTTTGTTTTTACATTTCTCCTGGGCCCCTCAGACCGAGGTTCAATCCTAAAGTCGCAGACCCTGCTGCAGTCCAGGATCTTGTTGTGTATGCATTTTCTTCGGCCACCAATACATTCACATTTGGCATTGTTGCATGCGGACAAACTTGAGTAATTACTGCCCTGCACTGCGGACAGTATTCTGTGAAGTAACTCACAGCGTAATAGAAAATAGTTTTCCAACCTCAGACCAATGGACCCCTGCTTTATTATTTTTTTAAGATGTGATTTGTCCAGAGGTGTGTTTTGGGCAGAACTGATTGGTTGTCTATCTGGTTGAGTGAATGATTGATTTTCTGATTGGTTGCTGGCTTGTGGAATGGCAGGCAAAATAGAGGTAGAGGGAAACATCCAGAAAAATGTCATGTATAGCATAAGATCAGAGATCCATATGAACATATTTTTTTGTACATGCAAATTTCAAGCAAAATCAATTGCAACAATAAACTAAAAGGAAATGAGAGACTATAATAGCTTTTAAAGTACAGTTTTTTGTCGAGAAAGGTTTCGAGACGCTCTTCTATGCTACGCTTTCTGAATCGTTGGCAAATGATCTGATTTTCTGATGTACTTCATCCAGCCATAATGCGTCTGAAAGGATGTTATTTTTCCATTTGTCTTTGCGGCACAGTTAAATTGATCATTGTCAAGCTTTTATGTTCTTGTATCCACAGATTGCTCACATCTCCTCAGTCGTCCTTGTGCTGAATCTATAATGAATCCATTATTATGTCTCAAATGTGCGGTTCTGTTGCTGCTTTTGATTTTATTTATTTATTTATTTATTTGGCTGGCTCAAAGCAGTGTTTATTCCCTGGATTTTTTTTTTTCTTTTTTGTGTGTTCTCATTTACACTTCAAAAAACTATCCAAGGGAGAAAAAGATTTCTGGCTAAATTACATTAGCCTTAATTCACTTTGAGGGTTACATCCCCTGCTGTGCAGGAGCGTTCTGGCTGTATCCTTTATTGCTGTTGGTCACTTTCTCCAAATTACGCCTCATAATTGCTACAATAGGCTATGTTGCTCTTTCTTCAATCTCTGGAGATTAAATAATGAATCTTCAGGTCAGAGCTGTGGCTCACATACACTCTGAGAAATGAAGTGTTGGATTTAATTAACAGCGTAACTGTGTTAACTAGCTCCGGAGAACGGCCGGAAATCTCCGGAAAATGCGCAGTCTGCACCGCTAGCAGGAGTGAAATTTAGAAATGAAATTATTTTTGGTCCCTAGTTGAGGAAGCGCAGTGTCACATAATATAGTTCGGCCCATAAATCCCTCCGCCGGTTACTTTCCCGGAAAACAATTTTAGCAAAGTTTTGAGGTGTGATCCAGTGATCATGGCCCCTCAGAAATGCAGCATGCACTAATTATGAAAATCACTATGCAAATTATGACATCCAATCATAAATAAGTTCCAGTTATGACTTCCTCTTGGTTTGCAATAAGGAGGCATATTTATGTGCAGCTGTATAGGCATAATGATTTCTGCCATCGTATTATGGATATTTCATTATGTTCCGCAGTTAGATCAAGTTAGTTTTCTGAGCTATGCTCCAGGCCCTTGCAAAACTAAATTTCTGCGATAACTTGACACCTACTGTATTTATGCTTCTATTTTCACGAAGGCCTATTGTGACATGTGGGTAACATCTCAGAATTTTGCAGCCTAAGAAGTGAAATTTCAGCAAAATTATTTCAGAAAAGTGATCCTTGAGACCCATTCCTGATTATTTACCTTCATGGTCTGGATTTTTATGGTTTTTAAAAAAAGCGTAAATTTTTAAAAGTGATTATAATGGTGAATAAGGTGAGCAGACCTTTTTTTAGAGAAGACTCTGGAGCTGGGCTGAGATACATCTTCTGACTTAAATGGTGCCACACAGAAAGGCAAACTCTGATGAGAGCTTGTGCATCTGTCCTGCCGTGTCAGAGCCTCAGAGACAGGGCAATGTCAAAGCACTCACAAACAGGCTAACGCTACTGAGACCTCAGATACTTCCTCTGCTGAAGCAGAGCTACAAAAACAAAAACATTTTGGCGCAGATATCTGCACTGTTGGAATGGGGCAACTCCACCGCTAGCCCAAAAATACTACACATACAGTCTAACGATGACAAGACCTGAGATATCTGCCCTGCTAAAACAGTACAAGACAATCTGGCTAACTACAAAGTGCTGCGCAAACAGGCTAATGCTAGCTTATGCTCAGATCCCTGACCTGACAACGCAGTATACATACTGGCTAATGCTGATGATGCCACAGATGCCGGTCCTGCTGATGCAGCCCCACAACACAATGCCAGAGCGCTACAAGAACAAGCTAATGGTAACATGAGCTCAGATATCGGTGCTACGCAAACAGTGCTTCATAAATAGGCTAATGCCAATAAGATGGAATGGATACTGAAGCTTAGCTACACCAACGGCTTACGCTAAATGCTTCACAAATTGGCCAAAGCTAACGAGAGCTCAGATATCTGTCCTGCAGTGGCAAAACTACACAAACATGCTAACAGTGTTGAGAGCTCTGACATACGTCCTGAAATTGAGCGGCATATACAGGCTAACGCCAAAGAGAGCACTGGTATCACACAAAAAGTCTAAGGCTAATGAGCGTGGAAGCAATGGGGATCAGTCAAGGTGAATCCTGGCAGAGGATCACACTCCCATTTATCAGCGCCGAGCAGTGGGGAGTCGAGTGGGGAAGAGGGGAGCCGGCTCTGTCGGCTGTGGACAAAGTGCCCTGGACAGGGGCAGGTGGAGCGGCCTTTTAAAAAAGATTAAAAGTCATTAAGAGTTAGGTGTGCTGGGGCCTTGAGGTGGTGGCCTGATCTTGCCAAGAAAATGTCCTTGATGAAATACAAATGAACAAGAACTCCATAACGACAAGAGGGAGTAAGACAGACCCCTTACACACACTTGCGAGTGTGCACACACATATGCACACAGGCACACAACACATACATACAAACACACACGTGCAAACACACGCAAACACACGCACAAACACACGCAAGCACAGTCAGTCACACACACGTACAAAAACACGCATGCACACTCAAATACACACAGTCCTTTTCAAGAATTGCGTGAGATTACAGTCCTCTGACATGTAGGTGCAGCGGGAATTTCTCTTTGTTGATCTTGCTATCTTATAGCTATGTGCCTAGCACTGCTGCCTGTATCACAGTGACGTCATAATTTGATGCTTTAATCACAGTGACATCATTGTTCACCAAATGTATGGCAATGGCATCTTTTTTTTACTGCATTTTTTACAATGACATCATTCACTGGGTGAACGCCAGCAGTGTGCGTGTTCTGTGACATCATAATTCACCACATGCATGCTAAAGGCCTCATCCCTTGCTGTTTGCATCGTAATGACATTATAATTCACTGCGCACATCACAATAACATCATTCATGGCATGTACCACAGCTCTGAGATCATCTACACTTATACATGATCTTATGAGACAGATGACAGCTGCGCTGCATTGCTAAAGCCCCCTCCTTCCCATATGGTACGACTCGGCAGTAGTGGCGCCCAGGGTGTGCTTCTCGGTCGTAAACGCTGTTAGGGACACTACAGGTGGCATCTGTAGCTCTGGAAAAAAGCTGTCATTTTTTGACAGGGCAGCTTACTCAAACCTATAAATCCTGTCTGCATTTTTAACCAAGATTCTTTGAATCGGCCACGCTAAAGTTATTTGCACCGCATCTCCGATTTCATATAAAAGAAAGTGTTTTTTTTTTCTCAAAAATCGGATTTGCTTTCACATGACGGTGACCGTGAGTAAAGATTGAAAATAGAAGTGTAATTGAATGAAACTGAATTCAGTCATTAACAAGACGACAGACCCGTGGGAATTAAAGCATCTCATTACGCAAGCTCGTCAGAGTGGAAGAGAGTGTGATTGATACCGCGTGTGAGCGCGCGGAATGAATCTAAATGTGATCCGTCCCAGGAAAGAGTGGCAGCTAGATTAATTGAAATTAGCATGTTAATGAAAGGGATTCGCGCGCTCCGGTTTTTGTTTCCTGGTTGAATTTGCTGACTGCAATTTTTGATTTTGCGTAATTGTTCACCGAGACAATTTCATTTAATGGTTGATTCAGTTTCATGTGATGCTGTGATCACACCGCGCTGTTTGTCGGTTGCAATTGCATTACGGCAATGATTGCTTTATTTATTTGTTAGCGCAATTTATTTTTAATGTGATAGAACATTGTATTAATTTTCTGATTATGATTATTTCACTTTTGTTTCAGTTGTTTTGTTTCTGTTACCCACACAACCTTTTTTTTTTGTGAAGCCCGGGGAAGTTGAGGTGTTGAAAACTTCGTACTCCTCTTTATAGATGGAGCAGGGCACAATTTAGCCTCTATAGCAGGTGGGTAATTTCTGTCCAGGAAGACCAGGGAGCATTTCGGTTTTTGTTGCGCTAATTACACTGGACAAATGAGCTAATTGGCGGTATACGGCAACATCGGTTGACTCATAGATTATATCAGAGGGAAAAAAAATATGGAGGCGCATTTCGGCTGTCGTGCCTTCACTTATCAAGAAATGCAGCGAAGTCAGAGGACTGGGATCGAGCTCAGTTTTCAAGCAACCTGTTTCCTGGTCTTGACGTGACTCACTAACGCCACTGAGGTTTGCTTCAATTCAAGTCATTTTTGCCCTGCTCATTTCCACCTTGTAAAATTGTTAATACCCCCCCCCCACACACACACACACACACACACTCGCACACACGCACACACTAAAATGAATATTCACTGAACATTTTTTCTTGATAATGTTTCCTTAGGTGTGTATTTTTTAAGATTGTCTGCTATTTGGACGGTGGAGTAATATTTTGCGAACAGAGGACAACACAGACTTAGCGGCTGTACTGTACACACTCTGGGTCCCAGTTGTATTACATGACTGCATTTGAAAGCAGCACTGTCATGTGCCCGAACGCTTTTCACAAAGCCCAAAAAGTGAATGGATGACGTTTTCCTGCTGTCAATGGTTTTTACACTGCCCTCCTACCAGTATTAATGCAAGCCTATATCTTACTCACGGGGTCCATAAAACACCCCAGCCCACCCACTATAGAGCTGTCAGAATAAGAAAAATCACTGTCAAATAGTATTGCAGTGAATTTAAACTGAGTACAAATCAGTTGTTTAAGGTATTTTAAACATCAAAGATTCTCTTGCCTACGGCTCTATGACTCATTACATGAAAATGCAAAAATGAAAAATGTGATTATTTAATTTTAAATCTAAAGTAAACAGAAGACCTACTCAGGCTCACCACCTACACACTTCATGTTTGAAAATTTCTCTTCAATTAACACTCAAAAAGCAATAACCGCAGGCGTTCTGGATCACAACATTGCTTATTTTTCCCTTTTCCCTGTTAATTAACAGTCAAGCACAGTTACATCTCTACTTTAGCCGTCTAATTTGTGCCTCCCACTTGGCCGTACCTTGCCATATTCCCCCTGGTCGTGGTTCTGTAATGAACTCCCTGGGAGCCTGATCAACACATACAGAAGTTCAATCCTCTGAATCTGGGAAGTTCTCATTGTGGCTACTGCTTCTTGTCGTGCTCTTGGGTATTGATTATCGGAGGCTTGGGGTCAGTTCCCCCTCTCTCTCACTCCCAGTCTTTCCCAAACGCTCCTGTGAACAATCGATGGATTGCTACTTATGGGCCAAGACTCTCAGTGGAGTGCAGATGTGCAATTTTTACTTTTTTTGTCAAATAAGGGCATCTGACCTGCAATATGATTGCTCTGCACTAAATAAGCCTGGACACATCCTCCCGAAAGACTTGAGCCCAGCTATTCCTTTTGCAGAAATGTACCCTGCGCCCTATGAAAGCATTTTCCTCCAAACAGAGCTAACAGCTGTGTCACTCTTTATAGGAGGAAAATGTGGAAATATTTCTCCCTCTTCTGCTGCACCTGTTCTGAAAACCATATGCGCCCAAATGCATTATGAATGACGGCATCGCCAAATGCCCTGAATAAATAGACCTGAATATTGTCGTGGGAATTTTTATGTCATGGTTTGACAAATGTAACGGCTGTAGATTTTCCGTATGTTTCTTCCTTGGGAATAGAATAATGAAGGAACTAGGTGACAGAGCGAACCATTGCGGAGGAATTTGTTGTATGACAGTTGTTCTAATAAAGATGGGCTTGGTTTGAAACTGGAATAAGGTGAAGGGCTTGTGCAGGAAATAAAATGGAACATCTGCATTCATGTTCTTATTCTACTCCAAGAAGCCAACAAATCTTAGCCATTGCAGTACTGTAAGATTGTGAGCATGTGTATGTGTGGGAGAGAGAGAGAGGAAATCGCTATTGTTTTCTTGCATTAACCATTGATATGTGTGCTTCCATTCTTGTGTGTGGGTGTTTGCGAGGGCATTTGCGTGTGTTTCTGTGTGTGTCTTTGCTGGCCTGTGGGTATGAATCTGAATTTGTGTTTGTGCATATTGTACCATGCATGTGTGTGTGTCTTCACATGTGTGTGCATACCAAGCACGCAATATGTGTTTTTGTGTGTGGGCTTGTGTGTCCCTGTGTATGCATGTTTGTGCACGCGCATGTGTCTGTGTGTGTGCCTGTGTGTTTCTTGTGCGTGTGTGCGCGCATGCGTGAGCATTTGTGTGTGTGTCTATGCATCGGCGTGTGTGTCTGTGCTTGTGTGTGTCTGTGCATGTCTGTGTGTGTCTCTGTGCGCTTATGTGTGTGTGTGTTTTTGCTCATGCTTACGCTTGCATGTGTCTGTGTGTGCGCAAGCATGTGTGTATGTTTGTGTGTGTGTCTGTGCATGTGTGCGTGTGTGCGCATGCGGGCTTGCGCTTGCCTGCTCAGGGTTATTGAAATGCACTGCTCCGCTGGTCCGTGTGGCCGTTATGGTGCTAACTCAGCACCCGCACCGCTCGGCCTACCCTGCGCAGCATCATTAGGGCACACTGCAGCCACTCTTGGGGGTGGGGGACAACAATTGAAATTCCAACAGTGGGGATCAATATTAATAACCGCATGTTACAATGCCCATCTAATGAGCAGGGGGATACTCACGACCGCTTGCATTTTACTCCGCCATCTGAGGGGAGGGGCTGCGTGTACTTAAACCGAGCTGAAATGGAAAGCGACAGATTGAGTCGGTCGCCCACAATTGTCGATATATATCCTGGGCCGACAGGCGGTGGATTTATTATGGATTCGTCGCGCGCTGACGTGATGATGAACGTCTCGCAGGGGGCTGATCTATCGTTCTTCTGGGGGCAGTTTGCGATCTGAGAGGAGGATTTCATCGAATGAGGCTCCAATGAAAGCTGTTGTTTTTTTCTTCTCGCCAGTTTATGAGTGTAGGCTCGGGCCTGGGGCTAATGGTTGCCTACTAGCTAACGCGCAACATTCTTGCAGCTTTGCTGTAATGCGAGGAGTGCATCCCCCTCCTGAATGACCTCACACTGCGTAAGAGTGTGGAAGATGGCTAGCAGAGCAGAAGATGATGTATTAAAGCCATGGTTTTAGGTCACTGGTTCTGCATAATTTGTGTTATAATACCAGTGGCGACTGCTTTACAGAAAGCAGGGAATGTGTAAAACATGCTTTAAACTGATGCATAGTTTCAATCTGTTTTCAATCATTTTCCTTCATTAATGATAAAATAATCTGTGAACATTCAGCTCGCTCAGGTGCAGCCTTTGTTAATTCTCTTTTTTAAGGCAAGACGAGTGATAAAATGCTTTAATTGGATGCGAAATTATGCGCATTTCAATCTTTGTTTTCATTTAAATAAGCATGAAGTGCAAGTTTGATAGCCTGCTTTGCAGGATATGCCAAAAGTTAATGTGGAAAATCCAGAGTAATTTATCCTTTTTTGTAAAGGGTAGCCTCTTACGGCAAGTGAATAAAACTTTTTATACTGAATGTATTATTTACTCGCATTAACATTGCATTGAAGAGGAAGCTGTGTGTTTAACTGCCAATGCATTATTCAATTCATTTAGCGGAAAAACGTCTTAATCAAGGGCAATGATTGGCAGGTCAATAATCATCGCTTTCATGGGATGATTTAAGCTCCTCCCCCCCATTTTCTCTTCAGCAGCTGGCACTGCCTAATACCACTAGGAGCCTCTGGCAACTCTGTCGCACTGGCGACTGACGTCGCTTCGAATTGATATTTGCAGGTGCATGTACGTTTCGTTTCTATCGTCAAATTTTTCTTGATTCCCTTGTCGTCAAGTCCTTCAACCGGAAATTGGTACCCTCTATTCCTCAACGCCCTGATTGGGTGGATGCAGGAGCAAGGGACGGGAGCATGGAAAGGAAAATTATCCGCTCCTTCATTCCTCCTGAGTCAGGCAACTCCCAGAGGGCCTGCTAAAGCCCCACAGAAGTTCAGTCCTCTGAATCTGTGAAGTTCTCATTTTGGCTACTGCGTCTCGTCGTGCTTTTGGGTATCGATTATCGAAGGCAAGGGGTCGGTGTACCTTCTCGCTTGCTCTGAGTCTCTCCCGAATGCTCCGCTGAGCAATCGATGGATGGCTGCAGATGGGCCGAGACTCTCCGTGGAGTGTAGATGTGCAATATTTTACTTTTTTTTTTCCAAATCAGGCCACCTGAGCAGAAGTAGTCCAATCAATAAACAGGGTAATAGTGGTTTTGAAAAGTCATACGCTTCTGTTTTTTTGCCTTTTTTTCAAAATCCAGTATCATGAAAAGCTTCTAAAAAGCATGAATTTAGTAAAACAGTCACACAAGCTGATGTAAATTTGATGCAGTATAGATATGATTCAAAATGAAGACTGCATGGGTCACCCTTCCTCTGGACTGGGAATCATGTAAGTTATCAGGGCAGTGTTAAAGCTTGTCGAAAAATATGTAGCATCTATAGCAAAGATCTACAACAAATCTGTCGGGTGCAGTTTCTGAGAATGGCTGCATGGAAATTGCAGAGACCCATTTGATCCAGCATAAGATCCATTACCGGGAGCGGTTATCATGAGGGGGTAACATGATGTGGCAGATTTGCCCCCCCAAGCTGAACTGCTTCCCCAATGGATAAACTGTCTCTAGCTTAGAAAATTTAGAATGTGGAGAACTGCCCAGGATTCTGTGTGTGCGTGTGTGTGCGTGTGTTCGTGCGTGTGTTTGCCTTAGCCTCTCTCCGCATTTCAATCCAAACTTTCCCGAGCGTAAAACTGACAGAGGCAGTTTTATAAGAGTAATTAAATCTGGAGCCGAGTTCCTCCTGCAATGACATGAGCAGTGTCCCTGGCAGAACACCCCTCCCCCCAATAAACTGCAAAGCCCCAGCCATTAAACTCGAGTGGTGCATCCCTCAGAGATTTCTCCTTTGCTGTTAATACTAAATTAATAGATGGCTGCTGGCTAGCTAGCGGCATGTCATACAGCTGCTCGTCTCTTTGAAGTTTATGGTCGTTCTGTGTCAGCTCTATATCAGGTCGTTTTTATATCTATATCTCCAGCCGTAGATCCCAAAGTCAGAGGCTCAGACACTGTTTGGATTGTGTTTATACTCTTTTATTAACCCCTCCTACCAACCAAAAACCTAAATATCTAGCCGACTCACAACCCAAACCTTCCGAACACCATCGTAACTATACTCCAGATCATCGTACTGTTATACACCAAATCCTCTGAAACCCATAGCTTCCCCTTGCGAGTTATTTCCTCATTACTTTCACAAAGGGGATCCCACTCCTGCTTACCGTGTCTCGCACTTTCTCTTTGCATTAGAATAATGTTTAAACTCTCATGTTGAAACTGCATCTGTCTCTACACGCTGAAACATCTGCTGCGCGCTTCACGTGTCATGCTTGACTGGTCAAATTGGATCTCGTTTCAGTCGAATGTGTTATTTGCGCGCGACAAATGATGAGGGATGCGTTTAAATGGGATCGCAGTGATAGCTGCTGTTGTGTGCTGGAAAAATCAAAGGAGGTTTTTTTAATCTATTATTTATTTTTCACAAAGATGTTTGTGTCAACTTCTTATCCTATTCCTGGTGTGTCTGTCGCGGCACAGAGAAGGAAACATAAGAACATTGGCGAGATTTCTGAAACGCTGTCAGCTCTGCTCATCCTTACGTATCTAACATACTAAAGATGTCACCAACTATAACGGCCGTGAGTGCTGCCACCCGTCGACTGAATACTGAAGTAAGATACTGAACCAAGATATCTTATGACTCGAGAAAATGAATTATTGCAGTGGTGTCTAGGCTCTGATCTGATAATTCCTTGCAACTGTATACCTGAGCAAGCCTAGAGAAGCTGGGAGTAGCAGTGGGGATCTGTAATCAGAGTCTTCGAGTGGATGCTGGGGTGGAGGTGGGAGGAAAGCTGTGGCAGCAGCAGCAGCATAGCTTGCTAGCAGGGAGCAGCAGCAGTGCGGAGCAATATGCATGCTATGCTGGAATTAATAGGCTATTGTTGGTCATGTGATTGCAGTGCTGCCTGAAGTTGGCTGCCTGAACTAGCTCACAGGTTCGCATCATCTGTCAAACTGTTGGAGTATTCTACTTTCACTTGTTTGTAGAATTGCCTTGGCAGCAAACAGCAATTTTGTCTTGGAAGTTAGTCTGTCTGTGTCTTATAAGAAATGGGCCTTTTATAGCTCTTAAGGGTTGAGCAGTGGCAGAATATCTGAGTGTGTTAATTTGCAGTCTTTGCCATGTTTTTCCCCCAAAGAAAAGAATAAAAAAACAAAACATTCCTCACTGCAGTGAGGAGGATTTGAATTACTTAAGACAAAAAAGCAAATTAGAAACTCTTAAATTTGACGGCGTATGACCAAAACCATGAATCACTTCACCAGGGCATTTTAATAGTAGGTATTAATTATACTGCTGGTTCTAATCTGTCTTAAATTTTATATATATGCTAATTCAACACTTAGAATCAACTATGCATCTATATTAGGCTTTCTTGAGGATGAACTAATGAAGCAATGCACAGTTGCGAAAGGTACAGCCAATTGTCCAATTACACTTTCTTTGGAGGGGGTGACGTGTGAATGGAGACTGTGTTTAAAAAAATACTGGTTTTTCCTCCATCTGATATGTAAGTTCAAACTGTTATGATTTAATCCAGAAATCAAGTGCAGAAACAGAATAAGTGGGTTTATTGACAGCAGTATGATAGTAATGGGGACAGATCTCCTGGCTAAGAGAGCACATTTCAGAACAGATGTAGGGGGCGCAGCAGGGCTTTGCCAACCGCCGGCCAGTGGCTTTCTGGGTTGAAAGCTTGGTGGAGTCCTCACTTCTCCAGAGCTTAATTGTCCCCAAGGACGATGGAGCAGCTTGAGGGGAACTCAGTTCCAATCTTGATGAACGTAGAAGGATTAGGATTAGATTAGTTTGTTGCTATGTAACTGGACAGAGGAACTGACTTGGAAAGGGTTAACAAGAATGCGGTCCCAACCCTGGACACTGAATTTGGTTGGGAGCTTGTTCCTATTAAACTGGACTAAGGAGCTGACTAGAACTGGGTCAACTAGAACGCAGTCCCAGTCCAAGACCCTGAGTAGGCTTGGAAGCTTGTTTGAATTAACTGAGTAAGCTGGAGGGTTTTACGCAAATTGCCGTCATTAAAAGTTACGCTTCGGTTAATGAAGACGAAGAGTTTCTATCAGTGATACTGACTGGTTCTAAGTATGAATGGCGAATTACAATGCAGCAACTTGTAACTCAAAGCGAGGGGTTGAAATACACATTACAGATACATCATAGAGTAACAGTGGAACAAGAGAGAACCGGGGAAGGGAATACAAGTGACATGTAAATCAATGAAAAGAGACTTCTAATAGACATGCAAGTTGCTGAATGGGGGGAGAAACGGATGGCATTCACACGAGGGCTGTGACTCAAACACGCAAAGAAAAACTTTACAATTTGCTTTTTTTTTTTTTTAATGAATTTGGCATCTCCAATCCCACCCGAATCTGGAATGCCCAATTGAGGAACTATGTACAAATCTTGCTCGTATGCGACCCCCTGTTGCCAATTCAAGAGAGAGGGACGGTTCACGGCTCTCCTCCGAAGCACGTGCCCGTCAACTACTGCTTCTTTACACTCATTGGTTGAATCCTTGCAAGTTCAGAACGAGGGCGGAGGATACCCGAACATGAACAAGCTTAGAATCTTCCTGACGAGCGCCAGGCTGGCCAATAGGAGGCGCTTGAGCAACGAACAAAGCAACTATTTTTTTTTATATTTCCCTTCCCGGCAGCCCCTTTCAAATTTGCATCCCTGTAGCACAATGGCCATTTGTGCGCTATTTCTGAAAAAGCAGCAGACCACTGCTGGTTGGTACGACCGGGGCTCGAACCCGCGCCGTGATAGTCACTTCAGCTCCGCAATGCGGTGCTTCAAGCGAGTGAGCTATCCGGTAGCCCTTGCAATTTGCATTTTAATCACAAATTCATTGTTTTCATATAGAATACAATGTAAAGGAGCACCACCAGGCAGGAATGACAAAAAAAAGCCACACCCCGAAGGCTTTTTCAAGAGTAGTGGCGCTGTTTCTAATTGCCAATAGTCTTTTCAGTAAAGGCATGGTTTCATATTAATGCTTGGTATGTCTCAGTTTCTTTAGAATACTCAGGTACTCTTAGGTTTTTAAGAGCTCTGTCTGCTTGTATGAATACTAAAATACTGGGGTGACCGAGTACAGAGCTGTGGCAATAGGCCTTTTATACTGTAATATGACCCTGATGACTCCTGTAACCAATCAAATCCTCCGGTAGTTGAGGATAGAGGGGCTTGTAGAAAAGACTGGGAGCTGAGTATCTGGTCGGTGTTAAATGTCTGCTGCTGCGCCTGAAATCACACTCTATGCACTACAGGGTGTAGGTCGTTTGGAC
Organism: Gymnothorax javanicus; assembly: GCA_029692085.1. NCBI lineage: Eukaryota > Metazoa > Chordata > Actinopteri > Anguilliformes > Muraenidae > Gymnothorax > Gymnothorax javanicus. The sequence continues at coordinate 25,120,114 of CM056196.1, forward strand.
GCCATGCCAGTTGGACCCATACCAGTTGGACCCTAACTGAATGGACCTAATACGGATTGGACCCCAGATCATTTTGACCCAAACCAGTTGGATCCCAGACCCTACCCAGTTGGACCCCTTGCTGTTTGGACCCCAGACCCTAACCCTAACTTAACCCAGCTGGTCAGGGGTCTTGCTGGTCTGGGGTCTAACTGGTCTATAGTCCAACTTGCCTGGGGTCCAAATGGTTAGGGTCAGGGGTCCAACTGGACAGGGTCCAACTTGTATCGGTCCAACAGGTACAGGGTCTAAATGACCCAATTCCTGCATGACGCATAAAACATTCTGTACACATGAAGTACTACTTGATGAGCACTATGGTAACAGGTATACTGAGTATGCTTCCGTACTATTTTAGGTGATTGATTTGAAATAAAGCATACACATTTGGAAGCAGCCTCAGCAATATTTCTGTTGAGCTGTAGATAAGGTGGCCTTTCTGCCAACCGAGACCTTTAAAGATTTAAAGAGAGCCAGAGTAGCCCCGTAATGAGACCCACTCCATCTTCCCCAGTGAGCGGAATTAAACACGTATAATGAAACCTTTTCCTCCGAACACATGCCGATTTCTGGCTTACATCCAGATGCCTGGACATTGATCCTCTGAAAGAGGGATTTAACATGGTCATTCCTGCTTTTAGAGTCGGAAAAAGGAACTTTGTGCTGATTAATTTAACATGATCAGTGTTGCACTTTGTGTCAGAATAAAGAGCTTTGTGTTAATGAATTTAACACGGTCGCTTTTGCATTTTGCATTAGAATGAGGAACTTTGCGGTAATGAATTGAGCATGGTCAGTTTAGCATTTACTTTCTGAATAAAATTTTTTTGCTGATGAATTTAACACATTTTAAGTGTTGAATTTAACAATTTAACCAGCAGGAACTTTGTGTTAATTAATTCAGCACGGTCAGTTTCCACATTTGGTTCAATTAAAATCAGAAACATTGCGTTGATGAAGATATACACTGTCAATTTGCATTTAGCATCATATTATAAGTTTTTGTTTTGTCTTAAGAAAAACAGGCATTACTGTCTCAAATTGACAGTGATCAGCTTCATTGTTACTTTTGTTTTCAGCAAAGGGGTTGAAATGGCAATTGCATAAAAACTTGATGCTTCTGTTACCCTACTTTATAGGATCTGCCGGTAAACCCGTCTGATATATATATATATATATATATATATATATATATTTCTGGAAGTGCATTATTGTTGTCATGTTTGCCACTCGGTAATGGAGTTAATGCCGCTTCACTTTACAATAGCCCTGCCCGAAACAGACTTCCAGTTTCAGATCCTGCTTGTATATTTGTAAGATGTTCCTGATATTCATATTTCCACTTCCGTTTTTGCAGTTGTTTGCCATCTTGGCTGCTGGGGTTTTGTATTTTGAATTTCTGCGCATTTTAGTCTTTCCAGATGCGCTGCCTGATCACAACCCCTGAGCCACGGTGCGTAGATGGCTGGAGCGCTTCTGTGAAGTCATTTTGCTTGTAGAGAGATGCATCAGTTCCACGGCGGAGTCTGTATTTGAGTATTATTCTTTTCCGATTCAGCCTGACCGGTTTCTACCCCCGAGATTTCCACGCCCAGTCATTTTACGATGACTGTTATGTTGCGTGCCATTTCCTCTGAAAATATATTACAGGCAGAGGCTACGTGAAATTGTTCGTGCCAGCAATTTTTGCAGTAAAATTTAAGCAGAGCATCCATCCCCTTTGCGTTCTTGTGTTTATCCTGAGCATTTTAGTCAGAGGCTTAGTGATGAAATACATCACTTCTGAGAATATTATTTTACATAGCTTGGGTAATATCATCCCTCACAGAATATTTTACTATATAATGATGTGTAATAATGTTACAATGCGTAATAAAGGCATGCCGTATATGTTTCTCGGTAAAGAAAGAACTTGGTAAAGCATAATTTGGGTGGAATGTGGCAATATTCTGAAAATCCGAATGATAATGAATTCAAACGCATAACTTTTTGTCTTATAAAGACACGTTTTATTACTGCATCCATGTGATGTCATGGAGCCGTAAGTCGCGGTCGCTGAGTATAAAGACATCTTAAGCAATTTATTTGTGAGAGGAATATGCAGTTATGTCATATTTTGTGACACTTAAGAGTACATTAAATTTATTTTAAAGCATTGAAATTACTCATCGGTGAATTCATTCAAGAGGTCTGTCTTTACACAATGAAGTTCCTTAAGGAAAATACTACTCTGGCTATGCTATAATCTGATCTTTGCAATTAATGCTGAAAACTTGTGAAAAAAAATATTAAAGCTGTTGATTGATATTCATTAAATAATCTATTCATTCCATACAGTGCTTAAGTATTAACCATTATCTGAGAATGCCGATAGTAAATTAACAGCAGGCCACGCACAACTGTAAGGTAACTTGTATTACTAATCTCACAACATTATAAAATCAACTCTCAACAGAACTCAAATTTCTGGTGCAGGTAATCACCCAATCTAAAAGTCTCTGATAAAATCAAAAGGGATGGTATTTTTATTTTAATCAAGACTTTCAGCTCTGGGAACTTTTGCACTGAAAAGTTAAATTCACTTTTTAAAAACTGAATTAAATTGCCTTGTGATTATAAACTGGCAAGGCTCTCAATTTTTTCACAGTGCCAGGGGAAAGTGTAAGATAAGGGTTTTAAAATAATGCTAAAATGCTGGAGTGTTCTAGATAGCAATATTAAAATGTTTTGGAAATATTGTAGTAATACTTGTGGCGGCACTTAACTGCACAGTATTGAGTGCTGCTCCTACAAAAAATGCTCAATGTCATAGAAATATTCAAACGCACAAAATTAGAGGGTTGTTGCCCTAAAATGCATAGTGTTGGAGTTGGAAGGAAATCCAAGGATTGAAGACTCGCTGTTTTAATAAAATGCATTGAATTTCAGCACTTCTTATACTGACATGCTCAATATTGAAGAGTTGAAGTGACACTGGAGTGTTGTAGCTATAATAAAGTCCTCCGTATTACCTAACTGAAGTTCTGCTAAATTATTCAGTATTTATCATAATGCTGTAATACTGTGCCATGTTGAGCCATTTTGTTATATGGCTCCTCTATCCATGTACTCAATACTGTGTCTCTAATGGGCTTAACTGTACAGGTGCACCCATCAAACATGACAAGACGGACAGGCATCAGTAAGGGGTCATGACCCAGCCAAAACTACAGGTCCCATGACTGACATGTTAGCAGAAAAAAAAAAACATGCTCCATGACTCTACCTGTTTGTCCAACAATCAGAATTTTTTTCTGTGTGACACGAGAGGATTTTTTTTTTCCTTAAGTGAAAACATATTTGGGCCTCTTGAACTTTGTGGTTTCATGTGATAATTAATCAATCAATCAATCAATCAATCTACGATCATCCTTCGCTTGTAAAACACATTTCATGCATCATAGTCCAACACAAAATGAATCAGAAGGACTGATATGTACGAGGACTCACAAGCTTTAAAGAAATAATAAACGAATTATGACCGAGGCCAGAATTACAATGCAATAAATAAGATCAATAAAGTGGTGCACATAAAAGTAGAAAAGTTGCAAATTCTCCTACCTAATGACCTGAGGGCATGTGACATGTACAACTCGTTTATCTTAGAGCGATTAAATTCTTCAGTGTCATACGCATGTTTCCTGCATAGGAAGTTTCTTTTAATGCTGTGTCACTCGTTGAGGACACTTTTTGATGCAGTATTACTCTTGTCGAACTGAGAATTTCCTTTCTTCAAAAGAACCAGGCACAACAAGGTATATCCAAGAGAATCAGGGTATATTTCCGCAGAAAGAGTTCACTGCCTGAGCATCTAACGATAGAAAAGTCTGAACCAACGAAAGTGGGGCAGTCTGCACCTCCTAACAGTTCCAAAATACAAAAGAGTACATTTGATAGGTTTTACACGAAATTTGATTGGAAAGGCCATCTGTTATTGAAGGAGTTAGTTCATAATGACCTCTTGCCCTCTTTGTTTGTACAACTGTAAATAAAGAGTACTTGTTTAGTCGTGAGGATGATTTGTTTAAGAATCCAGGGGGAAGATGACCCCTCTGTTATGTCTCAAGGACCTCTGGCCTTCTCTATTTCCTGTCAGACACCTCGCTGAGTCCTGGATTCTCTGGACAGGAATAAAAAACACACCCACAGAGACAGTGGGTCCACTAAGCACATACAAAACAAGGGCATTCAGACACCTGTGTGATATACACCCATTTTTTTTTAGGTTCTATTCTGTCACTATGTCTGTCTCCCATTGCTAGAGAATGCGCAGAATGTGTTGGGAGCTGATGTAACCTGCAGACACACTGTCAATGAATGAATGAACGTTGCATTTATATAGCACCTTCTCATAAATACTCAAAGCATATTACAGTCATACAGGGTAATTTCATCTCACCACAATGTGAAGCTCTCACATGGGTGATACGACGACAGCTAGTCTACCAGAACGCTCACCACACATCATCATGAGCTGGAGAGGGAGAGGACATATTGCATAGCTAATTAGATCGGGGGTGAATTATTTAATTCATCTGGTTAGTTTAACTGGTCGCTTCTACACTGTGCCCTTTGCCGGCATACATGCCCAAAGTAGTGTTATCCTCACATCCTTAGCCCATTTACTTTGGCTGATTAACATTTTAACTGTATGTACAGCATGGATAAATGTATATGCATGATAATCAAGACCAATGTAGCTTGAGCTATGATTCTGAAGTCACAATGACAAAGGGATGACTTTGCTATAATGCGCAACTTTATTGCTGGCAATAATCTGAATAATTGATTAGAAAAATCTCTATGCTTGATAATCAACCAGCGTTTAATAGGAACTGGCTGAAAACAATCATGCGGAGATAGGCGAGGATTCTGCCAACACTTCCTTTTTTTTTTTTTTTTTTTAACCGAAGCAACTTACAGTTGATTAGACTAAGTAGGGGCCAATGCTCTCTAATGTCATGTGGGGTTCGGGCAGGGCTCCAGGGCACTACTGCTGCACTGATCTTATTGGGAAGCGACATCCTTCCTCTCTTCAGTCATGTACTGTGGGGTAGCCTTAAGGTGAAAGGTCACTGTTGGCCATTTTGCGCTTCCCTCTTCTCTTCCTTCTGATCACATCCTGTGGCCTCCTGACCCCCGAATTGAGTCTTGGTGCTCTGTGGGGTGGAGAAGGGGGCGGGCGCATGTCCACAGTGGTTTTGTCTAATTGCCTTCAGCGCGTAAGTATCCCAGCAGCCCCGGTGTCTTTGTGTGGATTAGGGCTCTCTCTCGGGAGTCATTAGCAGCACTGCAGCCCTGATGGAGCCCTGTGGGACTCCTGAAAGTGTAAACTCAGAGGTCAAAGGTCACCCTCAAGAGAGATGGGTGATCAGTCCCTGCTGCGGGAGGAAGGTCAACTCCAACAGAATCAAAAGTGAGTGTGTATGTATGTGTTCATATGTTTGTTTGGAAGTGAGAGAGAGAGAGAGAGAGAGAGTGTGTGTGTGTGTATGGGAGGGAAAGAGACTGTGTGCATGCATGTGTGTGTGTGTTTGTGTATATATAGCCTACTGTATGTGTGTATGGCAATGATGGCAAGAATGTGTTTATGGGTGTGTGTGTATATATATATATATATATATATATATATATATATATATATATGTGTTTGTGTGTAAGGGAGGGAGAGATACTGTGTGTGTCTGTGTGTATGTATGCGTGCAGGTGTATGTGTATGAGAGGGAGAGAGAGACTGCTAGTGTATGTATGTCTGTGTGCGTGTGTCAGTGTGTGTGTATGTATGTATGTGTGTGTGTGCGTGTGTATGTGTGTTCGTGTGTGCATGTGTATGTATGTGTGTGTGAGAGAGAGAGCTCCACTCACTATAGCAGCAGACAGATATCCTCCCTGTCTGTGCAGGTGCTGTGCTCTGAGTCTGACACATTTCCTGCTTTGATAGTGCAGGCGCCGTAATCGCCATGCGCCTGAGCGCCTCTCCTATCCTTCGTCAACCCGAGACCTGATAAAACCAGGCCTCCGCGAGATTCGACTGCTCTTCGCCCAGATAGTTTCTCGAAAGCGAAGGCAGCGGCTTCACAGATGCATGATGTCGCATGACGTGCTGCGGTATCATGGGTGGCTGAATGTGTCATCCCGCTTCTAGCATGTTCCTGTCACATGCTGGCTGAATCGAGGGGGAAAATTGCTTTAGAAGGAGGGAGTGATTTTTCCCCTACTCCACCAAATGCTGTGTTGCTTAAAGGCTATGCTTGTTTATGACAGAGCCCCAAGGCATTAGTTTCCCCTGCTGCACAATAACGAGGGCACTAGCACTTTTACTGGTGACCTGTCCGATTAAACCGACCATGCAAACCACACACTTAACTTCAAACTAACCGGATAGCATCAAAATGACTGTGAGGCCAAGGAAGCAGTCATTCTGGTGCTTAGAGCTGTAGCCAATCGCAGTCCTGCTTTTTTGCCCTCAGTCCAATTAGAGTGCTTGCCCTGGGGAGACTGCCAAGCTTTTTATGAGGAGATGTGTCTTTCCTTATTCACTTATTTACATTAATGGAATGGAAAGGTTTATGCTCATATTGGAGAAGGCAGCGCATTCAACCCACCCAGGCTCAAGGCCCTTCAACTCGCCAGTCATTTAAAACACCTGACGTCGGATTTTGCGATAATTACGTGTTTCAGACGAGGCGTTGTTTTAATTGACTTATTGATTTATTGATTTGTTAGTTTTACTGTCCTAAAATATACATAGTGCTCGTAACCCCTGGGCGACAACCGTATGTATACACAGTAAAACTCATGATGACTAATGTTCATTGTGGTCTGAATTTAATTAGGTCTCAGTCAGTGGCTGAGCCTTAGTCTGTGTCACTAAAATGAAAAGAAAAATTTCATTCAAAGTTAGATGCATACTTTTGTGTACAAATACATTGTTTTTTTTTTTGTAATGTACTCGGAAAATTTTAGTTTACAATCAAATAATGTAAATGGTTTAAAAAGCAGATTTCCAGCTTTTTGAAAGGTCAGAGCAGTAGTTCCCAAACTCTGTCCAGGGGCCCGCCAGCTGGTTTTTGGTTAACAACAGTTACAATCCCAGAATTTTAATAAGGTGTTCATTTGTCTTAGTTAGGTGCATTCATGTTTGGAACTGCTATTGTCCTCTTAAGACACATTTTGACAGATATCCCTACAGGCATGAGGAATAAAAATTCCATATCCAGATTGTGATATTGGAAACAACGGCATAAACAGAGGAAAAAAGGTAACCAATCATGATGAATGATTAATGGATTCCAAATTGTCAAAACCGTGGACACAGAGTCACAAAAACTATCAATTTTTTAGGCAAGCAAATAATAAACCTGTTTTTCTCATGTTTGTTATTAGCTTCCTGCACATTATTTTGAGAGAACTCTAAGCACCTGTCTTCAGCAGCCTAATTTGCGGCCCACTGATTTTCTCCGTGTCTAATTTGATTTGTTTAATAATGTTGTCACCTGAAATTGCTTGAAATATGGAAAAACAAACATAGTATGTTCATTTGTGTTTCATTCTGCATGCCACGCATGAATATTTCTGTCAAAATGTGGCTTAAGGCTGTAAATAATTGCTTTAAACATAAAGTGCACCTAATCAGGACAAATTAACAGCTTATTAAAATTCTACGGCTGCAATTGTAGTTGGAACAAAAACCAGTACGCACGGCTTTTATAACCTCCGGGTTACAAAATGCTATCATGGTGAAGAAATGATAGTCGTAATTATGTCTAAAGCCTGCTGTCATTTCTATGTGACAAAACCAGTTTATTAAAAATCACTTTCAATGAGCTTGTTTACATGGACAGCAATAATCCGATATTAACCCAATTAAGACTGTAATTTTCGATATGACACTGCTATGTTAACAGCATGTTCTGATAACCTTAATCAGAATAAGATCATTGTCGGAGCCGGCATTGATTAGATTAAGACGTGGAGTATTCCGATCCCATACGCATTACTGAGTGCATTGTTGTCAAAATGCACTTTAATCGCACTATAACGTCCTATTGGGAGTTTTCACCATATTTTGCAACATGTCCTGAAGTCAAACTTTATGAAGTAGCCAAAGCTTTTAGTTTGTTTACATTGTGACTGCTGCTGTTAAAAAGAAGTCTTAGAATTTTCGAAGTGGGGCTGTTCTGAAGGAAATTACTATCATGAAGTTTTTTTAGATGGGCGCAAACATTGCAATGCAGTCGTTTTTAAAAAAGGTTACTGACCGAATGAAGGAGGAGGGTTTTGTGTGTTTGGGACATGTTAACAGGAATATGAAAGGAATATTCTATAAGCAACTCATGTAAACTCCTGGACCGAAATAACGTCTTATTTAGAATAAGGACAGTAGTTGGATTATTGCTGTCTATGTAGACGTGGACAATGAAAGCTGAGAATCTACTCTTTAAAATCATTGAAATTTACCCCCCCCCAACTCAATACAGTATTTACCACGGTTGTTCCTGGTCAGGATCGCTGCGGGCTGGAGCCTATCCCACCAGGTAGCGGGTGAGAGGCAGAAACGTTACGTGGGCATTTTGGTAATCCAGATATGCAGTGTCCACAAACTTTACAGAGTACAGAGAGGAATGTAAAATAAAATCTCTTTGTCCCAAAAATTGACAGTAACTGTGCAGGAAATTACAGTATATATGATTAACACACACTCAGAGAACACACATTTTCCTTTGTAGCAGCACTCTGTCTATGTTATGGCCAGATTACTGGGTATCTGATTAATAAAAAAGGGCATCTCTTTTCATAAAGATCCATTCAGGATTTGATTCGATATAATGTTGCAGAAATCCCTGGGGATGCTCTTTTAGAGTATATACTGCAGTTGAATCATCTCTTTCATGTTCCCTCTTCAGCCTACTCTCCCTGTAAACTGTGCGTGATGTTGAGGTGAGATTTATCATCATCAGGCTTGTTTATACTTTCCCATAATTGTTGGGGATACATATGTATTCTGGATGAATGTAATAATAAATGAGGCATTAGCATTGTTCCATGAACAGCTCTTCTCTCCATATTCTCTTGCAGTCGCAGGTTTGGGGGGGATGGCAAGCTGCTTGTGATGCCTTGATTACAGCTATCTACAGCACCGATTATAGCCTCTGTCTCTCTCGAAAAGAGACTAATTTAATTACCAAACTGCTTATTTCAGTGCATCGGTAGCCAGCAGTATAACAATATTTCTGCCCATCGGTGAAATGACTTGTGTGTGTGTGGAAGATTAACGTTCCATTAAAAAAAATCCCTGTTTTTGGACATCAATTAAAAAAGGTTTATAACCAAAAAAGGAAAAAAGAAAAAAACCCCATGAAGAGATTTGGATTTTAGCAGATTTAGGTGATTTGTCGCGTGAATTCGTTCAGAAGCCGAAAAAGCAGTATGTGCTATGAACATGCTGGAAGTTTTTGAGTGTTGAATCCCACACGAAAGGGTTTTATGGCACATATTTTATCAGTTTTTCCTAAAATAGCCAACTGGCAGCTCAGCTGTTCATTGTATCTCATGGCTTGAGTGATTTTAATGGGAAAAGAATAGCTCAGCTCTGACCCCTGTAGTGAAGCAGGCCTGTGTATTAGCTCATGGCTGCTACATTGCGAACTTGCCTTGTTAGCTGATTTCGGATTTCGGCCATATGGCTAACCTGCCCTGTTAAATGGCCTGCAATGTACCTACCCTGCTGTGTTTGTTAGCTGATCTTTTCTTTATGGCTAGCATTGTTTTTGTTTTTTTGGTTTTTTTGGCTGCTACATGGGTAATCATGTGTATTAGCTAATCTTTGCGGCATAGTGAACCTGCTCGTTGGGTACCTCTACAGCTTCGATAATGTGATCTGTTGGTTGATCTCAGCTGAATTGCTAGTGTGCCCTGGTGATCTGTGCTGTACAGTGATTTAGGTTATTTCCACTGCATGCTTAACCCACTGCCCCTCGGCCAATCCCTGCGACATGACTAACCTTGTCACGTATCTTCGGGTACTATAACTGCGCGAGATCGAAAGGATATTTGTGTGCCTCATTCACAGGAATACATTAATTGGACTCATGTAGCAATGAGTGCATTTCACTCGGATTGAAAAAGAAACTGAAAGGCACTTAATCTCCTTTTCAGCTTTAATGCTTGGGTTTAGCCCGTCTCTTTCATTCATCATTTCATTCCCTAACTTTGAAAGGAGCAAATGCGTGGAAACACAAGCCGGGAACAGCAGTCAGTCTGTTGAAGCTTAGCCTTGCAGAAGGGGAGTGACCGGTCTACCTAAAGCATAAGGATAATGGCAGGGAGTAATAGCGTTTTGTGCTAATAGCGCTGTGCTAACCGTGCTGACATATTCAGGGTTTGGAGAGGATGCCACCGTATACTGCCTTGCTCAGGCTGGTTAGTTCGAGTGACATTATCTCCCCCTCTATCAATCATTTCATATGGGCTTCCTCGGAGTCTCGGATAAATTCCTCACCTAGCTCTTTCAAGCTGCCGTCAAATCGTCCCCTGATTTAAATTGGCTGTAAAATTGTCCTCTCCCTCTCCACCTCAGCTGATGTGTGGTGAGTGTTCTGGTGCAAAATGGCTGCTGTGCATCACGCAGGGGGGAGATGCACGTTGATGATGGCTGAGGCGAGTTTATCCCTTATTCTCTGGAGCTCTGTGAGTCCCCGCCAGTCGGTGAGGAACCTGCACTAGGCCTATATGTTTTTGTTTGTCCATCTATCAATCCCCCTCTATGTGTGGTTCATAATCATATTCATGCGGCGTTTAATGCAAGTCACCAGTTGTTTGAAATATCAATAACTGGCCATAGTAACTCACATATAACACACCTCAAATAATCAAAAGCAATTTACTCTCCTTCCGCTTGTGGCACCAGGAAAATAGGCGGTTATCTCCATTTAGTAGTTATTCATGATGTGATATTTTTGTTCCTTTTTATAGAATGTTTGAATGATTTTTTTTTTGTTATAACATTAGATTTTCTGATTTTGCTGTGTCATAGCAGGTTGCTGACTGAGTTATAATCTACCTCTGTTCGACTTCTACAAGTTCTCCGTCAGCAATATAGCAAGCCCACCAGAGGGTGCTGTCTTAAATTTGCAGGAGACATCAAGTTGTAGGCTTGTAAATTCATGTAAGCTGGACAAATAGCTGCAACCGTTGATAATATTATTCCAACCTTTCCAGTCATATATTACATTAATCAAATGTGTGCATTGATTGTGTATATATGCAGCTATTTTAATTTAGAAGAGACCTCAGCTGCCGTATAACTTTCATCTTGCTGTTATTGATGGTTACATAGATTGCCTAAAATTACACGGTTTCATTAGAATGGTCTGTATACCATTGAGACATTCTGTTGCAAAGCAAATGTTGCATTAAATGAATACCCAGTGTGGCTTCCATCGGTTATTTTCATTCTGTTTTATTAAAGAAAATGTGAAGATAGAATTTAATCTTCATATTTATGAAGAAGTTGGTGTGTAAGCCTCCCATTACATTACAGTTTTTTTTAGCTGATGCTATTATCCAAAGCGACTTGCATTTGATTATATTAAGCAGAGGCCAGTCCCCCGGAGTAATGTTGGTTTCCGACTGCACTCTAAAGGTGCTTTTCACGGATGGAAGCGAAATGCCAGACGACAGATTACATTCAAAGTCAATGCAAAGACGCGAAACGCGTGTATTCGCGTCTTTGCATTGACTTTGAATGTGATCTGTCGTGCGAAAAATTCGTTTCGCGTCTGGTGTGAAAGCAGCTTAATTGTGGCTGTTTTGGACCAGGGACTTGAAGCACCAAACTTTTGAGTCTCAGCCACCTTAGCTGGAAGGCTATAGGTCACCTCCCTTATCTGCTGAGCTGTCAGGTGAACAGAAGAACTCAATCACAGACAGCAACTGAAAAAAATAAACTGACGTTTCTTTCTAAAACCGGGGTCAAACAGGCAGAGTTGAAAAATCAGAGGGCTGGAATGCGATACCAAATCTCTAAGCAGGTGTGTCGTCAGATAACGGACAGGGTTCAGAAAAAATGGTGGCCAGAAAACAGTTCCAAACCCACTACCCAAAACTCGGGATCAAAAAATGGCAATAGTTCTTAGGCAGGCAGACACAGGAGTCAGAACAGGGCAAAATACAATAATCAGAAACCGGGACACACAGGGTCAGAATACGGAACGGGTAGACAGACAGGAAAACGACTTGTACGACGCAGGATCGGAATCAACTGTGATGAACTCGCGCAGTGACAGGGAAGCTAAGGGGAGTGAATACATGCCGACGAACAAGCAAACAGGAATCAAGTGCTGAGAGGAGCTGGAGGAATACGAAAGGGGAGGAGGTAACATGATTACAATTCACTTTGGAACAATGGCAGACATGACACATGGAAAGGAACGGTAAACAGAAACATGTGGGCATGGGAAACAAACACAGAGACAAACCCGGAAACAAAGTAAAATGAGGTAAAATGAAGTAAGACGTCAAAAAATACAACACCGATTATTGAGTGGTGACATGAGCACGCACCTCCGTTCCACAACTGATTTGTGTCGTGACTAGCTCACTCATTGCTATGTTTGCACACTTAAGTTAAATTGGAAATCTTCCCCAGATTTCTGTGAAAGCAGAACATAGCCGCACACCACCTGTGAAAGGGGGAACCAGCCCAGGTACTTCCTGTTAAAATAACCTTGTACTTCCTGTTAAACTGTCTGAGACTTCATGTTCAAACTGTAAAGCACTTCCTGTTAAAGAGGAAAGGAAGTCAGACACCTCCACCTCTGCAGTTACTGCGGTTTGGAATGTGTTTTTCATATTACGTCTCTGCCATGCTCAGTGTTGGTGTATGTTGGTTTGCTCGGGTGTTGTTGATGCAGCTCATTCTAGAAGCCTCTGTGGAGTTTCACTCTGTGATTGGGTTCTGCTTCTGCTTGGGTACATTCTCAGCTCCACTCTTCACTAATATGAACTCACACAGGCGTGCACGTGCGCACACACATGCGCGCACACAAGTTTTCTCTCTATCAAGTCTACACATGCACACGCAATCTCACACGTTTATATAGCCATACTTGTGAGGACATTGTGTTGTCTTACATTCATTTTGCACAGCCTTTCTCAAACTCTAACTGTAACCAAATTATGCCTCACCCTAATCCTAACCTTATCCTACCTCTAACTGTATCCATAATCCTAATCAATGAGCTGTAATCCTCTGTAATCCCCTGTGAGGACCACCCATCCTCACTGCCCCAAGTGTCCTCCCAGCATGTGATTTCTCAAGAGTTGGTTCTCACGAGTAAAGCTATACAAGCCCACACTCTCAAACATATACACACACAGAAACACACATACACTTGTACACGCACACACATTCTCTGTCTCTCTTATGCGCTCACACACTGTCCCTTGTGCGCACACACTTAAGCACATACACACACAGAAACACACATACACTCTTCCACACACACATATTCTCTCTGTCCCTCTTACGTGCACACACACTCTCCCCGGCGTACACATTCTTCGTCACACACACACATTTTCTCTCTGTCCCTCTTACATGCACACACACTCTCTCCCGTACGCACACACTCAAACACACACACACACATACTCCTCCTGCATGCAGCGAGGGCAGTGTGTGTGAAATGAATACGGCAGGCTCCTCAGAGGTGGCAGAGGTGTGCTTTAGCGCTCCTCAGACAGATTTGTCTCACACGCTGTGCGCTGCGCCAGTGAGCCGCTCCTGTCCGCTCCGCTGTTCCTCACGCTGTTTATTCTGGGGGCAGCGCCGGCTGCAGCGCTGAGAGTGTGTGTACGAGCATCCGTGCTGTGCGTGCTCTTTCCCTCTCTCTCTCTCTCTCTCTCTCTATCCCTCTCTCCCTCTCTCCCTCTTTCTTATCTGTCTCTCTCGCTCTCTTTCTAAATCTTTACCCCTCTCTGTATCCATCTCACAGTCTTATCGGTTTTACTCTTTTTCACTCTCTATATCCCCCTCTCTCTATCTCTCCCTTTTTCTTATCTGTCTCAGTCTTTTTCTCTCTCTCTGTCCCTCTCTCACTGTCTCTCCCTCTGTCTTCATTCATCTCTCTCTTTACCCCTCTCTGTATCTCTATCTCAGTCATCTGTCTCTCTTTTTCTCTCTCCTCATCCCTCGCTCTCTCTTTCTCTGTCTTTATCCTTCTCTCTCTCTCTTCTCCCTACTTACCCTCTCTGTATTTCTCCCTCATGCTTCTGTCTGTTTCTCCCTCCATCTTTCTGTCTATTTCTTTCTCTCTTTTCTTCTCTTATCCTTTTCTCTCACTTTCTTTCTCCTCATCCCTCTTTTAGCCTCTCCTCTTGCCTTTATCCCTCTCTCTTTCTCCATCTTCTCTGTGCTCATCTCTCTCTCTTCATCTTCTCTGTGCACATCTCTCTCTCTCCATCTCTCCTCACACCTTTCATTTTCTACTTCCCCTTCCCTTCCTTTTTCTCCCCCTCTCACTTTCTCTTTCTCTCAGTTTCTGTCTTCTTTCTCCTCCAGCTCTCCCTCTATCCCGCACTCTCACTCTCACTCACTCTCTCCCCCTCTCCCTCTATCCCGCACTCTCACTCTCACTCACTCTCCCTCTCCCTCTCACTGTCCACTTTCGTCTCTATCTTTCTCCCCCTCTTCCACACCCTCCCTCCCTCTCCCATTCCCTCCAAATCCCCCTCTATCCCACACTCTCACTCTCACTCACTCTTCCGCTCTCTTTCCCTCTCTGTATCCCTCTCACTCACCCTTTCTCTCTCTCCTTCCCCCCTTCCCCTGCCTCTCTCCCCTCCCTCTCAATCTCTCTCTTTCTCCCACCTCCCTCCCTTTCACTTCCTCTCCCTCTCAATCTCCCTTATTCTCCCCCTCTCCCTCTCTCTCACTCCATCCTTGCTCCTCCCTGTCTATCCCCTCTCCCCTCTCTCCTCCTCCTCCACACTCCCTCCCTCTCTCTCTCCTCATCCCTTTCTCCCATCACCTCGACACACTCAAAGAGAGTATATAGAGTGTAGTGTCATTTTGGGACGAGGTGTGAATAAAACATTGGCCACGGCTCTGTAGTTGAAAGGCAAGTCTAACTCGCACGCAGGAGCTCACTGCCTTAAGTGCTCATGCATACATTCATATACATTTTAATAACAGACGGCCTTTCTTTTCTTATCTTACGTCTGCCATCCTGTGAATAATTTTCCAAACGTATATTCAAATTCGCCTCCCTGATAATTTATTTAATTTGTTCATGTGCGACTGGAATGGAGACTCTCTCTGATCTCAGTCAATAATAAAATAGTCCCAAGGTCTCTTGGTTTTTGGGGAGATGCGAGATTGATAAAGAGAGTTAGCCTGCGTGTTTGACTGCGATGTGCAATCTTCGCCAGGGGAATAGTTTATTTGGCCTTGGATTAAGAGGCCGGGAGGGTGCTACCTGTAATTTATGCAAAAATCCTGTTCTGGGAGAACTTGGACGAGCTTTTTGAACTCCACACACCTCCAGGCCCAACAAGATTGATAATGACTGCCAAACATAATGCTGAAAAAAACTCTATCTAGGCCGAAGCAAAACAGATGATCTTTTCTTTGGACTTTACTGTGTCAACAAGTAATACAATCAAGATTTACTCTGATGTGTTGCATGCAAACAAGCCCGACTCTTTGACTGAGGGAATTTTCAAATCATAAATAATATAAATGGCCTGGAGAGGGTGAGCCTGTGTTCATATTTCTTTCTTTTTTTCTCTCCATCTTGTTTGCTGGCACATAAATACAGAACTAAGTTGTGTCTTAGACCGAGGGCCTGAAATCAAAGCAGCACAGATGTGTTTATATCCCAGAATGCATTGCTTGGAGAGCGAGGTACTTATTTCTGGAGGCAACACTTCTTCTCCTGGTTTCGATTGCTTGTGAGGAGGTTTGAGAAGTCTTCTCACGATGGAGGGATTTACCTCTGCACAAATTTTTGAATGGTATTTTTATCACCAACCAGTGACTCAAAGCATTTTACAGTGGTGAGGGGAGAAACTGACCTCAAACACCACCGATCAGGATCTCCCACCTGGGCAATGCACGGCGGCCATTTTGTGCCAGAAAGCTCAGATCGAAAGGGAGAGACTGATTGAGGTGGGGAAAGTGGATGGCTGAGGGGGAAGGGGTATTGTTTTCTGTCATTGTTTTTAAAATGTAAAGCACTTTGTGCTTTATTTTTTTTTTTTGTTTGAAAAGTGCCATATAAATAAAGTTTGACTTGATTTGGTTTTTAGCCAATTAAATTTGGGATGAGTAGGATAAGTGTTATTAAAACCTTGTTGAATGTAAATAAAATCCTAGATGTAAAGGTGCAGTGTTCACCCATCCAGTGTTCCCTTGGTAATAAACCTGGCTTTAAGGGAGGTATTGGCGACAATTACTGCCCTTTAGCTGAAATTGGGTAGGTGTGGTCACGGTGATGCCCTTGAATTAGTTCCCCTGTGCAAACCAGGACTGCTTAAACGATTGCTGCTGAAATTATTCTTCCCTCACTCATCGAGGCCTGCTCAAACAATTACTGTGGTAATGATTTTTTTTTTTTTTTTTACCCAGTGCTCCCAGACCTGCTTGAGAAATTAAGGCAGTTGCGATTGTTATGTCTGTCCAGACCTGCTCAACCAATTGCATTAAGAAAATCCTAACCTCTAATCTAGACCTGCTCAAACGAGTAATGCAGGAATGATTCTGACATCTGCATCCAGAGTCTTGCTGAGGTAGTTATTTGACATAAATCAATCCATGTGACAATGGACTCATTTACATATTTAAATGAATCAATTCATTAGACAATGGAGTCATCTACTTTGAGCTCTACTGTTCATTGGACAGTAGCACTTTTTTTCTTATTTTCATTCATTTGGTCGAGTGAATGGCCATATCTGAATACAGCTGAACATGCATTTTACATGCTGAAGAGGTGACTGAAGATAAAAAAGCAGGAACTGAGGATGGCTACATTACAGGCCCAGCAGAGCATCACCAGGGAAGATAATGAGAGTCTGGTCATGTCTATGTGTCTTAGACTTTAAGCAGGCATTGGCTGCATAGCATATGCAACCAATTGAAAAAAAAAGAAAAAACATTTATTCTACAGTATGTTGACCTGTCCAATATTTTTTGATGTGACCACAACTGGGGGGTACTATGTGCAAAAGGTGCTGTCATTCCTATACGGTTTCTACGATAAGGATGAAAATACATATTGAAGCTGATGGTCCCCAGTTCAACAGCACTGTCACGGTCTCCTTTCATACTCAGAGTGCTAGAGTACAAAACCAAAATTAATATTACTGTCCAATAAATTATGGCACTCACTCAATTAAGAGGAAAGAACAGCACTGGAGCAGCTCACATGTTTGGAGTAATCCGAGGAGTCTTTCTTTTGCGAGTTTGTCGAGTTTTGGTTTGCGGTGTCGAAACCGCCTCATTGGAGACCGCGAGTGTTGAGTTTGTTTTGGCGGGTAAAGAGTGAACTGGCTCGTAGCAGCGTGTATCTGGCATCTCGGAGTTTGGCTGGCTTCGGACATTTTTCCCGCCTTCATTGCCCGCTGCTGGCGAGCTTCCTACAGAAGCGGCTGTCTTCCAGCGGAGCGGCCAGAACCGGGCCTCGTTCTTCAGCCTCATCACCTGGTCTTGTTGAGAGATGCTCCTCACCAGTGCCTCTACATGGTTCCAGTAAGTATATTTCAGGAACATTTTCAATGTAAGCCACTTGCAGTGTTGGGGGTAATATATTACTTAAAGGTGACATAGAATCAAAAACCGTTGTTACCTTGTCTGTATTGAATTATGGTAGTCTACCCGCATTCAAGAACATACGAAAAGTGCTAGACATTCTGAACATCTTCGTTTCATAGAAATTCCTCTTTTAAAAATGACCGCCAGAAAACGGGCTAGTCTGAACAACGCATACATATGATGTCATATGTATCGCACTGCCCCTCCCCCCACCCCACTCTCATTCCGTTTCCTCCCCTTCAAAATAATTTGCATACACCCACTCTCCCGCCCTCGACGGAAAGTAAATTGCAGCACTGTTCCTGAAGTTCAAGGCGAAATGGCGAGTCGTGTACCGAGGTGTGCTCTTCCAGGCTGTGGAAGCAGTGTGCAAACGTTCCATAACCTTCTAACTGAAAGAAATACACGAGATGCGTGGCTGCTGTTCATTTTTGATTGGATTCCCACTACATTCAACCACAGACTGTTACTGTGCTCAGCCCATTTCACCTCTGACAGTTTTACTAACCTGGCACAACTTCAAGCCGGCTTCTCGCAGCGTTTGGTGCTACGTAGCGGAGCAGTTCCGACTTTGCATCTACCTCAACAACCGGTACAAACTGTAAGTATCACGTTGTTGTTAGATTGTTTTTAAAATGTTAAAAATAGAATATATTCATTTTACTTGTCTAGCCAATGTCGTATGACGTGATTATCACTCAACAATAGCTTTGAAACAAGATCTGAAAAGATCTGTGAAGATTTCTGTTGCCAATGATCCTGCCATGCTCACACTAAGACGGTGGGAGGTCGGCACCTGCGCCTTTAGTCGCCTGGTGCGTTAACACCAAAATATGAAAGTAGCAGAGCATTGGGCGTGGGTCTAGCGCATTTTTTAGGATTATTCGCCATAGTCCGCAATTATTCAATGAATGCTTATTAATGAGATTCTCACGCAGAATTAAAATCCTTGGGGCTGTTGAAATAAACACGATAGACCGTCCGACCCAGCGACGGACTTAAAAATATAACGCCAAAATATGGCGTTATTGTTTGATTTTGTCTGGAAGCGCAGACAGCCCAAAATGTTTCGAGAATGGAAAGACAGTATAACCAATGCCCGCGAAACCAATATAGCCTACACCCAGAAATAAGGCTCTGTTAAATCCATGAATGAATTTTTCTAACAACTTCACATAATTTATTAACAACGCGTGAAGATTTCGCTTTTATGTCATTGGTACCGTTATCCTCAAGTGCGAAATAAAGTTGTGTTTTTATGCATGCTATGTGAACACTAATGGGACAATCTCAGTCTCGGCATGGTTCTCAGTGGTTAAACATCGTATTCATGGTGCTTAGTGTGACCGAGAGTGGAGCTCTGCTTATCGCCCGTGTGCTTAAAGCCTCTTTCACACTGGACGTGAAACGAATTTTTCGCACAACAGATTACATTCAAAGTCAATGCAAAGACGCGAATACACGCGTTTCGCGCGTCTTTGCATTGACTTTGAATGTAATCTGTCATGCGAAAAATTTATTTCACGTCCGGTGTGAAAGCAGCTTAACTCAATTCTGTAAAATGAGCGATCGTGACGATATGAATGTTTTAATGTCTTTTGTGTGTTGAATAGCTTTGTTTTGTTGCCAATCGTAGTTTTAGCACAGAGTGCACAGTGAGCAAAGACTGCTTTTAATTAGCTAGACTGTATTCAGTTAATAGCCTACTGAAAATGAACGTTGCGTGACATCCTACAGCGATGTGCGCCGTTAATTTATGTCTGAATAGTAGTTAATGATCTACCTAATCAGAATTGGGTTTTTTTTTTCATTTAACGTTAACTTATTTCGAATATTTGAACACCAAATAGCAAAGCAGTGCATTGCTGAGGTGTAAATTCTCACGCAACTTCGAATGAAAAGTGACGAACCGTCCGTCCGCGTTGGACCATGGTCGGACATCCTACTTTTGTTTTATTGAAACACCTGACGGACATAGTCTATCGAAGGTCAGACTTTTCACTCGACAGATGGTCTGACTCGGTCGGACAAGTAAAGTTTATTGAAACAGCCCCAAGAGGCTTGTGCCTTGAAGTTTCAGTTTCACTTGCGTAAAGGAGAATTTCACCGCAAGTAACATGGAAAGCGGTTATGACCATAGACTGTATAAAAAGATGGACGAAGCTACCGTGATGTCACCCATTGGTTTCAGCATACCATAAAAGAAGCCTCGATTTTGGCAATTTGAATCGCGCCATGTTGTCATTTTGAAACCGGATGTGATTTCTTTTGGACGAGAGCGTGTATTGAAGATCCGGGGAGGACCGTGGCCCTGGATCTGACCGTATCGGACGAGGACCAGAGGATAGCCACGCCCCTAAAGCATATTCTGGCTTTATCCTTTATTCTAGTCTATATGGGACCATAATTTACAAAAATGAACCTCACGATATATCGAAGGAGACTGGAAACTTGCTATAGCTACCATAAAATAATGTGAAAAATCATTATTTAAATGAAAAATCAGGTGGGAAAGTAGGGCCATTTTCTCATAGACTTCTATAGGATTGAACTTCTTTCTGCAACCACCAATGTCGCCATCTGCTGGCCATTAAATAGAATTCCATTTTACGGTACTTCCGCAAGGACTTCATTTTTCAGACCAGGGTGCTGCGTCCATCTTTTTATACAGTCTATGGTTATGACTTGCTTCGCTTTAGGCAGCAAAGCCAGCCAATCAGCGTCAAGTGCTTGCATTTCATAATGAGGTTGCCAGTTGGGCCCGAAAGGTCGCCAAATAGGTGCAAAACCATGCGTTCAAAATCCCCCACCCTAACATAGCTTTTTGAGAGGTTTTTAAGAAGCTTCTGAGGCATTACAGACCCAACCAAAATTTTGTTGTGTATATGTCACATCAAAGAGCAAGGATAAATACCCCATTCAACCATTCTAGGTCACCTTTAAGTAACATATTACAGTTATATTACTTTTATGAATAACTGAGTAATATAGCTATTTACTATTAAAATTCTGGCAATATTATTACAGTAACTTTATTAAGTAACGTATAACTCTGACTTCAGTAACTTTTCGGGTTTTTTTTTCTAATTTGTCAGATCAATTTTAGTGCACCTCAGGATGCAAAATGGTGAAAGTATTTCCTCAAACAGCAATCATTTCCAGCTATCAAAGCAGAGAAAATAATGATAACTTGGTGTACTTATACTGTAGGTTGTGGTATAAAAGCCTCATCTTGTCAGTTGTGAGTGCATGCGTGGACTTAATCAGCGATTCATTTAAAATAACTTAAAAGTAACATGAAAAGTGATTAGTAATTAGTAACTGCTGTAGAAAGCAATATTTTGACTTACTACTTTTTATGAAAGGTAATGTTTGAGATGTAATGTACAAACATATCACATTTTAAAATAATTTCCTTAAAACTGCTCAATTGCAACCGGACAGTTACAATGTCAAACATTTTTCCCCACAATAAAATATAGATGCAATCAGTGTTTATAATTTGTCTAAAGTCACCTTATGTGCCAATTTGTGTAGCAGGTGTGCAATTGACCTATGGCAAAGCATCTTGTACATCACTGTTCATTATACGCTGCTGCTGAGTGGCCATCTCTGTATCTCCGCAGATTCTCGCGCTGGTTGATTTTTGTGTATAAGTCCTTCCTTGGTTTGCTTCTCTCATATCTGTGCACATACATGTGTAAAAAACGAAAACCAATACGGCCTGCGTTCACAAAACATTCTACAGATGTTGATCCCCAGAATTAGGACTGAATTAGGTAAAAAGGCTTTTAAATACGTTGCTCCCAATTCCTGGAACAACCTTCAGAAGGATCTGAAACTGCCTGAACTGGTCACCTTGGGAGAATTTAAAGCAATTTTAAAAGATCGTGAAAATAGTAGTCTTGGCCGTTGTGTCTGTTTTTAGTAGCCCCTTCATCTTTTATACACTTGTCCCATTTTAAGCGCCATATTAGTTGTTTTGCTGTATGCGTTATTGGTGTTTTGTCTTTGTTTTGTCTTTGTCTTTCTGATAATCACTGTAATTGAAATGTACTGTTTTGTAACTGAGTTTATGCTGCCTTCTTTGCCAGGTCACTCTTGTAAAAGAGATTTCAATCTCAATGAGGCTTTACCTGGTTAAATAAAGGATATATAGGCCCCGCCCCCTCCAGTTACTCAGACAAACAATCAATATTTTAGAACAGGCGCTAATGGCTGGTATCACAGTCGGAGATATTTTTCAGGATGCTATCGATGATTTTTGGCGATAGAAGGCTCAAATATCACCAAGAAGTCAGCAAATAGGGTTACACTATGCATTGGAGAGATACATGAATGAATTTAGAGTGGAGAAGGTCAACGAAAAGTTTAAATTAGAAGCTAAAATTTTCAGGTCTCAGTGCAAACGCGATCAACCGCATCTCGTTTCCGTCACCCTTTCACACAAGATAGATGATCAGCATTGTTCGTGCACTGCAGGGTAATAAATTTAATTTTCGTATTATTATTGCTAGCTACCGAATTTAAGAAATCTAACCTGACGTGACTGAACTCCTTCTAAGTAAACAAGGTGACATGGTGAACAATGCAGCCAAGAGCTCACGTTAAGCCAACGTCCGTCAGCACTGAAGTTAGCCGTAGAGTTTACTAACTTTAGCTAACATTAGCTAACTTAGCGATGTAAAAGATAACTTTACATTAATTTCCAGTGAAGTGACAAGATGTCGCCTTAAACACGATGTTGACTTAGCTTGGAACAAATGTAGACATCCTTGTTTACCTTTGTTAGCTACGTTAAGCTGATAGTGGGGTCTTCCACAAAGCTTTAAGCTGCTTGCACACCGGACGCAAAACAAATTTTTCGCACGACAGATTACATTCAAAGTCAATGCAAAGATGCGAATACGCGTGTATTCGCGTGTTTGCATTGACTTTGAATGTAATCTGTCGTGCGGAAAATTCGTTTCGCGTCCGGTGTGAAAGCAGCTTTATCCAGAGGAGACACTTCCCTCGTTTATGATGTGGCTTTAGGAAGGGTATAAAATACACCCCATCGCCCAGCCTCTCGGGATACCGCGTATCGGAGTTAAATTTACCCCAAGCACAGCGTTTGACCATTTTTTTAACGTTGAAACATTTTAAAACCCCATAAAAGTGAACGATTCGGAGTTTCCGTAATGCATTTCAATGGAAGTTCAGACTCAGAATGTCCGAGTATATGGGGAGGGAATACGCACTGTGATTGGCTCATCGCATTTGAGGGCGGGGCTTAGCCATAGGTCAATTGGGACAAATATGGAGAAACATATGGGGGACAAATCAGGGGCAGGTAATGTTACTGCACTTCACTTCAATTCTTCAGTTCTTTTATTGATTTTTAAATGCCTTAATGGTCTTGGTCCCTTATTTATCTGATTTGCGTTTACCTTACGAACCCTTGCGGACCCTGAGGTCCTCCGGTACCGGCCTTTTAACTATTCCAAAAATCAGAACAAAAACCCATGGCGAGGCATCGTTTCAATTTTAATGGCCCACGTCTGTGGAACAGCCTGCTGGAGGACTTGAGGGCTGCACAGAGCATTGCGATTTTTAAAAGGAGGCTCAAGAGCTATCTTTTTAGCTTAGCATTTGATTAATTTTTATATATAATTTTATTATTTATCTACCTATCTATCCATTTATTTATTTATTTATTTACTTTTATTCATTCATTTTTTTCTCTTGGCTTTTAAACACTTATATTTTATCCTATTATGCTAATTATTATTTAAAGTTTTATACTGTCAGGTTTAATGTTTCAATTAGCTCTAGTGTTTTCTCACTGGGGGCTCTCTGCGCTGAGAGTTATGATTGGCTCTGGCTGGCTCCTCTGGCTCAGGGGGGGCCGCTATATCAACAACTTTATGGTTGTGGTGTTGACTCCTCCCTTTTTTGGGAGTGGGGTGACCTCCATGGCGGCATCTCTGCAGCTATGGGCTGTGATCAGCTCTTATTCTTTCTTTTCTTTCGCTCTTGGTGTGGACGGCACCAAGTTTGGCGTTTCCTCATCCTCTCACCTCACTAAGTCTCTGTCGGGGTGGGACAGAGAGGGAAAGTGGGTGGCTGAGGTGGAGGGGGTGTTGTTTTCTGTCTTGTTTTTAATATGTAAAGCACTTTGTGTTACATTCTTTGTATGAAAAGTGCTATGTAAATAAAGTTTGATTTGATTTGATTTGATTCACATGCTTTGGAGAACTCTGATTTGGCAGTTGAAATGCCTAGACTCTATTCAGTTTGTATAAAATGCCAGTGCCCGGAAACTGCCCTTTCAGGTTTTGCGATGCTTTGATATAAGCCGGGGGATAGTCAGTGTGTGACGTCACGGTGACCTGGTCCATACTTTCCCTTCAGTATGTGGTTCTGGCCTTTCCCCCGGCCCAGCAGAAGGGAAACAGCCCTGAGTTAGCTCCCTGCTTTAGCCATGGTCTGCTGGGACCGTGGGTCTGGATCTGCGGTTAATGAAAGAGAAAAGTCTACAGAGGGAGATTGACAGGCGCACAAAATTATATTTTAAAAATAGCCCCGGGCTGCTCGGTGGCTCATCCTGTTAAGGCTTTGTGCCTTCCTTTGTGTATGTATGTGCCTTTTTTGTGTATATTTAAAAGTTTTGTGTGTGTGCTTGTGTATGCGTGCATGTGTTTGTGCATGTGTGTTTATACGTGTGTGTTTCAGTGTGTGTATGTCTGGTTCATGTCTGAGTATATGTGTGTTTGTGTGTGTGTGTGTGTGTGTATGTGTGCTGAATTAGAAGACTGTTGGGCGGTATGTAGCAGCAGCTTAGCTTCATGAGTTTTGGATGAAGGCCCTGCTCTCTGGATGGACAGGCCGAGGAGGTTACAGAGACAAACTGCAGAAACACAGTCAATTATTCATTACCCAACCTTAAAGTGAGTACTTGTGAAGTATATATATATTTTTAAATGATCGAACTGCATGAGTACTGAGTCATTAGTTTATATTTTTCAATGTTATAAAAAAAGTTTCATGAAGAGGTGACGAAAAGTCAACAAACAAATTCTTTTTAGTTCTTTTGCCACAGCTGGTGTTCATCCTTAATTTCTCGCAGAAGACTTACAGAATTCCCAGAATAATAGTGCAGATGTGATCCGCAGTAATTGGGGGATGTATTTTCTGGGTCTGCTCAGACGTTATGTATTGTTCGCAGTAACTATCAAACAACGACAGACTGTCATCAGGAATATGTTGTATTGTGGCTTTATTATTATTATTAGCCTCCTGAATAATGAGGATTTGGAATATCACTGCGTTTGTGTTTATTGTTGTGATTTGTGTTGCACTTTATTGTATTGGTAGTCTTGGAACTACTGTTGTATTGCAAATATCGCTCTGTTTTTGAGTTACTTTGCATTTTATGTACTGTTGTCATCAGTACTGTGCTATTTATATTTACTGACTGTATCATAGGAATAGTCAAGTTATGATTGCTCTGATTTGTGTTGCATTGTATTACGTTGCATTTTTGTGATCAGTGAATATTATTTGGTGGTGCTTCTGTGATTAGTTTTAAATTGTAAGTATTGTGTAGACATGATTGTAGCAATTTGATAAGTCATGCTTTGGACGTGTGCATGCATGTTTGTGTGTGTGCATGTATGTGTGTGCGCTTGTGTGTGTTTGTACATCTGGGAGTATGTGTCTGAGAGGGTGTGCTTATATAAGCATGGGTGAGTGTGTGCGTGCACGTTTGTGTGTAGGTCCATGCATGCGTGCCTCTGCATGCATATGTGAGTGTACATGCATAATTGTGTGTGCCCATGGATGTGTGTGTGCATGTACACGAATATGTAAGTACATGCAGTAGTGTATGCATGCGAGTGCATGCATTTGCATGAGTTCATGCATATGTATGTGTGTGCATATGTGTGTGCGTGCGTGTGTGTGTGTTGTGACCTGTTCTTCCATGTCTCCGTCTCCTGTTCCCATCCCTCATAATTCCCTCTCCTCCCCTTCCATCATGACTTTTATTAATCCTGCTCTACAGACCTCCCCTGGCACAGTATCCCCAGAGAGCCTGTCCACTCTACAGCCTCCTGTGTTGCCCGCAAATCTGTCTGTGAAATCTGTCAAATACTTATACACAGAAAAGATAAAAGACCACAGGAATTACATGAGGGTTTAATGTGTTTTTGTGTGCGTGTGTGCGCGCGTGTGTGTGTGTGTGTGTGTGTGCCTGTGAGAGAGAGAGAGAGATCGAGATGAAAGATAAATTGAATCACAATAATTTTAAGCACAATTAGAATAACTGCCACCATGGAGCAAACAGGCAAGCTTGTTCCTTTAGTTTTCTGTGACTCATACCTGATGCGGTCTTGAACAAATGGTGGTTTCACCGCAGAGACCATTTCTTGTACTTTTGGGAAAAAAATTGTGTTGAGGAGCCAGCTAATTACCTGCGAGGTTGGACGGCTTCCATCACCTTGTAAGGCATAATTGGCCCATCCTAAGTCTGTTTTCTTATACTTTATGTAACTAACAATCAATCCATTTATTAAAGCAACACTATGTAATTTTTTCACTCTCAAACTATATTTCCAAGATCTTTCTGGTGATGCATCAACTCACAATAGGTTGAATGACACCTTTGTCATGGCTCGATCGCGCCTGCATCACCTTCAATGGCACTATGTAACTTCGGGTTTCGGGTAGGAACCCAGGCCCGAAAAGAACTACAAACTTACTTACTGCTTTATGGCACATGTCACACAATCCCCCTCCCCCACGTCTCTTAAGACCAGCGAGCAAATGTAGAATGAAGCACACTTGGAAGTGGTTGTAATGTAAGCGGCGAGGAAACTGAAGAAGTTAAAGGTGTTGTCCGAGGAGACATTTAAAAGAAAATGAGAAAGCGATAAAATAAGAGCCAGGACTAGGGTCGACATTGGACCGGCTTTCACTCGCTGGCGAGAGCTGGAAGAGGAGGAGGGATGTCCGACCGATGGCGACCTGGCATTGTTACATTTGGACAAGTAAGTACAAATTGTTACCTTAATCCTCCATTCTAGATCTAGTTCTAGCGCGTTTGAACTTGCTTTGTGTCTGGCTGTGTCATTGAAATCGTCTAGTACCCCATTTATGCTCAGTCAAATAATCGTCTACAGCGACTTAACAAGCTAGCTGGTATCTGACATGCTAGCTAGTTGTCATGCCATCGCTAGCTGGCAAACATTGCTAAACTACCAGCATTCCATCACAGTAGGACTAGCAAAAACTGAAAAACTAACCTATGTTAGCTAACATATGCTCTCCTATGGTTTTTTTTTCCGTGTTAGGTTTCGTTCCTGACATTCAAAGTGCATGCATAAAATGCTGTAAAGGGCCGTCCACACTGAGAAAGATAACTATAATGATAACCATAATCATAACGATTTTATCATCAACACTGATGAACAATATCATTGTGTAAATATTGATGTTGTGCATTCCAGCTGTTTCAGAGCCCTTTTTTACTGCGATGTCATCTGCCATGTTGAATGAACGCGACGCCCTGTAAATTCCAACGGATTTTGATTGGCAGTCAGTTTTTCTACCATGCATAAAATCACTCTGAAAGTGACCGCAACAATGCTGTTTGCCATTGTTATTGTCGTTATAGTTGTAGTGTGGACTTAGCCATCTACGAGAGTTAGACTGATTTTTAAGTCTCCCTTACCTGGTCTGAAGACATGATCGGATCGCACATTACATGTCCTGCTTCAGAAAGTTCGCTGGTGTCGTTGGCTTGTCAGCAAATGCGCGTGTTGACAGATTTTACGACAGTTGTTACAGACAATACCGTTTATCAACTGTAGCGGGACACTGCGAGCGAATCCGGCAAATACCACTTAGTGTTGCTTTAAGCCAACCATCTAATCAAAAGCAACATTTAACCTATAATGAATGAGAAGTGATCATGAGAAGCAGCCTAACAAGGCTACAATGTTTGATTGAAAGAATGCCAATAATGTGAATAATTACCTACCAAAAAAATCTTCCTCTGAATTCCATCTCTGGTGGAGCATTTTTTTACAATATTAAAGATAATTTAAAAATAATTAAATTGATTTTAAGATGGCCCTGGATTTTAAGCCTCGAAAAATATACACTAAGTGGAAAACACTTTGTGAAGCGTATCGAATGTGAAATTTAAATTACTTTTGCGTTGGACGAAATCGTCAAATATGCAAACAACCTTGCAAACACATTCAGGCAAATCTGTGCCACGAGTTTGTAATGTTTTTTAATTGATTATTGAAGAAGATTAATTAAATATGAAGCCGCTCATATCTCTTGATTTAGGTTACTTTTTATCGTCTAAATAGCCTTCAGTGAAGGTAAAATATTTTGTTATGCGTATCAAACGTAACATATAAATTATTTTCGCATTTGCAAGTAATGACCAAATATAAGCGTACAAAAATCTAGCAAACACACTCAAGCAAATCTATGCTGTTTCATGGCCAGTTCAATTTCATATTCTGACAAACAAAAATGCATACTAAATAAATTGGGCTGTCTTTCCATTCAGATTAGTAACTGAGCCAATCAACTGTTTCATTGCTGATTGAACAAAGTAGATGGGAACGAGGTGAGAGCAATTTTTGGTTGAAAGGGGATGACTCTTCAGACCTTAAAGTTGCTCCTTTCAGCACGTCGCTGACAAGCACTGAAGTGAATGAAGTTCTTTTCTGAAAGCTTTTCACATGACCACTGATGTTTGGTAGACATTTGTCCAAGACCACATCAGTATGATTTGTGGAAAAAAGAAAGGAGCCAGCACTTCCGTTCACCCCATCGTGGTAGTTATTCTTATTGTTTTTAACATTCTCATTATTCATTTTATCACCCAGCCCTATCAGCAAAAATGACAGTCCTTAATTATTTTAATGATACGATTTTTATGTAGTTTGACATGACTAACCTCCATCTCGTCTTAACCAAGTTTTAAGGGAAAATAAGCGCACATACACGCACACGCGCGCGCCCGCACGCACTTCTGAGAACCAAAAAAGTATTTCATTATCAACATACTATTCCCCTATCCCCAAACCCTAAGGTCAAACCCTAATCTTAACCCATAAACCTAACCCTAACCTTAACCCTAATCTTAACCAGAACCAACAAATCCCCCGAAGTGACCATGATTTTAATCTTAACTCCACACGTGACCATAACCTAGAGCTTAATTCTGATAACTAACCTTAGAACTAGACTAAGTCCTGACCATAAGCTCTGTTGTAACCCTAGACCTGGACCTTATCACTTGGCCCAGAAAATATCCTCTTCAGTCAGTTTTTTGCAGACTTTACTGTAGTTATGAGGTCTTTTGGTGCTCATAAATATAGAAATATAAACACACGCACACACACACACACACACACACACGCACACCACACGCACGCGCTTGCTCAGTGGCGCTGACAGGTGCACAGATCTAGCGGAGAGGTGAGAGAGGGAGAGAGGTACTGGCAGAACTCAGAACTGGCGGAATTGAGAGGAGAATCCTGAGAGTGGCGGTGAGAGGACGGATGTGTCAGGCGTTTGGATGCATCGCCTGCGTGAGAGGCTGTGTGTTTATTGTTGGGCTGCGTCGGGGGAGGGGTGGGGGTAGGGGGTGAGGGTCCCTGTAGTGTTCCTGCTCCTGTGCCATCAATCAAAGCACACCCCGCCAAAAAAACCGCTAAGCCTGGGACGGGCTGTACACCCTCGGGTGCAGCTGCAGTTCAGCTGGGAGAGAGAGCTTAACTCTGCTTCTCTTCTGTGTGTGTGTGTGTGTGTGTGTGTACTGTGTGTGTCTGTTTTTGCCATGTGTGTGTTTGTGTATGCATGTGTTGTGTGCATGTGTGTGTGTATGTGTGTATATGTGTGTTTTTGTATGTTTGCATACTGTGTGCAAGCATGCATGTGTGTGCATGTGCACATGTGTGCATGTGTATTTTTATGCACAAATTTGCATCTGTTTATGTAAACCTGTGCATGACTGTGTTTTTATGTGAATTGTGTGCATATGTGTGTATATGTGTCTGATGTGTGAGTAGTGCGCGTTTGTGTCTGATATCTGTGTGTATATTTCTGTTTGTGAATGCGTGTGTGTGTATGTGTGTGTGTGTAAGTTTGATGTATAAGTGAGAAGTGTGGAGTGTGTATCTGATGTCTATGTTCGTGGTGTATGTGTGTGTGTGTGTGTGCGCCTAATGTGTCAATGTTCCTATATGTATGTGTGAATAGGTGAGAGGTGAGAATATTCTGACTGTGATCTGCATAATGAGCCACTGGACCCAGCTCTAGCATTAAGTACTTTGATTTCTGAGAGAGAGTTCAGCAGTAGAACACACTGACCTTCTTTGAAATATTTAGATTTTCCTACAAGTATGACAAATGTATTTCACAGCATTGTCATTTCAAGGAGAATTATTGCAACGTCAAAAAGGCTTGCACTATGTTTATTTGCACATGCGGTTTATTTTAGCATGTTTCGTTTGCTAGTGTAGCCTTAACTACAGCTCTTTCCTGTATAAGAGAACACACACACACGCACAGAACTCAGAAGCACACGGACACACACACAGCACAGAGATGTCCACACACGCACACGCACACGCACACACACACACACTGACACACAGCACAGAAGCATGCCCACACTCTCAGATTTCTCTTTTAAATCTTTTATTTGTTCCATGCTGAGGTGGGTTTTATCGTGGCGCTAAAGTGATTTTGGCAGGGCAGTTTTCCTTCTCACTGGATCCTTGTTAAAGTCCCATTACCTGGGGGGTGGGGGTGCGGTGGGGGTGGGGGTGGGTGTGTGGGTGTATTAGCCAGAAATAGAGGAGGAGGAGCGAATGAAATGTGAGGCCTAGCAATGACTCAAGTTTCCTGGGTCCATCGCCTACCATCCAGCCCTCACTCCCTGGAAAAGGGTCAGTCCATTTTGGGACTTATTGCCATCCTTTGCTCTTAATTATTAAATTAGGTCAATCTTATCTTGGTGTGCTGTTTGTATGAGTTTCATCTACTCCCTCAGGCTCCAAATGTCCCCGAAAGATAAATTTTTTTTCTATTCTTAAGTACTGGTTAAAGAACTGGAGTGAGTCCGCATGGTTTAGAAAACTGAAAATAAGGTAGTCGGTTGGAATATCAGACGTCCTTCTAGACCTGGAATTGTTCACATCTGCTATAATGTATAAATAGGGTGCATCTCTGTTCTTTCTCTGTTCTTCCTTCACTTGTATCGTTTACTTGCATTAAAGTCCCTCCCACCAGGGATGCATGGAGAGATGCAGGGAAACCATGCGAAGAGAGGAGAAACAAGGAAATATGTTTTTTAGAGAAATGAGACGGTCTTTCTCTGATGCATCACGTGATGCGACATCTGCATCTGATGGCAACGCACAGCTGGATCTGCTGCCAGTATGTGCCACTACCAATTGAGGTTATGGATCTGAGCTGAAAGCCTCACTCATGACTCCTCGGAGATCCCTCCTCACTCCCTGCGGCCAAGATAAAGGCTTTGGGACGGCTTGGAAGATGACGGATCCGGAACAATTTCCTGTTCAAGCGAGGAGAGAGGAAATATTTAATAAGAAAATTGAGATGCACCTGTAATCTACACAATAAGGCCTTGTCAGGAAAAAAAAGCACTACTAGTAATTTTATTCATGTCTAAGCTTGTACTGCATTAATTTTCCTTAAACTTGTGATTCCTTGGTAGATAGTAAGTATTTTATTACATTCGCCTGCCTTCCACATGTAATGAGCCTCGATATGGTGCTGATGTCATGATGTCACGTTGAACTTAGACCTTGATTGGATAGTGTGGTGGGGTTAATGGCTGAGGCCATGACCACAGCACTTTACTTGCTTAACATTGCTTTCGTAAAGTAAGTGCTTTGGTTGACACTGTTGTGCTTGTAATACCTGGTTGATGCACGTTACAAAGAGTGTAGTCATGTCTTGCGTCTGTTGTGTCCTCAATATGTACTATCCACTAAACCTAGTGTGCTGGCAGTTAGATTTTCCCTGCATACTATTTTTCAGCGGTCAAAATGTGCCTTATGTAAGGATCACTCTGTGAACAAATTGGGAACAGCGCTACAAATTAGGGAGAGAAAATATTTTTTCTTGACACCGGCTGTTTTACGAAGAAACGCGACTAGGCCATCTGCATAGCAACAGAACGAAGACCTGGATGTGCTGCTGGCGGAGAGGCCTTTTTACGCAGCGCAGTGCATGCTGCGGAGATATCGATCGCTGCAGGTAATTACAGTATCACGAGTTTAGTAAGCTGCGGCTATCGATCTCCCCGTTTCCGTATCACTGAAGAGGCAGGGAGGAAAGTGGTTGCGTCGTGCGTGTGTGTGTGTGTGTGTGTGATGGGGGGCGGGCTGGGAGGGTTTCAGTGTGCATGTATTTTGTATTTGGGGTGGCAGTACAGTATCATGGTTAGGGATCTAAAGTATATGGACACCTTGTCAGCCAGCATCTGATTAAGAAAATAATGGGTGCTAATATGGAGTCAGTTCCCTCTGTGACAGAACAGCCCTTACTCTTCTGGAAGGATTAGCAGATCTCCACTTGGTGATAGAATGGTCTAGAATACTGCCATCTTGGCTATAAGAGCACAGTGATGTTTAGTGATTAGTCTAGGCTGAAATAACCCCAAATTTTGATGGAGTGGAGTTTAGGACGTCATGTAGGCCTCTTAAGATCTCAGCAAACCCGTGCATAGACCTTGCAATCTGGGGACATTGTTATGCTGAAACTATGAACTAAAGGGCCATCTTCAAGCTATTGGAAACAGAGAATAATCTGGAATTTCATTGTATGCTGTCACGTCAAGATCTTCCTAAGGTGGAACAAAAAGGCCCTGCCTGATCCATGAGAAACAGCCCCAGACCAAGAAGTGTCCGCATACTTTTGGCCATGTGGTGTGTTGCAGCAGGGAGGGGTTATTTGCTACTGGTTTGATTCACAAACGAGGTACGGTCACGTTGCGCTTGAGCAACGGCACTAAACCCGAACGGCGTCTGTAAATATCCAGATGTGCGATCCTGGCTGCATGTAAAATGAAAGCTACGTAACGTTGTTATAGATAATGGCTTTTGTCAAGTGCTGCCTCACTTGGGCCAGGTGTCTTAGTCGCGTAAATATGAGTGCGTGTGCTGTAAACCGTCGATACACTCCACAGAGAGAATCCTTCACTGCTTTTAGCGCACGGTGCAGTGAAGCTGACCTATTTTTCTTTGTAAAAAAATATGTTATATATTCAGATAGTGTCCCCTGTCTTACCCAACCCACTCCACTGCCTTCAGCAAGTAGGAGGGGGGGGGTGACAGGCAGTCTGTGAGTGATGTCACCCAAGAGTCCCCTTCCTTCCCCCTGCTCGGCTCTGGTAATTGGTGCTCTGTGGCCCCCAAACTTGTTCTTTTTTAATCCTCTCATTTGTGCGTGTTTGGCTCGCAGCTGGGCGCTGGTTAGCCTAGCGGGGATGAAGGAGTTTTCTGAGAGAGAGACTGAAGGGTTGGCCACACCCCCCTTCCCCTCGACACCCGTGTCACAGTTTTAGTGAGTTGATTGCAGAGGGGAATGTTTGCTAAGTTTATTCTCAGTTTTTTTTTTTGTGTGTGTTTGAGTTTTGATGGCGGGCTTCTGCTTCGCCTCTCATGGAAGGTCTCAATAGAGTTCATGACTGCAAACCTCTCAGGTCTCCAGCTACCCACAATTCCTTTCCCCCAGACCACACACCACTCAGGACTCTGCTACCCACAATTCCTTTCCTCAGAACACAAATCGCCCTCATGCTCAGTTATCCACGATTCCTTTCCATGGACTACACACCATGCAGGAGTGTTTTCGATTTGGAACCCTAGTGTATACGAGGCACTAGTAGGTGCAAAGAACAAGAAAATACAATGAGTGTTTCATCACATGATCAATTTTTCCTTGCCGCCTATTTTGCTCCCATGTTGGGGGTACACAAGTTTTCATTATGGTGGTCAAATGGAACGCCAAATGGGTTGAATGGATTCAGAATCGAGAACACCCCAGGTATTCAGTTACCCTCAGTTCCTGTCCTTAGCCTACAAACCGCTCAGATACTCAGCTACCCACATTTCCTTTCCGTGGACCAAAAACCACTCACATACTCTGCGGCGTTATTTTGTGACCAAAACCAGAAACATATTTGTGGTTTAGTTATTGGTCAAGCGTTTTGGCGACTTTGGTTCAGCCTGAATGACCTCATGGTTTCAGCCACACGAGAAACAAAGGAAGACGTGGGTTCAGCGCCATTTCAAGATGGCGGAAAGGAAATGCAACCATATTTTGATGCTTAACATCGCTCTGCGCCATGTTTGTTTACAACACAACCACGTTCATGAGCAATTTTTGGTCCGGCAGTTTTTGCGCAGGTGTAAACTTATTTTTGGTCATCCATTTGATGTCTCAAGCAAGTTTCTAATTCCGGTCAGGAAAACACGCCTCTGTTGGCCTTTCCATGGCTCTCATGTGGGGCGGGCATAAAAAAACGGTGCCAAGAGCACACCCGAAAATCTGTGTGCAAGTATTACACTAAGCATCATCAGATGCTTTTATGAGTTAATAAATGTGATTACTTAGATGACAGACCATGGCATAGCTGATCTGAATACATTGTGGGTGGTTAAGTATTTTTTAAGAGGATTGTTATGCAAGGGAATGGACTCGGCCAGGCATTGTGGGAAATGAGTGATTGTGGGCATTGTGGGAAGTGAGTGTGCGTGAGCCGGCTGCCAAGCATTATGGGTAGTTGAGTTAGTGAGTGATTCATAGTGCAGGGGAGTGAATTCGTGCCAGGCATGGTGGGTAGTTGAGTTTCTGAGTGCGTTTGTAGTGCACGGAGGAGAATATGTGCCAGGCACTCAGGGAAATGATTGAACATGAGCTGGCTGCCGGGCATAGTGGGTAGTTGAGTTTTGTGAGCGGTTTGTAGTGCAGGAGAGTGGATTTGTGTGGCGCAGTGGGAAATGATTGAACACAGAAAGCCTGGCTGCAGGGCAGGAGTGTGTGTAATCCCTGGATCAGTCACTGTAACTCCAGTCCTCCGGTGTAGCAGCAGCTCTGCCATCTAAGGGGGGCGGTGGGGGTACGCTTGGCTCTGGGTTCAAACCTTGGCCTTGGTTGTCTCAGAAATCTGAAGTGGCTGTATGAGCTGTGCAGTAGGAATATGGGGAGCTAGCAGCGTTCTGCAGACCGAACGGCATCTCCCAAACACTAATCAGCCACAGCATTAAAGCCACTTGTCTAATATCGTGTAGATCTCCTTAGGGCTGCCCAAAATAGCTCCGACCCCTCAAGGTATGGACTTCCACAAGACCTCTGAAGCTGTCCTGTAGAATCTGGCACCAAGACGTTTGCAGCAGATCCTTTAAGTCCTGTAAGATGCGAGGTGGGGTCACCATGGATCGGATTTGTTTTCCAGCACATCTCGCAGAAGCTCGATCGATTGCACATGTGTAAGTGTATGAGTGAACGTGTGTGTGCATGTGTGTGAGTGCTGCTCATGAACTGAAACTGTCCAATGGAAGATGAAACCTGCACTGCATACAAAAACTGCAGTGGGCAGGCCCACTGTGGATCTCTGCTCATCAACAAACCTGCTCCAGACTGTCCTTTTAAGGACATTTATATTGATGGCATCGTATGTATGGGGGAAGTGCTGTTTTATGTTCCATGATTATGTTTTGTGGTGTTGGGCATTTTAGGCATTTGATATACGTACATGCGGATACAATGTAATGCAGTTTTAAGACATTGACAGATTGTGTGTTTTCTCAGCAAGAATATCTGCAATATAGTAATTTGTCATGCTCCTTTTTGGAAAAATCTCCATGAGGCTATGTCGACATAACAGTGAATTACGGTTTTATGCTCCAGGCATCCATGCGTAAGACGGTCCATCTATTATCTAAACCAGTGGTCCCTAGCGTCAGTCCTGGGGGCCCACTGTGTATGCTGGTTTTTATTCTAACCACAGTTGCAATCGTAGGATTCATCAAGCTGTGAATTCGCCTTAATCAGCTGCATGTCTTGTTTAGAGCAGTTATTTACGTTCCTGAGCCGCATTGTGGCATAAATACCCATGCATGCCATAAAGAATTAAAGACCCTTGAATATATTTTGCATTTTTAATATATTGCAAGTAATTTCAGGTAATATTTTTAAACAGATCAAATAAGGCACAGAGGAAAATCAGTAAGCTCAAAATTAGGGTCTTCATAAGTCTTTCAAGTTATTTCAAAATACTTTGATCTTAATTACATGACACAAAAAGGTTTAACTCTTTATCATTTGCTTGCATTATAAATGGTTAAATGGACAGTTTTTGTGATCTTGTGTCAATTGGTGTTCACCGATTAGTAACTTACTAATTCTTTAATTTAATTGGTTATTTTTTTTCCCTCTTCTTATGTTGTTGTTTCCAATACATCACAGTCAGGGGCTGGTTAGCCTATCCCTGCAGCCAGTGGCTGAACATCAGAAATACAGGCACAACAGTTTTCCAGTCCATCAGGGGTCACACTCACTATTCACTGAAACACTGATACCCATGGGCATTTTAAATACGGGGAGAACATGCAAGCTCCATACAGAAAGGCTCCAGTCTGGATTTAGACTCACAGCTTCTTGCTGTGAGGCAACAGTGCTACCCACTGCTCTCATTAAATAGTTTGGTTTTACCATCATGTTTCAAAGTAAGAGTCTGATTTGCGTGATTAAACCGAGAGGAGCCCCTGGCACTGCAGTGTTAAGCAGCTTGCTTAGCACATTTCCTGATTGGTTTCTGAACTGAGCAACTAATGCAGATTGTACTATGAATGTGGTCCTGATTAATATTGTTATTATGTCCTCATGGTTTGATTGCTCTGGCCTAGATTTTAAACACCTGTGTTTAATATAAATGGATATAAAGCTCACATACAGCCACTGACCCTCTGAATTTTAAGCAGAGTTTAATTCTCAAGAGAAAATTTAAGTCTTTGTGAAAGTGGAGGTTAATGAAGTGATCGGCTGACATTTATCTGCTCCTCTGTGATCCTGTCAATTTCAGTGATGCACATGCATTTTTTTATTTGCAGAACACCATTTTATGTCATCAGGAGCTATTAGACATTTGAAGTTTTCGGTGACTTTTTACCCAACCTTCCTCTAGCTCATTGCTAGCAGGCACCTCCGCTGCGGATCTGCGCCGGCTCTGTGCCGACTCCAGCTGATCCGGCACAGAGCTGGCGCAGATCCGGAGCGGAGGAACCTGCGGACTCAGTGGGAATCTGGCTTTGTTTGCTACAGAATCCCGTTTTTTGTGTCATCTCTCTGATCAAACAAATTTGAACATCATCTAGCAATACTCGCCGTATAGTAGCGGAGAAATTCTCTTCCCATTTCGGTGTAAGCAATATTCTCTTTTATACCTAAGAGTATATTTTAGGAGTTCATCTTCCTTTTCATTCCATCATGTCCCTGAACTATTAAAACATTAGACACGTTCTTTTTTTCTTTGTTCGCATTTTACCAGCTAGCTTCATGTGAGCAAATGGTAATTTCCCACGTTAATACTCTGAAAGCCAAGCGTATTCTTTGCCTGAACGCGTCTCTTCCAGTTATAACATATTGTTAGTGGCCTTTCCTAATGAGGCAATTATTAGCCGTTAAGCAATGCATTTCATTTCTCATGCTACATGTTTACAGTGCCCTCAAAGAATGATCACCACCCTTGATTAAGATGAGCAAATAAAGGCCGTGTAAAAAACGGCAGTGGTAATGAGCCTTAGAGTATGCTGTGAAAATAAGTGAATTAAATTGTAATTGGTAGCAGGTGGCGTGGTCAGATGAGTTGAAAATTGAGCTTTTTTCCCCGCTTGCACCGGGGGGTCTGGCGTTGACAAAGGAACAGCAAGACTGAGGTTGGCGGAATATCAAAACTCATCAGTAATGCTGGTGGGATTTCAAGACCAGGTCATAATTTTATTGGTAGAACCATTCATGCAGAAATACCACCAATAGCTAGAACATCCTTTTCAGGCCATTTAATGACGTGTCCTTTGCCACTGGGGAACACAGCAATGCTGTAAATGCATGGGATCCCTGCAGTGACTGCAATAACAACAGCCACTCATTCCCCACCCCTTATGTGTCTCTGAGAGTCACTGCAGCTTAAGTCATAGCGCAGTGCTCTATACATTGACTTAAAGGCTTGCTTTCAAAGCAAATGTTGTCAAGGGCAGGAAAACCTCTAGACCTGAACTAAATATCTACAGTTATGTTGTCAGTTGGCTCTTGATTGCCTCGACCTGGCTTTATCACACAAAAAAAAAAAAAAGCAAAAAAAAAAAAAAGCTTGTAAGCGTTTGGCTACAACCAGTATCACAAATAAGCATTCTATAGGTAAGCCAAAAATAGTTTGTGTCTGTAACTAGAGTATACATGAAATGGTTTAAGAAAAATTTACAGATATCATACTATGTTGTTGCAAACACTGGACGATTTACTGTCATGAGTATCCCACAATGCCTTGAAGTAGGTCACAACTCAAGCCAGGCCAAGTGAGGACTGACTTGAGTATGCTGTGACTGACCTGAACAATAATTCCATCCACAGTACTTACCACCAAAGTGATATGATGTGATTAGACTTGATGCACTTGTCTGAAATGCTTTTTTTTTTTTTTTTTTTTTTTTTGCATCTTGCTTAACAACTAAAGCAACCGTTATTTGCACAGTAGTAAAGTAGAGGTATTGTTTGCTGTACATGATTTTGGACGTGATTTGGAGTGTCCAATCAGTGTAGGCTGCATGTAGGAAGCAACCGAGCCTCCTGAGGGTAAATAAATACTGAAAAAACCCATGATCATTGACCCTTTTGACCACGGTAATGTTTCTCTTGAGAGCGTATTGTTTTAAAAGATCTTTTTTCATCAACAATCCGGCCGAAGTTCTCATTTCACGCAATTACGAGGGTAGCCGCTAAACACGCTGCAGGTTTCAGTAGGGCTTTAAAGCTTTATCACCGTTGATGGAGGTAAAGTGCTTGAAATTCAGTCGGGTTTGGTCGCCTGCACTGCCCATCCCCCCCGCGCCCCCCCCCCCGCCCCCCCCCCCTCTGCGAAATGTGCTCTCCCAGCTCAGGCGTAGCTGAGGCATTATGGTTCCCGCACTGCAGTTAAAAGGCCGGCGAAACAGAGGAGAAAAATCGATGTGCGACCGCCTCATAATCATCGCAGGCTCTGATTAATCTCTCCTCTGTCTGGAGACCCCGTGCTCCCCTCTGTCCCCTGTTTCTGTCAGGGCGTGATGTCCCGCTTTTGTCAACAGATTATAGGGGATTTTCCCTCTCTGAAGCAGCCCACTACCACCTTTTTTTCTTAACTTTTGGGTTGAAAAGAGGTCGACACTTTCACACAGTCTCTCACCGGGCAAGTAGTTGTAAACAAAAAAAAACTGCAGTCCTAAAAAATAGTAGATTGACTGAAATGCCATCCTTCACTTCAGGGCTGCCCAATCCAGTTTAACACCCCTAACCAATTAGCAGGTCGACAATATGTCCTCCTGCTGAAAGAGGAAAGAGGTGTGTATTGCCAGAGTTGGAGTAAAAACCTACAGGACGGTAGATCTCTAGGAACAGGATTGGGACATCCTGCTTTACTTGTATTTGTAAGACAAACACAGCTGTGGCCAGGTGTTGTTGAATCACGCTCACTTAAATTCTACGGATTACGAGCAATTGAAAATATGTCATTTGTATTTCTCTTTTTTACTTTTCCGGTGATGCATTTCCAACACTTATGTGACTTCTGATTGGGATCCTGTGAGTTGGCTTCAGAACGCCCCCGAACACTGGGTTATGTTTGAGTTCAGGTGTTTGTACTCCACTCAGGAAATAACATTTTACTCAGTCTTGCACTGTCCAATGGTTCTAAATGCACACCTGCACCTGTCGTGATCTTGCCAGCACCCCCAGCATGCTCAAGGACGCGAGGGCCCATTCAATGCTGCTTGCAGCTTTAATTCCTTATTGAATTCAGAGGCAATCAGCATTTAAATCAGTTGTTTAATGAGGTTGAACTTAAACAATAAACCAACATGGCAGTGACCAAAATAAGCTGCAGTTTTCAGTGTATGGCTTCACTTTGGGCTGATCTGAGTCAGGGCCGGGGGAGCTGGTGCAGGTGAGCTGACTCTAACACTGTGCGGCCTTCTCTCATCGGCCCCTTTATCAGCCCTTAAACAGAGCTTTCTCAGGTGTGTGGACACCAGAGCTTGTTTCCCTTGCGAGCAGGCGGGCAGCTTTACCTCACGCTCCATTATCGCCTGTAACTGCATATTAAGCTCCCCTGCGGTTAAACAGGCGCACAGGACTGCGGCTTCAGAAGTACTGCAACCTTCAGCCCCTGCCACTGCGGTGACCAGCTTTATTGTGAAACAGCAGTCAATCACTGTCGCTCAACGGTGGGCCGTTAAGTGCGAGGAATGTTAATTTAAACTTGAGCTGTACGTACAAACGGACCTGGGAGCGAAAGTCGACATGGAAAATACCCCTGCTGATGATTCCATCTGAGACCAGCTGGGATTCTGAGATGATTGTAGCAGCATTTTCAACACATCTAGATAGTAGCAGCAGGTAAACCTCTGGTGTAATAGAGGGCCAAATAGGTCTGCTGGTTGACTAGCTAAAAGTTTGGAAAACTCAGCTAAGCCTGATTTTTGGCTGGCGTTTTAAGCCAGTACATTCACAGAAGGGTTGTTTATCTCCCTCGCTCTGAAAAGCCGTTTTAAAAATAAAATTACCACCAAGTTATTAAACCCAGTGATTAATTGGAAAGTCTTTTGGTGTCCAGGCTTTGAAACCATTTCTCTCCTCACTGCGGACAGTTGTTGAGGAAGTTGTTGCGTTGCGTCTTTATCAGCTTTCGAGACAGATGGCTTTAGTTTGTTTTGTTGGCATCTTGGAATCCACCAGAGCTTTGCCATGAAAGAGGCAGTCTCTGCGTTTCCCCCGTGTTTGAGGGAAGGCTCCAGAAAGGTGGACTTTTGTTTGTCCCTGCGGTATCTGACAAGCCTTGGAGCTGCTCCTCCGATTGCGCTCGATGAAGAGTTCACATGTTCGGCAGCATTGGTGTTTCTCACCTTAGTACAACTATAACCAGGAGTTGACCCCATACGAACACGTTTCTCTTTTTCATGGACACCCTGGGAGAAATACCAGAGGGAAGTTGGAAATGGTGAGAGCGAGGGGTAGACAAACTGGGGTAAAACACCTGAGGCCGTTGAGAGAACCCTGCTCAAGGGCCCAACGGCAGTGTTTTTCCTGACTTCATCTCTTAATGCAAGTGAACAGCCCCACTGGGTCCTTGAACCAGCAACTCTATAGTTTCCACCAAAGTTTCCACTTTGGAAACTTACCTCAAGGCTACCCTACTACCTAAGTACAGGCCTTAAGGTGAGGTTGCTTTTTAGCTTAGTGTCTGACTGTGCCAGGTGCACCGACACACTGAAGTTACCTGTACAAAATCACCCGGGCACGCCACAAATCGAGTTCACTTGACATACAATGGTTTTTGAGTGGCTTTGGATGACCTTTGCTTGTGTTAAGATCAGTGTGTATCCAGCTTTGAGGCATCGGGTCATGGTAGAGAACCCTACCATCAGTTTAGAGGTGTGCTCTGGCCTGCTCTTTTTGGGGCACGCAGCTGGTTATTGCCGTTGTGCTGATTACCCAAACAGGCTGTTTGGCTTTGAAGTGGAGTGGATGGCATGTGTGAGGGGTTCGGTTTAATGGCTGCTTTTCTGTGATAAGCCAGACGGCTCAAGTGCTGCTCTGGCCGTGTTGAATTCCTGCGACTATTTGTCATAAATACAGCGCCGCATAACTTTTATGGAACAACAATTTGCAGCCTCGTAATCTAAAGGTTGTGTGTTCAAATTCCTGTCAGGACATTACCATTACACTGTTGAACCTGCAAAGCTTATATTTCAGCCTATTTCCAGTCTTATAAACGAGTGCTATGCTGGAATAAGCAGAGTGAGCCACTCTGTTTTAGAGAATTTGCGATATGCCTATAATAAACCGAATTTACAAGAAAGCAGGCTGCTGGTATGTGTACGTCAGGTCCGTCTGGGGATTTGACTTCTGAAGATTGATTGCCAATGGCTGGTTTTTAACGCAGTTGGAAAGTGCAGTGGTCACACTGTGTGCATACTGCATACATGAACTCAGCCCGGTGATTTCACTTATTAACTCCTCCTCTGGTTGGTGAAACACGTCAATCTGCCAGTGCAGGCAGTTGAAACAAAATACTGGGAAGACTTTTATCAACTGAATCCAGATTTTACACTTCCGCTTTTAGTTTCCACTGTCTTCGTCTCCATGGAGATGATGATAACTCGGAGTATGGGCGTGAAAAATCCTTGTTCCCTCACAGTTTCCTCTTAACTACTGCAGGTAGATCTAATGAGTTTCCTTTGAATATTTCAGTCATATTTCCTGTGAAAAAACAGCACTCTGAGCGATCCATTTCATGAGACAAATCGAAAGATATCTGTTGAAAGAAGTTTGACTTGAATTATTATCTTCTAAATAAAGGAT
Source organism: Gymnothorax javanicus (assembly GCA_029692085.1). Taxonomy (NCBI): domain Eukaryota; kingdom Metazoa; phylum Chordata; class Actinopteri; order Anguilliformes; family Muraenidae; genus Gymnothorax; species Gymnothorax javanicus. The sequence continues at coordinate 25,162,664 of CM056196.1, forward strand.
GATCATATACATTTAAGGTATTGCCAACAGTGTTTGTCTTTTGCTGTCTTAGGTGTTTGTCTGTACTATATAATTAACACCAAAGGAACAAATGATTTTACTTAGAGAATTCCCAAAGAAGTTCTTAGAGGAAAGAGCTATAAAGTGTATATTTTTATAATTGACTTTGCTGAAATGAAAGTGCAAATTTCCTCAGTCTGTGCACCATGATCATTCCTCTCCTAATTATAATGTATATAGCATGTCAAACAAGCCAGAACAATTCAAATATAGTTTTATTGCAAATAGGGAGTGAATATGAATCAACTTGGGACATCTGTGGACTTGGTGTGTGCCGACTATCTCAGACCATTTGATTTGTCTGTAATGCCTCCCCCTGAGCACTCCTGGGCATTCCTATTTTCCCGTACCCGCCTAACATTTTCCCTCGGTTCTTTTTCACACCTGGACCATAGCTGTCAGAAAACGTCATTTTGGCCAAATGTTCTCAGTTTTTTTTTGGTGGTATGTTGGGGTGGTTACAGGAAGCTCCCTTTTTAGTTTATCGATTTGTGTCCCACTACGACTGTCTTTATGAAATGGATAAATACAAATTTTACCCCTCACAACATCCGAGGGGCATCTTGTCACAATCAATATCTTCATTTTCCTTTCCGACTTGGGTGCTCTTTTATTCATAACTGATAACTGTTAAAAAACCCCTTGGCCAAATGTTGTCATTTTTTTGGTGGTATGTTGGGGGTGTTTACAGGAAGCTCTCTATGATTTGTGTCCTGCTCCGATAATCAATATCTTATGGAAAAAACCCGCCAATAAGGCAGGAAGGCTGAGGGTCCCGATAATCAATATGGCGCCAATAAGCGCGCTATTTTTGGAAATGCGAAGAGTTTATTTTTGTGATGACCTCTTTTTTTTATTATTATTGTTCGCTTGTGTAAGATTGTCTGATCTGGCTCAGTCTGAGTAGACCAAGGCCCTTGTTTTGTGGTGATCGAGCACGCTCTGGATTTGTGGTGACTGGGTTTTTCAAATTTCCTCTGTTTCTGTTTGAACTGGGTGTTTCCATTACCTCTGTTTTTTTGAGAATTGTATGTTATCAATTTCTGGCTCTGTGATAATTCTGTGTTTAAAAACCTCCTCGGGTAACTGAGGGTTTTGGAAAGATTGTGTCTCCCAGGTCTCTGGCTCTGCAAAGCTTTTGCATCTAAATGTCTGATTCTGTGAAGATAGTGTGTTCTAGTCATCTGGTTCTGTGCAGATTGTGTATTCTAGATCTCTGGTTCTGTGAAGACTGCGTGTTCTATTTGCCTGGTTCTGTGAATATTGTGTGTTCTTGATCTCTAGCTCTGTTAGGGTGGGGTAATTAAAAATCTGGTTCTGTCTAGGCTGGGTTTTAGAAATCTCTGGTTTTGTGAGGATTGGGTTTTTTAAAACCCCTCTTTTAAGAGGATTGAGTGTTTTCAAACTTACTCTTGTTTTGTGAAGAATGCACGTTCTGGTCCTCAGGTTTTGTGAAGACTCTGTGTGTTCAATAACCAGTTCTGTGTGGACTGGGTGTGTTAAATCTCTGATTCTGTGAAGACTGGGTATATTGAATCTCTGATTCTTCGTAGACTGAGTGCATTTAACCTCTGGTAAGACTGGCTGTATTTAATCTCAGATTTTTTTGAAGATTGGGTGTTTTTAATCTCTGGATTCTATGAAGACTGGGTGTGTTCAATCTCTTCTAAGACTGGGCATATTTAATCTCAGGTTTTGTGAAGACTGGGTGTGTTTAATCTATGGTAAGACTGGGTGTGTTCAATCTCCGGTAAGACTGGGCGTATTTAATCTCAGATTCTGTGAAGACTGGGTGTGTTTAATCTTTGGTAACACTGGATGTGTTTAACTTCTGGCTCTTTGAAGAGCGGATGTTTTTGCCCCTCTGGTTTTGTGACGACTGCATGTCTCTAATCTGGTTGCTGGATCAGTGGAGTATGGCTGTGTTGAATTGTTCTGGAAGCTGTGCGATTTGGAGACAGGTAGCGACAGTAGCACTTCTCTGCCTGCCTTTCGCTGCTGTATCTGTCCCAGGGACAGCCCTGGCAGAAAAAAGAGAGGGCAGTTCCTGGGAGAGGATAAAATCATTCAGTCTTATCCTTCATGTTTCCCATTCTTATTTTGATTTTTATCAAAAGGTTTTATATTCTCAATTTGCAAGTTAGATATGTATGCACCTGCCTCCTGGTCTCTTGCCCGTATTTTGAAGCGGGCCTCTAGAAGGGCATCCAAGCTTGTCACTTTTTACAAAATGTCGTTTCTCAGATTTTTTTTTTTCTTCTTTAGTGTAAAAACCGTGCCTTTTCACATTATTTTGGGGCCACTGAGAGCTTGAGGCAGAAGCGGAAGCCAGTGAACATGTGCAAGGGGAGCAGAAGGACTGTCTCTGAAAACTAGCTGAATTCTAAAAGACGTTTCCTTTTTGATGTTCAGTGTTCGGTAGTCTGACATCGTCCAACTGGGTGTTCTTGTGGAGTTTTCATTCATTGCTTTTTTCTTCCAATTTTTTCTTTTCTCCCAAGATGAGTGTTTTACCAGTGTAATTGTTTTAAATGATCACAGGAAGAAAGCGCAAAGTTAAATTCTCCTGCTGACTTGAAACACTGATCCTATTGCTTAAAATGAGGGATATTGAAGCGCGCACACCTCCCCAAATTTTATAACTCAGTCGCAGAAAAAAAGGGTTCTTCGGCTTGTCTCCACATGAGTGTACTTTTTAGATCTTGAAAGAACAGGGTTGAAAAGTGTGAAAGATTTCAGACATAAAACCATTTTGTCCTACAAAGTATCCTTGAGCCAGATGGGGCTCATCTCTGAAGTAACTTCGTCGACTCAAGACGGAGGGTGTAGCTTTACTGAGAGCATTGTAATGAACATTTGGTATTTTGCATTTTTTGTAGTCTTGGTCTCAATTGCTTCTCACCTTCTCCCTCCTAGGGATTTGGCTGCCACCTTTGAGGAAGATGATGGGCTTTCCCAGGTCAAGTTTCTCGTCCACAGATGGACAGAGCTGGGATTGACGGGCGTCCACCTGACCAATTACAGCGTGCTCCTCAGCCAGGATGGCCCTTCCCCAGCAACATCACCGACAAGGCTACAGGGCGATGTTTTCTGCCGAACGGGAAGTTATGTGACAGCAGGAATCGTGACCCCGCCTCCAAGGATCAGCTGTTCTCATTCGCTGCCTATTCTGCAGTGGGGACACTGGAGGTAAGACACCGATGATCTACTGACAAGTCAATTCATGTAATAACTGCCCCTGACCACCATATACTGTATGTGTTATCACCAATACCAGTCATTTCCTGGTCGCTGCATCTAATGACTGCATACACTGACGATCTGCTAATCACTGCATTCATCATCACCGTTACTGTCTTGTAATCATCGCTATCATTATGGTAAACTGATCATTTCCTAATTTCTGCATCCAGTATCACCAAGGCTGACTATCTGTTAAAGACTTCATTATTATTGACAATACTGACCTCCTTTATTTCTGCTTTCATGACCCCTGATGCTAATCATCATCTTCTCACTGCATCCATTGTCACAGGCGCTGACCATTTTCATTACCCCTGACACTGATAATCATCTACTGTTTACATCCATTATCGCAAGCGCTGACCATCTTCATTACCCCTGACACCGATCATCTCCTTATCACTCCATTCATTACCAGAAACACTGGTCACCTCTGCATTTATTATCACCAACCCGGACCTTCTCCTAAATGCAGCACTCATTATCATCAACTCGGCACCATCTCCTTATCACTGCTTTCATTACGGCCATTACCATCTCCTAATGGCTGCATTCGTTATACCGATTATACCAACTAATCTCCTAATGCTTTATTACTGGCAGTTAGCAACAGAAGGCCTTGTTTTCAACACAAGGGGGTTGCCAGGTTTTGGGTTTTTTCTCAGGAAGTAACCATCGCCGGGGTTAATAGAACTTCACGAGAAGCTAATTTCAGCTTTTTTTTCATATTATTGCAGACCTCGGTTGCTTAATGATTGCATCCGGAAAAGCTATTTTCCAGGTTATGCCTTAATTCCCGACGGCGTGCGGCAATCATGCCTCCTCGCGGAGAGGTTTGTGTTGCCTAAACAGGGAGTAAAGAAGGTGGGATTACGGTCTCATCTGAATGAGAGCAGGGCTGTTGATCCCTGTTAGACTCCTAAATCCACCTTGCATGTGAAAACTCATTCTTCCAATCACGGGCAATCCACTGCCTCTCAAAATAAAATCAAGCGTCCTCGTTTCGTCTCGGATCGCTTCGAGTGGAACTGCCGTCAGCTCTGCAGAAGAAGGACCCCAGGGGAATCCTTGATTGTTGTGTGGTGATAACAAGCTTGGCTGGGACCTGGTAGGCTGTTGGTTCAAACCCCAGTGTTGTACCAATAAAATGAGTGCAGTTGTTAGACCCTTGGAGAGATTGAGAACACAGTTCTCTCTTTCAAGGGCAGCCTGAGTGAAACAGGAGATAAAAACCACTGTGAGTGGGGACAGCGAATGTTATGTGTATGATGCATTGTGCACTGTACCTTGTTGGGCTACTGTCTGTTCAGCAAATTGCCCTTCAGGGACATTAAAATTTTACTGTACTCTTCTTCAGCATCAGTGAGAAGCAGGGGTACACCCCTCGTGTGATTTCAGGGTTAAAGCCTAGAATTTGGACTCGAAGAACGGCAAAGTTCTTCCCAAGTACATGTACATGTCCCCTGATGCCGGTGAGATTGTCACTGTATCCACCAGGTGCTCGAACCAGCAACTTCACAGTTGCCTGAGTGGAATCATATCACTTGTCCATATAATCATGCCCCCAGGGGTGGGAGTGCTTTGTAGCTCACCCTCCAAGTTCAACAGATGCACTGACATGAACTAGTCCAGACATGCTGCTGATACAAATTAGGGTGTCAGGCCCAGGTCTACCATTGTCAGCCTAACAAACCTTGCGCTGGATTTCTCTTGAGCGAGACCCTTGACCCCATCTTTCCCCAAAGGATTGGCCTGCCAAGTGAAGTGAACTTCAGTTTGTGTACTAGTCTTAGCTAAATGATTTTTAATATGCATTTGTGATGTACCTGCTCATTGCAAGGTCAGTGTGGGGTGAGGTCTTGCCCTCTCTCTCTCTCTCTCTCTCTCTATCTCTCTAAAAACTCTCCCTCTCCCTTTCTCGCTTGCTTTGTGTTCTTCCCTTTCTCATTCATACTCCCCCCCCTCTCTCTCTCTCTCTCTCTCTCTCTGTCATCTCCTGCTTTGTGGGATCTGTAAAAATTCACTAGCATGGACTCACTGGCATGGATAATACACGGGCTCTTTGTAACCCAGCTGTGCACTTCTGAATATAGATGCTTTAAAACCAACTTAATTAGACAAAATTGCATTTCCTCTGCTTAAAAATGCATGAAGAACAACTTCATTCAAGAAGGGATCAATCAATGCATTCTGCACATTTTAGAATAAAAACATTTTACTTGATATTAATTGTAAAAAAAGCAAAGAAAACCAAAAATGAGTTCAAAATAGCCATATGAAAAAAAAGGAAAAAACATGATTTAAAAATAAATTTTTAAAGTGAATACCAATATCCTCATTATACCAATTTGTACATGGTATAGAGAAATATGCTATGACATTACATCTGTTAATTTGGTCAATTATGGTTTTTAATCCAGTTTAAAATTCTGCTCCAATATCAGTGTTGGTAATTGGTAAAAAATTACAATTACACAGCTTTCTTTAATCCATAGTCTTCAGTCACGTGATTGCTGCGTACCCCTGGAGGCAAAATACTGTTTCATTATAGCGGGTAATATTTGACATTCCACAGAGCAGCCTCGCAATTCTGTCATCTTCTATTTTATTTGTTTCAACCCCCGGATATATACATTACCTCTCTAAAGAAGAACAATATGTTAAGAAACTTCACAATATAGGCACTTGTAATCCATGTGTAAGCCTATTTACAAACCGTTACCCAAGTCCCTAACGTTACCCTGGCACCACTTTAGCAATTTTCACATTTAATATAGCTAGCTGTCTTGTGGAGAGTCTTTCCCCTTTAACTGCTGCCAGGATTAATGCACACTAAAGTACAGATACAGTAAAACTATTATTACGGATTCAATTGGACCAGCTCATTTTGTCCATTATGATCGAAATCCGTTACAAGCATAAAACAGACAAATGTACGCACAAGACAGATTATATACGCTATATGCCTGTCAGATTATATCCGTTATTCACATGTATGAATTTATATGTAGCCTATGCTTTGTGTATAAAGATCGGAACAACTTCATTCTGAAGTTCGCGTACCGGTACCTACTTGTTGTCTTTGTTTAGTCCGTCTTTGCCTTGACACAATGGGTAACAGGATGACACTGCGTGTTGCTCCAACTGGGATCAATGAAGAAGACTAAAAACTTACCTATGTAAATGAAACTGCGCCAGTTTCAGTTTCCGCGAATGCACTGTTATAAACTTGCATCCTTTTTTCCCAGTTATTTTAACTGTAATTTAACAATAAGTTTACAACAGAGTTCCATCCATGTTAAGTGTAGCCCACGGTTAAATGCACGCAGGACTCCACCCTTACGAAAAAGAAGTTTTTTCAAGTGTGCTATTAGTATACTTCTTCTGAACTAAAAATGAGAGAGTATGCTTTTAGTTTACTTTTGGTGTACTTATCAGAGATATACTTAGCAAAGTAATACCTAAGTATACCTGGCTTATACTGAAAAGTACACAGAAAAGTCTAAGTATATTTGGCTAATACTTGTATCTAAACTTTTGATCGAGATATACTCAAGAAAAGTATAATAACGTATTAATATGGTAAATGGACTGCATTTATATAGCGCTTTCTAGTCACATGATATGACCGGCGGAGGCTGCCATGCAAGGCACCACCCTGCACATCAGGAGCAGTGCGGGGTTCAGTGTCTTGCTCAAGGACACTTCGACACGTTCTCTGGAGGAGCCGAGGATCGAACCGGGAACCCTCTGATTCCTGAGGCGCCCGCTCTACCTCCTGAGCCATGCCACCCCATATATTCATGCCTAATGTTCAAGTATACTTGGCTTGCAGTTAGGCTACTATCAAAAGAATAAGCACATTAAAATATTTTTTACCATACATATTGGCTTCTTTGAAGTATACTACAGTATAGTTTTTCTCAGTTTTTACTATCTCATGAACTTACATATTCCACATGTAAGTTTGCAGTAACAAGTCAGCTTTGGGGTAGCATAGCACATGGGTGCAGCTGAACTTGATTTTTATGCAGTGTTACTAACCCACACAGAAACAGATAAACATTTGTCTGATTTTATTTGAGAATAAATTTGACAATTCCTCCAGTATTGACAGACTTGATACATACCCTTACAAAAAAGAAGTATACTTCAAGTTTAAGCAACGTAAACTTAAAGTACCCATCTAGTTTACATCTAAGTTTTATTTTGTACTGCAAGTACACTACTTGTTGTATACTTCAAGCCAACTTTTTTGTTTATGAAAGTACACTTTGAAGTACACTGCAAGTAAACTTATAGGTAGACTTCTAGTCCACTAGTTCTATACTTTAAGCCCACTATAGTTTAAATTTAGTTTTAAACTTTCAGGGAGCTAAAAGTTTTTTTGTTTTTAAACTGCAAGTATACTTCAAAGTCTTCTTTAAGCTAACTTAACATCATACTCACAGCTTGTGATTATTGCACTCTAAAATATTTTACTGTTACTATTCAGATATTATTTAACATAAGTAGACAAGAGGTTACCTCATGTACTCTACTAGTAGACAATGCTTAAGTGCATTCTGCTTTAATTTACAGATGAATGTACTTACAAGAATTCACAATGAAACACATACTCAGAATTGAGAACAACATTGATTCCTTAAAAAATTAAATTTTCAAACACAATATTGTATTGGATGCCAAAGTATAAGAACACAGCAATGGCAACTCTTATTGAAATCCCAATTCAAAACAAAAAAATACCTCTTTCTCTCATATGGAACCAGAAATTTGCATAAAGTATGAATTAGCAATGGCTTCAGCCTGACCAGTAGGCTGAAGAACTCAAGCAATGGCTCTCATGAAATATATGTTTTTTGGTTAATGGAGTTCTGTATCACAGTCAAAAATATGACCGACTGAAGAAAATATGCAGCAGTGCTGTATACTTGAAAGATGGTACATTCTGTTTAATAAATGATTTAATCATTTTTAAACAAGAGTGTGGACATCAAAGCCCTGCATATCGTACCTGTACCAAACATTGCTGTGTTGTAGTTGAGATATCAGTTCAATCTAGCTGGCCATTATGTGCAGATTCACAGATAAATGTACACAGTATTTTCAAACATGAGGTTAAGAAGACTGGAACTTCAGTGCTATCTGGTCTGATATGGTGACAATGAAATGTGTGTACTAATTGTATAACTAGCAGCCATACCACTACTTGATATGCACAAGATGTGTAGCTGAAGCTAAGCAGGTGTGGGCTTGGTTAGTGCTTGGATGGGACACCACTTGGGAAAATCAGTTGCTGCTGGAGCAGGTGTTGGTGGGCTAGTAGGTTGGGGTCTTCCCTCTGGTGGAATAATACTCAATCCTAGTGCAGTGATGAGGATGTTGTCTTTCGGATGAGATGTGAAACTGAAGTCCTGACTCACTACGGTCATTAAACATCCAATGACAGTCTTTAAGTTTCCTGGCAGTATACCTCACAGTATACTTTCATGAACTGAAAAGTTTACTGGAAGTATACAACTAATAAACTAGCAGTACATTTGTATAAATAAATGTATGTAAATGTATACTTTCACAAACAGAAAGGTATGCTAGAAGTATACAACTAGTTAACTCACAGTATGCTAAAAAGTTCACTTGTAGTGTACTTGCAGTATAAATAAAACTTAGATGTAAGCTAGATGTGTACTTTATGTTTACTTTGCTTAAACTTGAAGTATACTTAACCTGTTAACTGTCACTGGGCCCTAATTAGGGCCCTTACGGAATGTGACAAAATGCAGGTGACAGTTAAGAGGTTAAAAGTATACTTTTATAAACTTAACGCTATAGTGCGTAACTTCTGTCGCCCCCTAGAGGAATTTTGCATTATTAGGACAATACAGCCGGCACTTCCATATGACGTATGCCCATGTTATCGATTCGCTAGCTCCACATAAGCAACTGTTCACGCTAACGGAACTTACGGTCTGTAAAACCTGTATTATATTCATAACATAACCGGAGCTCTCTCCAGCTATCGCGTACTATCCATAACACGCCCATTTTCCGCGAGCAAATGCTGGTCATTCCGGCGCAATAAGTAAACCATTACCATGGGCAATTTCCGAAAAGACCGTTTAGCCTGGAGCTTTTGCCCCTCCCTCATATACCAGCGCAGAAGCTGTTCGTTACTCCACGCTAACAACACACCACAGCTATGCATACGACCCAGCAGGTCCTAATACACACCTAAGCAGTCCATAAGTTGTGGGTCCACTTTTTGCTGCTCCTCACTGTCCATGCTGCCCTCTGAACTCAGCCCCACCAGATTTCTACGGCCTTCGGTCTACTCTTGGGTATGTCAACCCGTTCTACAAATGTGTCTATATGGGGTGGATTCTGGCTTTCCCTGAATCCTGAGTAGAAATGCCGCTATACTCACCACAGCAGCCAGATAGCAAATTCAACCCACTTGAATCAGAAGGATGCAGCACCGGATCACACCGCCGAAGGCCGATGACGACTGACGACTGTGTTTGTGCTGTTATAATGCTTGTGTTATTTTGGTTAGTATCATGGTGGTAGTTTATCATAATGATGCATGACCGTAGCCGCAACAGTTGATGGAGGTTGAAAACGGAGTACTTTCGCCCTTGTGTTTTTGGCCAATTATGCTGTCCACTGCCTATACCACGAAAATTTATCTTTCTCATAACTTGAACAGCCAGACTTTCACACTGCATCCTCCTTTTTCAAATATCGCAGCCGTAGTTTCTTTAGTTTGTCACGGCACTGTTCTACTGTTCTGTGGTAACTACGCAAATGCAAGTACTCACAAATTATTCCATAAATCTCCCTGTCCCTAATATTTAACCGATTTAGTTTTTCGACATAAAGTCCAACGTCATTCGAATTAAAGTGAGTTGTGAACTCAGAAGGCTTGAAATCTGCGGCGCTGGTCTAAACAAAACAAGTCACGTGGGGTCCGGAGCTCTCATGCTAGGAGACTCTCCACTCTTCCTCCCCCTCCCCTCTTGTTTTGAAATAAAATGCGTCATTTCCTGTGTGCCAGCGCGGGAATTTTGCCGGTCGACATGCAATACAAAACAACAAATATTGAAAAATACAGCGAGATGTTAGAGGAGCCGATCGGCTTAATCAGCATTGTGTCATCTCCTCTAGTAGTGGCTTGGATGAAACGGACATTTACGGACATGTAAAAGTTACGTACTATAGCTTTAAAGTGGGCCAATTTAGTCCCAAGTAGTATTTAATTAGTACACTTACAAGTATACTACTAGTACATTGACACTAGTACACTAAAAAAGTATACTCGGAAAATATACTTGACTTTACTTAAGTTTACTTGAAAATATGAACTTGAAGTATACTTCTTTTTTGTAAGGGCACTTACAGTTAAAATAATAAGGAGACAATGCGTTAATTTAACTGTTGAATTATGTCAGTTTCTAACAGTGTCGGAAAGCTGAACTTCATTTCGTTGCTCTGTTGCAAATGCTTATGTGCATGGTGCAAACCAGCTTGTCCGGTATACACAAGTGTTTTTTAACAGAAATGCATTGTGACGGGACTGGACATTTTGTCCGATTTAAGCGAAAGTCCATTATATAAAATCCGGTATATTCGATGTTTATTTAATGGAAAAACATGACAGAAAAATCGGAACTTGAGCTGTTGTCCGGTATGAGCGAGTTTCCGTTTTATACGAGGACGGTTTAGGCGAGTCCTACTGTAGTTATATATATTTTCAATAAAGATGGGTCAGTAATGCCGTTGTTTGGGAGGTGATGGGGAAAAAAAAAATCTTCATTTTCAATGCAAAGGTGAGTGCTATTTAGCTAACTATCAAACATTGATTGTGTCAGTTGTTAGTCTACGATTACCAGCCAGCCGTTCAATGGTAGCCTAGTAACGGTAGCAACAAATCCTCAATTGCCTCCTCTCAGTTTTTTAAAAATTTTTTTTCTGGACGGGATTCTGTACAAGCACGGCCAGGCTTTCCTCCTCATCAGTCACTGCATCCTGCTGAACAACAAATAACTGGTATTTTGGCTAGGCAGTGTGGTTAAAATGACTGGAGGGAAGCGGAGGAATCGCTCTTTTGCCCTCCAGGTGGGCATTTCCATTAAACTGTGACGTCATATGAAAACTATGAATAGTCGCCATTTGTTACTCACTGAAAGAAAGTGTATCCTTTTTGTTTCTACATTTCTAAGTTTAATGTATGTATGCATCTATTTTGTGGTATAATGGGAGCATTTAATTACTAGAGAAAAAGTTGCATGGGCTTTAATTTAAATGCATTGTCAATAAGCAGCAAAGACCTTGAAGGAGCTGCTGTGTTGATCCTCGGCTAAAGCTACTGTATATGTCAGAAAAGGTGATGAAAAAAGACCATTGTTAAGAAGATGAAGAAGAAAAAGAAGAAGAAAAAGAATCATTATCAGTATCAGTATCAGAATCGGCATCAATATCAGTATCAGTATCGTATCAGTATCATTGTTGGACTCCTGAATCAGAGCAGAGAAGAACAGAAGTAGTCCAGCAACTGGTGACTGAAGCTTCGAGAAGAAATTGAAGCAAAGAACGGCAGTAAATGTGAAGTCAGAAAAGCAGGCAGTGACTGATATGAAGAGAAGACGAGAGATAAGAAGATGTTGATACAGAGACACGGGACCTTTTGTGTCTCTCATCCATTTTGAGGAACACTGCTGGTGCCACAGCCACTCCAGAAGGGCAAGTTACACACACTCATACACAGGCACACACACACACACACACACACACACGCACGCACACACGCTCACATTTGCACCCGCTAACACACACTCTCATGCACACACACTAGGATGCACTCCTATGCACACACACACACACACACACACACTCACACACACACAAGTTCATATGCGCACTCAGACTCATACACACACATACTCATACTCAAATATCCTCACATATACACACACACTCGCTCACACACACACTCATAAACTCTCTCACACACACGCTCACACACATTCTCATGCACACACACTCGCACGCACTCTTATGCACACACACTCAAACACACACACACACACGCGCGTGCAGTGTAGCCGCAGAATTAGAAGGCTCCATCCACACAATCTGTCAGCCTGATTTGAGCTGCCTCCCGCCGCCCGGTGTCTGTGATGAAACCATCAGGCCTCCCACACTGGCTGACTACGCACCCATCACCTGGGAAAATGTGCTGTTTGATTAAGCGAAACGCGAGACAGCATTGAAGCAGCCGCCCCACGCGGCGCCTGACTCATCCCAAGACTGTGGACGACAAGGCCGAACACTGCGGGGGGTCTAATACGACCTAAAAAAAAAAAATCTGAAACCATTCCCCTTTACTCTGCGATCTGCGATTACAGCCCTATTTCTGACTGTAATGGCTTCAGGGAATCACTCTACTCCTGCTGTAAGTACTGTCGGCCACCATTTAGGGCTTGCAATGATGTACATTTGACATTATCGGTCCTTTTTTTTTGCCAATTTTAGTGGCCACTAGCTTGACATTTATAATTTATCAGTTCCTGCTGGTGAGGTTGTGGACAGCTGAATGTGGCAAAAAAATGGGGGAAAAAATGATTTACCGCGTCTGCAACCTCCTGCCAGCCCAGTTGATTGAATGTGTCCACTGAATTTCAATTAATTCTTGCCATTGTGTCCATGTAATGTATGCTGCTGTGTATTTGTGGAAAAATATAAATTACATTGCATTGAAGACATGAGTTTTGTGTAAGATTGAGTAAAAAGATTGCGTATGACTTCAAACATCAGATTGCAAAAGTTACCCTTGCGAAAAATGACTATAGTTCCAAGCTGTAGTTATCCTATAGTAAATGGATGGTATTTTTGCCACCATAGTGTAGTGTTACAATAGTGATGCTATAGTAATTCAAACTACAGTAGTACACTTGTGTGGACTATAGTAATATCATGGTATTGTTTGACTGTGGTAATACTATAGTTATAATGTGATGGCTATAGTGCTATAGCTATACTATGCAAACTATTGTAATAGCTATGCCATAAATACTATAGCATTACTAAGAAATAACTATAGGATATTTTCATAAGGGTACCAATGAATATGGATGATCATGTTTAGTTTATCAGTGCCAGTAGGACTGAGATGCTTTATTTAGATGTGTCAGTGCCAGTGGTGTGTTTTATTTTGCTGTGTGAGTGGTGTGTTTTGTTTAGATGTCAGTGGTGTATTGTATTTAGTCTTGTCAGTGGTGTGTTTGCTTAATCTATTTTTGTTGCCATTTTTATTTAGCAGTGTCAGTGATAGTTTTAATTTAGCAGTGTCAGTAGTGTATTGTATTTATCTCTGTCAGTGGTGTTTTTTATTTGCTGTGTCAGTGGCCTGTTTTATTTTGTGTTGTCAGTGGTGGGTTTTATTTAGCTGTGTCAGTGATTTGTTTTTTTAAGCTGTGTCAGTAGTGTGCTTTATTTGCTGTGTCATTGACCTGTTTTATTTTGCTGTGTCAGTGGTGTGTTTTGTTTAGATGTCATTGGTGTATTGTATTTGGTCTTGTCAGTAATGCATTTGCTTATGCTATGTCAGTTACCTGTTTTGTTTAACTATCAGTGGTGTGTTTCATTGGGCTGCATCAAAAGCCTGTTTTATATGCTGTGTCAGTGGTGTATTTTATTTAGCTGTGTCAGTGGTGTGCCTTATTTGCTGTGTCAGTGATCTGTTTTATTTTGCTGTGTCAGTGGTGTGTTTTATTTAGCTGCGTCAAAAGCCTGTTTTATTTTGCTGTGTCAGTGGTGTGTTTTATTTATCTGTGTCAGTGGCTTGCTTTATTTCGCTTTGTCAGTGACCTGTTTTATTTAGCAGTGTCAGTGGCCTGTTTTATTTCGCCATGTCAGCAGCCAGCGCTTTAATAAAGAGATTGGGTTTCCATAAGGAATGTTATGTTCTATATAGCCGTGTCATTCGAGCCCTGCGGACTCCAGAGTGATTAAGAAAAGGGACACATGGGTAAAGAAGTGCGGGCACTGCTCCTCCCGATAGTGTAAGCGTTAGCTCCCTCTAATAACCGTTTAAAGACCTGATTCTGTGCCAGGACTGGCCCCCCCAGAGGCCTGCTCTCCAGACCCAATATAAATAAAGAGCCACTTCTGGGAATCGCTATTTTCACTAAATCAGCAGTAAAACACTGGGTTATACCCCCCCGCATTCCCCTTCATTCCAAATGGGAGCACTAGAATTCAGATTATAGGCTTAGCTGTCTGAGTGTGAGTTTAAACATGTTAGTTTTTCCTGTGTTTTAATGTGTGGGTCTGCGTGCTTGTGCGGTCATGTGTGAGTATGTGTATATACGGTTTGAGTCCCTGTGTGCTTTTGCATGTAAGTTTGTATGCCTGTGTGTGCACACATGTATGCATGGGATTAAGTGTTTTACATTTGTGTGTTTGCGTATGGGTTCATATATGCGTGTGTGTGTATACATGTGTTAGTCTTGCATTATGTCAAAATATAGTTCATTTGCAGTAAGGCAGGTGCAATTTCCGCATCAGTGGTTCAATTACGGCTGAAATATATGGTTTGGTTTCATCAAGACTGAGCTAGATTTGGCTTAATACAGTCAGAACAATGCCAACAGCCGCCTTCTGAGGTCATCTGAGGTAATTACGCAGATATATTTATTTATTTTACGCATTTTATTTTCTTTACGTTCTGCCTCATCAGGTTTAAGTGAACTCTGTTTTCAGCATTATAAAACCCTGACTGCATTGTATGCCAAATTATGATTCTTTTCTTATTTATTTGCATATTTTTTGAATATGCATGGCATTCTTTAAAAAACTTCATTAACTACATAGATTCTGCCAAACGACTTTTTTTTTTCGCGGAGCGCGAATAGTATCTCAGCGCGTTTATTTCAGGGGAGGTGGAGCCCCGCTTTTTTTTTTTTTTTTTTTTTTTTTACGATGCAGATCCTTTACGGCGGCGATAAATCTCGTATTCATCTGGACTCTCGCCGCAAACTAGCTGCGGTCTTCGCCGCGCTGATGCATTTCATTTGGCCCGAGGCTCTTATGAAAAATGAATCCAGCACCGTGGCTCCTGTCTCCTGCAGCTTGCGCCGCCACACCGCTAACCTTTTCTCCGCAAAGTCCTTAAATGGTCTTCCTCTCGAGCTGCTTCCCTCTGCTTTATTCCCCATGAGGATGCAGGAGCGGATAAAGGTCGACTCTCAGGGCAGCGCAAAAAATGCGAAATGAGCTCCAAGGATCCTGGGTCAGTGATTTGTGTTTTCTGAATAAGGGCGCTGAGCACTATTTCTTAAACTTTTTAATTTCGGGACTGAAATGAGACATTTAGCACCTTGCAGGGGCCCATTAAATACACTTGCAAGCAGAGTCTACAGACTCATCCCTAGACCCACCGTATCCCACACTTCGGTGAGCCATTTTGAGTCCGGACCCATAGTTTAGGAATCCCAGGTGTGGAGAAATGTGTGTGTTTAACAACGAAGGTGACTCCTTGAAGAAGCTTATGCATTTTTCCTTGTTGTCATGATCTACTCGTTTATGCTGCAAATGCAAAGACACAGTTCAGTCTTTATGTATTTATCTTACATAAATACTTATTTTGTCAGACAAGTGTTTGGTCTGCGAGGCCGTAACAAAAACCGCTGGAATTACTATGCTCATCATGGATGTAAAGCAAATACCCACTAATTAAAGCTGACAGTGTCTACTTCTGACTCATATTCACCGGTATTAAATCCAACGTGCTAAAGAACAGAACCAAAAAACTACAATTCTGTTACTGTCCAAGTACTAATTAATTGATTCTACGTATGCTTTTCATACTGGATGTAGCTTGTGTCATGATTAGAATTACAGTTAATGACTAAAATAATGGTATAGTTAACCCCAAAATCAAAATAGTCTTACCTATAGTGCTATTTTTCTGTTTAGATTGTTTTGGTGTGAATTGCTGAATTTTGGTGATATTGACTGCAGAGATGTCTGCTTTTTTTGATGCAATGAAACAATTGCATTTCCCTTTTTAAAGTGCCTAAAGATACGTTTGAAAAAATTTTAAAGCCACGTATCTCTCGAGAAATCATGACCTGGTTAATCAAGACAATCCAGAGACCGCATTATGATCAATTAATGTGGGAACTATTTTTTTTTTCAACTGGACAACACCTGCCAACTGCAATTTAGTTCCATTACATTCGAGTGAGGGCGGACATCTTTACGGTTGATATCTTCAAAACTCGGCAACTCACACCAAAACAATCGAGATGGATAAATTGTGTTACAGGTGAGGGGGAAAAATATGTATTTTTGATTCTTGGGTAAACTGTCCCTTTAAGGAATGATTAGTATTCTTAACACTTTGAACCCTGTATTACATAAAGGGGTCATGACCCCTACCTATGCCAAAACACGGCTTACTGTGGTGGGAAACCAACTGATTGTAAACGAGATCACATGACAACCAATAGTCATGGATAAAAGTCACGTTTGGAAACCGGTTTTCTGGCATTTTGAGTTATTGCATGCTGTCTATGATGCCGCTAAACCGGCCTGTAGGGGTTCAAAGGGTTAATGAAGATGATAATTAGACGGTGTTTATGTCCTTACACTTTATCTGAGTTTCCTGTAAATCTTGTGCATGTGAACAGATATTCCGCAGTGTTCTTCTACGCACTCAGCTTTATGCTTCTCAGGATAATGTATCTACTAACTGCCGAGATGCAACAGGTAAGAGCAACATCTCCCTGAATGCGCTGTTTATTTCCTATATCTGTGCATTTCCAGGCAGAGGTGGTTGATGTGCAGTATGGCACGGTGAAGGATCTGATCCGAGCCAACACAATGACCAACGCCACCAAAAGAGTAGCGTTACTGAAGCTAGGACAAGCACCATTTTTATACACGGTAAGAGCTGGGGAAAGAGCTTGGGACTCATTCATTCCGGATGCTTCTGTTTTGACATCCTTCTATTATGCATGTGTCTGTTTGTGCGTGTGTGTGCGGTTCTGTGTGAGAAAGCGAGAGGGAGATCATGTGGTGATGTGGATGTGTGTGTGAGTGAGATTGTGGAAAATGTGTGAGGAGCCTCTGTGTTTTTTTTGGTCAGGTGTGGCTTTTGCCTTTCAGCTCTCTCATGGATGCCATATTTGCCCAGTCTCTTTCTTATTGTGGAATCGTGAACTCTGACCTTAACTGAGGCAAGTAAGGCCTGCAGTTCTTTAGATGTTAGTCTGGGTTCTTTTATGATCTCCATTTGTAGATAGTGGCGGTCAGCGTTGTTGGCTGGAGTCCCAGAGCTTTCATAATCACTATGTTACCCTTTCCAAACTGATTAATGTCAACAACTTTGTTTCTTATCTGTTCTTGAATGTCTTTAGATCACGGCATAAAGTGCTACTTTTGTTCTTTTCACTTTGCCAGATTAGTTGTATTGAAGTGATTTTTAGATTCAGCAGGGCTGGCAGTAATCATGCCCTGGAGTGTCGAGTGAAATGGAACCCAATTACCAATACCATTTGTTTAATTGTTTGATTAACTAACTGAGGGGGCAATTTTCTTTTCGCATTGGGTCAGGTAGGGTTGAATAGCTTTTTCCCGCAAATATGCAAATATAGATGAAATGTAATGCAAAAGGGGTGGATACTTTTTAACAGCACTGTATGTTTCATCCTTTATGGCAGAGCATGGGGAGAACTGTCCTGGTTTTTCCTGTGGTTCCGTGCTTTAGTCTAATTTGTGACCCATAGCTGTCCACTAGAGAAACTGACACAAAAAAGTTCCTGCCATTTCCTTACAACATAGTAGCAACGTGTCAGCAATGTTTTGAGAATATCTTGTGTTAGCCAGGCGGTTTTGGACTCCAGTCCTTCTCAGGGGAAGCAGTTTGCACTGCGTCTGTGATCGGGGTCTGGTTCTCGGCGCGGTGCGGCCAGAAAAGCGAGCTCGCTAATTATGACAGATGAGCGAAAAAGGTCAGCGGTGAGCGAGAAGCTTTCAGCGTTATCATATTCGCATGTCTCCCCCGTCTTCCGCCAGCTGTCTGTCCCCACCTCCCTCCGTGGAGGGAAAGGACAGGGCCACTTTCAAAAGGTCACCCGCCATAGGAGCAGGCGAGACGGCTGTCCGTTCGTGTGAATCTCAGAAACAACCCGTCAGAATTAGAAAACTTCTGAGGATTCGCACTTCCTTCACCCCAGAATCTCTATTTTATACATTTATTTATTTATTTATCCGTACGAAAGTTTGATGTTGGGATGAAACACGGCTACGGCTGCGGAGAGCCTCGGCAACGAGCAAAGGGATCGGCGAGCGCGCGGGGGAGGCCAGCGGATGTTTGTGTTCTCGCCTCCTCAGAACTCTCTCTCGCAAACTTTACCGCACGCTCCTTGCCAGCGCATTTTTCAAATGCTCGCATGCTAATGCCAGCGTCCTTGCTCCGCAGCTGCTGCCGAGGATGCGCCCCTTGCACCTGATTTCGTCACTCCGCGAGCACTCGCAGCCGGCTGAACTTTGCAAGAAATGGCAGGTATTAAAGTTTCAGGTTATATTGCTCTTCTTTGCGATTATTGCAGGCTTCGCGGTTATCCGAACTATAACTCCTCTGCACCGTTCTGCTAGCGGTGGCTGCGCGCTCTTTATCGATTATTTAGGGGCTTGTAGCCCAGGCTGGGTTTGAGAGAGAATGCAGAGTAGATTAGCATTGCGGTGCATCGTTCCTGTGATACTCAGTATGAACTCTTCCATTTCTCCTTCCCTCCCTCTGAAAGGTCAGCATTCGCAGTTTAACCCCCACTCCGTTCCCTCATTCTCTATCCCAGTCTATTCCCCCCCTCAGCAGATAAGCTGAGGCAGTAACTGGTGGGCGGTGCTGACTGAGGGAACTCCAGGAGAGAGTTGAGTGAAGATGAGCACCTGATTGTCGAAGAGAATTGATTTGGCATGTCAGGTTAACCTTCGGAAAACAGACATTTCTGCTTTCACGTGCGTAGGTGTGTGTGTGTGTGTGTGTGTGTGTGTGTGTGTTTCTGTGTGTGAGGATCTGACCACTGCATGGAGTGCAATTTTCTGTGCATTTTCTTGTCTGATGTTTTGAAGACTTCCAATGTAAATGTGGGCACATACGCATAAGCTCACACCAGGGTTTGGTTCAATTACTTTTTTCAATTACAATTACAGTAATTGTAATTTAATTTTAATTGATTTTTTAATCGAAAAGTAATTGTAATTTTAATTGAAAAAAGTAATTGAACCCATCCCTGGCTCACACAAATGCTGACATGCAGATTCACGCTGGCACACATGCAGGCTCGCACTGTTCTAATGCATGGATATACAATTGCACACGTAAACTTACACATACAGTGCCTGTCAAAAGTTTGGACACACTTTGCTAATGTCGCAGCACTCTGTTTTTAGAGAAATTTAACCAGCTGAACTTTTCTATATGATCTGAAATGGAATCTGGCAAGAGGTAAACAGTCAAAAGTTAAAAGAGAATAATTTACTTGTTTGAATAGTGTCCAAAATTTTTGAATTCTCAAAGAAGCCATATTTTGCAAAGTAAGCAGACAAACAAGCTCTTTCCATTTTCCAACAGCCAAATTAAAGACAAGCTGTTTTTGGACAAAAAAGTCAATGAAAAGCAAACCACAAGTGCAGCACATCTTCGGGAATTTAGACGGCCGCTCAGCTGCAACTTCATTATAGCCATATAACTGCTCTAGTAGAAAAAATGTGAGTATGCTCTGTAAATATGACGGCAAATGCTGGTTAGTTTGATGGATTTAAGAATTAGATCTTTTTTTAGCGAAATAAACGGTGCTTATTTTTTTATTTAACATGTCTTGTGAGAAAAAATGTGGGTGTGTCCAAACTTTTGACAGGCACTGTATGAACACGTGCACTCGCACGCATACACATAAACACACGGGCACCCAAATGCACATGCACACCGTTTGTGATGCATGCTTGCACATGCACTCACTCAGCCACCTGCAGAAGTAAGCGCAAACAGGTGCTGTATTGCTTTTTAACCAGTGAGGAAAAGTGTTTGGAGGGAGTGTGTTTGAGAGTGGGAGAGCAGTGCACTGTCAGATAGATTAGTATTCCATAAAGACACTTCATTGTTTTCCCTTTCCTAATAAAAGAAGGGATCATTGATTTCGGAGCTTTGCTTCTTCCCAGGGGTCGTGAAACAGGCAGATATACGGTTTCTGGTTCATAAGTATTCATAATAAACACTGTTCTCTCGCCTCAAACGTCAAATGAAGAATAAATTATCATTAATGCACGTGTCAAGCATTTATGCTTTTTTGCTCGTGGACATCCGCTGGATTCTGTGCTCTATTGATTACTGCTAATTGAAGTGGAACTGAGAATTACATCTAATTGTGAGTTTTGCCCATAAATAAGCTTATATGCATCACCTGAGGTGAAGTTCGTTGCTGGTGTTTTAGGGTCTGCGGAAGACTGTGAGGGTATTTGCATCTCAGATCGTACAGGTTTAAATTTTAGTCTGTGGGCGTAAACACGTAGTGCGAAACACGGTTGTTTAATTTTGTTCATGATGTTTTAGCTAATGAAATGATTTCATGGTCCGTTTGCTGCTGTGTTAAATATTTTATGTCTCAGACTGAATGAGAATGTACCCTGGGCTGAGCGGCCAATGCTGAGAAATGTTGCATTGTGGGAACTCAATGGCCCCTGATCATAAATCATCTCTGAGCAATAGCACTGGTCTAGAATCAGTTCTGCCTTTTCCACTCATTGTGGATGTGGAGACAAGGATTAACTGTTCTGAGATCAGTGTTCCTGTTTTCGAGGTGCTCCATGAGCATGGAAAGGTATTATATTTTTTCAGAAAAGTAATTGTATCCCCCGACGACGTGTCAGGATCAGTAATTGTCACGCCGTGTCCGTAGAGATTTGCTTGTGAGCGCTCTACAGGCTACACATTTCAGCTGATTTGTGTCATATTTGGTTTGGACCTTGAGTGTGGTAAGGTCACAAAGCCTATCAATTTTGGGAGCGATTGCCTGTGAGGGTCCGGCGACACATGTCGACCAGCAGGCAACCAACTGTCAAGTTCTGTCCTCACTCGGCTCTTTGTGAAAGCCCCAGCAAACTAACTCTTTCACTCTTTTGCTGGGTCTGAGGATCAAAACTTTGTTTTGTCGCATGGAGGAGGTGAACGGCAAGAAGAATTTAAGACTGTTATTATGGAAAATTATGCTTACGTGCAAAAGCAGAGACGCACAGAAAACTGACTGATGCTTGATATCTCAGACTTTCACCTTCCAGAGACCCTGCATTGTTTCATGTGGTTTATTTTGGCAAATTTATTTTTATTAATGACTCCCGGCCTCCTTTTTTCAGCTACTGTGATACACAAGCGTCTACTGCTGCTTAGAATTTTTGTCTAGTCCAAGGTGGTCCAAGGTAATTGTAGAGTTGCTGGTTCATGCTGCTGGTGGGCCTTGGGATTCTGGCTTTAATCTGTAGAGATGAAGCTGAGAGGAACTCTGCCGTCGGGCCCTTGAGCGAGGCCCTTGCTTTATTCAAGCCCACTCCAGGGGCTTCACTGCTGTTTCTCTCTATCACTCCTCACGTGCAGCTGTTCTCTCTCGCATGTCTCCCACGGCGTCCTTGAAAAAGAGAAACATGTTCTCAAAGCAAGAGAATGTATTTGATTGATCTCAAATAATGGTTAAAAAAATCAGTGAAATGTTGGCACTGTTGCTTATTTGTGGAAGAGGCTTATTTAAATTGGAATAAATTGAAGGAGCGCTTCATTTAAACGCCTTTTCAAGCACGATTACAGGCAATTTGTTCTTTCTCATAGATACTAACCAGTCTGTATTAAATCTTTCCATCTTAACCTTAGAATGTAAACGAAGAGCAGCCAACTGTCAATACAAATTAATTCCGATCTCATGTCAGGATTTTGTGTAAAAGGTGTCCATTAGAGTCACAAGATGATATTCAAATCTCAATTTTGCTTGCATCTTTAAACAGATTTTATGTTATTATTCTGAAATTAGATCAGGTTTTATCATTAGTCAGACAGTGTAAATTTCCCCGTACATCGGTTCCTCTGTTTTTGTTCTTCAGTTGTCCTTCATCCACTGTTGTGTAAACAGTTTATTCACACATTGTAATATTTGAATTAACAATGTCGCTATATAGCATCCACTGTTTTAGTCATATTCTGATTACAATGTAAAATAAGAATTCACTACATGGTTATGTTGTGTCCACTGTTGTAGGTTGTAGCTACAGTCTAATTACTCGTTGTAGCATATTCTTTTTCTGTAGCACTTTACCGCATCCACTGTTGTAGTTACAGTTTAATTACACACTGTAGCGTATATTTACAATGTTGTTAAACTGCATCCATTTTTGTAATTACGATGTAATTGCACAGTGTAACAGACACACACTGCTGTAATTACCCTGTTATTTGACATTTTGTGCAACAACAACCCCAATTCCAAAAAAGTTGGGATGCCGAGTAAAATGTAAATAAAAACAGAATGCAATGATTTGCAAATCTCATAAATGGACATTTTATTCACTATAAAATATAGACAACATATCAGATGTTGAAAGTGAGACATTTTACCATTTCATGAAAAATATTAGCTCATTTTGAATTTAATGGCAGCAACTCATCTCAAAAAAGTTGGGATAGGTCCATATTTACCATTGTTTAGTATCGCCTGTTCTTGTAACAACATACTGTAAATGTCTGGGAAGTGAGGAAACAATTGCTGAAGTTTTGGGAGAGGAATGTTGTCCCACTCTTGTCAGATGTAGGATTCTAGCGGCTCAACAGTCCTGGGTCGTCTTTGCCGGATTTTTCGTTTTATGATGCGCCAAATGTTTTCAATTAGTGAATGGTCTGGACTGCAGGTAGGCCAGTTCAGCACTCAGACTCTTCTACTGCGAAGACTTGCCATTGTTATGGATGCAGAATGTGATTTGGCGTTGTTTTTGCTGAAATATGCAAGGCCTTCCGTGAAAAAGACGTTGTCTGGATGGGAGCATATGTAGTTGTAAAACCTCTATGTACTTTTCAGCATTGATAAGGCCTGTACAGACGTGTAAGCTGCCCACGGCATAGGCACTAATCCAATACCATCAGAGATGCAGGCTTTTGAACTATGCGCTGATAACAAGCTGGATGGTCCCTTTCCTCTTTAGTCCTCACGACACAGCATTCGTGGTTTCCAAAAAGAACTTCAAATTTTGATTTATCTGACCACAGAACAGTTTTCCATTCTGCCTCAGTCTATTTAAAAGAACTTTGGCCCAAGGACGAAGGCGGCATTTCTGGATCGTGTTCACATATGGCTTCTTCTTTGCATGATGCAGCTTTAGCTTGCATTTGCAGATTGCACGGCAAACTGTGTTCACAAAAAATGATTTCTGGAAGTGTTCCTGAGCCCTTGCAGTGAATTCCACCACAGAATTATGCCTATTTTTAATGCAGTGCCACCTGAGAGCCCGAAGATCACAAGCATCCAGTATTGACCTTCAGACTTGTCCCTTGCGCAGAGATTTCTCCAATATTCTGAATCTTTTGATATCACGTACTGTAGATTCAAAGTCTTCGCAATTTTACATTGAGGAACATTTTTCTGAAATTGTTCCACAGTTTTTAGATTCAGTTTTTTGCAGATTGGTGAATCTCTGTCCATCTTAACTTCTTATAGACTCTGCCTCTTTAAAATGTTCTTTTGATACCCAGTCATGTTAGAGACCCATTGCCAATTAACCTAATTAGTTGCAGGATGCTCCTCCAGCTGTTTTTTTTTATAAGTAACACTTACTTTTCCAGCCTTTTGTTGCCCCTCTCCCAACTTTTTTGAGATGTGTTGCTGCCATCAAATTCAAAATGAGCCAGTATTTTCCATGAAATGCTAAAATGTCTCACTTTCAACATCTGATATGTTGTCTGTTTTCTATTGTGAATAAAATGTTGAGTTTATGAGATTTGCAAATCATTGCATTCTGTTTTTATTTCCAATTTACACAGCATCCCAACTTTTTTGGAATTGGGTTTGTACTCAATGTAATGTGACTAATGTGGAGGTTGTATTTGTGTGCAAATGTGTGCACTTGTTTTCATGTGTGATGCTGTGTGTTTTCAGACAGTTTCCAGCCAGCATGATAGTTATTCAAAGCTCCAGGGACATTATTTGAAATAGTGCTGCACTGCCAGGCCTTTCTGCCTGTTGGTTTGTGTGCTTTTCACACTGTGCGTTTGGCATGCAGTCATCTCATTCGGATTCCTGTTCTTACTCATGATTTTATCTGAGGGACTGGGGATTTGAATCATCGGTGATCCGTGGGAGGCCTGGATTATATTTGGCACCGTGGAGACGTGCTTCTGATGTAATTCACGACGTCTTCATAAACGCCCACTCACACACGCACACCCACATACACGCACGGACAGACGCACACACATACGTGCATGCATGCTTACATACACACAGAAGTACACATACCTTAAATGCACACCAACACACAAACACAGACACACACACACACACACACACACATACACACAAATGTGCACACTCACAAAGACACACAAATGTGCTCACAACTGCATTCACTAACGTACTTATAGAAACACAGACAGACAGACAGACACACACACACACATGCACACACACAGAGATCGTATTTAAAGTGCTTTTTATCTTAGATTGTAGTCTATTTGCATCTCTGAATCAAATATAAAGGAAGATATTTTGAGTGAGACAACTCAGATTGCTCTGACACTGAATATCTGTCTCATGTATGTAACACCAAAAGACTTGCGATATGAGCTATCTTTTAAAATATTGAAGAATGAGATGGTGCTGTCTTCATTTTACGTGATGCCATGGCAAATATGTACATCAGTGTAGTAAAAGATTGACATTCTTGTTCCTTCTTACGCAAGTGCCATTTAAATATGCTCCCTGTCAGACACAGTGAAAATCACAGTGGAAATGACATCGGTGCCTTCTTGTAAGATGACAGATGATTGTGTGCTTGGCGTTCCCGTCTCTTTTGGTGCTGTTAGCTGGTTCATTGCGAAAGAAGAATAAAGCCGCCGACAGTCCTTGCTCTCCTCCCAAAGTACTTTTTTAAGTCAGATTTTAAAACCTGTGTGGTTTCTGCAGTGACTCATGGTCTGATTTTCATGCTGAATGAGTCATATCAAATTTGAAATACATATAACCATACAGTGGTATCCATTTTGCACAGGCCTCACAGAATACACTCCACTTTCTGTTAGTCAGATTTGCACCCCTGCAATGTATCCACAAATGTAATTGAAGACTGCAATGGAAAAATTATCAGTCACATTTTCATGTTGTGGTGAAATGATGAATTAAAAATTCAAAACGATCTTAGAAACAAAGCACTGTAAAAAAATGCAAAAAATATAAAATATATAAAATATTATAATAATATTATTATACATATTATAATAATATATAGTATATAAAATATACAAAAATGCAAAAAAAATGCATTTGGATCGTTTTTCCTTTGTGGTCTTCAATTGCTTGCCATTAAAAGTGCATTTCCTTTCAAATCATTGAACACAAATTACAACTGGGAACATAATGTCGAGCTTTGACTTCTTTTTTCTGTTTTGCTAATATTGTTTTTTTCCAGTTACATGGTTGCATTATTTGTGTGTGCTGTGCATTAATTTGTACAAGACAAACATTTGCACTGAATAGCATACCTATTGTATACTACATGAAGTTTTGCAGAGTATGCAAAATATGAATTTAATTCTTGTAAAATATCAATTATACTTACTGAATAATATAACTAATAGAGACTTGTCTGGGATGTTCCATGTTTCTCTGTGAAAGTCCTGTAAATTTGCACTCCCAAACCTTGGAATGCTGTCCACATGCATCAGAAACAATTATAAATCCTCAAATATGTTCAAGTTCTCTTTTGACATTTCAATTACATGTTTTGCACTGAAAATCAGCTGTAGAAACAGCTGTTCTAGAGCCTCAGAGCCCACAATTGTGGCTCCAGTGCTTAAGAACATAATTACATTTCCTCCCAGTAATTGAACAGGATGTAGATGTAAATAACGGAGACCGAAATGGAATTTCACACGGGATAATTGCGAGCGAGCAGAAGACAGCAATGGATCCCCTCCACTCAGTGTTGTTGGTGATTTCGGATCCTCATCCGCGGCGGGCATTCGATGGCGAAGGCTTTTGAGCGGCGTTTCTGCGATTTTGACTGAAGGCTGGAACACATTCCACAAAGCAGGCGATTCCAAGCTGTGCTCTATGCCAACAAGTTCAAAGCTACTTAAAGACTTGTTTCTATTTTGATTATTGATTGAATGCTGGGACACTTTCTTT
Organism: Gymnothorax javanicus; assembly: GCA_029692085.1. Classification (NCBI taxonomy): domain Eukaryota; kingdom Metazoa; phylum Chordata; class Actinopteri; order Anguilliformes; family Muraenidae; genus Gymnothorax; species Gymnothorax javanicus. The sequence goes on from CM056196.1 coordinate 25,189,411, forward strand.
TGAAATCTGAGCATATTGCTCAGGCCATATAGCAGTATCTTCTTTGAAATTTATCAAAAGCAGGGGTTTTCAAACTGCATTTCATCTAGGGACACTTCCAGCTGTGCTCAAAGATGTCTCTGGGACCACCGTCATAAGACAAAAATAAATTGGGAGTGTGTGGGGGGAAGGGGGTTTGGTCATAAAGTGGGGAGCAGGGGTAGGTGGACCCCCTGTGGTGTCTTTACAGACCCCCTGTTGAAAAACCAGGATCTAAAGGAATTACAGAATCTTTTCATTTTCAATTAGCTCCAGTCTCAGTCTGCTACATTATCAAACATAACACCTTAGTTTTTTATTTTCCAAACTAACTGACGAAATTACGGCGATATGGCTTATTTTTTTTTATCATTATTGATTTATCTAAAATTTTGGCCACTCATGAGAATTTTCATACTTTGTTGTGCAATTCTTCTCATCTCAGCGATTATGGCTCTGACCAAGACTGTTATTTCACAGTTAATATTCCTGCTCAGCTTCATTTTGTGCATAATGTTGTTACGGCGCAATAATCTTTCAGAATATTCACAGCATGTAATTTTTTTGTATACTTACTAAATCAACAGTGAATCACATTTTATTCAATTTGTTTGTTGTTTCCCCATTCCATGCATAAATTCAGTTTTGACTTCATCCAATTTGTTCTTTATTTTGGCCAAACATAATACCAGTTTATACAGTCAGGGACTAATGGATACTGGGTGAGGCATTTGCTGATTACTACACAACTACAACTCTAGAGATCACAATAGAATTGTACCAATCTGTATTTAAGCCAGTCTTACAAAAAAAAAAGTAGGTTGAGATCTCCATGATGCTGGCATTTATGTCAGTGTTTCTGATAATCTGACCACCCCTGGTGGCTGAAAATTAAACAGTTGAAACTGAACACATATTGGATAGGGTTCAACTGGATAGGCAGAGGAAAAGCTTCACCTTTAGACTGCCGCCATAAAAAAAACTGTTTCTGCTCTCTCATGTCTAATTAGCGTGGCCTCGTTAAAGAGAGTCCAACAAGTGCTGCTGAGAGCACGAGAGAGTTGCTCCCTCTACGCCCGGGGTCTATCGAAATCCCTGCCTCTGGAAAGAGGATAATGACCACTCCATCTGAACGGTGACCGCTGCATTGACTGGAGAATAATTTACCCTCTTGTTTGAATTGAAACAGTGCAGACTACGCCCATGGAGTCATTTGTTTAGGGCCGAGTATTGATCCTGCGCACGGACTCAGGTGGGAGATTCTATTGCTTCCCCTGACCCTACTCAGTAAGAAAGAGAGGTACATCTTGTGATTACTGGCACTTAACTTGTCTATGTGTTTGAATATTTACAACTTTATGGGCCAGTTTCATTGACAGCCAGTTAAGACTAGTGGTAATGCAATTTTGAATGGAGTATGTCCATAGAGCAATCCCAGAGGTTAGTAATGAGGGATTGTATGGTCCCTGTAGCCTGGACTGGATCAATCTGTTTTTATAAAACAGTTTTTAATTTTGCTGTAATAGATCCACTTAGGAGTCTATTATGTGTATGTAAATTTTCAATAAAAACCTTTTATTCAAGATCATTTTCATTGGAGTAACTTGCAGTTTCGCTAACTCAATTATACTCTCAAACCAATTTATTAAGCAGCCTATTTTGAATTTAAATGAATTACTTTAAGAAGAATTTGTGAATTTGTCTAATTTACCTATGGTACACTTGATTCAATGTTCAAAAAAATGAAATATGGGCTGGCAACACTTATTTGAGTTATTTGCCTGGCAACACTTGTTAAAGTTAGTTTGTTTTTTGCAACTGAAATGACAGGAGTGCACCAGGGTACTAAAGAGGGACCTCTGAATTTTCATGTGGATGCACTGTGATTTAGAGTACAGGACTCCACTCTCTTTGCTTTAATCCTGGTGAGGGTAGTTCTGCACCACCTGAAACTGTCTGTGAGATGTAAAATCCAGGGTCGGAAAGTAAAAATCCCCAGTCTTTCTTCCAGTTGCTTCGGTTTGCTAATGAATGCTCCTTCTCAGCCAGGAGGTAGGAGAACTTCTCCTACAGTGAAAAGTAAGATTCAATAAATGCATAATATTCCACTGTATAGCATTCCTTTGACAAAAACTGAGACAACATAGAGTTGAACAGACTAAGCAGGGTTCATTCCCCCTGTTAGAATAGCAATTTGAGGGCCCAACCGCTGCACTGAACTTATTTTGGCTACTATGGGCGCAAGCCACCAGCCCTCTGTGTCCTGGTCAAGCCTCATGTTACCTGTTGTGGTGGTAATATGAGTTTGTAGGTAGATAAAACACTAATCCTGCTCTAAGCAGGATTTTTACTGTCTGACCTGTGGGCTTTTGTACAGCTGTAAACTGGGTGCTATATCCTCCTGTGTAGAATTGGTGCTAAATTGGTTGGCCCATTATGTCCATTCATTGTGATTAGAATGAAACCAGACGGGGAAACATTGGATGGGCTGTCTAACAGAACCGTATTAATGCAAAAGGTCTTTTCAGTCATTAAAGCTCCGTAATTATTTTTTTCTTACCGGCCTATTAGAGCTGGGCCTGGAGTGGATTTCCTGTTGTCAGGGTGCACTCACCAGTCCATCAGTCAAATGACACAAAATGAGATATTTTTTATGTGGAAAAGGAAAAATACATCAGGCTGAAAGCAGTACGAAATCAGCTTTTTGTTGTCACGGTCGTTATTAGTATCTACGGATTCTAAATGGCTTGCAAATTTAATATTCATGTCCGGTACCCTCACTTGACACTGTGAATGATTTTTTTTCCAGTCATTTCCTATCTTCAAAGTGATTCATCTGTAAAAAGAAGTATTCTGAAGAATGATTGATAATACCTTTAGTATTGTTCACTTGACGGGGTCATCTCTTTACAGCACTATGAGCCTGACCAGGCTGATCATAACCTTAAAGCACTATGAGCCTGACCAGGCTGCTCATAGCCTTAGAGCACTATGACCCTGACCAGGCTGCTCATAAGCTTACAGCACTATGAGCCTGACCAGGCTGCTCATAACCTTTAAGCATTATGAGCCTGACCAGGCTGATTATAACCTTAAAGCACTATGAGCCTGACCAGGCTGCTCATAAGCTTACAGCACTATGACCCTGACCAGGCTGCTCATAACCTTACAGCTCTATGAGCCTGACCAGGCTGCTCATAAGCTTACAGCACTATGAGCCTGACCAGGCTGATCATAAGCTTACAGCACTATGAGCCTGACCAGGCTGCTCATAACCTTACAGCACTATTAGCCTGACCAGGCTGCTCATAACCTTACAGCACTATGAGCCTGACCAGGCTGCTCATAACCTTACAGCACTATAAACCTGACCAGGCTGCTCATAACCTTTAAGCATTATGAGCCTGACCAGGCTGATTATAACCTTAAAGCACTATGAGCCTGACCAGGCTGCTCATAACCTTACAGCACTATGACCCTGACCAGGCTGCTCATAACCTTACAGCACTATGAGCCTGACCAGGCTGCTCATAACCTTAAAGCACTATGAGCCTGACCAGGCTGCTCATAAGCTTACAGCACTATGACCCTGACCAGGCTGATCATAAGCTTACAGCACTATTAGCCTGACCAGGCTGATCATAAGCTTACAGCACTATGAGCCTGACCAGGCTGCTCATAACCTTACAGCACTATGAGCCTGACCAGGCTGTCCTCAGTACAACATAAGTACTGAAAATCAGTAGTCACTATGTTGCTCCAGGACTTTAGTGGAATTGGCTGCAGAGGATGTTCCGCTGAATCCCGGAGATGTCTGAGCCTCTAAATCGCTGTGTCCATGCGCACTTGTTTAAAGGCTGAACGCGTGTGCTGGATGCTGCAGTCGGAGGAGGTTCAATCTCAACCTCTCGGCGAAAAGAGCGATCAGGGCTGTACACCCAGAGGACCTGAGTAAATTTTCGGAGTAGTGCAGCTGGGATGTGCTGTTTGTGGCTGCTGGCATTTAGGAGTTCTAGTCCTGGGCAGAAATATCTCCGATTGTAGGCCGTAAGCAGAGATAAGCATGTGTGGATTGCTCACCTCTACGGAGCTTAAGAGAGATTTACGTCTCAGTCACTGTTCAGGTTCACCTGTCTGTATCAAGGGTCTGTGATAATGGTCCTGCTATGAAAGCGTGTATGTAAAAAACTTATATTTTCTGTAAATGGTTCAAATTTTTACAATCCATTGTTTTTTTTTTAATTTGAGCTATATGTGATGAGCATGCCGTCTTCTAAAGAGAGCAAAGTTTTGTTTGTTTCTGTGTGTGCATGGTTTGTTTTGTGTGTAGGCATGCATGTGTGTATTTATGCACATGTTTATTTGTGCATGCATCTGTGTGTGCACGTGTGTATAATTGAGAGAAATAGAGTCTGTACTGTATACGTGTGTGCGTGCGTGTTCACATACCCGTGTGTTTGTGCATGTGTTTGTATGTGTTAGAGAGCAAACGGGTCTGTATGTGCTAACTGTGCTTATATAGTATGTGTATGGTTAGTTGTGCACATGTGTGTGTGTGACAGTGTTTATGAATGCATGTGTGTGTGTGTGTGTGTGTGTGTGCGTGTGCGCGCACATTTATATGTGAGGGAATGAGTGTTTGTATGTATATGTGTATGTATGAGAGTGTAAGTGCATGCATGTGTATGAGTGTTAATTCTAGATAGTGTTTGTGTGCATTTGTATTTTTATCATGAAGAGAGTGTAAATCTGTTTGCTTGCATGTGTGTATGAGAGTGAGAATGTGTGTGTGTGTGTGCCTGTGCGTGTGTGTGCACGTATATTGAGTGAGGTATCTCTCACCCTGTCCCTCTGCAGCTCTCCCTCCTGACTAAAGCTGGGTTTTTGGGGGTACTGCCCTATGTGGACCCCTGTGATGTGCCGGAGAGGCCAGGCCTGGGGAACAAGGCGTTCGGCATCAGCCTGAACCAGGAAGGGGACCCCTCCACGCCCGGGTACCCCAGCATCGGTGAGTGTTCGTCCACCACGCTCACTCGTGTAAACGCACTGCTTCATTAGAAATGCAGTTTTAATACACGCTTGTGGCCCAGGCAATAGACTGCATCTCAGATGATTGGTGGTTCGAGCCCCAGTGTAGCCGCAATAAGAGCGGGGCCCTTTACCCCATATTGTTCCAGGACCAGGAAGGTAGTGGGCCCTGCTTAGTCTACACATTTGTAAGTCACTTTGGATAAAAAGCATTAAGCTAAAGTAACTTTGATGTACTATACAAATGCGTATCACTCCTGGATTGGCACAAATAAAATACAGTGACTCGCCAGAGGTGGTGATCCAGAGGTCAAATATTAAAAGCATCTCGGAGATGTGATGGTGCAGTGCTAAAGCAGGCTGATCTCGAGATTGAAAGGTCCACAGTTTGAGCCTGGCCAAGGCTTTCGCCTTGTGTTCTTGAGCAAAACTCTGCCTCTCACCACCCACGTGTATGATTAGGTACTGGCAAATTTTTAGGGAAACCTGACTAAATGCTAGGAAGTAATCAGCGATGCTCTAGCATCCCATCCAGGGGAAGTAGCGACACTCCAAGTCACTTCGTGCTGCGGAAACCGGAGAGAAGTGCTAGCCCGTTGAGCCACTTGGCTTGGGACAGACTTTACCTTTATCTTGAACTCGTCCAGCTAACTGAATTCACTCATTAGTTCTACCTCCCAGAGTGGTAGGAATGCAATAATTATATGTGGGTACAAAAAACACTGGAAATAATTTTTATTTTCTGAACTAGGATTCTACACCTCTGCCAAACACGCATTTTTTATGGCCCCATGCGGTGCCAACACACTGCAGTCAGTACCTCCAGCTCTGTGCCCAAGCATACCATCAGTGGTAAAAAAGCCTTGTCGTAACCTCGCCTTTCAACGCATGATTACTCTCAAGCTGTTCCCATTTACTGTGCCTGATTAGCAATCTAACTATTGATTCGCTCGATAACTGGGACTAAACGGAAGAATAACTGACCAATTTATTTTAGATGGCAGTATTGTTCATTGCATTAAAAAGTTATGAAGCATTTTCCTGTCTGCATTAACGACGGCATAAAATGTGAATTTGTCTTTCAAGGATTCTCAACTTCAAATACTCATGAAACAGTCCTGATTTGGCATTAATAAGTGCGCTTGGCTTACGGTATGTCAAGCCGCTTTGCACCAATGTAAAAAGCTTTTATATTTTGCGCTCAACATCAGTTCAATACGTTAAACAAGATGTTTTCCACTTCAAATTTATGCTTTCAAGCTCTTAAAATGATGTGCCTAAATCAAGTGCCCTCTTGAATTAAAATGACGCTTTCGAAAAAGATTCTTCAATGGGAGATGGAATTCAGAGGTTTTGGATCAGGAATTTCTGGATTTTTTTCTGATTTAATCATTCCGGTTTTTTACCATCCTTATGATCCCTACAACCTCACAGTGCAGCCTTGATATCTTTTTGCCTTTATAACCTCTTACTTACCACAGGCTCGATATCAGTCTGGATGATTTAGTAAATGGACTGTTCGATTGCTAAGCAGGTGCAGTAAACGGGGGCAGATTTGGAGAAAACATACGTTAAAGTCTTGTGATGCTGCAGGCCTTTCATACCACAGGTGATTTATCACTCAGTGTGTCAGAGAGAGAGAGTATGTGTGAGTCTGGGTGTTTGTGTTTTTGAAGAGTGTGTGTGTGTGAGAGAGAGAAAGGAAAGGATTGTTTAGGTGTGTGTGTGTGTGTGTGTGTGTGTGAGAGAGAGAGAGAGAGAGAGAAAGGAAAGGATTGTTTATGTGCGTGTGTGTGTAGCATGTACACCTACCCTTGTGGGGACCAAATTTATGGAATTCCAGATTTCTTTGTACAACCCCAATTCCGAAGTAGTTGGGACAAAGTATAAATTGTGAATAAAATAAAAACGCAATGACTTTCAAATCAAACCAGCCAGTATTTTATTCACAATAGAACAGAGATAAAACAGCAAATGTTGAAACTGAGAAATTTTACTATGTACTCCATTAAATGAGCTCATTTCAAATTTGATGGCTGCTACAAGTCTCAAAAAAGTTGGGAGAGGGGCCTGTTTACCATGGTGTAGCATCCTCTCTTCTTTTTAACGCAGAGTGGAGGCGTCTGGGCATTGAGGAGACAAGTTTCTTGAGTTTAGCCATTGGAATTTGATCCCACTCTTGTTTAATATAGGCTTCCAGCTGCTGGAGAGTTTTGAGTCTCCTTTGACGGACTTTTTCTTTAATTATGCGCCAAATGTTCTCAATCAGTGAAAGATCAGGACTGCAGGCAGGCCAGTTGAGCACACGGACTCTTCTACTACGAAGCCATGCTGTTGTAATAGCTGCAGTATGCGGTTTTGCATTGTCCTGCTGAAAAACACAAGGCCTTCCCTGGAATAGATGTCGTCTGGAGGGGAGCATATGTTGCTCTAAAACCTTTATATACCTTTCAGCATTCATGGCGCTTTTTAAAACATGCAAGTGTCCCACACCATATGCCCTAATGCATCCCCATACCATCAGAGATGCTGGCTTTTGAACTGAATGCTGATAACAGGAGGGGTGGTCTTTCTCCTCTTTAGCCCGGAGGACACGATGCCCATGATTTCCAACAAGAATGTCAAATTTGGACTCGTCTGACCACAGGACACTTTGTCACTTTGCTACAGTCCATTTTGAATGAGCCTTGGCTCACAGAACACGGCGGCGCTTCTGGATCATGCTTAACAATGGCTTCCTTTTTGCATGATAGAAGTTTTAGGTGGCATCTGTGGATGGCACGGGGACTGTGTTTACAGACAGTGGTTTCTTGAAGTATTCCTGGGCCCATTTAGTAATGCCAATGACGGAATCATGCCGGTGAGTGATGCAGTGGCGTCTGAGGGCCCGAAGATCATGGGCATCCAGTAAACGTCTTCGGCCTCGTCCCTTACTCACAGAGATTTTTCCAGTTTCTCTGAATCTTTTGATGATGTTATGCACTGTCGATGATGAGATCTTCAAAGCCTTTGCAATTTGACGTTGAGGAACATTGTTTTTAAAGTATTCCACAATTTTTTTACGCAAGCCTTAACAGGTTGGAGAGCCTCTGGCCATCTTTACTTCTGAGAGACTCAGCCTCTCAAAGACATCCCTTTTATAGCCAATCATGTTACACACCTGATGCCAGTTAACATAATTACTTGCTAAATGTTCTTTCAGTTGATTCTCTTATATTAATTACTTTTTCAGCCCTTTATTGCCTGTGTCCCAACTTTTTTGAGACCTGTTGCAGCCAAAAAATTTGAAATAAGCTCATTTTGTGGATAAAAATGTAAAAGTTCTCAGTTTCAACATTTTAAATGTTATCTATGTTCTATTGCAAATAACATATTGGCTCATGTGATCTGAAAGCCATTGCATTTTGATTTTATTCACAATTTACATTTTGTCCCAACTATTTCGGAATTGGGGTTGTACTTGTGGGGACATTTTTAGTTCCCCACAAAAAATTGAACTGTTCTAGGGTTAGGGTTTAAGGTTAGGGTTAGGGTCTGTATTGTTGAGGGTTAAGGCCGGGCAACAGGGTTAGGGAATGAATGGAAGTCTGTGGAATGTCCTCACAAAACATAAAAACAAATGTGTGCGTGTGTGTGTGTGTGGGTTTGTGTGTGTGTGTGTATGTGCGTGTGTATATGTGTGTGCTTGCGCCTAACAAAGATTGTGTGTGTGTGTGTGTGTGTGTAGCAGTATGTATGAGAGAATGAAGGTGTGGCCCTGTAATACGTGCATATACTTGCAATCACTTTTCTTGCTTATCTAAATGGTCTCATTTCAGTTAAGCTACATTTGCTGTTTTTCGTAATATTTGGGAAATAGTCCTGAATGTTTTCGGTCAATTCTTTTGAATTTGTATCTTTCCAAAGAGCGCAATATATTACACGAATATTTTGTGTGTGGGTTTGAAAATGAGTTTATTCTAGCTCTCTTGAATTTTTCTCAGTCTCTCAAATTTTCTCATTTCTGAAAAGGCTTTTGTTATCCCAGCTTGCATGGGCATTGTAGTTATGTTTAAAGTGTGGCTGGAGAGGTGCTGTTCAGTGCTGGGGGGGCTTCATAGTGGAATTTTAGCAATCCTAATAATTTATGCTATCCTAATAATTAGCTTGTAAAGATAGAGGGGGACTGAATTAGATTTTTTTAAGTGTCTGCCACATCCTTGCCTGCTAGCTTAAGTGTGAAATGACAAGCGTTGGGCAGAGCCTGGTACTGGTTTGGTTATCCTAATAGTGATAGCAGGAGAATCTGTGATCACTTACGGGTTTTGCTGATGGAACAGGCCAGTGTGTCGAGTGCATGTTGTTTTATTAAATTCCACAACGTCCTCTCTGCAATGTTCGTATTATGCTCTTGCAGTTGTACTTTGTTCCAGGGGCGTAATCTGAGGGGCACAGGGGGATGCCTCCTCCAGTAATGAGCTGAGATAAATGTAAAATCAATGAAAAAATATTATGTATTCCCATGGACACAACCACTTCAGTTGTTCTGTCCCCAGTCATAGACTAACTGTTATGCCTTTGCTTTGTACTGGGAACAATTCACTGCATGCTTACCTCTTGCCTTGTTTTGGTCACATTATTCTGCCATTGATTTCGTAATTCACTGGATTCACATTTCAGTCCCAACATTTCTGTAGTTTCTTTTGTTTGGTACTTAAGCACCGTTGCTACTATGTTTTAGAGCTCTCTTTTCATTACATGTACTTTTCAGACAATTGTATCCCAAACAACACACAGTAAGTGCATACAGAGGGTCATTAAAGACAATTAAAGAACTTAGATACAGAAAAATGTATTAGCTGACAGTTAAGTTTACTAAGTGACAGCCCACTAGCTAAGAACCACGCCATCAAAACCATTGACTGAGACCGAGCCAGGATTCACAATTAAATCCAATAAATAACAGACGTACAAGAGGTTTGGACCATGATACAATGGGTCTGTGGCGGGGGAAAGACTTTTGTGAAGGATTCACTATAGGTTTCCAGGTTTGTTGACCCCCCATAGTCTGTTGTAGAGAAGCAGAGGAACAATGGCACGGGGTGGGATGTGTAAATGAGATTGTTAAGGAATAGGTAGTCCAGGTGGTAAGGCATTTATCGGACACGAGCAAAAAGAGAATGTTTGTGGCGTGGTGCTGCTCCTGAATCTCAGCTATTTGGCACCATTTAATCCACCGCTGAGAACATTTGCTCTGGTGACGTTTTGTTCGTTAAAGAGGTTTGGTCAAGTCAAACTACGGCTATAGTGATCTGCTCATTGTCTGCACCCCCCAGGTCTCATTGCTCATAATGGCTGCCAGCCCTAAATGTGGTCGTCGCCCGTGCTAATAACCTACACAGCCCGCTCAGCCAGCAAATCAACATGTGGTCCGTCATTAGCCGCGCGAATGTGAGCGTGTCATTAGCTACACCCTCGCTGTTTTTTTTTTTTTTTAACATTTTTCCAACGGTAATCTCTCTCCCGTTAGCTTTGCTCCAGACCCCCTCCACTCGCCGAGCCCACCTTCGACAGCTCATTAGATACACAATTGACTTTAATTGGGGGGGGAGGTCATGAAATCCCATCTCCCACGGCAACAGAACACAGGAGGAGATAATGGCTCTTAATAGTCTATTTTTAAGGATGCACAGTTGCCCTAGGCATTTGCTTTATAGAATGTGACAGACCTACATTACTATCCAGAATTATTTGGGCAGTGATACGGTTTTAACCCCATAAAACCTACAGACCCATATTGCAGCTGCTTCGGTCAAACCTGTGGAGCTTGAGGCCCATTTTACATCCAGCGGTGATCCCAAGGTTTGCAACAATCCCACTGAATTACATGGTAATGTGTATAAAATGATGTTCAAGATCTAGATCCATTTGATGTAATGCAGTGGCCACGGAAACATGGCGTCCTGGGTTTGAATATATCTCTCAAAATAAGTGTGATTTAGCCTCAGAAACGTATTGCAATGAGCAGATACAGAATGTGCACATGCCACTGTCCTACAATATGAAAAAAAAAATTATTTTCTGACTTTGAACCTATGTAAGGGGCAATTTAAGTGGAAGGTTAGAATTTAAGGGGTTGATGGGCTATAATTTCTTCATCAAGGATAACAGGTCACCTGAAATTTAAGTTGACAGTCAATAGTTTAATTTGCGGTTATTTATGATTCTTCAATATACAGTGCCGTGAAGAAGTTTTTGCCCCCTTCCTGGTTTCTTATTTTTTTTGCACATTTTTTCACACTAAAATGTTTCAGGTCATCCAACAAATTTTAATATTAGACAAAGATATGGCCCTGTGTGAAAAATTTATAAAACTTGTCTGACAAAGTGAAGTCGGCTAAAGGATCTCAAAAAGCAACACATAATGCTGCAATCTAAAGAAATTATAAATTCAAGAACAGACGAGAAACAAAGTCATTGAAATTTATCAGTCTGGAAAGGGTTACAAAGCCATTTCTAAGGCTTTGGGACTCCAGCGAACCATGGTGAGAGCCATAATTCACAAATGAAGAAAACTTCGAACAGTGGTGAACCTTCCCAGGAGTGGTCGGCCTACCAAAATTACTCCAAGAGCGCATCGACAACTCATCCAGGAGGTCACAAAAGAACCCAGAACAACATCTAAAGAACTGCAGACCTCACTTGCCTCAGTTAAAGTCAGTGTTCATGAATCAATAATGAGAAAGAGACTGGGCAAAAATGGCATCCATGGGAGAGTTCCAAGGTGAAAACCACAGCTGACCAAAAAGAACACAAAGGCTCGTCTCACATTTGCCCAAAAACATCTTGATGATCCCCAAGACTTTTGGGAAAATATTCTGTGGACTGAGGAGACAAAATTTTTACTTTCTGGAAGGTGTGTGTCCCAATACATCTGGCGTGAAACTAACACAGCATTTCATAAAAAGAACATCACACCAGCAGTCAAACATGGTGGCGGTAGTGTGATGATCTGGGGCTGCTTTGCTGCTTCGGGACCTGGATGACTTGCCATAATTGATGGAACCATGAATTTTGCTCTCTACCAGAAAATCCTGAAGGAGAATGTCCGACCATCAGTTTGTGACCTCAAGCTCAAGCGCACTTGGGTTATGCAGCAGGACAATGATCCGCAACACACCAGCAAGTCCACCTCTGAATGGCTTAAAAAAAAATAAGGTTTTGGAGTGGCTGTGTCAAAGTCCGGATTTAAATCCAATTGAGATGCTGTGGCATGACCCTAAACAGGCCGTACATGCTCGAAAAACCTCCAATGTGGCTACATTAAGACAATTCTGCAAAGAAGAGTGGGCCAAAATTCCCCCACAGCAAGGTGAGAGACTCATTGCCAGTTATCGGCAAACGCTTGATTGCAGTTGTTGTCACCGAGGGTGGGTTTAGGTTTGGGAGGCAATTACTTTTTCACATAGGGCCAGGTAGGTTTGGATAGCTTTTTTCCCTTAACAAATGAAATCATCATTTAAAAACTGCATTTTGTATTTAGTCGGGTTATCTTTGTCTAATATTAAAATTAGTTTGATGATCTGAAACATTTAAGTGTGAGAAATATGCAAAAAAATAAGAAATCAGGAAGGGGGCAAATACTTTTTCACGGCACTGTACGTTGATCCATGTAGGAAGTTCGGACTTTTAAAATCATCCATGTTGAAATACTGTATATACACACCTTATTGCTGGTTTATAAGTAAGGGATAATCAACTCCTAGGAGTGCATCACGCGATTTTAAGGCACGACGCGAAGGCGAATAACCACCCAACGCGAAGCCAGCAATATCAAATCAAAGCATTCAGAAATTTTTGGGGAAAGTTTTGCACTTAAAGCGACTATGTCAGCTGGGGCACATATGTAGTAGAGTCCAGTCGATAAACATTTTCATACATGCAGTGCAATACCAAGGGAGCAGAAATACAAACCCCCAAGCTTATTAGTACGTGTGTAAAGCGTGCCTTCGTCGCGGTCTTAAATACAGAGGATGGCCTGCAAATGCAAAATTGCTAGAGTAACTGCATTTATCTTTGCCGAAACCCAAGAAGAATATATTATACTCTCCATCCATATTTCTCTGGACGAAAACACATTGGAAGTGTGAGGTAAGGTAAACCGATGAATTTGTGGCGGAGTTTCAATCTGTTTGCATCGCGTGCATCCTTGAGAAGTTTGGGGAAATTTTTCTCAAGCAACTTGAATGTTCACAGAACCTGTTTTTTGCAACGTTTTGTCTGACATGCAGCTGTCGTAGATCTTTTTGCAACCACTTCCAGTTCGACGGCCGCCATGGGACGACATAACAATCAACGTAGGCTAACTTAAAAGCAGTAATAACGCTACAAAAACCTGAACTATGACAAACTGATGCTACGAACAGGCTCTACGATCAATAAAGATAGTTTTTTGGTAAAAATTTCATCAAACTTCTCAAGGATTAACGCGATATAAACAGATTGAAACGCTGACACGAAATCTCCGAAGATCTTGAAATAGTTTACCTAACGCTTTCAAGAAGTTTTGCTTCGTCACGCGCATGTGCCCCTGTTGACATAGTCCCTTTAAAATCAAAAGTTTATGAAGCAAGAGCTTTCTTAACCAAGAAATGTTAAAATTATCCATTTGTGTTTTGTTGTGCTCTGCTCTCGACAGTTGACAGCTTGACAGCGACGCTCTCTAACGTTGCTATGGTTACAGGTTGGCTTGCGGATGAATTTCGAACGGTGAAACTACCGTAGCCAAACTACCTGTGCGGTTCCATAGTTTTAACGCAGACCTGCCAGCCAATCAGGAAAGAGTATTCACCCAGACCATGGTATGAGTTGCCATAGCCTACTGCAATAGCCATAAATAGGTGGGAAGCAACAGTGTTATACCCTGGTTTTGGCTATAGTGCACTGGGAAGTGCACAAGCTGCTGTCCTTATGCTCATAGCAATCCTGGTGAAACCTGTGGTCTGTTACTTTAGGTCATTCAAATGCTTACTGCTGTGTTCGTACTGTCAAATCAAGTCCATTTATTTATGTAGCACTGAATAAAATACAACCAGCGGTTGACCAAAATGCTTTACTGGCAGTTACCCATTTCATGTCACTGTAAAGTCCATATTACTGATATTTTACCTGGTTGCATCCTGCTCGGAATTTCCCCACAAATGGACGAATGTCAACTGTTTTGGCTCTGCCTTCGTTTGGGATAATTAATGCTCCAATTTTAAGCATATTGTGTCAGTATTTTGCAGGCGGCTGTGTGTTTCTCCGGTCAATGTCAGTATTATGGAGATAGTATCTGGCAGGCTGCTGTGTGCTGTTTGGGTCCAAGGTTTGATGGTAGTGTCAGTATCTGATAGGTGGCTTATTGCCGCTCTGGTACAATAATGAAAATATGGGGTCAGTGTCTGGCAGGAGTGTTTGCCCTGTTGTAGATGAATACGGCTAGTCCTCCAGCTTCAACCATTTTGCTTCAGATCTGGTGACAGGTTGTGATATCATGGCTCGGAGGATTCCGGAGACAGATGCTGTAGCAGCTGCTGACCGACTGCTCCGTCTCTGAAGAAACCGGAGAACTTTCTGCCCCGAGCCAGCGTCTGCTAGATTAATTCTATTACAAAGGTCGCATGTTAAATGAAGATTCTGGCTTTCAGTTTTAATCAGGCACATTTGTTTCAATTCTGTGCGGTCTGGTGTTTAGTCTTTGGTTTCATATCATTTCAAGAGCTTATCTTTGCCAGTCCCCCTATGTCAGAATTTTCTATCAAATGCAATATTGATGGAATAGTTTTGAGGCGCTGTTTTGTCATAAATATATGCACATTAATGTGTATATTTCTTATGGCTTATCTGTATGTGAAGAAAAAGGCCTTTGTTGCCTCAAGACTGTCAGGTACAGGATATGAATAATGGCTGTGTTCTGTGCAAGGTTATTATTAACCTTTTAAGTGTTGATTTTGAAGGACGTGTTTTTTCCTCAATTGTAAAACACATTCTAGAGCATCAATGTTTTCAGTTGCCAGTTGAGGTTGTTACCTCAGCCTGAGTAATTTTTTAAAGGAAATTCGAATCTCATGTTGCCTATGTTATCTGACGTTAAAGCAATTGTGTTATTGTGTTTTATTGGAACTTGATTTTATTGAATACTCTTCTTTCTTGGATGTTGCTTAGCAGCAGGTAAAAGCCTTCTAATACCACGGAAACAAAAACAGAATTTTATTAGGATAGTAGAAAAGAGAAATGCCTTTGCGTGAGCAACATGCGCAAACGCGGAGGTGTTTGCGTAACGTGGTTTTCTGGCCGAGCCGTTAGCTGGACACACGGTCGCATTAACAGCTATATGAAAGCTGCTATTTTTTGCGTCTTTTTTCTATTATTTGTATCACAGCGAGCGGACGTGGATGGCTGGAAACTTCAAACATTTTTTACATGTTAATTTCAGTCAGCACGCTGACAGGTGGATCTGTTCACACAGAGAGCGTTTCGTCCCCCTGGGTTATTTAAAAACCTTGCTCCAGTCAAAAGAGCGCTTTGAATAAAAATACAATCATTTGCATATTTATTTAAATACGCCTCTGTGCTGGGACCAGCGCTGAAACCTTTAATGAACCAATGCCTGCCGGGTCCTATCAGGGAGATGGTGGCTGTCTTTGCTCAGAAGTGCGCTGTCTTTACCCCTGGCTTGTTGCTGTAATGCTCACGTTCTCGGTCTTTGAGAATGCAGAGGACTTGAGCATTGATAACAAAACTGTATGCGTGTGCTGCCCTGCTGCAGCCTCTGGGGTAATTTATTAGGGTCTGTTCGGAAAATGGCAGTCAAGGTTGTCAGCACAACCTTGCCAGTTCGCATGGACAAGAAGCTGCGTTTGGCTTTGCGAAGCAGGTTAGCGGGGAGGCCCGTTCTTTAATTACCCTTTATCATTAAACGGCGGTCAGAATTAACGGGTCTGAATAGCTTTTGCATTAGTGTTGGTCACATCAGGCGAGGAGGTTAATGCTTTTTAAAAGGCTTCTTTTTCATCTCTTAATGAGTTCGATGGATATAAGTGGATTAGCTAGCGGAGCAACAGCGCTCGACGCTAGCTCAGGTTTAGCCCGATTTTAGAGGGTCGTTGAGTTTTTCCACTATCTTTGAACATCATCCTCACCCTGCCCTCCTCCTTGTATTCTGTGTGCTTTGATGTGCGTGCTAAAAGACAAGGCGGTTATTTCCCATCTGTTGAATTATTAAGCAGGGCAGTAATATATATAAAAAAAAAAAAAGCGTTGGAATCTGAAAGATTTTGTGTGGCCTCTCGGCGAACCTCGTTTGCGGCGATCCCAACTACGTTGCCGGGACCGCCGCTCATGTGAGACTGAGCGACACAGATCTTTCCGGAAAACTCCCACGCTTTGCTCCCGGTGTATTACAGGCTGGACAGTTCTGGCATGCTGGGGTGTTGCTGTGTTCTCTGGTGTGTTGCAGCATTCCTTAGCCTGTTGCGGCGTTCTCTTGTGTGTTGCAGAGGCCTTTGGTTTGTTACGTTATTCTTTTTTGTGTTCTGGTGTTCTTTGGCTTGTTGCATTTTTCTCTGGCATGTTGTGGCATTCCCTTGTGTGCTGAAATGTCCAGTACCTGTGTAATGGCCTCTGCCGGTATCGCTAGCGCAGGTGTGGATTTCCATTAGCGTGTCCTGGGTGTCCCTACATAGTAATGAGGTGGGCAGTGAGACTTACAGTGCTCTTACTCCTGCAGCAGTGGGGATGGAATCATGAATTTGGCTTTGATTCGAGGTTTGAGTGGTGTATGTGGAATGGGGGGGGGTCTTGCCTGAGCAGAGACTGTCAGAGTAACCTCAGCACGTTTCCAAAAAAACAGTTCTACTATTTCACCCATGCACTCTCAAAATATAGAATGTTGAATTCGATTTAAAATGTTAACTCAGCCTGTTCCAGACGACTGTGTTTACTCTTATGAATCGAAGCGGAAATGACAAGTGGAGTCCAACATTTTGAATATTTCTGTTACATGTCCGATGTGAATGCTTACTTTACTGTATTATTATCTATATTTATATATTTCTCCCTTGGACCTCATTAGATTATCTGCCCATTTGCGGAGTTTTTCTTGCGGGTGTTGGGAGGGTTTTTCTCCCCTCTGGGCAGTTGTTTTCTTTTACCTCCTCTGAGGAGGTTGTGTGATCGGTCAGGTTTGTTGGTTTGCTGAATAATTAGTTTGATTATGGAAAAACGGCTGAAACTTTCATGAAACTTGGTGGAAGGGTATAGCATGGGCCAAGGAAGAATCCATTAATTTTTGGAGCGGGTCTGAATCACTGGGCGGATACATAAATTATTTTTCACTTTTGCTTTCATTGCCAGTTATGGCATTTTAAGATGAATGCCATACATCTTCAAATTTTTAGTGAGTGGTGGTAAAGTTCAATAGGGACAAAACATACCCTATTATAGAAATACTGTGGCTGCACTTGCAGAATTGCGTATCATAGAAGAGTGAACTATTGGCCTTGACGGATTTCTGCACTCTTATACACTACGTGTTTACCATTTTGTGGTTCAGGCTTGCCTACTTGCCTTTCTGTTAGCATCTTCAGGGCCTTCAGTGAAAAGCACAATACAGGAACAACAAATGGAATTGAAATGAGACATCGAGCCATGATTATCCTGTGGAATTGAATAGCATCCCTGTGCTAATGGGATCCCTCGGTGAGCGGTATACCAGAGATTGAGCTCTCGCGATTGGACCGCCAAAACGATTCTCCTGCAGGGAATACTGCCGCAGTAAAAGCCCGGGGCTGGAAGGGTAACATATGCTTTGGCAGTGCCCTTAGTGAGCTGGGGAAACCCCTCATTTTACTCTTTTCAGTAAGTGCAGTTTTTTGCATTTATCTCTGATGCAAACATGGCTGCTCCGTTCCCTCAGAAACTGTGAGTGAGTGAAACCTGGCAATCAGTGGTGGAACACATACACAAAAATCCCTGAATTTTGCATTTAATTTAAAATATTACTATGTCAGCTGGGTCCTGTTTAACTGTGTTAAGTAACTTCTAAGCAACTTGATTGACTGGGCTTTGATTCTTAAAATATTAGAACAACTTAATGCATTCACTTTGAACCAGGTGACTTTACATTTTAAGAAAAGCCAATATTTAATTTTTAGATTAAATTTTATTCCGTGTCACTGTCCTCATTCATACAGATGGCACTGTTGGCATTACTTGAATTTTGAGGCCACTTACTCAAAGACTCAGTTTGCATTATCTAATATTAGCTCTGAGAGATGCTTATTTCTTGAAGGACTTACAGTATGACTCAACAGTGAACACCCTTTTAGGCACACAAGCCCTTTGGATACACAGAGGCCTTAGGAGGCATCGCCTGAATTGGATCTGGCTAACAGTGTTGGCGTTAGTCACTCCGGGATCTTGGCTATGGCTTACTGCTAATGTGCAAATGGCGGCCCTGTTAAACAGGAGTGGGGGAACAAAATGGTGGCAGTTTAGCATAATAGTGAGGAAGCAGCGCTCATATCTCCTGGGCCCGAGGTTTGACTCCCTGGTGGATCCATCGCATTGTAACCTTGAACACGGGCGCTTAAGCTGATCTTCTTCAGTAAAAGTGCAGATGGGTAAACAGCTTGTGTTTGTGTGCTGCTAAATTCTCCCTGGAAAACTGGGTGCGCCGAAGGACAAAAATGAGCTAGCAAAAGAACGCTGATGCTAACGGCTCAATCTGAGGCCATAAATCGGGGATCTCGGACTGAAATCCAGGAGGCCACTGTGTCTTTGTCTGCTGGTATTTGTTGCATCCATGTACTCACTACCAATCTCACTTATCAAGGTTACAGGGGGCTTGTGGAGGGAGTATAGAGGTGATGTGCTGGAGCCTATCCTCACATATAATGGGATAGAGGCAGGAACACACCCTGGTAGTCTGCCGTTCTGTTGCAGGGATAACGCAGCATTCACCCACTCATTAAATCCAGTGGAACATCTTCCAGTTAGCCTGATATGCATGCCCTTGGACTGTGGGAGGTAACCAAAGTAGCCAGATGAAACGCGGGGATAATATGCGCAACCATATTGTAGTGAGGTAACAGCGCGATCCACTACACTATATAGCCGGCCCATGTGATTTTTGACATGCTCCTGAACGTAGGTGCTGTCAGGAAACAGAAATCTGTGCTTTTGAATACAGTGGAGAGACAGACAGATTTGTGTATTTGGCCACCTCACATGTGTATGTTAATGACAGTGGAGACACAGACAGATTTGTGTATTTGGCCACCTCACATGTGTATGTTAATGACAGTGGAAACACAGACAGATTTGTGTATTAGCCCACCTCACATGTGTATGTTAATGACAGTGGAGAGACAGACAGATTTGTGTATTAGCCCACCTCACATGTGTATGTTAATGACAGTGGAGAGACAGACAGATTTGTGTATTAGCCCACCTCACATGTGTATGTTAATGACAGTGGAGAGACAGACAGATTTGTGCATTAGGCCACCTCACATGTGTATGTTAATGACAGTGGAGAGACAGATAGATTTGTGTATTAGTCCACCTCACATGTGTATGTTAATGGCAGTAGAGAGACAGACAGATTTGTGTATTAGGCCACCTCACATGTGTATGTTAATGACAGTGGAGACACAGACAGATTTGTGTATTAGCCCACCTCACATGTGTATGTTAATGACAGTGGAGAGACAGACAGATTTGTGCATTAGGCCACCTCACATGTGTATGTTAATGACAGTGGAGAGACAGACAGATTTGTGTATTAGGCCACCTCACATGTGTATGTTAATGACAGTGGAGAGACAGACAGATTTGTGTATTAGGCCACCTCACATGTATGTGTTAATGACAGTGGAGAGACAGACAGATTTGTGTATTAGCCCACCTCACATGTGTATGTTAATGACAGTGGAGAGACAGACAGATTTGTGTATTAGGCCACCTCACATGTGTATGTTAATGACAGTGGAGAGACAGACAGATTTGTGTATTAGCCCACCTCACATGTGTATGTTAATGACAGTGGAGAGACAGACAGATTTGTGCATTAGGCCACCTCACATGTGTATGTTAATGACAGTGGAGAGACAGACAGATTTGTGTATTAGCCCACCTCACATGTGTATGTTAATGACAGTGGAGAGACAGACAGATTTGTGTATTAGGCCACCTCACATGTATGTGTTAATGACAGTGGAGACACAGACAGATTTGTGCATTAGACCCCTCACATGTGTATGTTAATGACAGTGGAGAGACAGACAGATTTGTGTATTAGGCCACCTCACATGTGTATGTTAGTGACAGTGGAGACACAGACAGATTTGTGCATTAGACCCCTCACATGTGTATGTTAATGACAGTGGAGAGACAGACAGATTTGTGTATTAGCCCACCTCACATGTGTATGTTAATGACAGTGGAGACACAGACAGATTTGTGCATTAGACCCCTCACATGTGTATGTTAATGACAGTGGAGAGACAGACAGATTTGTGCATTAGACCCCTCACATGTGTATGTTAATGACAGTGGAGAGACAGACAGATTTGTGCATTAGACCCCTCACATGTGTATGTTAATGACAGTGGAGACACAGACAGATTAGTGTATTAGGCCACCTCACATGTGTATGTTAATGACAGTGGAGACACAGACAGATTTGTGCATTAGCCCCCTCACATGTGTATGTTAATGACAGTGGAGACACAGACAGATTTGTGCATTAGACCCCTCACATGTGTATGTTAATGACAGTGGAGACACAGACAGATTTGTGCATTAGACCCCTCACATGTGTATGTTAATGACAGTGGAGACACAGACAGATTTGTGCATTAGACCCCTCACATGTGTATGTTAATGACAGTGGAGACACAGACAGATTTGTGCATTAGACCCCTCACATCTATATGTTAATGACAGTGGAGACACAGACAGATTAGTGTATTACGCCACCTCACATGTGTATGTTAATGACCGCTGGCAGCTCCACCTTTGGGGATTTTCCACTAGTCCACAGGGGAGAAGAGGATGAGACCCCACAACCATTCGGGATTTGAATAAGCCAATCCGCAGTGCCAAACATGGCACATTACTGCTTGCGACCAATCAGGGGTCAAAATTTCATTTACACACAAATTTGAATATATGCAAATGTAATGCTTTAAACAGTGCTTCAATGAACATTTTTCTGAGATTTTGTTTCCTGGCTGGCTCATGTAATAAATACTTTCCTGTTTTTTAATACGAACATTGGGTCTGCTTCTTTTGGACGACGGTCATAATATTTGTTCCTGGTAAAACTTTGGATTTACTAACAGTTCTTCAATTCAAGACACTTTATGCTGCATGTTAGCCTTGCAATGACAATGAATAGAAGTCAATGGGCAAGGTGCTAATGAGCTTTTTCAGCCTTTGTCTGTTGACTTATATTAATTGTCATCACAATGTTAGCATGTACCATAGAGTGCCGCTTTTGGTCATTGATTGGGTAAAGAGTCTGCAACTCTTGGTTTCAGAACTTGAGCATACTATGCACAACAGTTTTTGCATGAAATGAAAAAAAAAATACGTGTTTGACTTTGGTTCGCGCAGCAACGGCATTTTGGGGGCCTGAAACCGCGAACTTTAGACAACAGGTCCCTCATAGGAATTTTGAAAAAGCCACGCTTACAGCCAATAGACAGCCAATACCCAAATCTTTCGAAAACTGACGACACAGCCCTAATCAGTGTATCGCTATTGCTTTTGCAACTCCCACTAGAAGACACAACATCAATGGCAGACTATCGAGCTGTGTTAGTGCTACCTTTGAAGTTCTTTGAGCGCAGGCTTGTGTTGTTTTTCTGTGGTGTTTCTAGAGTTAAGGTGGCTTGCCATGCATATCGCACCGCTTTCAGTTGTCTTTTTGTGAATGAGGAGTAGATCCCACTTCATTTTCAAATGGACACAAAACTTTTTGAAACCGCGAATGAAAACTGTATCCTTTTTTAGCAAAACCATTGTCTTGTAAACATACCCTTAGCTGCCGACTGGAAGAACATAAAACAGTGAATTAAACAGGCCCTTGAGCAGTTGTCATGCCACACCGCCAATGGTCCGCATCTCTGAAATTCTGAGAAACCGGCCTGCTCCAGCAATCACCTCTCATCAGCTCCACCTGTCTCCAGTTCATCTATTATCATTGTGAACCGCATAAAAGCCCTGACTGTGCACCATTACGGTGCAAAGTCTCGTGAAGCTCATGTCTTGCATAGGCATATGCCATAGCGTTTTCACGTATTGTAATGTAAACTACTTTAAATTGCTGACTTCGTAATATCAGCTCATTGTTCGTACTATTTTGAGAACCACGCGTTTCCTATGTTAGTTGCACTCGCCTTTTTTAACCTTTGTAGCTTCACTACAAAGGTAAATAAAGCCAAGTACTTCTTTACATTTGGATCCTGCCTTCCTTTTTGCTGTTTTTCAGTGCACATACTTATGTGCACAGAGAAACCTTTAGAGCAGTAGAGTTTGTGGTGCCTGCTTTGGTGTTGAAATCCTTTTGTGTTTTTGTTCCTTCATAGTTTGGAGAATGAACCGCTTGCACAAAAAATTCTATCACGCTGGCTCCTTTGGTTTGTCAGGTGACACCATTTGCTGTCACAGCCTCGTACGTCCACTTAAAGAAATGAGAAAATTGCTTTTGTTGCAATGTGTTTTTAGTAAACAAAATAAAGAGACAGAGGCGCTAATGTGCATTAATCTTACATTAGAGCGTCTGGGACATCTCGCTGATATGAGCCCAAGTCGAGCGCCAGAGCCCATAAACCATGTCATATTGCTGGAGCCTCTAATGGCGACTTCATGGGAACAGTGTCATTAAGCCCTCATTAAAACCCAATCATCATTAGAGGGCGTATCATTGGCTCCTCTGGCCTGGTGTTTCAATGGCAAGGCTGCATTAAGGCCTCGTAACGGTTAAAAACCAGAAGGAATAAAAGAGAATGAAAATGTAATATAAGAAATGACATCCATAAAAGTAAACCAGGAAGGACAGCTGCCATGAAAAGCGCTGAAGGAGATCTAGTTTGCTTTATTCGAAAAACAGTGGTTTTTATTTATTAATTTACAAGGTTATTATTTCCGAGCCACAAGGGAGACGACTTCAGGCGCAGTTTGAACTCAAATGAAATGATGTTTTTTCAGCGGAAAAAAGCGGATGAGAAAAGATTGAATGAAATGAGAACGTTTTGATCGCTCTGCTATCTTGCTAAATGACCGATTGTGCCCTTTAATTGTTCGCCTCACTGCAATCTCCTGGGCATTGGCACTGAATGGATGGAGGCGATGGCCTTGAATGGCAAGTGTGTGTGTGTGTGTGTGTGTGTGTGTGTGTGTGTGCGTGCGCGTGCAAATACATATGTCCCTGTGCGTTTATATCTTTAATTTGCAAATTCAATTCTTCAGTGCAATTGGGCAGTAGAATTGGGTAGTGGCACGATATTTATCTGTGTCTTGTAATCCAACACATTTACATTTGAAAACAACTGGACTGCAGTCCAAGTAGGGACCCTCAGCTTTAATCAGTGGGTATTTACTTCAATATCTTATGTGCCATTTCGGAATTGCAGACACAGTGCCACTATCCAAATACTGGACTGCTGTCTATAGTTAGGTATTTGTTGAATTATGAAGCCACTTGAGGGAGACCCAGTTAAAATTTTTTTGATTTTAGAATTCTTATTAGATTTGAGTGTGAATTGTTGAGTGAAATCACACTCCAGACCCTTTTGGGAAAAAAAAAAAGTCTTGCGGGCATACAAAAGGCTGACAGAGACGTTGCTCAGAGGCACCAGCTTACAGTCGAGCATTAACATTAGCAAACAGCGGCTAATCCACAGAGTGAATGTCCTAGTGGTGAACCAATAAAACAGGAAGTGGACCCCCTCCCTGTGTCCTGTCCCCAATATCCAATCCGCCGTTACCTCAGGAGCCTGATGGACCAATCTTTGGGTTCAGCTATGCCCCTATTTTTACCCACACCCTGCTTTTTGTTTGAACATGACCATGTAGCTGATGATAGGAAGGGACTAGGTGGGCTTCTTTAAAACGGCTCAACCGACCAGCTGAGTAATAACCAGACATAACCCCACACTCCCCCGCCCCGTTTCTCCTCCAAACGTGCATAATTCCTTCAGGGAAAAACACTGCTTTGTTTATTGAATTTCTTTTCTCTATTTTTTTTCCTCGAACCAACTTCAGCCAACTGTGGAAAACGCTCAACAGGCAATTAAGCTGGATGTGTTTGCGCTTCGATTTTTGCAGAAGCCCAAGTTTTTCACTGGAAAAAAAAGACTGAATGGGTTTAAGTGTGGAGCTGTGTCCAGCCTTGTCTGCCTGATTTTCAGTGGGAATATATAACGAACACCCATATGAAGGCATCTGCACTACAGCTATTTGGCTGCTGTCTTGCATCCAAACAGTGACTTGCAGTTGGAGACACTAGTAGCACCTAAAAACTGAGAAAGTGCACCTTTTTTACGAGAAATTCCGACAAAAACTTAGAATACACCGAGGGTTGCTGAAGATTTGAGGCCAACTTGGTTAACCTCGGAAAAATTTTACCGCGGTAGACCGAAAAATTTTCAGATGTATGAAAAAACGTGCATATTCGCCGAATATTGTGGGAACTTTGGAATGATCAGTATTGTAGTTCAGCCTGCTGTGTTTGTGCTGCATACAGGAACTGGCAAAGGACAGACCACCAACATTATACTAAGAACAACAAAAACATGTTCAGTATTCAGAATATATTCAATCTGCAAAAACACCAGTTTACAAACAATTCAGATACACAATTTAATTTTTAAAAGAGGGCACCTTGAGAGAAAGTGAACATCGAGGTGTTGCCCAAACTTAAGTAAACCGGACAGATTTCGGGATACCTCGGTAAAATTTTTCCGAGGTCTACAGAGTTGGCCTCAAATCTTCAGTAAACCTCGGTGTATTCCAACTTTTTGTGGGAATTTCTTGGAAAAAGGTGCGCTTTCTTGGTTTTTAGGTGCTAGTAGTGAGACACTCAGCAGAGGCCAACCCCCATGGAGTTTTTTGAGGGTAAGGGCCTTGCTGAAGGGCCCAAGATCTGCACAGATCTTACCAAGGCTACACTGCACCTTTGCCATGGGGCTGTGTAGCCTGTTACTTTTTCTTGTTGTCTGATTTAGTCTGCTTATTACAGATTCTAAAATCAGACTGTTAAGCCATTGAAGACAAATGCGGTAGTGGAAAGTAAGTATGTAATATTCCACAGGATGTGACTCAACAGGTCAAGGGTGAGGAGTTCCATTCAAAAGCAAACTGCAAATAAGCCTGACCCTCATTACTCAGTAAGATCCTCTCTGTTCTGCCCCACAGTTCAACAGCTACCCTACAACATGTACATAGCCCATCTACATGAAATACTGTATAAGAAATCCACATGTTGGCTATGTGATCACTCTGCCTCCAGTCAGATGTGTTAAAAGCAGTCATTGGTACATAGTTTTGGAGGGATCTCATATGGCGAGGCTGAATCTGATTTGATGGTTTGAATTTGCCTCAGTGGAAGGGACAGCAGACCAGTGCAAACAGGATGGGTATCTTCCCATGATTTTTTTTCAGCCGCCTTGCATTATTGATTCGCACTAGCGTAACTCATGAGTGAAATCTGCTGGATGGGCTCATGGGTAGCGGGACTATGTTTATTTGGTCCTGGCCTACACTGTCTGTTTGGTCACTGTGTGTATGGGCCCAGGTCTCAATAAGTTTTCATGGAGATGGTCAGCAGATGAAGTTTTAAGCGAAAAGCCAGGCTCGCAGTGCGGATGTGTGAGCCTTGCTAACTAAATAAGACTGACAGCTGAGATCTCTTCTCTTTTATCTGTGCCGTCTCTGAACAGAGATCACTCTTTTTTTTATCTTTGCTGTTTTTTCTGTGCTGTACACTTTCAGTGCCACATGCTCATTTCAGCACACGTCTGTCTCGGCTGGTCGTCTTCCTTTGACGTGACCTGAGGGCTTTGGCCGTCCGGTGGACACGGTGACTCATTTGCGCTCCTGTGACGGCTCAGGCGAGAGCAGGGATCTGGATTTGAGCGGCGTATCTGCGGTGATAAAAGAGAGGCTGCATTGGGTCCTCGTGCGCGCTTTCAGCGGAAAAATCTTTGAAACATTTTTCATGCGTAGCCTTTAGCTTTGATCACTCTCTGGGCTCTATTAGCCATTAGAGTGGAACCGCGAGAGCCTTTCACTATTCATCACGGTGAGCGGCCATTACGCAGCAGGCAGGAAGAGTGGTTGCAGGCGTAAATTGTGCTTGTGTGGTAGTACCGGGGTAATGAGGCTTGTACGGAAGGCTGTGTGTATCCTGCACACCCCATAATCCCTCTCTTTCACACACTACCATATTTTCCACCATTGTGCTCTTTCACAAAACTACCTTTCCCTAAATTCTTCTTTCACACAACGATAGTGGCATAATCTCACTCTTTATCACACCACCGTACTTACCACAATTACACTCTTTCACACAACTACATTTCCCAGAATCCTTCTTTTGTGCACAACTACATTTCCGATATTTCCCTCTTTGTCACATATGACTACATTTCACTCATTTCTGTCAAAAAGCATTGAAAGTTATTGTTATTTAATGAGCTGGTTTCCTTGTGTTTCTTTGGGAGGTCACTGGTCTTTTTCATGCTCTGCTATTCACTGTTGCACGATGTGTGCAATTTACGGTCATGCGTCTCATGTTTGAAATATCATTTCCGGTTCAAAAGGGTAAATAAATCGTAAATAATAAAAAAGCAAGATACAAGAGTCTTACTTCGCTAGACTCAGGGGGGGAAAAAACTGCAGTTGGTGTTATGAAGAAATTTGTTTCTGGTGAAAGGCGTTCAATAAAAACAGAAATAACTGGCAAACGGCTTTCCCTTTGCGGTTGTTAGGAAAGCAAATACACATTCATTTCTTAATATTTCACAAACTGTAGCTCCTCGCTCCAAATACACTTTGGAAAAAGTGGATTATTTAACTGTTTGAAGAAGAAGCATTGGATATGATATTAGCACTTTAACTGGTCCAAAGACTCCTTCATGCTTTCTCTGTTGAAACGTGTTTGAGTGACCTAGAGAAGAGTTGAGCAAGATTACTCAAAGGGCTGGAACCTATCTCCACTTCCACTGGGTGCAAGGAAGAACACACTCTGCATAATAATTCTCCAATCCATCACAAGGCATGCGCATTATTCACTCGCACACAATCCAGTCAGCCACATCTTTGGACTGTGGGAGGTGACCAGAGTCCGAAGAAACAACAGGCCCCCCCCAGTTCCAAGACTTGCGCATTTCTGTGCCTGCATGTTCTGCTGGCGTCGTCTTGAGAAAAACAGCTGACTTCTGACACAGAAGAAGTGCAAGGGGTCTGACAGCGAGCGCGGCTCCGATTTAGCCTCCAGCTGCCATTTCGAGCTCGGATACAGAGTGGTATCGGTTAAGAGCACCATTATTGTCAGTGTAGCGGAATGCTAAGGAATTAACCCGGGCAAGCCTTTCGCTTCTCAAATGGCACTTATCCAAAACTTTTCATATTTTAGAACTTCAACTTTGCTGGCAGAAAGCTTACGTACTACGAAAATTGGTTGGATTTTATATATTTTTTTTTGCAACTTAAATTTTGCAGTGTGAACCTTGTTCCTTTGTGGTTAATTTTTCCTTCCCATTGGAGTTATAATGCAGGAATCAGAGTGTTAAGTGCGTACAGCACGTGCAAAGTATTTTACAATATGCAAATGTGTATTTCTCTGTATTTATACAGGTTATTATATCCCCGAAATGCGAGTTTCGGGGATATCATGGTTTCGCCCCACCCACCGCTGCGTCCACCGCCACTGCGTCCGCAGATTTTAGCCGTTAACCGATAACTCACAAAATACTTTACATTGGCTTTTCATTTTTAGCATATAGGTAGATATGGTACTGAGGATGAACTTATTAGATTTTGGGCAAGTATGCACTCCTGGGTTTGCCACCAGGTGGCGCTATATATTGAAAAAATCAGTTTTTTAACCATATTTCTGGAACAATTATTTACACAGACCTCAAATCTGCCTCATATTGTAGGTCTAGTAAAGGGGGATCTAATAAAGGGGGCTTCAAGGATTGGGGAATTTCTGGGATATACCCCTTGCTGTCGGCCGCCGACAGCGTAGGCCTAGTTATATGTGATGCTATGACCTTGCAAGTTTCCCAAAGGTTGAGACTTGCTCCATGAGACCTACTATACTTGGATTCTTATTTCTGGAAAGAGAAATATTGCGTGCACTGAAAAAAAAAAAAAAAAACCAATAAAAGAATGGCAAATAGTTAAATTTACTTTATAAAATCATCGGTAAGCTAAACTGTGTGCAATTGTTATGTAATCAAATGAGATTAACATGGAATTTTTAATATGTGCATATTCTTATTAATTTTGCTTAATTTTTACCCCGTCCCACCCGAAGGGTTAGGGCAAGGGGTATTGTTTTTGGTTCGGTTTGTTTCTGTGTTTGTGTGTTTGTGCATTTGTTTCTGTGTTTGTTTGTTTGTTGTTTGTTTGTTAACACTCTAGCGGCAAAACTAATGGGCACATTCCCCCAAAATTCGGTTAAGGGATTGCCACTGACCCAGAATACATCCCTATTTAATTTCGTACAAGTAGGTGAAAGTATGTGCGAGGGGCGGGGTTTGTTCTGCCTGGCACCACTTGTTTTATCTTGAGTTTGTTCTTATGAATTCAAAATCCGCAAATAAATTGGTATATGCATCATTTCTGTGCCTATGCATCATTTAAAAATGAGACCCGTGCTCTTAGGTCTCCTCGCCAATCAGCAGCCTGCCCTACAGGTAGAAGGGGAGGTTGGGAATCAGTGATATACTATCATCGATGAAGACTGGGGCATGCAGCTGGGTATCTTGCTGGGTGGCATATTAATTTGGCCTAGTCGGTTTTTGAGGTTTTTTTCACTGCTTGCAAGGAGTAGTTTGACCAATCCGTGTGCTCTACGCAGGGCTTGTTACCATGGGTAACTCAGATGTGCCAGAGGTGGAGTTTAACGAGGGCCTGGAGAAATCTGGCAACCCTGTCTCTCCAAAATCCCACAAATTCTCTTAGGCAGAGCCCAGTTCGCTCAGCAAACAGCATAGTCGATGATGATGATGATTTTTTTATTATTATTTTAATAATATATCAATATTAAGTGTATTAATAATTATCTATTTTGTTTATTTTTATATGAAGGAGATGGGGAAGGGGACCCTATTATATGGGCACATACTAAATGAAAAATAAAAGTTGAAATGGTATATTATCAGAAGTGAGGACTTCTTCTCTCCCCAAGGTTAGTACTGCGAGATGGCTTTCAGCTGTGGCCTTACAGAACCTTTACCCACAATGCTAAGTACAGAAAATGCCCGACATTGCCTACAGTGCCAAGCCGTCTTCCTCAGAAAACAACATTACCAACAATGCCAGACTGTCCCTTTCAGAAATCAGTATTAAGCACAATTCCATGCCATCTTTTACCAAAACAGCATTACCCACTGTACCATGCTGTCTGTCACTACAAACACGGCATTACGAGCCATTCAAATTATTATCTGTGCTGCTCTCCTTGGTCTGATTTGAAAGTTCAGCATCTTTAAGGCAATTCCAATTCATTATATTCTGCTTCAAGGAGCCAGGAGCCAGGGGCTAGAAGGTTCCCAAAGATATCTTTAGCTGGGAATCCTGATTCCATCAACAGTGGAAGTGCTATGGATCTGCTGCTTCCCTTCTCCCAAGCCATAATTGACACGGCTTCAAACTGATATGTAACTGACTTTGTTTTTCCTCTATTCCCCTGATGTCACATCCTTTTCCAGCTTGCTTTGCTTGCTAGGAGCTAGTGTTATGGAAAAGGGGCATTTTATTGTTTCTAATTTGAAAGGGATGCACAGTGTTTATCCTGTCCGACAGACGTCCTCCACCTTCGTGTAGTTTAGC
The DNA here is from genome assembly GCA_029692085.1 of Gymnothorax javanicus. Taxonomy (NCBI): domain Eukaryota; kingdom Metazoa; phylum Chordata; class Actinopteri; order Anguilliformes; family Muraenidae; genus Gymnothorax; species Gymnothorax javanicus. Next base: position 25,219,549 of record CM056196.1, read on the forward strand.
CCCTGTACTTTGTGACTCAGTAAAAGAGCACTACTTGTAGACAGTCTGCATTACTGGTAATTATGGGTGGGTCAGGTGGATTAGCGTTAGCTAGCTAAGAATATTGTAGTTTTCAACCTTCACTTATTCGTGGTCATAACCCTGCCTCATATAGGCATAATATTACAATGCCTGCATGGCAGAGAGAAAAAACATTATGTTCAATGCATTTACATCCCATTTCACATCCATAATATAAGCACGACTCGTACTGTGACTGAGTACATTGTATAACCCTGCTCTGTTCTTGATCTCATCTCCTAGGAAACTGGTTTTCCCGGACATTATTTTTAACACGTGCAGCAGTCGGGTCTGTATTCTGTTCTCAATAAAACACTCTGCAGCGAACACTTTTCTGCGGGCGAAACCGCGTTTGACTGATGCGTTAATTGTGAATTCCTCTATTATTATTCTGTCACGTCGCGCCCAGAAACCTGCTATAAATCCCCTTACAGAAATGGAATTTGCAGACGTTATTTTGAAATAAAGCATGTCATCGAGACATTGCAACACTTTGCAATATACATAGGCAAATATATGAATTATTGTCACTTCAAGATATTGCATGGTATTACACAACTCCGAAATGTGTAATACTATATTTTCACAAAATGCTGCATATTTACAGTGTGTTTGTATACATTTCATTTCTGCAAATGCTGTTTGTCTGGAAACTCAGTTTTTTTTTTTTTTCTTCCTGAAAACATGTTTTTGCTGTTATTTCCATTGCAAGTGTGTTGCCAAACTAGCTTAATGGATTATTCAGGGAATATTCTTGAGTGACTGAATTCAGAAATAGTGAGGTGTCTCCTTTAATCACAGCAACCATTTTTCAGTGCATTTCAATGTATTTCCCTGTAATGTGTGGTCCATGGAATCTGCTGGTAAACTTCATGCCACAGAAGGTTGTGTAAATGTGTGGAAAGAGTAATTTCAAGGTTCATTTAAAAAGGAATGTGTTTTACTGCCATGTGTGTCTGAGGGTAAAAAAGGTTGTTTTTCTTATTAGCATATCATACTACTACATGTATGAATGCGCACATATACACATGCATACTTTTCTCAAGGGTTCAACACCTGGGCCCCTCTTGGGAAGCCTGAAAATTGAGAATTGCAATTCCCAAATTTTGTCACCCGAGAGTGCATCACTGTAATGTGAAGATGCATTGTGGGTAATGCGGTAGCTTAACTTGGGGGCATTCTCACCTGGAATTTCTGCTTGTCCGGGGATTGGGACGAGAAGCTGAAATGCAGGAATGATTGATATTGAAAATGCTGAGATTTACGCTGAGCTGTTGACAGAAATTCTTTATTACAAAAAATGGGCTTCGCTGTGACAGATGCCATTGGTCTTTCTGGTTGTGTCTCGGTTAAGTTGAACTGTAATTGTGTCTGCTGCGTGTCTGTATTTAAATTCTTATTGCAGGTCCATGACTTTCAGGACTGCTTAGTTGGCTTTTTGTTTTTGTCATTGGTTTTCTAAAACTGCTGAGTTTCTAGGCTCCACTCTGTGGATAGGAGTTACATGGCATTTTGTGCAGCGTTTCTGTTGCTATCTCAGTCTCTGAGAGCTAATGCCACTGCAGGCCTTGTTTTTTTTGTCATCCTTTGACTCAGACATGGCAGAAACAAGCTAAAAAATCCAGCTCAGGGGTTTTTGAAGAGCCATATAGAAGGACTAGCTGTATAGCATTGTGCAGGTGTCCAGGTCAGCCATAGATAATGGAAAAGGCTTCTCTCGGCGGCTTTTGGGTGTATCGATCGGCGCCGTGGTCAGCTCTGTCCTGCAGAAGCGCTCCAGCAAAGGATAATTTATACTTCACTCGCCAAAAGTTCGCTTTACAGATGGCGACATAATTTTGATGTTTCTTGTTCCGCCACAGTGTTCGCCTGGTGAAAATTCATCAGCCCGTCCACATTAAAGAAATTCTTCACCTCGGTGAACAGTGCCAATGACTGGTGAAAACTGTGGCTTGTATTGTGACGGTGATTGTTTACTACTCTGTCCTCATTCATCATTATGCATTCGTTGACTCGGTTACATACAAAATTGAAAACAAACCCATGAGAAGTATAAAGCAAATCTCATTTGCCAAGGCCAGGGGTATTTATTCTGACCAAGAAAATCTTGGCAATATTCAGTGGGGTGGCAAAGATGGGACCAGTGGTCATTTTGGGGTGGCACAGATACTGTAGCTCAAAGAAGCGCAAAATCTGTCTGGTATGATGTCGAGCTATCTGATCAGCTGTGGTTCAGCTTGTCCGTGTCGCCTGAGAACACTTAACAGTCACCTGACTTTGCCCTATCACATGATTGGCTGATAGTCAAATCCGTAGTCTTATTTAAGATCACCTTTATGTAAGCAGCTTCTCGCCGCGCTCGCGTCACAACCCTCCACCACCCCAGCTCTACCTGTCTACTATAGCATTTTTTAATTGTCTCATAACAAAGTCACACCAATCTATGACAATGTATAACAACTTCTCTCATTACATTACATACATTACAGGTTCTTAGCAGACACTCTTATCCAGAGCAACGAAACAAAAGTGCAAAAGATCAGTAAAAAAGTGCAGAGCTCCTAGGGGACAAGTACAAGTGCCAACAGTAAGTGACAGAACACATTCGGTTGCTATGGATATAAACCAATAAGCAAACCAAATACACTGATAAGACCAAGTAAATGGCAGCAAAATCAAGTATAAGGGTAACAAAATCAAGTGCAACAAAATCAAGGGCAACTAAATCAAGTAAACGGCAAAAACTCAGGTAAACCGGCAACAAAATCGAGTAAAGGGCAACAAAATCAAGTGCAACAAAATCAAGTAAAACTGCAACAAAATCGAGTAAAGGGCAACAGAATCAAGTGCAACAAAAATAAAGGGCAACAAAATCAAGTAAAACGGTAACAAAATCAGGTAAGACCAGAGAATCAGGTAAGTGCAACAAGATCAGGTAAAAGGGCAACAAATCAAGGGATGTAATGACAGGATTCAGGGCAGTGGAGCAGGGGAAAGGTGGAGCCCGAAGAGATGGGTTTTCAGGCGGCGCTTGAAGGTGCTCAAGGATTCTGCCGTTCGGACCTCGATAGGTAGATCATTCCACCAATGAGGTACCAGGACAGACAGCAGCCTTGAGCGGGAAGGGGAGGAGCCAAGGGGGGGAGGGGCCAGGCGACCAGAAGTGGCAGAGCGGAGTGCTCTGGCAGGCGTGTATGGTCTGAACAGTCTCTGGATGAATGCTGGGGCTGTTCCGTTGACTCCCTGGTAGGCTAGCACCGATGTCTTAAATTTGATGCAAGCTGTAACAGGGAGCCAGTGGAGCCTTGTGAGCAGTGGGGTGATGTGGGAATGCTGTATGCTGCATGTTCTGTGTGTGTGTGTGTGTGTGTGTGTGTGCGTGTGTGTGTGTGTGGGGGGGGGGGTTAGTTTCAGCTCCCTGCCTTCAGAACCACACCTAGTCGGGCAGTGAGCTCCCAGAAGGGAGCCATGTCACTAAAGTCAATGTATGTTTGCAAGCCCTAAATAAACTAAAAATAAAGTGTCCTGGCAGAATCACTATTATATGAACATAAAAATGTGTCCAACTGGAAAATAATTTTGTTTAAATCCGCTTGTCTCAAACTAATGCGCTAAGGCAGTCATACTTCCTTTTCAATCCCCCTGTCTGCAGCATATACATATGACATGACCTGTCACGCTTTCAGCTTACAACAGCCGTATTCTGCAATTACTATGGTTTGTAGCAAAGCAATTCACAAAATCATCTAAATCCTGGGAGTTTGCATGTCTAGACTTCACATTTTAAACACCCAGACTGCCCAGTCTATCGTCATCCATGGTAGAGCTCAGTTAGGTCTTAACCAGCTTGAGTGTGGAAAAGCTGCTTTCGCAGGCAGCAGTACTGACTTAAAAGGGGAAAAGCTTGGTGTTTTATGTTATTTTACTAAAAAGGTCTGTTTACATTGAAGATTTGTGCTAAAATACCTTGCTATGTCAACACCTAGCTGCGAATATCATTAAAAAATGAGGTAGCTTAGTTTAGGTTCATTAGCAGTGACAAACTGCAACTCAGAACACCTGTTTCCCTAACAGCAGTACTTAAATAATTCCGCCAGCCATTGACATTTCGGTTTGTGTGATAAAGTTACATTAGCCAAGATCAGTCCAAAATAAAATAAAACGAGTCAGTGACAGGAGGAAAAATAAACTGGTGAGAGGCTGGTTCGGTCAGTGGTTTGGTCTAAAACTCAGCACTTGGATTCATGCTGAATTCCTAGACAAAACATCAGCCAACTTGCAGCCATCCAAGGCTGGGCTATTTTATTTTTCAGAGATGGCCTCCTCTCATCGCAAATCTAGAATGTAAACTGGCCATCAGGGTAACTGGCTTTTATAATAACCAATGACCATCCACTCATGGGTCATTTTCAGGCAGGTCCGAGTTACAAGGGGGATGATAGAGCCAGGCTAACCATCACTTTTTTGAGTGTATATGTTTTGAGGGGCATTTGAACCTTGCAATAACTTGTAGCTTGTGTAGCATCGGTTGTTTGGACAGTGTACCATTTCTGTCTCATTTATAACATTGTCAGCTTAAGTTCTAAATGCAATGTGTTGCGAGTTTAATTTAAAAAGGATACGGTTATCTCCTCTGTCAGTTGTCTTTCTTGCAAAAATACACCCGTCCTGTACACATAGCTCCTCCAAGACACGCCGCAGCTCACAGGCAAGACGTGAAAGATCTTAAGGTTTAGCTACATTGGATTAAGATTAAGGAAGGGGCGGGGACAGCTTCATGATGCACGTTCAGGATTTGATCCATACCAGAGAGCGCTGTGCTACAGTGGGGAAGCTTGATTTGATCCCGCCTCTCACCTGCTAGTAGCAAATCAAAATTTAGAATTTTAGGGCAGCCCTTGGGGTGGCCAGTGAAATTTCAGGGCTGGCCATTGTCATACCAGGCCACACTTTGGCTCCACCCTTGGAAAAAAAGGGGTCGATGCAAGAGCAGGCTTTCATTCTGACCAAGCAGTTACACACCTGATTCTGCTAATCGAGGTCTTACTGGGGTTGATTTGAAGAATCAGGAGGAAAACCACACCAGGTGCCTAACTCCTGGCCAGTTCACCTTGAAGAAGACAGTTTGCCGTTTTCCATAGCATAACTCAGGCATAACCCTGACCAGAATGTGCAGAAAGGAGATGGCTCTCTCTTTGTGGACTGTGGCCCGCACAGACTTGACTGGGGGCTTGTTCCTCTTCATGAGCTCTGCCTGCACATCTTTGCAAAATGTGGCTTACATAACGCTAGTTGTCATTTGAACTTAAAATCACAATTTTCCTTGAAATAAGTCGATGATGAAGCTGGATGATCTTGACGATATAAAACTTGCTGAAATGACAAAATCTGCAACCATTTCTTTCAGAGCAAAGGCAAACTAAAATCAAAATGAACTTTTTCCTTTATTATGTTGATTCTGTATTGCTGTGTGAAAGTGTCTGTAAGTATCAGTTCCATTAAAATTGCACATTTTGTTGTCCTTGTGTATTTCCACACCATGGATGGTTTCCTTGCACTTCCTGGAAAACAATTTTGCCCTGAATATGATATCAACATTATGGGCGCAAATCTAAATTGGAACCAACAGTGTTGATTTAATATGACTGCTGATTATCTGCTCCCATCTAATCAACAATCTCTCACACGTGTGAAAATTCATTGGTGTTTGGAATGTGTGTGCACATATATCATTAAATAAATCAACTCCACCCCATTTATATATTCAGATTTCTTTCAAAATACCTGCTTTGTTCTGAAACGCATCATTTTGTGGACATGTTTTGCTCTAACTTCCATTCCACTATGACCTCAGTGCAACTCCGAGATATTATCTTTCCAAATGGAAATTATTGGCTTGAGTTTCTATTTTTTGAACAAGTGTAATTCTGTGGGCTCATTTGTAAATATTTTAATGTATCAAATTTTAGAACACCCAGAATTATTGTAGATAAAGACTGGACAGTATTTGTCTGCTTTTTAACATTATTACTGATGGGTTTTTCATCTCCCATAATACTGTAATGGAAATAGAAAATTGGGTGGTTCTATAGTCGCTGACTCGAGTCGACCTGTTATAAGGTTTCCCTTTTCACGGTAAAGCGCAATAATTGCTTTATTTCAGTTTGTCATTGACAGAGTGAGGTAGCTGTTGTTTGTTCATCCTCACAAAACCTGCCTTGATTAGGTGGCATATCACACCGCCTCTTATTATGGAGAACCAAAGACGCATCAATTGTCACAAATTCAAAACACAGGAGCCACATGCAGATCACAGACAAGCCAGCTAGGATGTCATTAATAAATAGAAGATGGGTGTTTTCAATGAAGACAATAATGAGTGGATGATCAGAGATCATGCTGGAACAAACAGGCACACTGGGGGACAGACTAGGCGTAGATAAAAGGGCTGGTCCAAATAGCCAGGGTGTAAAATGGAATAGATCAGGGCACGCAGGGCAGATGGACATTCTGAGATGGGTAATGAAGGAACAGGGAGAAGCGCCACTTGCTAAAAGCACAAGGCACAGGGAAGGATGTCCCTAATAAAAAGATAATTTTCAGCTTTGGTTTAAACACCAAAGACAGAAGACAACAGTCTAGCAAAGGGGAGACGACAACTAGGAGCTTCAATACACAAAGACAACAATGAACAAAGTGGAAGAGAGTGCGCAGAGCACGGGGTGGAAACATGAGGGGAGAGGCACGGAACTAGACAGTAACCAAATAATGCAGATCAATTAACCAAAACAAAACCAAAATCAGCAAAGACAGCGAGACTGCAAGGAAAACAAGTGAGAAAACACTCAAGATGTGACATCGATCCTAAATGAAAAATGCATCGTCCTCACCTGCACTTGTCCCCTTCCTCTTAAGCTTCAGATGTGCGAAGGAGACGAGTGGAGGATAAGAGGTTACAAGTTCCAAAAAATTGTGATGCACTCTATGTCTGGCATTCACCTCCTTACCCTTATATGAACCCCCCTGCCTGGGCGAGATCTGACTAACTCCCTATCTGACCCTGTCTCTATCTCTTACGTTCTTAGCTTTCTCCCCGCCTGCTCCAACAAAGAGAAAAATGTAATAGGAAGGCCGACTGTCGGCTTTCTTGAAAAGAAAGGAGACCAGAGATGAAGCAAAACCATTTTTCTTTCAATTCTTTTAACAGACCAGGAGGACAAAGTGAATAAAAAGATAAAAGTTTCTCTCTTTTTTTTTTGACTTATTCTTATATGACTGGAGGTCCCCCCTGTGGCCTGAGCGCAATCTCAGACTTTATTTACGAACAGATGGGTGGTGTCGATGTGTGTGGCATTAACTTCAGCCTTAATACTGAGTGAATGGGAGACTGGTTGGTGTGTTTGTGTGTTTTGTGTGTGTGTGTGTGTGTGTGTGTGTGTGCATGTGTGTGTATTGAGCGAGTGGAGGTAGTGTGCGGCCCGCGCATTATTTCTCCCTGACAGAAACGTGCATCGACATTGACAGGCAGTGTGCATGAGGCCATGTTATCACGGAGGCATAAAATCTGCCCTCATTGATTTCTGAGATAATTAAGTGACAATAGTTACTTCCTCATGGCCATAGAAAGATTCCTTATAACACTGAGTGGCTTTTATGGACGTGACGTTAACCCAGCAACTGGGGACCAGCTTCTCGTACACTACTGTGCTTTCATGGTGTCGTCATTTATTATGTCTTCAATGTTAACTGGCTGAAGTAAATGCAGTATGGTGAGAGCAATGCACTGGGTAATGTCTATATCTTGATACATTATGCTAACTTTACCAACATTTCTTTTGCTTTTTTCCTGCCCTGAGAAAAGGAGTAATCTGGTTGTAATGTGCCGGTTGCTGAAAAAAAAACTATGGAAACGCCTCAGCCAGACATCTAATGTCAGTTTTTGAGAGAGCTGTTGGTCTTTGTTGAACACCAGGGGAGACAGTTTTGATGGCCAGTTCTCAAAGAGTAGAGAGAGCTACATTAAGAACCAAGGAACAGAGTGTCGTGGTTCCAACCTGCCTCTCATGCAGTTGTAACTGTGCTTTCTACTGCAAATGAATGCTAGATGCAATTTATAGCTGCTAATAAGGGTATGAAGACCCAGCTGTGTGCAAACATTAGGTTGCGCATGTAGGAGAATGCGCACACGTGCTAGTATAAGCAGGCACACAAACCTCCATATGTACTTGCACACTAAACTATCATACTCAATATTCATGCTGAGTTGAAGCTCCGCTAACAAGGTAACCTCTCAAGAGGACTGTTGACATATGGAAGATTGTAAATAAACATACCTGGTGAAAAAAAAGAACAAAAAAATTAACCACTCGATCACTGTACATTTTGCATGGAATATATCATTCCTATTGGCAGGATAATGTCGGGTAATATGTGCTACACATGGTGTATGTCATTCCTATTGGCAGACTATTGTCAGGTGGTGTGTGTAATTCCCATTATTGATATCAAATGATGCATGTCAAAAGGTGCGCTCACTGTGCATACTAGCTGCACAGATGTCTGGACAAGACTTGACATGGGCGTCTAGGGCAGAGTCCAAACGTCAGTCAGTGAGACAAACCACGGCCACAATGCGTACTGCTTCAATAGTCATATGTCACCATGGCAAGTCATGCAACGTTCGTCGTCTTTGGTGCAATTCCCAAAATGCAATAGCTAAATAGAACGCTACTGTAAGTGGTGCGTGAAACATACATTTAAAAATCACAGGATATAACTCTGAGCACTTTAACGATGCTGAACATCTTTGGAAGACTGAGAAGCTATTTAGTTAAATTAGGTTTTCAGGGTTCAGCGCTCAAACGATGAGGGTTACCCTACATGGTCGGCCAGACTGCAGCAGTTGCCTCGGTAGACCTGGGCTCAATTGCAGATTAGACTTGATCTTGAGAGAGTTCAGAGACACATGATCATCAGATGAACACCATGTAGTCAGAGGTCTGAGCAAGTTGGCCAGTTTTAGCTCACAGCCAATGCAAGTCATGCACCGTAATTTACCCACGACTCAACAAAACTGGGTTCTAGCCAGAAATTTTATTGAACGTACCGGCCGAAGGCGTTGAAGCGCCGATGGCAAAGTCGTCGTGGGGGGGAGCGCGCAAGAAAATTTTGAAAATTAGAACCTTCCAAACGCAATTTCATGGGCAATTCAGGCCTCCTGTCTCCCGCCTTGGTAGTGTAACCTCTGCTATGCAGGGAAATCTTCAATTTGTACAGACAGGAGAGAGCTACGCTGTAGAATAAATAAGGTTAGGAATGCATTTGGGTGTCATTTTAAATGTTTTTATATTATTTATTGTGAAAAAAAGGAGAGAGAGAGAGAAAGACTTAGAAACTAATTGCACTCTAAATTTAAAGTCCTTGGACTATAACAAAATAGTTAATAAATAAATAAATAAAATATGGCCATAAAATAAATAACCAAATAAATGGCTGCGGAAATTAACTCATTCCCTACGGCAAGCCGCTGCCAACGGCGCGGCATATTCTACCATTCCCTACGGTAAGCTGGTGCCAGCGGCAAAGGCGGTGTTAGACCCGAAAATTGCGGGGCTAACATCCCTCCCTTTATTGACAACAATTAGTCCTGGCTAATTCTAGATGGTTTTCCTTCATTAACATGTTCTCTAATTCAAGAATAATCAAGTGGCAATTGAAGACACGGCTTCTCTCCCCCATGCGATCTAAAAGCGACAAAATAATGGGCTACATTCAGTACAGAAAAATAATTAAATTATAATTAGGTCTATGCACCGGCACTCGGCGACGGCATTTCAGAACTCTTCAGCGAATTAAGGTAATTTCGGCGACAAGTACGTACACCTGTTTTTGCAGCACGATCATGCAACTCGCTGTAAAAAATAGACAGCTGTCTGATTGGAAAATGTAAACGGACAAAACCACGTACTAGTCACCAAAATTACCTTAATTCGCTGAAGAGTTCTGAAATGCCGTCGCCGAGTGCCGGTGCAAAGACCTAATTACAATTAAATTATTTTTCTGTTCTGAATGCAGCCCATTATTTTGTCGCTTTTAGATCGCATGGGGGAGAGAAGCCGTGTCTTCAATTGCCACTTGATTATTCTTGAAATGGAAAACGTGTTAATAAAGAAAAACCATCTAGAATTAGCCAGGACTAATTGTTAATAAAGGGAGGGATATTAGCCCAGGTCTAACGCCGCCGCTGCGGCGTGGTTGACGATTCGCCGTCAGATGAAAACACGAAATCAGTTGACGATTGCGGTCATGGTCCACCTGTACTTCAATACTTTGTATTGTGTAATTTTCGGGGAAAGTAGGCTATTCCTTACAAACGCAACTATTTCATATAAAAGTATTCCGTAGGGAATGAGTTAAATCGGTGTAGGTGTGGTGTGTGGTATCCTGGTGTTCACAGTCGGACTCTCGCAGTAGCCGACGTTATCCTGTTGTCCACAGCCAAAACTCTCGCAGCAGCCGTTGAGACGCCACAGTTCCAGAATCCTGGGGGCTGTTTCAATAAACACGACAGACCGTCCAACCCAGCGATGGACTATCGCCGCTTGGATGGGACAGTCCGTCTTTTTCTGGGTGTTTCAATAAACGGCCCGTCATCCTCTGTTCTGGTCGGACTGTCCAACTTTCTGGGACCACTTGAGAGTTGTCCTAAAACCCGGTCGGACAAAAAATATAACGCCAAAATATGGCATTATTGTTTGATGATGTCTGGAAGCGCAGACAGCCCAAAATATTTTGAGAATGGAAAGACAGTATTTACAATGCCCGCAAAACCAATGTAGCTGACACCCAGAAACGGGGCTCTGTTAAATCCTTGAATGAATTTTTCTAACAACTACACATAATTTATCTACAACGCTTGAAGATTTCACTTTTAAATCATTGGAACCGTTATCCTCAAGTGCAACAAAAAGTTGTGTTTTTATGCATGGTATGACAACACTAATGGGACATTGCTTATAAGGAGTGGTCTCGGCATGGTTCTCCGTGGTTATAAAACATCGTATTCGTGGTGCTTATGTGTAACCGAGAGTGGAGCTCTGCTTATCGCCCGTCTGCTTGACTCAATTCTGTAAAATGAGCGATCGTGACAATATGAATGTTTTAATGTGTTTTGTGTGATGAAATGCTTTTTTATATTGCCAATCGTAGTTTTAGTACAGAGTGCACAGTGAGCAAAGATTGCTTTTAATTAGCTAGACTGTATTCAGTTAATAGCCTACTGAAATTGAACGTGACATCCCACAGCGATGTGCGCCATTAATTTATGTCTGAATAGTAGGCTAGTTATGATCTACCTGATCAGAATTTTTTTTTTTTCTTTTATCACTTAACATTAACTTATTTTGAATATTTGAACACCAAATAGTGAAGCAGTGCATCGCTGAGGGGTAAATTCTCACGCAACCTCGAACGGACTGTAGCTGTGTTTCCATCCAACTTGTATCGCAAATCTTAAGCGAATTTTCGTTAATGCGGCAAAAGGAAAAGCGCATTTGTGTGCGTTTCCATCCACTTCAATTATGTGCTTTTGTTTCACGAGATAAGCCGAAAGTGCCGTTAGGTGGCGCTAATTCTCTATTCAATTGCCACTGCTTCTGCAGAATAAGATGGCGCACGCTATGACGTCAATGAGCGCGACGAACGAAAAGGAAAACAAACGGGAAAGCTGGTGGCGAAAACGAATGAAAGTAATCACTTAAGCTAGTGGTTACGAAGTCTTTAATGTTACAGCTAGCACAGTAGTGTAAGGTTACAGTTCGCTTCTAGTGTATAAACCGCTAGCTAGCTAAAGTGATAAGGAACTCTGACGTTATAGCTAGCACACCAATGTTGCGAGGTAGCAAACTAGCTAGCTAGCTTGCCAACGTAGGCAAGCAAAAATGAGGTAGATACTAAACGTCATCATTTATTCGCATAACTTCTTCGCTAACCCGTTTCCACTGCACTAAAGCGCATTTCTCTTTATCGATTTGGAAAATTTTCCACCCCCTCCTTGCGCAAAAAAAAATTGATGCGATATTTCAAGTTGATGCGCATTTTGGCCGTTTCCACTCAGGTTTTTTCAAGCGCAAAATGAAAATGCGCATTAAAATAGGTGGAGGGAAACACAGCTTGTGACGAACCGTCAGTCCGCATCGGACCATGTACTAGTGTGAGTTACAAGTACAAACTAGTGTGAGTTAGATGGATTAGCTAGCTCACCCTGACGGTTAAAATACCAACCCTTTTCAGCAGCATTTTTTTGCGTACCGGCAGATTTTTCCAGCATACCAGCATGCGACTTTCGCTGTCGTCAGCGTACCGGCCCGGTACGTTGATATGGCCTGGCTAGAACCATGCTAAATACTAAGCGTCTTAGGTGGACTACATCTGCCGACCACGCCTATTCTCATTGGTAGACTAACGTCAGGTGGTACAGTTTGTGTCATTCCTGCTGGCAGACTAATATTAGGTGGTATAAATGAGAAAAGGGGTGGAGGAAGATAAAACTTCTACAACTCTTGTTTCTTTTGTTTTGATGAATAAACTTTGAGAAACTTTTCTTCCTGTCATTATCCTCGTCCATCTCTTTTGCTTCCTGAAGCTACTTTCTGTGAGCATTATAAGCGAAATAAATTTTAAAAAGAGATGAATTTTAAACAGAGCTCTATTAGACCTGCAGGCCTTGTCTAGACTGACTGAGTTGCTATTTGTCTCTGATTAATTTTTCCAGGTGTTTGTGAATTGTTTTCTAACTTTCATGAAAAACAATGCATCTTTTTATAAGCGCTAAGAAAAAGGAAAACTAGATTAAAAAGAAAATGTACTCTCGCTTTGTAATTTCCTTGATTCTTTCCTAACTTTCAGAACCATTATATTTCAGTGACGCAAGTCATCTGTAAATGTTAACTCCATTTACCAGACCCACATATAAGTCTGTCAAATGCAACTGCCTTATTCAAACTTTAGAACTTTGGGCCCATTTTAAATTTTAGTGGAGATCCCAAGGTTTCCAGAGATCCCAAATGTGTCCTGCTGAATTACAGGGAAATGTGTACAAAATGATGCACCAGATTTTGATATTTTCTATTTGATGTGATGCTGTGGCCACAAAAACATGGCGTCCTGGGTTTAAATGTTTCACTCAGTATAAGTGTGACGCAGCATCAGTGAAGCCCTGCAACCAGCAGATACAGAATATGAATGTGACATTATCTACAGTATGAAAAAGGTGTTTTCTCAACTTTGAACCTGCACATAGGGAAATTCATGCAAAAATCAGGGTTTAAAATGTCAATTGCAATGTTGTCAAATGGATACTATGATAGTTTGCCAGTTGGGTCCTGACCTTGACACACACTGCCATCTACTCTGCTTGAGAAGAAGGGAGCATGGAGTATTTAGGTTGCTCCCCTCCCTTTCAGGAACCTACCGGTGGATGCTGTGGCAGAGGTGGGATGTTAACTAACAGCAGGCAAGAGTACAGTTGCAGCCAGTGTTACTAGTAGCAGCAGAGTGTTGCAGCGCAGCAGCAGGCAGAGGCATGTTTTTGCCACGGCGGAGAGACAGAGAGGAGGATAAATAGTCCGTCTCATAGAGGGTTGGGGAAATATTCTTGGGAGTATCTATAAAGCCCAGTTCAGACCAAAGATACGCGACGAGACGGGCTGAGACTTGCAACTACTTGCGACGCGCTGGTCTGCGACGTTCTGAAACCTGCCAGTTCACACCAATGCGACGAGATGAGACGGTGTATCGTTTCTACAGCAATGACTCTGTGCTTCAGTTCTAACTTCCGGCTTTTCAGGCCTTTTTTCCAGTTGATACATTTGTTGCTGCATTTGAAAATATGGATATTAGTGATGATGAGTTTGACGCAACAGTTGCATTTCTGCTATTAAAAAAGAGCGAGGACACACACACACACACACACACACAAAAAAAAAGAAGGGGGAGAGAATTTGGAGCCGTCCATCGCAGTGGCGTAGCCAGAACTTAAAATTTGGTGGGCACTAAACATCTCTTTAAAACATTTATTTGTTCTGACTCGATCGTAATAATTTTTTCTAATTAACTATACATTCAATCTGAAAACACTCCGCACTATCAGGTGTTGCTTGTTTACCTCGTTCAGGCAAAATGACAATCATTTATTTGGACGCGCAATTTTGTGCATAATAATTAATTTATCTAATTAATCCAGTACTTTCCCTGAATTTCATCTCCCATTCTCATATTTTTTTCAGCAAAGCAACCTACTGTAATTTATTTCAAGAATGCACTTAATCAAAATAATTTCAGAATTCAAAAGAATTGGCAGCATTTGCAGGGAAGCGCAGTTGCACACTGGCTGCCAATGCGATAATACAACTTGTAATGGATTATTAATTTACCAATGCTTCTTTTGTCAAAGTGTTGATGATAGAATGATTTATTAAATTGGTTATTAGTGCATCCTGAAAGTTCGAGGCATGGCATGCATTTAAAATCATTTAAAATGCATGCCATGCGTCAAACTTTCATGGTAGCAAAATCATTAATGAGGTATTTATAGTCCAGCTTCTGGGAAATTTGTAGGAAGGCCATTAGATTGTATGAACACCAATTATCTAATTAATTAATTAGAAACGAAATTCCTAAACCTTATCTAAATACCACCTTCAACAGCATTTACGTACTACATAATATTCTGCTTGAAAATGGAATTTCGAGAAATTCCAGTTAATTACTGGCCATCCAACCTCTTATTGTAGCCTTCCTTTATGACGCAAAATTATATTTCTTTATTGAATTGAATTAATGATTAATAGCAATGCACCTTATCGGTAGCCTATTTGCTTAGTGAATTAATTCAATTGAATATCTAATTTTAAGTCGAAAAATGATTGAGATTTTAAGTCGAAAACTGGTGATGGCACTGGTTGTAGGCAGGGTTTTATTGTCACATAAACAATCGTAACATGCATACCTGAGTCGGCCAAAACACATTTTAAAATTGTTTTTTTAGGCGTATCAGGCCGATTGGACACTGACACTGAAAAAAAACCCCAGAAAAAAATACCTTTTTGCGAGCTAATGGAATTAAGAAGCTTCGAAAGACATTGACGTTTTATGTCACCATTAATGTGGACAGGAAAATACTTGATAATTATTGCAATGAACAATAATGCAAGCAGAGGGTAAATGGATGGTAAATCCATGGATTGCTCTTTGCAACTAAATTAATTAACACTTAGTTGCTAATTAGGAAACATTAATCGGAACGGGTTTGGAGAAGTAATGCGCTTTAAGGCAAAATGAGAGCACAGCTTTCATCCCTAAAATGGCAAGTCCCGGGTGGAAGAAGTTAAGCCCCATTTGTTCCAACTGCCCAGGCAAGTTTATTCAAAAGCAGAAAAATATTTGAATCCATAACAACAAGTGCTATAACCCAAGTATGCATTACATCACTGTACATAACATTATAATGAGTATATTTCAGTCATGTCAGGACATGAATTTATATTACATTACATCACAACTCATTACATGACCTAGCATATCCTCACATTTCATTTTTGTACATCCCGTTGCAGCATATTCAACTACATCACTGTGTATTACATTCATTTTGCTGGTTATTTTATGGAGACCGATGTAGGATCTAATAGAAGTGCATCGATATGGGTCATATTAGCTCCAGTGACAGGCCAGGAGAACAGCACTGGAGATAAAGTATGAATATCCCTGAGCATTAATCCTTTTCAGAATCAGACAGATGGCAAAGGGTATAAAATCTTAATGTTAACGATTGTGGGGATGATCGATTGACAGCGGTCCTCGCTGCTGCCACGGTGACAGGCAGAGTTATCGCAATGGTACTGCAGTGTTTTTAAACTCCCGGTCCATTAGGTATTGATGAGGTCTCTTTTATTTCATGCACGTTTTTCCGGAATTCTGCACTTGGTCTTTCTTCCCAGGTGTTCACCTTTGGGTTTGGTAAATAGAGTAGCAGCTAAAAACAAGATTTCTACCATCACTGAAAACATTTTCACCTTGGAAAATTAATTTAATGCGAATAACTCTTTACTGATATTTTTTTTTTATATAGGTGTCTTTCCGTTCACCTTTCTGCTGGCTCACTAACAAGGTGTCACTGACTATCTTATCTTGAGATGCCTGTGTTTACTCATAATATTGTTATTCATGCATTGCTGCTCACTGTGCTGCGCATTCAGTTATCTCCCTGAAGTAATTTATAACGGGAGAGGGAACATGCTGAATTTGGACAAACAAGAATTCTGAAAAAAGTAGGCCTCAGAATGTACAGTTTCCGTTAAGCCTTGCCGTGGTATCCCAATTAATTCCAGACTATCAGGCTGAATATTCTACCAGACACAAATGTTTGAAAATCATGTAGCGATCACATCATGCAACAGAAAGCAACGACTGATGAGCTGTTTGCATTTCAGAAATGCAAAACCATTAGATGAGTTGCCAAGTATTTTTGTCTCAACTTTTGACAAAGAATCTTATTTCTGTTACTATTGTTGTTTTCTTGAGTGCATATCTTTGCCAGTTTGGTGGGAAGGTTTGAGTCATCTCAGGATTTTCCAACGGGGGTATGAAAATTCAACTTGTCAGGCAAACATCTGCTGACGAGAGTCTAATATTTTCCTCTTGAAATGAGAAAAAGAAAACATTTTGTCTGACTGGAAGAATAAACGAGCCTTTTGTGCAGTGTGTTTGTCAGGTGATAGGATCAGGGGTTTGCGATGATGGATGTTCTTGGCAGTGACCCGGCTTTGCTTTGGGGGACAGGGTGCGTGATGTCTAATACGGTGCCCCGCTTCTCTATTCTCTGGGAGAAAGTTATGCAATTCCCAGGAGGCTCTGCACCAATACCCCCTGTCCTTGTGACGCCGGCTGACCTAATTCCCAAAGATCCGCTGTAAAAACTCTCTCTGAACTACTGTTTTTTGAGGTACAGTCCTTTTTCTTCTATGGTGCATACTTTTTTTCTGCAGTGCAGTCAGAACGTCTCCAGAGGAGGCATCAAATGACCATATTTAATGATCTGTAATGAATCGGAAATCTTTATCACTGCAGGGTGGAGCCATCTGTGTTAAATGCGGATTTGACAGCTATTGTTGGGAACACCTAAGTGGATAAAGTTTGAGGCTTGAGCCATCACGCATGAAAGTGAATATGTTATTTTTTTTCAGCTATTTTATGGATAATTAGTAGGTTTAGGTTGTTCATGTTGAAATCTAGCTGTAGCTTTGCATTTTCTGCTACCGTTCAAAGCTTCTGCATGGGTTGTTTTGACATCATTCTGTGATTCACTCAACATTTACCCTTGCCTCTGAGGAACAATTAGAAAATAATGTTCGTTCCTCGCAAGTGCCATGCAGCAAATTTCAGGCAGTGAAACTAAAACCAACCTGCCCAGCTGAGTTTGTGAATGAAATGCGTAATGTTTCCATTCGCCTGTAAGTTAAAGTTAAGGGCGGACGTTGATTGAATACAAGCCTCAGTGAGCACCGGGAAGTGAGCTGCATTGAATGTGAGTGTTTTTTATATATATATATATATATATATGACTAAACCTGTTAATGGCCTGCATATTGGCTCATGTTTTTTTACATCTGTAGTTTAATTTTGGAATGTCTTCAATGACCTCAACCCCTTGACCTTAAATGTGTAAATGTGCAGAGGGATGATGGAAGGGGGGGAGGGGGGTACAGTTATATTGCGGAAAAGATTTGTTGCCATAGCAGCAAAAACCCGGCATGTGAAATTTGTCTTTAAATATTGATCGTTTTTGATTCAGTTTAAAGTAAGCACTCTTTCTCCATCAATGCAGAATTTGTTAAATTTAATACGAGACTGATTGAAATAGCCACTGGAAACTTTTTTTTAAAAAAATATTTAGATATCCATGACAGTGTTGGTGATTTTGGTGGTGCAGTGCTTGTGGGGGAGTCGGCTTTTTCGGAACAGCAATTCGCTCCAGACATCCTCCGGTCACGCCTTAGGGGTAACGGCTGCAGAAAATTGAACCTCCTGAATAATGCGTTCCCAGAGCTGGATTAGGCCCCCAGTTTTCCCAGTCTAATGAGGTGGAATCGATGGAGCGTTTCTCCAATCTAAATCCCTATTGGAACGTGGAGCCGGCCGCTCCCAAATGCTGCGAGCCTATTACCAGACCCTGGCGGGGGCGGGGGTTCTGAAACTCCCCCGCCGGATTAGGCCCAAGGCTCCCTGGGCAACAAGCCCACCCCCTCTCGAGACACACACACACACAACTTTTAGTTCCAAGTTCTCTGAGCCTGAGGAGTCGATGTGCCTTCACTATGAATATCTGCAGCCAATCTGTTCTGTTTTTTTGCTCTTCTGTTCTTAGCTCAGGTATTGCTTGAAATGCTTATCGACCAAAAAGGCACTGCAAATCAGAGTTCCTAAAAACCTTCTCAATTCAATAATGTCCATTTGCCAGTTTCACGCCATGGGCAATTTATTTGAATTTAAACAAGCATTGAATAAGTCCAGTTCCGCATGTAATGTTTGCACTTTTAGTAGTGTTTTAATAGTCAAAATGAGAATTGGTTTTCAATGAGTGATGATGGGGTTTGCATCTGATTGGCCACCATGTTCAAGGCATGATCTGATTGGACTGTGTTTTTGGTTGGTGAATTTTTATTGGCTAAGCTGTGGTGCTGAAGCATCCACAGCTCCTCACTGGCTGCTTCTTCTCTGCAGAGGGAAGTTTCCAGGAGCATCGGCCAAATTTGACGTCCCTGCTGGTACAGCCTGTGTCTGCCTCACTGGCCAAAGAGCTGTTGTCAGCTCCTGACAGCCAGGGGGCGCACTGTGTACCTCTCGCCGCATCTGAGACTGCAGGTAAGGTTCTGTTTGTTTTACAGATTTGGTTCTGCATGTAAGATTTGCTTTGTTGGGTTCCACCAGTAAAGCTTTGCAGGTTCAAAAGCTTGGGCTCAATTAATATGGTCCTGCAGGTAGAGTTTTAAAGAAATGGTTCTGCAAGTAGGAATCTACAGACAGGGTTTTTCAAGTAAGGTTCTATGAATACATTTTGACACATATAAAACTTTATTTATTGAACTTTGGTAAAGACCTGCAAGTAGAATAACTTTTCCAGGTCTGAATATAGGATTCGATAGATATGGTTCTGCATGTACACTTTTATTGGCAGGGTTCTGCATGCATGGTTCAATAGATTGGCCCCAACAGTTGAGGCTTTACTGACAGGTTTCTGTTCTGCCAATAACTCTTGCCCTGAAGGTCAGTAGCAGTACCTGTGGTATTGAGAACCAAAACTCCCATCGTGGAGGGAAGACTCAAAGAACAATACAAGCAGCATTTTTGCCCCCAAAAATGGTACAGAAATCAGATAAAGCTCATACAAAACCCAGAGGAACTGCAGTCAGAACACTGAGGAACTGCCGAGACAAACCAGAGGAAAGGATAATAACACAACCAACTAACGTAGAACCACAACCAGCTCCAATGAAGAGAGCAGATCATTATCTATGATTTATTCTGCAAGCAGTGAATACTCTGTGAAGTGGATCTTCATGGCTGGATGAGTTACTATCGCCTTCCAAGCCCTCAAACGGATACAATGTGGATGGCCGAGACCTTTACGCTGCACGTGTCAATCAGCTAATGCACTCGGCCCTTAATTTAATCCGCGATCGCGCGACCGGCCCACAGAGTCAGCTGGCCTTTCTCAGAGGTCAAAGTTAACAAGGAAGTGGTCAATATCATTGCTCTGCGGACATGTGTAGCCAGTGCATAAAAGTGACGAATGGACAATTGCCTTTATGGACGAATAATTGGATTTAAATGCGAGCCGGAGAGGCAAAAGGTCGCCCTTGCGAATAGATGATGGTTTTAATCCGGTGATGGATTACGGATCTTGAAATGCATCCCCCTCCTGTTTTATTACTGATTTTATTACTGAGATTCATAGTGCCGTGAATTGAAGGATCCTGAAAAGCATTATTACAGTGCCGCCAAGCATTCCCCCACCCGCCCCCATTGGTACAATGTTCTCTCAATCCGTAAACATCAAGTGCACTGACTCTGCCTGTCAGCAGTGGCATTGTGAGCGTTAGAGGGGACCACACATAAAGTTGCTGCTTTTTTAATCTCCTGATTTTGGCATAAGCTGAAAGGTGATGGAGCCTTTGGTGTGTTAGCCACGAGAGTGCGGAAGGGGCTCCCTGTTTTCATTAGGTCTGACCAACCACGCTGTAATTGTTTTCCGCTAACATCTAAAATCGCACTCGATTTCAAAACTCCGCATGATAACTGCTCCTTGTTGCTGTTTATATTGTGTCTTAATGTACACAATTCAACTATTGTGCATTAGTTATTTTTTAATTGCGCTATTATTGTTTCTTGTGCAATCATATCCTGTTTCATGTTTATTTGTTAGTTGTAAATGTATGTATACATTTTATATTGACAGAGGACATTTTAAACATGCTTTAGAAAGGAATACTAGACTTGATTTTGGGATTCTGCACTTAGTTAACACCCCGCCAACACAGCGCTGCCCACCTGAGCGGTTGGACCGCAGTGGCTGCTATAAATATTTCAGCACTGCATTGAGACTAAAAAACAAAAAAACAAAAAGCATGGTGACGAGAATAACCTGAGAATGAATAGCTGCCCACCTCCAGCTACGCATATCAAGCGCTTTTAATGGGGGGCATTAAGCTATAATTCCCGCTATTTACTGACAATCCCCAGCTATCGCTGCATCTTCACCCTGGAGGCCCGCTACGCTGAGGCTCCATTTGATTGACAGCTGGAGGATTTGAGCTGCGGCGACAGCGAGAAGGGAGATGGGCTTTGTGCCAAATCCCCTGTCGAGTTCCAATGAAGACGTTAAAGGGATGCACTATTGGGCTGTTGAAGCTAAAGGCATGTGCTGTTGGGATAAATAAATTATAGAGATGTGCTATTGGGCGAGGGAAGTTAAAGGGATATGTTATCGGGTTAAATAAGTCATAGAGATGTGCCATTGGGCTGAGGAAGTTAAAGGGTTATGTTATCTGGCTAAATAAGTTATAGGGATGTGCTATTGGGCTTAGGAAGCTAAAGGGATATGTTATTGGGCTAAATATGTTATAGGGATGTTCTATTGGGATAATGAAGTTAAAGGGATGTGTTATTGGGCTAAATAAGTTATGGGGATATGCTATTGGCCTCAGGAAGTTAAAGGGATATGTTATTGGGCTAAATAAGTATTAGTTATGTGCTATTGGCATCAGGAAGTTAAAGGGATTTGTTATTGGGCTAAATAAGTTATAGGGCTGTACTATTGGGCTAAGCAAGTTAAAGGGGATATTGATTCAAAAAAGTTAAGAGGAAATGCCAAAGAGGTAAAATATTTGGGCAAAATGAATGGGCAAAATAAAAAAGTTAAATGAGTGTACTGTGGGCTAAATGAGTTAAAGAGATGTGCCATTTGATGAACGAAGTTAAAGGGATGTGCTACTGGGCTTAAGACGTTGTTTCGATGTGTGTGGTTGTTTTCTGAAATTTTAGGGCTGTATGTAGATCTGATTGTTTATGTGTATGTGTGTGTGTATGTACATATGTCTGCCTGTTTTTATTTATCTTTCTAATCTATGTTTGTGTGGGTGTTGTGTTTTTTATTATGATATGCACGTGTTCGCGCGCGCGTGTGTGTGTGTCTGCGCGTGTGTGTGTGCGTTTTCTTGTACATGCTACAAAGTGAGAACCAAAAATTTTTTTTTCTTACTGAGTGGAGACATTATTTGGAAGTGAGGTTGTGCAGCATTGCTGTAATTTTGTTGGATCTTATTCATAGCCATATGGAGGAATTTCAAGCATAGATATTGCGTACGCTCACAAAAAAGGAAAATAGTATGTGGCTATATATATGCTGATTTATTAGACCGTGGATAATCTGAACTGCATGCAATTTTTATTTAATTAATATGGATTAACTTGTCATTTTTTGAAATTTTATTAATTTTTCACGTTTTTAATGTCATTTGTTTTTATAAATTTTAAATCCGCAAAGATACTGTGGTATGCATCATTTTTGTGCATACACACTGTTTATAAACCAGACCCCTGATCATTGGCATCATTGTGACTATCTGGTCTAATCACTGCCCTTTATCATCACTCCAGATTACTGTGTGCTCCAATCACTCAACTTTCTCATGTGTCCAGATTACTGTGTGCTTCAGTCATTGGCCTCATCAATGTCTCAAGATTACTGTGTGCTCCAATCACTGAACTTGTTCATGCTTAAAGATTACCGTTTGCTCCAATCACTGACCTTGTTCATGCTTATAGATTACTGTATGCACCAATCACTGACCTCGTTCATTCTTATAGATTACTGTGTGCTCCAGTCAGTGACCTTGTTCATGCTTACAGATTACTGTGCGCTCCAATCACTGACCTCGTCTGTGCTCACAGATTACTGTGTGCTCCAATCACTGGCCTCGGAATGTTTCCAGATTACTGTGTGCTCCAATCTGAGTTTATCCATGTGTCTGACACTCTGTCTGTTAGACTCTGCACACACTCCATCCTTGTTGCAGTGACGTGTGTTGTACTGGCAGGTATCATGGTCCTGTCAGTCAATTCAGCCAAAATCTCAGCAGTAGGACGTGAGTGGCCATCGATCTCCCCCACTCCACCAATCACAGACCGGCCCAGCTCCACTCCAGTGTTCCATTAGTTTGATCAAACCCAAGCCAGCTAGTAATCTGTATGTGTATTGATTGGTGAAAGTACTGACCCCTCTAGAGGTTTGAAATAATTAGTTTTTGTCGGTTCATTTATTTCTTTATATATATGTACATTTTTTTTTAATTCCCCTTCAGTTAAGGCTTAGCACAGTGCTGGGCTGTTTCCTAATTGGTGGAGCCTTTTCATTGATCTCCACGGAGAAGTAGGTGTTCGCATAACACACTGGCTGAGTATAGATGCAGCCATACTGCACTGCGCTGTGCACACACGCTCACACACACACACACACACACACCCACAAATACACACTAGCATCCTATACACACACTCAGGAACTGATACAGAGACACGCATGTGTACACAAACATGAACACATTCACACAGAAACTGGCATGCACATACGTACTCACATACACACAGAAACACAAACACTCATACAAACTGGTGCAGATACAGGCACACAGAAACGCTCAAATCGGGCAACACCCTCAAATATGAATGCGTACTTTCATGGAGACATTTTATTTCTTTATTTTGGTGTTGTTATAAAATACACTATTGGGGTTACTGTCTGATGCCCTTGAGTGAAAACATTTACACCAGAGTCATTAGCATCAGCTGGAGAAACTATGGATACAAAAACATATTCAGCACAAACACACACTCACAGAGAGAAACATAAATGCACGCATTCACTAATATCCAAGCACACGGCACAAGCACAGAACTTTCACAAACGCTCCTGCTGTTTAGAATAGTTGGCGAGTATTTGCTGTGCTTAAATAATATATAAAAGAAGAAAGGTAATTACAATCCTCTTCTAGCAGTCTGTACTGCAGAATTCTGCAGGGTGACCCCATCACACATCTCTTCTCTATGAGATTCCATAGAAACAGGAGCTGCTCGGTCGAATGTTAATTTCAGCCAGGCGACGGTCTCTCGGGCCTCTGTAACAATTGGCAGAGGTATTATAAATGGTCGCTCAGTTACAGCCTCTGCGCAGAAAACTATGTGAAATCGCTTTACAGAAACACACTCAGGCTTTAATTAGAATGCTATTGATTGCGGAGAGCAGGTAGCAGGCTACTCTCCAGTTTCTGTTTGTCGTTCCTCCCTTCTCTTGATTAAGTGCCGGTGAACGAAGAAAAAAAAAATCCTCCGGACAGCAATCTAATCTGTCATGGACAGAAAACATATTTAATCGTATGACAGTTACGATAAATTTCGTTCATGCTTTTCACAGCGAAAGGCTTGATGTATTGCGTGCATTGCTGTAACCGTATATTTGATTCAGAAAAGGCTGCGTGTAGAATTTGCCAGATTAGAAATTAGCGGAGAGTAATGCTGCTTATGGCTCGGATTAGTGTCTAGCTGACTTAGTGTTTGCGTAACATTTTTGGCCTTGTTCCACCGGCGATGCCATACAAAACCCCATCGGTTAACCTTTAGCCTGTTTTTTTCCCCTTAAATGAAAACTTTATCCTGCGGCATTCATGCACCTGGTCTTTAATACATCGCTGCGATATTGCACACTCATCTTTAGCTCTTTAGCTAAAGTCATTTGCGCATCTGTCACAAATGATGAATGGGATTTGGGGCCCGTAGGAAGACTACTGAATTTTTACGCAGTCGGAAAATTACTGCGGGAAGGGGGTTACGAAAGATGGCTGTGTCAGAGCTGAACTCACTGAGTGAATCCGTTAGAATGCGTGTGTGTGTGCTTGCGCACATGCGTGTTTGTGTGTGTGTGTGTGTGTGTTTGGCTCACCCCTATCTACTAACTCATTTATTTGCTTGTGATATTCTCATTCAAACCTTGCCTGGTCTTAGCACCCCAGAGCAAGTGTTTCAGCCAATGGGCTCTGCAATCTTAAAAACGGAATTTTCCGGTCCGTTCGGATTCAAAGCCGTCTTGGGCCGACATTCCTACACGGCTGCCTCTCTGTTTGAACCGGGGAGTTGTTGGGACCGAGGCGGCAGGCTCTGTCCCACGGAGATCGAAATCTGTTGGGATTTGCTTAGCTCACAGTTATCAATAGCATTCATATTCCACCCACCATTAGACCCGTTATCCTTCATCACAATTACATCAGGCAGTATGGTTACCCAGCTTTTAGTTGGGTCTGTTTTTAGATGCCCGCTAGTGTTTGAGCTCTTTGACGATGTGTTTCAAGTGTTGATGGCTCTGTTTTGATCAGTCCAGATTGGGACATTTTCATATCTATTCCCTGGTTTGCGTGTCGACAGACTGGAAGTGAAGCGCCGAGTCTAAATTGCCAACAGCCTTACGATCCCTTCAAAGGTACCTGATACTCTGAGGGATTATCAGTGAAGGACAGAAGGAAGAGAGAGTGATTCATATGGAGAGGAGGAGGATTAGAAAATTTACAGAGAGAGAGAGTGAGGGAGAAAGAGATAGAGGTGGAGAGAGAGAGGGAAGAAAGGTAACAGGGTGTGCTTGAAAGACCAAAAAAGGGGGAAGGGTGGATCGAGGTACCTGTGGGAGAGAGAGAATGGTGAGAGTGAGAGGTAAAGAGGTGAGAGCGAGGGAGAAGGATAGATTTGTAGTGAGTATTACATCCTGTCTGGTGTTTGAAGAGAAGTGGGTTGATAAGACCAGCCTGTGGTAATCTCACAAAATCGCCTGAACAGACTCCTTTTTCCGGAAGGAGTCAGATTTTGAAGTATAGTGAAGAATTTAAGACGACGGATGACAGAATTATGGTGCGTCATGGGACTTTGTGCTTCACGTCGGCAAAAACTCAAAGAGTAAATGGGTTGTGTCCTGCAGCAGGCTTCACTTTAACTCATCCTGACATCCATACATGCATCCATTATCTAACCCACTATCGCGATTCGCGGCACGATTGAAATCATGGTCTTAATCATGGAGTAATCGTGGTGATCCTATCAGATCTGATCAGATCTTGAGGTCAGTCGTGGCAATCGTGTTGATCGTAGAAAAGTTTTGGACGGTTCAAAAATTTCCTACGATCAACACGATTAATTGTAAATCTCGACCATCGCATCACCTCGTATTCAAACCTGAAATTTTAAGCAGCTTTCACACCAGATGCGAAACAAATTTTTCGCACCACAGTTTACATTCAAAGTCAATGCAAAGACGCGAATACACTCGAAACGCGTGTATTCGCGTCTTTGCATTGACTTTGAATGCAATCTGTCGTGCGAAAAATTTGTTTCGCGTCCAGTGTGAAAGCAGCTTCTGAGAAGTTCCACGATCAACTACGAATGGCCAATCGCGGTGTTTGTAACGGAGCGCTCGACCTTGGGAACTAAGCATAATACGCCTGGTCAGGGTTGTGGAGGTGGGCAGCTAAGCCTGTCACATCACGCATTGGTAAGAGACAGGAGTATCCTCTGGACTGTTCCCCAATCACAGAGCCCACACATTTAGGGGACATATATTCGCTGCTATTAACCTAACTTTGGTTGATGGAATAGATCCAAGTTACCCGGTAGACCTACAGTAATTTGGGAATAACATGCTAATTCCACCAGGAAAAACTCTCTGCAGGCAACACTAGAGCTAGCTCTTGCATTGCACCCTATGTCGTATAACTATTATAATGACCTTCTGCACTTATCGAATGTGACTTTGGATAAAAGCGTTTGTGAAGTAAATCTCATATCATCAGAGATGTGCTGTCAGGGGAGGCAGTGACTCAACCTTTTATTGCGGGATTTTGTCAACCTGTTTCCATGTACCATGCCTGATTGACAATCAATCAATTTTTACTTTTTTTTTTTTACCGGACAATGAAGACCTAGCCTGTTTTTAGCCTGCAATGATTAAGAGGTGATAATGACAAGACGATTCATTTACAGATACGCTTTGATTTGAGACTGCAAGGATGGAATCTTAATAATTAATTAGAAAAAACTGAAATTGGCCCGTCATTTTGCTGATTAGTCTTTGTAAATTAGTTAATCAGTCCTCTGATTGCTAATCAAGCAAAGTAATAGGGAGTTATCATTTGTTTAGCAATGAGAATTCTGCCTCACCTAACTAACTTCTGACGGCACGTCACTGCATGTCGTGTAATAAAAGATGAGCCCGTCCAGTATTCTCATTTATCAACAGCGCGCGGCACTTTTAATCAAGAGTGTTCTTCAAACGTCTCAAGTGTTAGTACCTCACAACATTGTTATTTTACATTTACCAGGTCAGGCTAACCGCAACGCCCCACTTTTGAAGAGGGATTGCAATTGTCACTCGCTTCGTAACATGCCGGCCCATTCTGAGGCTTTTTAATTACCTTACAGTCCCTATTAATAATGGACCCGTAATACCTTGTCCCCTGTGACACACATCCGTTTGCATTGTATTGAGCTGGGAGAACATTCTAGAGTGTCCCCCGCAGAGTTTGACTCTATTTCCACTCGAGAAAGTGAGCGCGTGATCGAGCGCGGCAGGCATTAATAAAGATGGAGGACCTGGCTATCGGGAAAAAAAAACTGAAGCTTGGCGGATGTTTGTGTGAATATGTTTGTCATAAGCGATGAATTGGAGTGTTTTGGAGTGCGTGTGGCTGAACGGCTCTTGCGCTATATTGTCTGTTATCTTCACCGCCTCTTGAGTTATTGTCTCCGCTGCCCTTTTTTTTTTTTTCTAATGTAATGTTCTTGGCAAATTTGTATGAAGTGGATTTTGATTGATTTCGTGGCCGCTTGTTGTCCTTTTTTCCCCGATGAGTTTCCTTTTAAGCCAACGTTCATAATGTCTGCTATTTGTCACTGACGGTGATGAGGTTATATCAGGCCGTGCAGGCAGACCCAACGTGATTTACCAGCAGTGTAGAAACAATGGACAAAGACTCTATTATGAAATATGAGTAGAGTGGGATTTCTGTATATTTAGCTATTTAGGAGACGCGCACGCTGATGTTTTTTGATCGATGTATCAGCATGTAGTCTCCTCCGCACTGTTTGTTTTTCTATAAGAAAAGTGCTATTTTATTTTCAAGCTTTAAGTGTCCTTGATGTGAGCCTCTGTGATGGATATTTATGTTTTCCTGTCCTCCGAAGGGTTTGATGCTGAAATAGTGTGTTTCTGTGTGTTCGCTTGTTTGTTTTACAGAGCGGAAGACCATTGTCCTCTCTATTGGAACGCAAGCCGAATCTAGAACGGTGCACAACGTTATTGGCTACTTGAAAGGAGCTACTAATCCGGGTGAGTGATCCTGTAGTGTTTCACCCATGTATTACAGCTATTTATTTTGGTTGACACTGGCCCTCCTTCCCCAGGAATTATATGGCACCAAGGCTCCAACAGCTGCCCTGATCTAACTGCAGCTGCATTAGAGGCACCAGTAATGCATTACTGGTGTTGTAGGCCAGCCTCTGTGCCAGATTGGGACTACTTCTATGGTCCTGTAGGGCCACATTGTCCACAGGCTTGTGTGGTCTTCTTTCAGTCAGCCGGAAGCTAATGCCTTGAGCATAAGCTGCGTGGACTGTTCAGCCAATCAGTGACTTAAATGAAAAACTAGTTCTCAAGTACATCTGAAACCAGCATACACTGGCTCTCCCGGACCAGAGGCTCATATTAAAATTCAAGTGATTGACACATCTGCTTCTACTCTTCAACAGCCAGAACGCGGCTGCCCAACCCTGTTCCTCGACATCTACCGTCCTGCAGATCTTCACTCCAAATCTAAAAAGAAAGAAAACAGAGAAAAATCTTCTCGAGCTCATATTTGGGAGGAGCAGTCCTGTTAAAATAAGATTGAAATGAAAACCTACTGTGTTACCTTTCGGAACAAAGCTATGGCTTTGAGAGAGGGCCCAAATTAAGACCAGATGAGGTGAAATGTAATTCAGGGGTTAGTAGACCTCCAGGAAGAAGGTTTGGCAGCCCTGGCCAAGAGTTTTTGAAAAAAAAAAAACCCTAGATTTGAAGAATCTAGGAATGTGATGTCTAGGTTGGAATGATGTCTGGGCCTGCACCCACGCCAGCCCTCTCTGGATAAGGTTGAGAACCCCTAATGTAGACCTACAGGAGCTCTCAGTAGAACATGGTGTGCAGTCCAATGGAAGAAGATGCCCTGAATCATCTGCTTTAATTGGCAGGGAGGAGCAGGTTGATGGCTTATCCTGTTCAGCTTAAGTGGGGCAGTACAAACAGGGAAAGCAAAACACTTGTGGATCCAAACTGGCTAATGGAATGTCTGTTTTGAAGTGCAAATGGAGAAGTCATGACCTGTCCAGTGACTGGATTGTTTGCATCTTTCTGGATCAGCTGGAGAGCCACAGTGTCTGCTTGTTTTTGTTGTTACTCAGCACTTACGTGATCAAATTGATGGAGACAGGTGATTACACTGGCTATAACCTGTTTTTTGGGGTCTATAGTGGTTTGTGAAAACAAAAAGCAGCTCAGCCTGTCTCTCTCCAGGAGCAGGGGGTGTCTACCTGTGCTTTATTGTTTCCAAGATTATGGCTTGCACACTCTCATCGTTCTTTGTGTGAAGTGTCATTCTGTGATGCCCTTGACAACTAAACTACACCTGCGAGAGCAAGCCCAAAAATGGACCAGATGAAAGGGGTGAGTGGTACTCCATGGTTCTGGTGAGGGTTGAAGGTGCTGTCAAGTATAGCTTCATCCTCAAGAAAAGGGTTTGCTTGGAGTGCGGTGGAAGGGATGAGGCGGGAGTCGCCCTTAAGCCCATTAACTCTGATGAGAAGGGAGTGGGCTCATTCCACTGGCAGATTTTTGACAACCATCTTTCATTTTCTCCTTCTATTTACTTGCCTTTATGCCACCCATTGGGGAGGTGATGATACAAAAGTAATCAAAAGGAAGTGTGAAGGTTGAGAGATTGAAGGATAGCAAATAAGGTGGGAAGAGCAGATGGGGACAGGTAGATTCAGGCATCAATCATATAAGTATTGAGCACTCCAAACAACATAGTTCCAAGCAAAGATGGGGTTGTCTTTTCTTTGGCAATACATCTTTCGGAACTAGTTCTTTTTTCAAAAAAAAACAGATTTATTTAATAGATTGGAATCTCAATGATGAAAGACCTTGATCGATTTCAGGATTTCATGGAAGGGAGATATGTTGTGAAAAAGGGGAGATTGGACTGAACTCAGTGAATCAGCCAACAGCATGGCTTCCATTGAGTGCTCAGGAGGCATTAAAAACCATTGGCTTTGAATTGAGCTCATTGCTCAATTCAAAAACTCAGTGACTTGGATATTGCAAAGAAAAGAATATTAAGCGAAGAGAAATTCAGATCACTGCATTCCAATACTGTGTGTGTTCTGGGTTTTGCTGTAATTACTAGCTTAATTAATGAACCATGTTTGATTGAGCTGTTAATTAAAATCATCAGGAATTGATATAGCTTGCCAGCTCTCCACTTGAATTGCGAAAGATGTTTTTTTTCACGGGATTTTTGCTAAATGGAAACCACATTAAACAGATTTCAATTCATTTGTGCCCCTTAAGTATACTGGTAATGGTAATTAGCGCACACCTCCATTGATTAATGTGAATTAGTTTTCAAATTAAGTGTTTTGTTAACATTTTTGGTAATAATTGCAAATTTCTCAACTAATTAAGCTTAAACGAGACACCTGCCTCTGCCAGGTTCAAGAGCTGGTACTGAATTAACATTAATTTGTGGAATAAATGTTTTTTTCTCATCTTTAGCTGATGTGAGCACAACTCTCATGGCATAATTCTGTCGAAATATTTGGTAAACATGCAGTAGACAATAAAAATGGAGAAGTACGTTCTATTAAAACTATCAATCTGGCCTGAGTGTGAACTCCGCTGAAAAAGAAAAAGAAAACCTGCGCTGGATTCTGCACGACTGGATTGGCTCATATTTCCTGAAAACTGGAGGAGGATGCTGCAGGACAGTGGATCACAACTGCAAATCCAGAATTTCAACAAGCTGTTAATTTTTCTTAATCAGGTGCCTTTAATGTTCAGAGAGGTAATTTACTATCGTAATCCACAGAATGCCAAACATAACTTTCCAATGCCCCAAAGATGACCAATTTAATATTGTTGTCATTCCACTATGGGCAAAAAGAATAAATTGAATAACAAATGAATGAGATTAATTTGCCAACTTAACAACATAACAGGTAACTGGGTTAACTGTTGTATATGCAAAATTAGCTCCCGCCCCCCATACTTCAATTCAAAATAGGTGGGCCTCGGAATCATTTGCATTGTTATTGAATTCTTTATTATCTTACACATAGTTAGGATTGGTGGCCAGGGGTGCCTACCAATTACTAGCTTGCTGATTGACCTCAGTCTTTAATTTAATCATTAGTAGATAATTTACTTCTCTTCATGCATATTGAAATTAACAGTTTGAAATTTTAATCCAGTAAGTTCTACATGCCCACAGAAGATACATTTTTCATGGCATGCATAGCTATTTCTGGCAGAATGGGATTTAAGAGTTTAAGTAATCCCACAGTATGAGTTCCTCAATCGGAAAAATTAACAGCTTGTTAAAATTCTGGGATTGCTATTGTGGTTTTACCAAAAACCAGCATACGCGGGGACCCTCAGGACTAAGTTTGAGAACCACTGTCCTAGATGTCAGAAACTATAGTTCCTGTCATTGTTACTTCCACCCATAAACTCATCTTGCTCGTTTCTCTAATTAAATCCACCTCGTGCTAATTAGGAGATCCTGGTCATCGGAACAACATCCTGGGGAAGACTGCATTGCTTTCTGGACTTGCTTTCTGGTGTAGTTGGTTTGCCGAGAACACAAGTGTGAGACAGGCCTGGATAAATCTGATATAACTTGCCCTTACTTAGAGGCCTTAAATATTAATTTGGTCCGGCAGCGCACTGTATCGGTTACCGGAGGAGAGCCAAAAGAACACAGTCATGCATAAATGCCGCTGAAGCGCCCCCGCCCTGTCTCAATGCCCTCCCGTCGAACAGTGAGTGCCGCTACGCAATTTCGTACGGCGAAGCTCTAATGGGGGCAGTCCATCTTCGTTTCACTGTCCTGTCAGTGAAGTTCTTCCTGCACTAAATAATTCATCAGGTCTCCTGGCAAGTTTAATGATCTCACCTGCGCCTAATAACCGCTCCTGTAGTACTCATACTGTCGGGTTCAGTCAGGTCACTGTTCAAGTTGGCTGTTAATCCTAGTATAATTCCCCGGTAGTGTGAATGCTAAATGGGAGGGAAATAGCCTAAGTCAAGTACAAACATTTGCTGCAACAGACAAGGCATCCGTAGGGTTTATTATTCTGTGTATGGATTATTGAAAATACTTGTTTACTGGCTTTGGACGAAGCGGATGTAGAATTACAAAAAACTACTTTGGCTAAATTTCAGGAAGCAGTAGACAGAATAATACCAGGTGTTCATGAGCAGACTGCCCATAGGTGTTGCAATGATTTGTGAGCAAAGCAAGTAACCAGCCAGCTTTTAAAGCTGAGTGTTTTCTCCACGGCGCATATGGAGATCTTCCTGATGAAGCCACTCAATCGCGCTGTTTAAATTCAAGCCCAGATCCTTCCCTCAGTGGGGTATTGTAAAACAGGTGCACAGACATACGATATGGAAATTCATATCTGGGAAATGCTTTTCGAAATGTGTTGTCGGGATTAGCATGTGGGGATGTACTGTGCCTTGTCAATTCCGTCTCTCTCACGTCTCCATAATGGTAAAAATATGTAGGGGAAATTGAAGTGGATGAATATAGCATATATGCAAAATTCAAAGACTGTGTAAAAACTGAGGACTAAGCTACAGTGATATCAGACATTGACCTCCGGTGGGATATGGAAAATATCAGGAAATTTGACTCAGAAACACAGTCTCAGTATGGCTGCTTGGTTAAATCCCAAGTTCATGCTGAGAAAACCTGTGGAACCATTATGCAGTGTTATCTTTAATATTTTGTTCTGAGCCACCAATTTTGTTCTTACCACTAACTCATGAAGGCATTCAAAATTAAACAAAATGTCTGGATGTAGAAATGGCCTTTGTCAGAATTATGACTAACGGCTCCCTTAAAACAAGGCTCGCCACCTGAAGTGCAGGCGGATGGCATAACTGATAAAAGCGGTTTAATTACAGCCCAACTTCCCTCCTTAAAGGTGATTTAATCAGATCTCTGGTATGATGGAAGTCTTTAATCTTCCTCTCTTAATGTTTAGTCTCAGAGATGACTGCATGCCTTAATACTCTCAAAATTACAGCTCTCTGATTTACTGCTCGGCATTAGCTTGCTGTAATTGGCCACAGAAGAATATAACATAAACCACACATCAAATGAGGAGAAAGTTTTGCGGTGTCTGAAATCCACTCCAAGCTGCTGCGCTTTTCATTTGCCTCTTCTTGCTCATACCTGGACACGCCACAAACTACCAGAAATGTCGTCTTTTATTCCCCTTTCTATCTCCTGGAGTTTTGAACAAGGCACTGCAGTGTTGTATAACACGGAGGCGGCTGGATTTGTGATCGAGAGGTTGCGGGATTCATTCCCAGATGGGGCATTCGCTTAGCTTTAGTATCTGGCCGTCTGAACTGAATACACCCATTCCATTTTCTGCCAGTTTTATTTTACTGCCGCATGGAAAATTTATACACGGCTGTTATTCGGCAGCATTGAGTTCATGATGTAGCACAATTTGATCACAGAATGAGGCCCTTTTGTGCTCAGGAATTCTCTGGGGGGAAAAATGTTGAAAAATGCCTCAAAAGGTACATTGGCTTGTTTCTTGGGTCTTCCCCTATATGTACTCGCAATTTTGCCTCTAGCAATTGGATTAATAATTCATTTGTGAATATTTCCTCATAAAAGTTGCTGATTTTTATCAAAGAGTGGTATCCTACCATAGAGTACATCTGTAAAATTTGATCTTTGAAGAACTGAGACGTGCCTCGACTGAGCCTTTATTTCTCGGAGTGATTTGTGAGGTGCTACCTTGGTTGAAACCCCACTGCTTTAAGCGGGTTAAAAAGGAAGTATGTCTCGGTTGTGGTCTTTTATTTTTTCACTGCACGACGTGTATTTCAATTTTGCGCCTGCTAGGTTGCAGAGCAGATAGCACTGTTGCCTCACAGCAAGAAGGTTGTGGGTTCAAAACTGGCCTGGGGCCTTTCTGGGCCTTTCGGTTTGGTGCTTGCTCTCTTGTTCTCTGTGTGTGTGTGTGTATGGGTTTACTCCAGGTACTCTGGTTTCCCCCCGCAGTCCAAAGGTATGCAGGGTAGGGTTATTGAAATCATTGAATTACTCATAAGTATGAATGTTTATGTGGGAAGTTTGTGAGCCCTGGACTTTCCCAGATGTATCACTGCATTTTGCCCTTTGGATTCGGGGATAGGCTCCCGTGTGACTCTGGCCAGAAATAAGCAGGTTGCATAATGAATGGCTGATTTAAATTTTTTTGGCACATGTAGCTATAGACTAAACTGGCACAATCTTTTATACTTTAAGACTTTAAAAAGTGCACATAAAAATGAATGTGAAAGTTGTATGTGATGATTATCGAAAGGTTAAGGGAGTCACGCCCTCCTGTGCCCTCGTACTTCATTGTGGCTCTGAAGTCATTTAATGTGATAAACTTCAGCACTTTCATTTCTTTCATTCCAAGCTGAAGGAGCGAAAACGTAATTTTCTTCATCTTATCAAGGGCCTGTGGTACCGTAAGATAGTGCTTTGCGAGCCAGAGAGGTCGAAAAAGGTTGCTGTTATTTTTATGAATAGTGTAGATATAAAGCAGTGGTTCCAGCTCTGTCCCACGAGATGCTCAGTCCTCCAGGTTTTCATTTAAATCCTAATTCTGCCCCAATCACCTGATTCTACTGATTTGCAGCCCTGCAAGATCTCTCGAGCCGACTCTGAAACCGCTGACTGGCTCCCTATCGCTTGCATAATTTGAGTATTCTGGATGAGAGTACTTAACATGTGCATGAGAGCTGAGTGTGGCCATTGAACTACCTGCTGAGTAAGCATACTGCACGAACTGCCTGTGCACTTTTATTCCATGACCATCGCCCATGTTCGAGTTGATGTGTCATAAGATGCCTGTCCAGAGTGTAATTATTACCTCCGCCAAACGAAGTTGGCAGGAGGTTATGTGATTGGTGCCATTTGTTTGTTTGTCTGTTTGTGTGTTTGTTTGTGAACAAGATAACTCAAAAAGTAATGAACGGATATGTCTAAAATTTTGTGGGTGGGTCGCTATTACATCAGGGATGGACCCTATTGATTTTCACCACTATCAGTCATGGCCGCCATGGCAGCCATCTTAAAATCCACCAACTTGAAATCCTATGACACGTGATAACTGGACTTTGCTCCCACTCACCAAGATTCGGACTGTGCTGCCTTGGCACAGGTTTGCACTCTAGAAGTGCCTCTAGTTATTGTTCATTAATTATCTCTCGCCACCAAAGCGGATGGGGAGATAGGAATGACTGTTGTCCTTCTGCCTGTCTGTGCATACGTCCATTTGTCACGCTTCTTTTCCTGGCCAGAGCTCCCAAACCATTC
The DNA here is from genome assembly GCA_029692085.1 of Gymnothorax javanicus. Lineage (NCBI taxonomy): Eukaryota > Metazoa > Chordata > Actinopteri > Anguilliformes > Muraenidae > Gymnothorax > Gymnothorax javanicus. Next base: position 25,254,906 of record CM056196.1, read on the forward strand.
AAGAGTTATCCTCAAAATGTGATATATGGATGCATCTTATTTCTTCGATGTGCCTTTTCATACGTCTGTCTGTCTATATGTCCCTCCTCTGCATTTTGGTTCGAGGCCAGATATTAGCCATCCTTTGGTGGGGGATCTGAATATTTCATGCTTATTACTACTATTATTATTATTATTATTATTATTTGTGTTCCTTGTTTAGTGATATTCTGTATGCATTTACTGTGTCACTTTGGATAAAAACATCTTCCAAATGAATGTAATATATTAGTTTTTATTATTATAATGAAATAATGATAATTTGATTGCTGTTCGATTTCTCCCTTGCGTATGCGCACAGATCGGTACGTTCTGGTGGGAGGTCGGCATGAGGGCTGGCGCCCTGGCGACATGGCTGAATGGAGCGGCGGATTGGCCGTCATGACCCAGATCATTGCCGCTCTCACCGGCCAATCTAATGGAGGCTGGCACCCGGACCGGACCACTGTGTTCTGCTCCTGGGGGGGATCTGCTTTTGGCAACATTGGCTCCTTTGAGTGGGGGGAGGTAAATTCAAAGTGATATTACACTACTCCACTTTTTCAGACCTGTTTCTGTTCACACCAGCTGCCTTCAGCTGTAAAGCACTGTTGTTACTGTTTAATGGCCGAGTAGCATGTCATCAGGGGTGTTATGTCCAGAAGTCCGAAAATAAAAGTCCTTCAATGTGTCTGTCCCCCTTTTGAACTTAGTCTGCCAATTTCACTCATTAGTTTCACCTTCTGACTGGAGAGTTGTGCTTTTTAGAAAATCATGTGATGACAATAGTGAAGAGGAGTTCTATTTTCTTAACTATTTCCACATTTTCACTGCAATAAATTTCAAGCTGGGTAAACTTACTAAGGAAAGTTCACCGGCTGCCTTAAAAATTGAGTTAACTCGACTAAATTTGAGTGAAGTCACCTTAAAGATAAGCTCTGTTTCAACTCACAATTTGTGAAGACCGTGGACAATTTTGGATAAAACTTTTGAATACATACATATAAACTTGTGTTCACATTCTAAAACTCATCATGACTAGTGGAGTTAAAGAGATAAAGTTAGTTCGCATAACTTAAGGGGGCTATCATTTCTTACATTGTTGTTTTTTCATAATACTTTATGAGAACCAGTATAATGAGGTTCATAAGAGTAGGATTTTGCTCACCCATTTTTTTTCTGCCGACCCTTTCAGAAATGGGCAGTTACTGTTGGCCCTGTTGGGGACAAAATGTAACTTAGGAAAAGAGAAAGAAATCTAACTTCTTATTTCCTGACACCAAGAACAAACTGCTCTGCTGAAAAATCTAGTAAAGACTTGCTGGGATTCAAAACTTGTTTATGCATTTTTCTCCAAGACTTTTACCCGGTGATAACGTGTCACTTGCCAGTCTTTAGCTGATCTTAGCTGCTTAAAGCTGGTTAGACTAATTGAGAAAGCTGGTGCTCTAATGGATGAACAAGCTGACTGTAGCGTACTCAGCCAGGGAACAGCTGGTCGAGCTGGTAAAACATTTGAAACAGCCTCACCAGCTGGATTATCTGGCATGAGCTGGAACATTCTATAGGACCTGTAGACTGACAGTGCGGGTAAATGCTCATTCTTAATTGCACTGTCCTGGTAGGCTCTTAAAATCCAATCCGAAGTACTCTCAAAATAATGAAATATAAGGAGATTACATTCTTAGTTTAATTACTGACTGATTTTCACAACTTTTTTGAAACTTGTAGCTCCACTTGTAGCTTTGGTTCTCCTTGAACTGAGTTGTGAAAGATCTTCCTCATTCAGTCAGCCATAGGATAGTGGCACTCGTTCATAGCAATGGGTTGGCTTGCTAATGCTATGACTTGTACGTGGCATTGGGGCCGTGTGCGCTGGCCCAGATATTTAACTTGTTGCGTTATATCTAACTCATTTGCATGGTTTGAGGTCTAAGTGCTAATGCTAACAGTTACACCTCCTGTTGTCTCTGCTTCAGGAGAACGGTGCTGTGCTCCAGAGCCGGGCTGTGGCCTATGTCGGCCTTCACCATCCCGTCCGCGGCAGGGGTGCCCTGCGCCCCACCGCCTCCCCCTCCCTGCTGCAGCTCGCCTCTGATATCCACAAGGTAACTCTACCCTTCCTGTTCCCACTCACATCCAACTTCTGAGCTGTGTTTGAAATGTACACTTGTCCACTCGCTCACTCACTCACTCGATATTGTTTTCAATATAAAACATTTACTACATAGTGCCCTATATAGTGAGTGAGTGTACATTTCGAACACAGCCCTGGATCAGCCTCTCTGTTATGAATTCCTGCTTCCTGTCGACCTCTCTGCTTCCCAACAACTACATCCTGTTTCTGTATATGATTATAGGGCCTTCTGTAAAGCTCACCCTCTGTGTGTACATTGGTTTCATCCTGGTACTCTGGTTTCTGATGTGGAAGTACAGTCTTGTGCAAATTAATTGGATAAAGGTGCTTGTCAATTGAATGAGCTGAATGGCACGCAAGTAGCCGTGCCAAGTAATGGACATTTTACAGAACCACCTCAAAGATCACTGCATAGTTTCTTTTAGCCACAGTTCATTAATTTCCTTGACTTGTATGATCCAACTAATGTGATTTAATCATCAGCACAGTACTGTAACTGTGTTGGACTGGCTTGGTACTTCACCTGACCTCAATGCCATTGAGAATCTCTGGTCCATCATCAAGTCAAGGCTACAGCAAAAGGACTGCACCACAAAAGCCAGTCATCGATGCAGTTGTCCAGGTGTGGCATCAGGATGAAGAAATCAAGGCAACTTGCAAAAACCTGGTCAACTCCATGCCAAAATGGGTGGAACAGCCTATCAAAAACCGTGGAGGACACATCTTGTACTGAGTGTTGAATGAAGATAAAAAGCCTGAAAGCCTTTGTTGTTTGGTTTTTTCCACTCCAGCCTACTTTACCCAATTAATTTGCACAAGACTGTACATGTTGTTGGAGTGGATACTCCCTATTGCCCTTAGTTACTAGTGAGAGAGTAAGTGTGCTTGTGTGTGCTGTGTGCTGGATTGGCTAACTAACCAGGTTAGATTCCTGCTTCACGCCAAATGCATGATGGGATATATTCCAGCACCTCCACGACCCTGACCAGGAATAATCTGTATCAGGTACTGAATGGGTGGATGGATGGATGGATGGAAATAAACCTAACAGTTACCGAACATCCACTAGTGATTGGATGAAGGTCTTCTTTTCAGAGCGTTTGAAAGCTAATTTGGACACTCCTTGGTTCCTTGTTTGTTTGTTATGGCACCTGGCCACATTCCCACCATTTTAGTTTTCTAAGCTAGGCTGTCTCAGCGGGGCGAAATGTTATGACAATTCCCACAAGCTTCGGTGTGGGACAATAGCTGTCCCAGAATTCCTTGCTAAGACCCTGTCTCAGAGTGAACTTGGTCGAGTTAGAATGCGACCTTCCGGCTCTTTCTGGGTAGACTCTGCCTTGGTCTCTGCAGAGCTGCATGGACGTGGGTCTCATTTGAATACCTAACAGAGCCAAGAAATTGAGCTCTCTGTCGCTGGACTGCTGGAAAGGTTAACTTGTTTAAATGTTGTCAGTGCGTGGCATTCCTGAGAACTCTCCGGAACTCGACTGACACCTGTGGGGTTAAGGGACCCAAACACCGATGACAGGAAGCTTCATTATTCCCGACCGAAACAATAAAGCCTGTTAATTGGCCCGTGAGCCGGTCCACCTGTGACATTTTGTGTTAATTAGAGGGGTCCTGGCCTCCGCGGCTTCCGTGAGGCCTAACTGTCGAGCCAATTTCATATTTCACGTGGCCGTCCTTGTGACAGGCTTTTAAATGAATAGGGCTGGGGGTTTTTTTTGGGGGGGGGATAATTTATTAACCCTTTGAGCGCCGGTAAGATATCAAAGTCAGATGCTGTTGAAAACCTATCATGTGGCAACTTGTTTAAAAGAGCTCCCGCAGGGGAGCTTTTTTAAACAAGTTGCCACATGATAGGTTTTCAACAGCTCAGGATAACTACATTTTTAATGCCTTGAAAATGTATTTGGCGCTCAAAGGGTTAAAACATATCCTTTTGGAGTTTTGAATCCAGTTAGATTTAAACTCACATTCAGTTGATTGATTAAATAATTCATGATTAGAAAAAAAAAACAACTTAGCTGATCTGTTGCTCAGCTTGTTTGTTGCTGGTTTAAAACTAGTTAGGATGGTTAAGCTGATAATCACACAGGTGGACTTGCACACTATGAGATGTTTAGCTGGAGTATAGTTGGTCAGCCAGCCAAAGATTTTGAAAACCCAGTTAACAAGCTGGACCACCTTCGGCTGGTTTTAGCTGGAATATTCAGGTGCATTTTCTGTGTGCATGTGTGTTTCGCTCATTAATTTTAGCTGAATCAAATACTATTATGAGCATGACTTTTCCTCAGTCCCCTTCTGTTACAACCTACATGGAATAGCTCTGACTATAGGCCACTAAATTTGGGGCTATTCCCCAATATCCATAAGTATAACAATAGATTTATGGTTGAAAATATCATTCTAATCCGACTGTATGTCAAAATCCACACCGAAACTATAGTGATAAAGAAAGTACCAACAATTTTGGTGCAAATTACTTTCGGGGAGATCGTTTTTGTGCAGGCTGAACAATAAAAACACTGAGAGCACATCAAGTCTCCTGGTCTCTTCAGGGCATCCTGTCCTAAATTGAAGATAACTTAGCCAAGCGACTGTTTGCAGAGTGCTATCGATCGGTTGTGTGGATGTTCACCGCCCTTTCGTTATAGTTGGCTGTATTCAAATTCAATTTCAGAATGCTGTATTGGCATGACAAATTAATTCACTTTTGTTGCCAAAACAATAACAGAACAATAACACACAGGACATACAAAATAATTCTTTTAATACAAATTGTACAAGATAATAATAGAACTTTTAGAGGACGTATGCTTGTGTGGAGCAAGAACAGGTGCATGTGTGTTTGTGTGTGGGCGCACGTGTGTGTTTGCATGTCTGTGTGTGTGTCTGCATGTCTGTGTGTGCCCGTGTGTGTGTGTTTGTATGTCTTTGTGTGTGTGTGTTTGCGCGGGCACGTGTGTGCGCGCACAGGAACAGGTTGGTTTTGGGAGAATGTGTGTGCATGTGTGAAGAAGTTGGCTTTATAGTTTTTGCATAGCCGGGGCCTTTAAGACAGGCTGTTATGCCACAGCCCGGTAAGTCAGTACTGTCGGACAGGAGCGGTGTTGAGCCGCGTAGAGCCCTCTCTCAGTGGTAATTAATCTCTCCTATTGTTGATGCAGGGATGGGGAATAACAATAGACTCATTAAGCAGCCAACGTGCCGGTATTCTTCATCACTGTTCACTTTTGTCTGCAGCGGCAAATCTTCATTAGCAGGCGTGATTCGAGCGGTGGGTTTATAGCACTGAAAGAGACTGCCACTCTTCTATACTGCCTCGCAGTAGCGTTGAATAGCTTAACCATGAGTGCATTAGTTTAATTGCGTTTTGCAGCAGTCTTGTGATAGTTTAAATTACATTCAAACATATGCAGTGGCAGTCTGTTATTTTGTGTGAGTTTAAGGTGTCATTGAGTACTAGAATTACTCGCTGCTTTTGGCCCTTGAATATTTTTTTTTTCAAGCCCATATGACCCAATACCTGGCTGAGCCTGTTGGCTAGTGGCTAAGGCACTGGGCTGAGACTCAGAAGATTGTTGGTTCAAGCCCCAGTTAAGCCACGATCATATCAGTGCAGCTGTTGGGCCCTTGAGCAAGACCCTTAATCCCATATTACTCCAGGAGGGATTGGCCCCTGCTCAGTCTAATTAACTGTAAGTTGCCTTAAATGAAACAAACAAAATGTCATGAATGAAGGTTCATCCTGCTCATCTGTGTCGTGGTTTATCGAATGTCCAAAAAGAAGGCATTGTCCACAAATACGAAACAATAATAGTTTCTCCCCCCATAATTTATTCTGCATTTGAGTAATTCTAGTTTCACAGGCTAGATTTTTCTCTTGTGTGACTTTGCTGTAATTTAGCTACTGTCAGTTTAAATTAATTGGCAATTTGTGAAACTGTATTTCCAGAGTTTTTTATGATTGTATAGCTCCTCAAACACTGGTCCCTTCTTGGATAGAAGAGGGCTGTATTCTTTTGTAATAGTGTGATAATTACCTACAGAATCAAAGGAACGTCTGAATTACAGTGACACAGGATATTTCCCAGCAGAGTTGCGTGATATTTACCTACAGATTGGCTACGTTCAAAATGGCTCACTATTTACTATATAGTGCACTATGTGGTGAGTCAGCCATTTTTTATTGCGTCTGAATTTATTTGATGAAGTTCATTCAGTCCACTTTGAAATACCCAAAATGCATGGCAAAATGTAGCAAACAACCAATAGCCACTACATTGGTGTTATCTATACCACAATGCAATGTGACTGTGTTTTGTCCAGATAAGTGTCAGAGTGGGGAATGGACCCAAGCGCAGACTGGAGTAAAGTTTCACACAGTGTACTGAACACAAAATCAGGGTCAGACAGTCAAAGTGGGTAAGGAGCAGGCGGATTGCAGTAGAGAGACAGAAGGCAGAATTGTAGTCATAATACAGGCAGAAATACAAAAATCATACGGGCACAGTGCTGTACGGTGGAAGCAGCCGAATCATTGACTAGTAAGCAACTGGCGTCAGGGCCAAGAAAGTCAAACACAGGAAACAATTCTTGGAATAATGGTCACATGAAACAGGACAAAAGAGCCCGAGAAAACCTAGTAACATAAGAGAGAAAATAGAGGGCTTAAATAGAGGAAGAGGTGAATGGGGAAATGAGAGACAGGTGAGGTGGAAGCTGGAGAGAGCAGAGAGGAGTGTGGTTACAAAAAATGAAATGATAAATAATGAGGGAACGGAGCAGGGAGGGTAAGAAAAGAGGAATAGGGAAGATAAACATGGACCAGGGTTGGGTTCAATTACTTTTTTCAATCAATTACAATTTCAGTAATTGCAATCAATTACTTTCGTAATTGTAATATGATTTTATGTTATGATCCTGTCCTGCCTGACCATGTTTTGATTATGAATGCTGCTTTGTCTGACCATGCTTTGTAGTTTGTATTGTGATTTAGATGCTCTGCCATGTTTTGTTTTTGCTTTGTCTGTGTATGTCTTCCATATTCCACCATTGCAGTTATATTCTGGTCCATGTTTTGTGTCATGCCATGCTTTGCACTTTGTCTCCCCCTGTCTGGTCTTTTGTCATGTGATCGCTCACTGCCCCAGTATTGTGTGCCACGCTTTCAGGTGATTTCATGGTTTCTGGGATTTCAACCATTCCTACCAATCTCGTTTACTTCCTTCACCCTGCTTTTCTATTTTCTAACAATACTAACAGTTTGTTGTTTTAGTTAAACTTACTAACCAAGACTAACATTGTTTATAGTACTAATTTACTAACGAGCACTAGGGATTGTATAGCTGCACATTACTAATTGACTAACAAGCTCTCAGGACTCGCTCTGCTCTAGTCTCCGCCCCTTGCCTTCACTCAATTTACTTTGCTGTGCTTCGGCAGATTCTCTGCACCTGGCTAATCACTGTTCTGCCTCTCACTCTGTGCACGGTAGAACTCCCTAACCGGAGCCGTATGTTTGTCAATAGGCTGTCTCTGTGATCCCTGTCCGCGTTTTGGCTTTTGCCAATTTCTTGTAATCAGGTACTTCCTCATGTTCATTCCTTTGTAATTAGTCTGATCCAGCTCACCTGTTCCCTATCATAGCATGTGACTTCCCCTACGTGTATTTAAGCAGTCATTTCACTCACTGCTCTTGTCAGAACGTTTTCCCTGTGCTGCGATCGTTGATGCCTTGTACTCTTACTGTTATACTTCTGACTGGAACGTCCCCGATTCTGATTTTGGCTTTTTCTTTGATACTTCTCTGCCCGTGTACCGTACCTGTTTTGCCTGACCCTGAGTTTAGTCTCTGCTGCCCTGTTAACGGTTCGGATTACGTCTACTGGACTTTGGCTTTGGATTCTCTGACATACCCGTGCCTGTGTACCGAACCTGTTTTGCGCGACTCTGAGTTTTGTGTTTGCTGCCCTGTGTACTGTTTGGATTACGTCCCTGGTATTCCAATTTTGGATTGTGGATTCTGTACCTTTGCCTTCTGCCTTGTGGGGGTTAACCCCCCAACTTCAATAAAACTCTTTTGCTGAAACTTCCTAGTCTCGCATTTGGTTCCAGAACGATACCTCACATTTTAATTTTTTTTTTTTTTTTTTTTTAATCGAAAAGTAATTGTAATTGAACATTCTGTCCAGAAAGTAATTGTAATTACAATCAATTGTAATTGAAAATAGTAACTGAACCCAACCCTGACATGGACACGTGGAAACGAGAGCACGAGGACAATAACTAATTAAACGAAACAGACGGGCACAAAAAACAGAACAGAAAACGACAACAAATGCGAAAGTAAGAAAGCAATCGCAGGACAGAAGAATAGTGACAATAGGAGACTTAGGGCATCAGGATGGTTTATTCATGCAACAGAATTGAATAGAGCGCATGTATCCTATGGATTATTCAGTTTCAGTGATTTCCACAAGTGGCGTTCTAGACTTCCTTTGCTTGTTCCCCATATAGTTCACTATGCAACAAACGCCAGATAAAGAATAGTGAATGAGTGAACCATTTTGAATACAGTCATGCACGTTACATTTAACTTCAGTCGCGTGGTATTTACCCACAGAGTCATGTGATCATTAATTGCTGAGTCATGCAATATTTACCAACAGAGTAATGCCTCAGTGATTGGCTAAGTTTAGGCTTTCTTATGATCACTGCTCTCTGCAAAAGCTGTGAGCTAAAACATAAATATTGCTTCTGCCATGGCAACTAGTTTATTTTAAAGAATCTGAGCCGGAAAAAATTTCCAACCCCAATTCCGAAATGGGACGAGGTGTAAATTGCGAATAAAATCAAAATGCAATGACTTTCAGATCACATGAGCCAATGTTATTTACAATAGAACATGGATAACATTTCAAATGTTGAATCTGAGACATTTTACATTTTTATCCACAAAATGAACTTCTTTAAAATTTTCTGGCTCCAACAGATCTCAAAAAAGTTGGGACACAGGCATAAAAGGGCTGAAAAAGCAATTAATATATAAGAGAATCAGCTGAAAGAACATTCAGCAAGTAATTAAGTTAAATGGCATCAGGTGTGTAACATGATTGGCTATAAAAGGGATGTCTTAGAGAGGCTGAGTCTCTCAGAAGTAAAGATGGCCAGAGGCTCTCCAACCTGTGAAGGCTTGCCTAAAAAAATTGTGGAATACTTTAAAAACAATGTTCCTCAACGTCAAATTGCAAAGGCTTTGAAGGTCTCATCATCGACAGTGCATAACATCATCAAAAGATTCAGAGAAACTGGAAAAATCTCTGTGCGTAAGGGACAAGGCCGAAGACCTTTACTGGATGCCCATGATTTTCGGGCCCTCAGACGCCACTGCATCACTAACCGGCATGATTCTGTCATTGACATTACTAAATTGGCCCCAGAATACATCAAGAAACCACTGTCTGTAAACACAGTCTGCCGTGCCACCCACAGATGCCACCTAAAACTCTATCATGCAAAAAGGAAGCCATTGTTGAGCATGATCCAGAAGCGCTGCCGTGTTCTGTGGGCCAAGGCTCATTTAAAATGGACTGTAGCAAAGTGGCAAAGTGTCCTGTGGTCAGATGAATCCAAATTTGACACACTTGTTGGAAATCATGGGCGTTGTGTCCTCCGGGCTAAAGAGGAGAAAGACCACCCCTCTTGTTATCAGCGTTCAGTTCAAAAGCCAGCATCTCTGATGGTATGGGGATGCATTAGTGCATACGGTGTGGGACACTTGCTTGTTTTAAAAAGCACCATGAATGCTGAAAGGTACATAAAGGTTTTAGAGCAACATATGCTCCCCTCCAGATGACATCTATTCCAGGGGAGGCCTTGTGTATTTCAGCAGGACAATGGAAAACCACATACTGCAGCTATTAAAACAGCATGGCTTCGTAGTAGAAGAGTCCGTGTGCTGAAATGGCCTGCCTGCAGTCCTGATCTTTCACCAATTGAAAACATTTGGCGCATAATTAAACAAAAAGTTTGTCAAAAGAGACCCAAAACTCTCCAGCAGCTGGAAGCCTGTATTAAACAAGAGTGGGATCAAATTCCAATGGCTAAACTCAAGCAACTTGTCTCATCAATGTCCAGACGCCTCCACTCTGTGTTAAAAAGAAGAAGCGATGCTACACCATGGTAAACAGGCCCCTGTCCCAACTTTTTTTTGGACCTGTAGCAGCCATCAAATTTGAAATGAGCTCATTTTGTGGATAAAATTGTAAAATCTTTCAGTTTCAACATTTCCTCTGTTATCTCTGTTCCATTGTGAATAAAATACTGGCTGGTATGATTTGAAAGTCATCGCGTTTTGATTTTATTCACAATTTACACTTTGTCCCAACTATTTCGGAATTGGGGTTGTATTAATGTGTGATTATCTTGTCTCTCACAAGTCTGTGTGCAATGAAAGTGTTCATGGATGACCATTACTGGCTTAGTTGATTGTCTTCTGTTTGTCTGGTTCTACATGAAAAATTACAGCAGCTGAACTGAGAGGCTGCCATTAGAAATGATGTGGCAAGACTTACTAATCCTCGGCTGGGCAGAAACAAGGTTCTCTGCATCAAGTGGTCCCCAATTCGCCCGTTACACGCTCAAATTTGTCCCAGTCACGTCTCCCCTCCCCTCTCAAAGATTTCTAATGGCTTATGCTAATTAGGCTTTGCCTATCAGGACACCGTAATGCTATAAGACAGTAGCTGGCCTTATTAGCATGGTAATTGAATGAACTCCAGACCAATCAAAGATGCCAGATCTGTGTGCAGCTGACTGAAGTTAATTGCTCTAGAACAGCGGCTCTCCACAGGGGGGTCTCAGAGAGCTGCCGGGGGGGTTTGTGAGATGATAAGAAATTATTGAAAGCTCCAGTCACAAAACATGAAAACTTGAGTAATTATTCCGCTAAACGGCACAGAGCCAGCGATTAATAGTATATAAAATATAATGGAAAGTGCATTTCGTGACTCTGTGAGATGTGAGGCTTTTGTACACTTCCTCTTTGCAGTTAGGTGCTTCATGGCATTCTTCTTTTTCATCAGGTTCAGGGAGTAATCGTGACTGACCGCATTGGAGTGTGTAAAGAAGGAGTCGTAATTATGACTGGCATTCGGGTTAGCTCATTATCTCGGGGGGCGGGGAGATGGTTTCCATGGACATGGGGCGGGCCCACAAGATTGAGAACTGGTGTTGTACAATATTCTGGATTTGCTCGGGGAGGGAGATGGCATCTGCCTGTTAGCAGTGCATGCTAATAAAGGATGCTATGTAGTTTTTGATAGGTTTTAAATGGGAACCAAGTTTGTTGCTCTGCGTTTTTACATTGGCTGCTCTGTCATGACGACAAGAGGGTGAAGCGGCAAAATTTGCCTCTTTTAAAATGTCTAATTTACTTGTGTGAATGATGTTTTACCCAGAGGCAACCTGAAAGGTGGCGTGTAAAACATGGCAAACCACACCAGAAAATCACTTTATGACGCTGCTTTGCAATTGTGCAGTTTACTTAAAGCCATAATCGCTCCATTTAGAACTCAGGAAATGAAAAGGGGAGAAAAAAACGCCATTTTACTGCGGCTAAGGACGTAAGCACAGTTTCCGCACAAGTAAAATACCTTGTGACAAGTAATTACCCTTTTTACAAATGTACAGCCCATAATTGAACAAGTTTTTTTTTTTTTTTTTCATTATTTTGTCGAGTATTTTTACTTGAAACTGTCACTGCACAAGGGCATGTAAAAAAGATTAATGCAACAGGACTGTTGTGTTTCTCAATGCTAATAAGTTAAACAGCTTATTAAGCTGCCTACAGTACAGCACGGCTCCAGTGGTCCCTGTCTGTGCTGTTTAATTCGCTAAATCTGAAATTCTCTCTCGCAGTTCTGGCTCGTCTGGTATGCTGTCCATGGCCTTGTGGTTGCTGTATATCTGGCATGTATTGACTAACATACAGAAATTTAGGATTGTTTATACATTGTAATTTATTTTTGAAGGAAATGGATACTTTTTACTCTTCCAGGTGGCATTAAATTGTTCAGAAGAATACCCCTGAGGTAATAATATTGTTGAAATTTACCATTGATTGATTGACATCACTTTTCAGTCAAAATAACTTTTTAATTCAGTCTTGCGTATCACTGCGAAAAGCTAGACAAAAATCTTAGTTATTCCAATCTTTTGAACAGTAGAGTGTTTCTGTGGTTATGTCCAGTGTATACATACTGTTTGTTTCTGTGCTTATATCTGACATGGCTGCTCGTGTTCTTATAATTGCACACATGTCTATATCTAAGCACCTGAGGTCCTGTTCTTCCAATGTTAAATAGGAGATACGCACATCCTGTCCCTCTGTGCTGAATATATGCCATATTTAGTTGCAGACCTGTGAATGGTACAAAATGAGGTTGAGTTTGGAGGGGGAGGGGTTGTATTGCACTAAGTACATGGATAGACCTCCTGGCCTGCTCGCCTGTCCCCTCATTACTAACATAAGAAACGCCTTTGGCCCCCCCTTAAGGCACCCCACTCTTCTTACAGGTGCTAGGTAGCTGTCCCAATACTTGGAGCAGTTTTAGCCGTGTGATAAATCACGTTTGTGAGACGCCCGCGATGTTTCTCTCTTGCCCGACGCCGCAGCTGTCCTCGGAGTCGCCGCACTGCCATGCTGATGTTTTTCGAATGGGTGCTCTGGAGCCAATTATTATAAAACGGATTCTCCTTCCGAGACAGGCAGACCTGGACCGTGGAATAAATTGAGAGGCTTTTCATCGTTTAATTGGCTATTGTTACGGCACAAGTGATTCATTCTGTTTTAAACTGAGGGAGGCGCCACGTCAGATAGCTGGGTGAAAAATATATGCTGTCCTCTTTATCGTTGCTGTAGATATTATGCTACTGTAGAGGTGCTTGTTGGGTGAGCGCTACGTAGCATTAGCGGTCCCCATTCTGTCTGCACGATGCACATGTCACGGCGAGCTGTTGGTTAGCACGATGTACCAAAGCTCAAACTTTGCTGTTAAAACTCTATAGAAACCTCCTCCTGTTCACTGATTGGTAGACGGTGGCTGCAAGGGCGATGATCATGCTCTGTGGGTGTTCTTCCTGGCTGGACGTGGTTTCTGAGCACTTGGGCTTTTGACTCATCACACCATCACACAAAGGGGAGGGATTTCTCTACTATGACATCTTCACAGGGGGGAGGGGGGTTGCTATTTTTCTGGCCAATCAAGCACATAAATGAGTAAAGATCAAATAGATAAATGAGGAATGAATAAATGAATGAATGAACCTGTGACTAGTGAATGTAATAAGGAATGAATTAATGAATTGGCTTAAAACAATTAATGACTTAATGAATCAACTGAGGATTAAATGACTGACTGACTGAATGAATGAATGAAGTCTGTGCTGTGGTGTACCATGGAAAAGTCAAAGACATGGGTGAATGAGTCAATGAATGAATGAATGAGCTGACGAATGAGTGAATGAATTCAGTGCAGCACTATGTTAAACTCACCAACAAGGGTGATTAGATGAACAATAAATGAAAGATTGAATGATTGAATGAATGAATGAATGAATGAATTCAGCGTAGCATAGCATGATGGGAACCTCACTAACACAGTGGAGGATAATCGCGTTCAAGAGTAGAAAAGTAGCTCACTAATGTGGTGTTTACGTTGGCTTCATGATAATCATATGTGCTCTCTGGACACCAGGCTACACAAACACCTCCTCACAGGCAGAAGTTCATCGAAAGGTTTCCAATCTGCTAATTCTGAGTTTTCGACTTTCGCCTGAGATAAGACCAGTTAAACCCCCTTAAAGCAGAGATAATCCACTTTAAAGCCTTGTGTCATCTTTGGGTTTCTGTGCTGTTTATGTAGCCAAGTACTCTTACTCATTACAGGTAGCATTGTACAGTAGCAACCATGTCACAGTCATTCCTATAAAGATAGATGACATTTGAACTGCAAACATTGAATACATAGGTGTTTTATAGATCGTATTTTTGCTATAGTTATCATGCAGTATATGGTCATAATAGTTTATTAACAGCAATCCACTGAGATCAGTCTACGTGTGCTGATTTGAGCTGAGGTTTTTAAATTTAAGATAATAGTTTATTTGACCTGGTCAATGCACATTAATGAACATCTCTGTAAGCCTACCGGAGTCAGCCATGGAGGATAATATTTGTTTGTAGACCTCAAGTATCATCACTTGGGACTGTAGCAGGAAACTGAAGAACCTGGAGGAAACCCACGCAAACATGGAGAGAAAATGCAAACTCCGCACAGGGAGGGTCCACGCCATCTCAGACTCAAACCCAGAACCTCCGTCTTGCACGGCAGCAGTGCTATGTTATGCATAAAATATTTGGATGTTCTGATTGGCTCTTTAAATACAGTATATACGCATTTACAATGTAGTATGAACAGTGCATTTTATGGTGAAACGGTCACTCCTTTTAGACCAGACACATCAGTGCCGTATGGCTCACACTATGAGCTTGTAAATACCACCAAAATAAAGCTCACAATCTCTGTTTTAACTGCATAGTAACTGTCATCAAACCAATGGCTTCATATTTTTAAATGTTTGAAATCAGACATGGTGCCTCTGTCCAATATTTATGGGTTGCACTGTCACTCTGAAGCGCTTGTGGAAGTGGCTTGCAGTACATTTCTTATGTTGTGAAAGTCCAGGCCCCTGGATCCAGACAGTGGGAGGGAGGGAGGGGGTGGGTGGAAGGAAGGAAAGGGGGGGGGGGCTGTTCTGGCTCCTTTTCAAGGTCCGTCTTTGTTGCTGAACAGTGACTCACTGTCTCGTTTTTATCACTTCAGGAGATTTTGTCTCAGGGGTGTGCAGTGGGTTCCTTTGTATTTACTGTTTGGCTCTGTCCTCAGTGTCCGTCTATGATGGAATACTGCGAACGGCAGATTTCCTGAATGTTACGTCAACTGATTGCATGCAGTCCTGCAGATCACCTTCTTGATTTATTAATAAGAGCTTCACTCTTCACTCCTTGAAGTTATTCAGAAGTTACTTAACCCTTTCAGCACTGTGGGCAACTACAGTTGCCCAATGATGTAAGATATCAAAGTCAGCTGCTGTTGAAAACCTATCATGTGGCTGTAGGGGAGCTCTTTTAAACAAGTTACCACATGCCACAAGGTTTTCAACAGCTCAGGATAACTACATTTTCAATTCCTTGAAAATGTATTCGGCGCTCAAAGCGTTAACACATTTGCATGGGATAAGTTGACATGACATTGTAAAGTGAAGCTGTCGTCTAATCTTCTTGTTACATTATTGTATTGTTGCTCTTGCATGTGCGGATGGCGGGAACCGTGGTCACTTGCCGATATGGAATATGGATATACATAGATTTTCATACCACATACACAGGCCAGTCAAACGTGTTTGTACTCCCACTATTTTCTAGCTGACAGAGATCGGGGGTGAGGCAAATGCGAATGCATTTTTTGTATTGCAAAAAAAAAAAAATCGATGAAGATTTATCAGGATTCCTTTTGCCATGACTGCTAAGCATACTCATTGACAGTTTTTGTAGGGCGGTTCTGTAAGTTCACAGCTGAAGTCCCCATGGATGTGCTTCGCTTGCTTATTGCCTCTTCTTGATCTTTCTGTTCAGTTCGTCCCCAAGTTCGATTTTATTTCCCTTGTTGGTCAATATAAATAAATGTTTTAACTGTTTATATAGCCAAATGCAGTTTTTACAAAGTCCAAACTTTGGGCAGCTTTTCTGTGAAATGTCCTGTGGTTCTTACTGTCTGCACAGCTTCTGCAGGTTCTTGACATCAGTTAGAACTGCTGATGTTCCACTGAAATGTGGTTGAAGTGTCCAAAAACTTTTGACTGCAAGTGCATTTTTTTGGCTCGTACTGTCCCTGCCGATAATGTATTGTCAGTTAGAAACAGCTCTTGAATGGACACATTACGTGCTACTGCTCATTGTGGCTACATTTGTGAATTCTGCTGGGTTTCTGAGTATTAAAAGTTGGGTCATATTCCATGGGATTAATCGAGAACACATTTGGACGGGCATGGTTTTGCCTTTACATTAGCAAAGTGCCTTGGGAACACACTCTTGTCCCCGTCTAATGTTATCAATGGACTTGCTATAAAGCTCCAAATGCTTATGAGCAGCACAGTTGAATTTCCCTGTGTGTGTAGTGTGTTTTGTGCCGAGTGTGCTTGAAATCTGCATTCGGCATCCCGGTCTTTATGGTCTTTGCAACCCCTTGAGAAATGGAGCATTCCTCATTGTGGGTGCTCTCTGTACGCCCCACATGAATGTAAATCCATAACATGCACCGGCCTGATCTCCCACACCTGTTTACTGCTGTTTCTGAAGCCCACTCTCTGCTGAATGGATTTTACCTGTGATACCAGGGTCATCTTCTCTCATCCTTGGGGTGAGAGAAGTATATTTTAGGCTTTCAGAACAATGAGCTCACTCTGCCTTTACAAATTAGTGGCCATTTACTGGCGACAAACTTCACTTCCTTTAATGCATCGTGCGCAGCGTCTAAATTAGAGATATATGGGTAACACATAATTTTGCAGGACGTTAATTACCTTGTATTTTCTGGGCAAATGCCACCTACTTGCGTAATTATCAGATAAATGTCCTAATTTCGGGGGCAAACACTTATAAGTGAGCAGTGAAATCTCTGTAATTAAGGGCTTGTAAACTAAAGCGATATATTTGGTATAATAAGTCTAGGTATAGTATGTCTGGCAGTTGAATGGTCAGAAAAAGAGGGTTTTTTTGTGGGGTGGAGGGCTCCAATAACGTCTGGTGATCTTATGCTGTCAGAGATAGGGGTATAATAGAAGTCCACTTCTGTCTCTCAAGGTACAGTCTGCACTAATGTACCCCCAAAGGCTAATTATTGTACTTCAAGGTTATTATGTGTTCCCTTTTGGGCTCTAAAAAGGTGTATATACATTTTAAAGGGTACAGTCAGCGCACTTTAGAGGGAACTTCCCCAATAAAAAGCCATTGAACCCCTAAAGGTAAAGTGATGTATTTTATTATCTGAGAGTGATATTAGAGCCCACTAGGCCTAAGGCCCCTATAGATTGGAGGAGCACATACCCAAACAAGGAGGAAGCATGCAGAACAAGCCAAAACAGCACTCTAAGGGTTAACAAACACAGCCCTGGTGCCCAGCGCTGCCTCAAGCTTATGTTCCCTCCGCCGCCGGGCTATCAATTTGCTCTCGATCGATAAACCCCGGCCCTAATAGAGTGGCCTGCAGCTGGACGGCTTAAGCACAAATTAAAGGCCCCTCTCTGGGTCCCGCACGTCAGCTCCGTTTATCGTTCTATTCCGCTCTCTCCTGTCCAAGCCGTGTCATCTGCATGCAAAACTCCCCCTTACCCCCCCAGCCCGGCTCCCCTGTTGGCTTCCTGTGCCGCAGCCCGCACTCCAGAGAGTGCACTTCAGAGGAAATGTTGGAAACGGAAAAGCCCCATTTTGTTTCTGTGAAGTGTCCTGCGCTGCCGCTCCTCTGCGCATCGCTTCAGATAAAAGCTCCTACCAAACAACATGCAATTTAAATGTAATGCATCAGCCACAAGCCCACTCGATATATAGAGATGTTTTGAAGATGGGTATTCATATAAGGTAGAGCATTGATTTTTTTTTTTTTTTCTCACGGATAAGAATCATAGTTGTAGTTCAGGGCTGTTTTTGAGAGCTGTTATACACACAAATAGCACTTAGCACTGAAAAGCACTGGGGTTGTGGATGGGAACGACCGAACGCCGCTACAGAGGTAAAGATAAACGCAATATAAATACGGTATATACACAGCTCTCACTCCAGATGATCAAGCAATTGGGATTTCTTTTATACATCACTCAGGGGTGTTCGAATGAAGGGCATAAATCTCCGATACACGTTTTATCGAAGACGGCGATGTTTTATAAAGTGCAGTTTTCTCAGCTGTCCCGGGTGGGATTTGTGTATGAAGTAGTTTTAGCATTAAGACTGGTCAGGAAATTCATTGATATTTATATTGCCGTATCTCTCTCTCTCAAGCATAAACACTAATGCTAAAGAGAAATAAAGATTGGGAGAAGATATATTTGAGAAAAACCGGGAGCAGGACTCCCAGAACGTCACAACATTACCACAAGGCAATGAGTATTTGAAGTGCATTCAAAATAGCCTGGCTGGCTGATGCATATTCAGGTAATGGTATACTTGTTTCTTCATTAGTCCATGAGTTTCTCGGTCTCGTTTCTAGACAATGATTTCTTCCTATCCTCATTTGTATCTGCGTGTACAAATTAAACTCTCTCCAGTGTGATTATTTTCATGACTGATAGCACAATTGGTATTGATTCTACCTGCTCAAATCCATCCCCTGGATCAGATAATTGGTAACCTTCAGACTAACATTAAGTCTATTGGACCCAAAAGGACAAGCTGTTTTTAGCTTTTAATCATGCCTCTGCGTAGGTAATTTCAGTTAATTGTGGGATGTATGATGAATGTAAAGTGGCATATGTTACTAATAATATTCTATACAGATTGGAAGGTGCCTGACACTTGCCCTTTATGGAAACATGAGTGCATGTTTAGCGCCAGCTTCAGCAATGCTCATGTGCTGATTTGGAGCTGTCCATGGTCCTGCAGTCCTCCCGTCAGTCTGTCAGCATGCAGAGAGCTGTCCATGGTCCTGCAGTTCTCCTGTCAGTCTGTCAGCATGCAGAGAGCTGTCCATGGTCCTGCAGTTCTCCTGTCAGTCTGTCAGCATGCAGAGAGCTGTCCATGGTCCTGCAGTCCTCCCGTCAGTCTGTCAGCATGCAGAGAGCTGTCCATGGTCCTGCAGTTCTCCTGTCAGTCTTTAGCATGCAGGGAGCTGCTCTTGGTCCTGAAGCTCTCCGCGCTGTGTTTTTGGTGCACTCTATCGCGTGCACACATGTGGAAGTGGCAAAAGCTGTCCATGGTCCTGTAATTCTGTTGTCGTCCACCTCTGCTTTATGCAAGTTAATGTGGCTGTGTGTAATATAACGCTGTCCAGTACGTTAGAAAAAAACACACATAGCGTTTAATATCTGCAAATGTTCAGTAAAGAGAGGCTGTAAAGTGATCTGCCAAATGTATTATGACTGCAATTCTTCACTCACAATAAACTTCACATGTCCACCCTCAGGTTATTAAATGCTTTAATACAGAGCATTGCCATGGAGATCGGTTGCTATAGATTCAATTTTACCAAGGAGATGATTGATTTTCTAAACATTATTTTATACCAATTATCTCCAAGCTGGAACAGAGACAGAAGCGGTAAGAGCATAATAGATTGTACTCTGTGGAATGCGGACGCTGCAGCCTTAAATTAGCTTTTATCGGGCTTCAAGTGAAAAAGCTTTAACAATCTTTGGGTGAGATATCTATTGTGCTGTGTAACAATGGAAGAGCAATTTATAAAAGCTGATGGGGCTGGGTTTACACTATCAGAGAGACTAAACGGCCTGCTTGAGTGATGGGAAGATAGAACGAGAGCATTCGGAAAGGAAGAACGTATGCTCCCGTTCCCTGCCGTAATTAATTTGCGGTAATTTTCACATTCCTCAAAGATTGCCTCGACCCAAAAAAAAAAAAAAAAAAAACAGAATTGAGTGATGACAGCCTTTGTGGGTCAGCATGAAGAAAACAAGTTCAAAGCTTATTGCTGCAAAAATAGAAATTACATTTTTGTCAGATGTTTAAAACGGTATACGCCTCAGTAGAACTGCCACTGAAGATTTTGAAGTGTAGATAAACATTTGTTAAAGCTTTTTTTTTTCCTGGCCATAATAATTTTCCACACTATTCCTAGCATTTGTGCTGACCGTCAGGAATTTTATGGCCACCAATCATTGATAATCTGAGCTGCTGTTGTATCCAAGAAGGTACAGGTGGAAGTGACTTCCAGGAAGTTCCATTTTCAGCAAAGTTGTGAATGTGTGGCAAATGCTTTCATGTTCACTTATAAACTTGCATGAAAGGAGGTTTTGCAGGGTATAGGCAAATTTGCCCACAGCCCAATTTGAACCATCTTCTGGTTGTATGTACCTACTTGTGGGACTGTCCAGAAAATAGATTTGAAATGTGAAATTGGCATACAGGAAGTGAACTGTGACATATTTAGTGATTTCAAGATTTTTGTGGGACGAGGCCTCAAAAAGTCCATATTTCAACCCATAAATGATTGTTCTGAAAAACCAGATGATTTTTAATTGGCTACATAACAACATGTTGGACATTTTGATACCAAACATAAGTATATATGTGAAAAACTGAAGAAGTTTCAGACAATTTTCCTCTGAAAAATGCATCTGTCTTGACCAAAATTGATGCAAAACGTAAAGTTCATCTTGGAAAAACAACCGGGTTCCTATGAAAACACACCTAAGATATTTTCAAAAAAGTTGCCTCATATAGTTGGCTAAACATTGTGCGAGTGTTGTCAAATTGCGAGACCAGTAACATGGATCCGGATTGCGAAAATTGGAACCATCCCTGTATTCACAGCACTTCACTTTTTCCACATTTTGTTATGTTAAAGCCTTATTCCAAAATGGATTAAATTCATTTTTTTTCCTCAAAATTATACAGACAATACCCCATAATGACAACATGAAAAAAGTTTTTGGAGATTTTTGCAAATATATTAAAAATAAATAACTAAGAAATCACATGTACATAAGCATTCACAGCCTTTGCCATGAAGCTCAAAATTGAGCTCAGATGTATCCTGTTTCCACTGATCAACCTTGAGATGTTTCGACAGCTTAACTGGGGTCCACCTGTGGTAAATTCAGTTGATTGGACATGATTTGGAAAGGCACCCACCTGTCTATATAAGGTCTCACAGTTGACAGTGCTTGTCAGGGCACAAACCAAGCATGAAGTCAAAGGAATTGTCTGTAGACCTCCGAGACAGAATTGTCTTGAGGCACAAATCTGGGGAAGGGTACAGAAAAAAGGAAGAAGTTCGGAACCACCAGGACTCTTTCTAGAGTTGGCCGCCCGTCTAACCTGAGCAATCAGGGGAGAAGGGCCTTAGTAAGGGAGGTGACCAAGAACCCGACTGTCAATCTGCAAGAGCTCCAGTGTTCCTCTGTGGAGAGAGGAGAACCTTCCAGAAGGACAACCATCTCTGCAGCAATCCACCAATCAGGCCTGTGTGGTAGAGTGGCCAGATGGAAGCCACTCCTTACTAAAAGGCACATGGCAGCCTGCCTGGAGTTTGCCAAAAGGCACCTGAAGGACTCTCAGACCATGAGAAACAAAATTCCCTGGTCTGATGAGACAAAGATTGAACTCTTTGGCATGGATGCCAGGCGTCATGTTTGGAGGAAACCAGGCACTGCTCATCACCTGGCCAATACCATCCCTACAGTGAAGCATGCTGGTGGCAGCATCATGCTGTGGGGATGTTTTTTCAGTGGCAGGCACTGGGAGACTAGTCAAGATTGAGGGAAAGATGAATGCAGCAATGTACAGAGACATCCTGGATGAAAACCTGCTCCAGAGCGCTCTTGACCTCAGACTGGGGCGATGGTTCATCTTTCAGCAGGACAACGACTCTAAGCACACAGCCAAGATATCAAAGGAGTGGCTTCAGGACAACTCTGTGAATGTCCTTGAGTGGCCCAGCCAGAGTCCAGTCTTGAATCCGATTGGACATCTCTGGAGAGATCTGAAAATGGCTGTGCGGAATGGGTGAAACTGCCCAAAGATGGGTGTGTAAAGCTTTTGGCATCATATTCAAGAAGACTTGAGGCTATAATTGCTGCCAAAGGTGCATCAACAAAGTATTGAGCAAAGGCTGTGAATACCTATGTACATGTGATTTCTTAGTTTTTAATTTTTAATAAATTTGCAAAAATCTCCAAAAAACTTTTTTCACATTGTCATTATGGGGTATTGTGTGTATAATTTTGAGGAAAAAAATGAATTTAATCCATTTTGGAATAAGGCTTTAACATAACAAAATGTGGAAAAAGTGAAGCGCTGTGAATACAGGTATGGTTCCAATTTTCGCAATCCGGATCCATGTTACTGGTCTCGCAATTTAACGACACTCGCACATTATTTGGCCAACTATATGAGGCAACTTTTGTGAAAATATCTTAAGTGTATTTTCATAGGAGCCTGGTTGTTTTTCAAGATGAACTTTACATTTTGCGTCAATTTTGGTTAAGACAGATGCATTTTACAATGGAAAATTGTCTGAAACTTCATCAGTTTTTCACATATATACTTATGTTTGGTATCAAAACGTCCAACATGTTGTTGTGTAGCCATTAAAAATCATCTGGTTTTTCAGAACAATCATTTATGGGTTTAAATATGGACTTTTCGAGGCCTTGTCCCACAAAAATCTTGATCACTAAATATGTCACAGTTCACTTCCTGCATGCAAATTTCACATTTCAAATCTATTTTCTGGACAGTCCCACAAGTAGGTACATACAACCAGAAGATGGTTCAAATTGGGCTGTGGGCAAATTTGCCTATACCCTGCAAAACCTCTAATCCATTAAACTGAAATGAACTGAGAAGTAATGGATTGCATTATTTACACATTTTCAAATGCAATATTTTTACTGATGTAGGATTAAATGTGAGAATAAAATTTATAGTTATCCCTCATCATATACTGCACTTTTTGCCAAGAGAATCTTTTCAGCTATATCAGGGTTCCCCCTGGGTTCTGAAAAATATTCCTCACTTTCTCCCTCGAGAAATAAAGTGAAAAAAAAATTCTTCACTTTATCATAGTCGTCATTTTTTATTAGTCACTCATAGACTTTATAAAACTTTGAAACGCTTTCAAAGCGGACAAAGTGCATGCAGCATGAAGAAGGTCAAACCTCAAATATTTGCGTTATAACAGGTCTCTCCATTATACTTTCGATTGTATATATAATTTTGGGTCCATTCAAGTCCAACCTCTAATAATGGGGACCCTGTGGACCATAAAAGCTAAATTAAAACCTCTTGAGCATTTAGCATGGAATTTATTCAAAAGACTAGAAATAGAAATCCCTTTAAACCCTTAATTTTTTTTTTTTCCTTATCAGTTTTATCAATGCAGCCATTTTTGGCATCCCAAAATTAAAAAGGGACACACCCTTTAAGGGCAATAGAGAGGCCTGACAAAAATGCTAAATTGGACTTGGGGTGAGCTCAAAATTTTGTGCTGTTGGAATCAAAATTAGTGGAATAGTCAAATGTCTATTTAAAATGTTTAACTTTTAAGATTTCCATTAACTGATTCCAAATTGAACTTTAGGTGAGTTCAATGTTTTGTGCGCAATTTATTGGAATCCTTAATCTAAATCTCAAATGTTTAGGGTTTCAAATGTTAAACATCTCAGATAATCACTAATTCTGATGCCAGCGCCAAACAAGTCTCAGTACTGGCACCCTCATCCTCTTCTCTCTAGGGAGTGCTTTCTGATTACTGTACTGTCTGAAACCACCATGTGATGCGAAGATGGTGCCACGGGATTTACATAATTCAGTCATAATTACAACACCACGCGTAGCGGATTAACACGTATTGTTATTGGTCAAAAGCTTGGCGTCCATTCGGTCATAAGGTGTTGTCTATTTTTACAAACACATTGCTGCTACTTGCACTGAGTTTTTAAAAATCATTGAATGCATAGCCATTTCAGTCATAATAGAGTTCAAAAGAGTGAAACGCCCCTTTAACATTATAAGCCACTCGTTAAGAAAAAGAATTGCTTGGAGCTCGTTAAAATTCTGCGATAGCAATTCCAGTTGGAGCAAAAACCATCGCACACAACGTTCACCCCAGGACCAAGTTTGAGAACTGTTGAGTTAGGCTTCACCAAACTACCTTACTGGCTAACTGTCGCACTGGCCTGAACATATTTTAACAGGGATGAGTTCACAGACAACCAACCTAGCCATGTAGGAACGGTTAGTTGTCAACACGAAGTTTTGATCATTATTGATGATGAATCAGATATTGTATAGCACTGTCTTGTGCCTTTAAAGCTAACTTGGAAGTACCATGTTTTGCTTAACGTTAGCTTAGAAATCGCCAGTCATACTGTGGTAGAAAACATGGCAACAAATGACATGATTGTACGCTTCAAGCGATTGTTAAGTCGAGGACAAATCAAACTAATATATGCCGTGTAAAGATGCGCTCATATCAATCACGTTAAGGGACTCATACAGAAATTTACACACCTTGTTTTCCTAGTTCATTATGAGGGGATGATTGTGCTTCAGCTTCCACCGTTTTGCAGGTAAAACTAAACTCCGCGAATATGCACTCCCTCACGACTGACTGTCCGGTAACATCATTCGGCTTTTCAACCCCACGGAGACCTGTCAGCCAATAAGACAGCATTTGGATGTATTTTCCCGTAAAACCCCTCTCTGATTGGTCTTTCTTGGCTCTGTTCATTGAAGATAAAACAATACGAAAGTGCTGCCCTTTTTTACGGACGTTCAGTAACGTAGTAAACTGCCCAAAGTGAAGAACTATTTATTTATTTTATTTATTCATGCATTCAAATACAACGTAAACTATATGGGGCTAAAGAAAACATCTTAGGGGCTACAGCCTCGAATGCTTTGGGCAGACGAACCCACTATTTGCCATTGAATTTTTATTCGTCATTAAACAAATACATTCGCCACTGCGACGACTGCTTATAATTTTCTCCTTGTCACCGATGAATTATTTTTTTCAATGACGAAAACGACGAGCGGCAGCGGGAACCCTGGCTATATGAGCACTTCGCCCCTGCTGTTTAACTCTGGTCATTCAGATATAAGTTTTAACCATAAAAAGCAGAGCCATCTGAGTGTTATGTATTCCACGGTGAGAAAGATTGGTGTGATGTATTTTCAGTAAAGCATGAATTAACCTGCACTTAATGTGTTTAATATATCTTTGTAACTAAGCAACAGAAGAGATCCATCCATTTTAGAATGCTGCGAGTCTATGTGAGTGTGTGTGTGTTTGTGCATCAATGTGCATCGAGTGTGTGTGTGTGTTTCTATGTGTGCGCGCGTTTGCATGTATGTTTGTGTGTTTGGGCTTCTGTATGTGCATTTGTGTGTGTGTGTGTGTGTATAAGTGTGTGTCTGTATGTGTGTCCATGCATGTGTGGATGTTTGTGTGTGTGGTTGTACATATTTGCATGTGTGAGTGTGCATGCCTGTGTGTGTGTGTGTGTGTGTGTGTGTGTGTTTATGCTGTGGACACAAAGAATGTTAAGAGGAAATGGAATAATGGTGAGAGAATGGTGTGAGTCTTCTGGTCACACCATTGTACAACCATACATTACATATTGTTATTGTTATCGGTTTCCTTTTATATAATAAATACAGCACTCAGCTTAAGACATGAACCCACTTTAAGTTGTTGGAAGAGAGCCATATCAGTCTCCAGCTTCCTGTGGCCCTGACATTCTCGATATAAGAGCAGCGCGAGAGTGCGATACGAGCAGGGTTCATCTTATTTTAGCTGCATTATTATCAGGCTGGCTGAGCAGCGAGGCGCCTCGCACTGCGGTGCAGAGAAGGGGCGGCGGCAGCCTGCGCTCTGAGGTGAAATCTCGCTACTGATAGAGGAACGGACTCCGCGTTCGCTGCGAGGCTCACGACCGCCACTGCGCGGCCCACTCATCGCGTTTCAGTCAAGCGTAATCACCCTCTCGCGCCCCCCCCCAAACCACCACCACCCCTCCATGGGCGGTAAAAGCAGGTGTTCTTTCTGCATGTTGCGCTCTTTTAAAAATGTGAGATATGCTACTTCAGCTCGACT
This sequence comes from Gymnothorax javanicus, assembly GCA_029692085.1. Lineage (NCBI taxonomy): Eukaryota > Metazoa > Chordata > Actinopteri > Anguilliformes > Muraenidae > Gymnothorax > Gymnothorax javanicus. Next base: position 25,280,958 of record CM056196.1, read on the forward strand.
GCAGCAAAATGTAATTTCGTAAAGGTCACCTTCTTGGAATGAAATATACCTGTAATGTCATTTTCAATCTCGGCCACATTATGAATGGATGTTTTCCGAATCCATCTCTCCAGTTCTTTGGGTGATCCATTTAGCACGGTCTATTTTGTTCTCAATGCAGAATGGATGAGGGTTATATGAGTGCCTATAACAATGCATAATATTGATGTTTCTTTGATTAAAAGCTGGGGAATGTCTGTAATCTTGTAATGCAATGACAGTATTTGATTTCCACTGTAGCCAGAGAAGTGTGCCCCTAACGAACTGTTATTTGCATTTTACTTTTTTTCAGTCAGTATTTGACTTTGTGTTCTTGGGGAAGCTTATTTCCATATTTTAAAAAAAGGAATCATATTATTTTCACTTCTGCAATTTTTTGTAACTTTATTTTAAAATGCTTTATTAGTAAATAAAAATCATGAACAGCAGGAATGAGAACAAAGTCACTTCAAAGTATTCCTGTATTGTGCGCTTCTGTTGGGCCTGTGATGTGGCCATGTGGTAGAGTGCTGTGTGCAGGGTTGAGAGGGCATACAGGCTCCTGCAATGTCACAGTGTGATTACAATGCTGTGGATGGTCAAGAAAGCGTGTGTTTGTTCCTGTGATGTCACAGTGTGAAAGACTGCTGTTGAGGCTCTTGAAAGCATGTGTTTGCACTTGTGATGTCACAGTGTGATGGAGTGCTATGGTGGGTCTCAAAAACATGTGTTTGCTCCTGTGATGTCACAGTGTGATGGAGTGCCAGGGAGGGTCTCAAAAGCATGTGTTTGCTTCTGTGATATCACAGTGTGATGGAGTGGTATGGAGGGTCTCAAAAGAATGTGTTTGCTCCTGTGATGTCACGTGTGATGGAGTGCTATGGAGGGTCTGGAAAGCATGTGTTTGTTCTTGTGATGTCACAGTGTGATAGAGTGCTTTGTGGAGGTTGCATTGTTATAGCAGAATGCTTTGGACGCAACAGAGCTGGTCACCCACAGTCTCTGTGGCCTCTTTCCAGATTACAGTCTCTCTATCACTCCCTCTTTCTCCCTATTTCTGTCACTCTTTCTGTCTCTCCCCTTCCCCCTGTTTTACTCTCTGTCTTTCTCTTCCCTTACTCTTTCTCTGGTTCTCTATCTCTCTCTTTGGTTGCTGTCTTTCTGTTTCTGTGTTGCTTCCTTTCTTCTGTCTTGTTCTCATACCCCTTCATGCTCTCTCTCTCTCCATCTTCCCATTCTTTCCCACTCTGTCTTTGTTTGCTTTCCCTCTCTCACCTTATCTTCCTCCCCCACTCATTCACTGCTGAATTAAGCACATATAAGCAGCGGTATCAAAGTTTTTTTCTCAACCTCTGTCTACCTCATTTCAGCCAATGAATTTTGAATTTGATTTGAAATACGTTGTTTATAACGAGACCTGTTGCATGCAATGGCCTCTTTGCTTTTTGCAGTACATTTGCACAAAATGAGAAAGTTCTTCTCAATGAGGAAAAAAAGAATACTAGTGGAAAATATACTGTAGCTTATTAATGAGAGATTGAGGGTAAGAGAGAGAGGAGCAGAGAGAGATAAACCCTTTTGATATTCTTTAATGAACATGACTCTTACATCTAAACTGCTCTACATTTGACACCCACAAACAAAATTTCCTCCCATCATCCCCTGCATCTACCACACACCCACCACCCACACTACACAACACCACCCACCCAATATCCTTCAAAAATCACTGCCCACGCAAAACACACAGAAATCTCTCACGACGCACCAGACTTCTCTAATCACTCACAAATTGGAGAGAATGAACAAAAGAACAGAGGAAAGAGTAGAGCAAAAGGAAACTTAATCCTGTTCATTTACTGTCTTTATAGAAAGTCACGCATTTATTTTGATATTTGGCTAAAAACATAGCTTGTTAAGAAAAGCTGTGCAGAAGAGTTTTGTAGAAGATCGGCGTGGAGGTCATGAAGGATGCTACAAGGTTCTGAGCAAATCTTGGCCTTCTTGTGAGTCACTCCCGTGATCTTAGCAGAACTCAACTTAGATTGCATCTATTTCGGAATGTTGTTCGCTAGCATATTTTTAGGACTGCATTTCTAGCCTGGCATGTTATATTGCAGGGCATGTTCCTGCATGTTATTCATAGTTGTAGCCTTTTTTTTTTTTTTTTTTTTTTTAGTGGTGTTGTTCAAATATTTTATATGTTCAAATTTTACATGCATTAATAAAGTCGATCTTGTAGCGTGGTTGTCAATGCTTTGTATCAAGGATGAAATACTTCTCAAATAGATTCTCTTGCTCTGCTTGAAAGTATCAGGGCATACAGCTGCCATACAACTGAACTACGAGCCAGTGGTCATGATTACAGCAGAAGAAGAGCTTTTAAAGACCTTCTGTTTCTTACAGCAGCTCTTGCCTTATTCCATTGACTCGGTGCCGGTGAAGGATGTGACATAAACCATGGACCCAGTAAATCAAGAAAAAAAAACTGTTTCCCTATTTCCGGCACGAGGATGCTAATGCACATCCATGATTCATGTTCTTTTCAACCATCTTCTTTTTTTTTTTATTTGCATACATTTTTCTTGTACACATTCTGTGTACTTTTTATTGTTTTCCTTCTAGGGTAATACAAATTAGAACAGTTTATTTTTAATGTTTTTATTCACCAAAATTTGAAATCTCAAATTAGCATCCAATGTGAACTTGAGCAATGCGGTAAACAAAAAGGTAAATTCAATTGGACATGAGTGAACTGTGATCATTCTCAGGGGCGCACTGGTTTATAGCTGACGGTCTCTAATCATAATCACCATAAGACAATGTGAGTGAAATGTACAATATAAATGTGCTTCACTTACAGTGAAAATCCATAAGACATCAAAGGCAGTGATAAGGGCAGGTGGGCTAATGGATTCAGTCATGTTTAATTCATTTGGGTTCAGAGTAGTTTTCCTTCGATTGTGAAGCAGTGTCTATTAATGGAAGGTTATCAATATTTGACTGCTTCCTGATGGGTATAAAGGTGAGTCATTTTCTGTTTATGGTATGCGCCATATTTCTAAAGTGAAGGGAAACAGCCTGAGCTAAATTATCAGAACCAGCTTTCATCCTTCTAAGCTGCCAAGCCATTTTGAATTTTACACAAGTTTGTGCTCTTCCCTTTATTTATTTATTTATGTTTCTACGCTGAATTAAGATTCTTTTGAGTTGTTAGTTGTTAGATAGTTAGGCGGTATTTTCCGGACATTCCCTGATGGGCCACTTGGCTCGGAACAGATCTACTCTCTCTCTCTCTCTCTCTCTCTCTCTCACTTTTGAAGGGACCCTACTTTATCACCAGTCTGTCTTTCTTCATCCATGTATTTCTTTCTTTAGTCCAACTGTAGCACCTGCATATTCCTGTTTGAATGAAACTCTGTCGGTCATGAGGGAAGTGATAGATCTGCTCAATGTGAGACAGACCCGAGCCTGTTCAGTCCTGCGATGATTTTACCTCAAATAAAATGCACCAAGTCATTTTTCTGGGGATATGCGCTGGTATAACAGGTGCACGTGCCTCTGTGTGATATGTTCAGCTTAATAGGTGCCAAAATGAACCACAGCGTGCAATCATGATCCATTTTTCTCTATTGCAGACTTAATTTGTGACTTTAATGAAAGGGGAAATGAAATAAAATTAAAGTTATCTTACTTCCTCAATGCCATTAATATGTCCAAACTAGCTTTGAAAATCTTGTGCTGAATGGAGTGTTTCATGGAAATTACATCTCAATGACAATATAAATACTCATTATGCCTGCCAAAGAATAGTTAAAATGTTGTTTTATTTTCATTTCTCTTTTATATTTTCAGGTAAATGGCATTTCAGTGGCTGTTCAGTTCTATTACAAAACTTTTAGAGGGGTAATATAATAAAGAGAATTTTACCCTTAGCAATGATAAGGTTATCGCGCTAATATGGAGAATAGGGCACTCATGATACAACTGCTGATCGATGCAACTTCAAAATCAATATCCTCACTGTTCCACACATGTACTAGACTTCATGTTGTATTATGTGTCATGTACCATCAGATTATAAGAAATTTTATTTTAAAAATTATTACTTTATAATGATTTTTCTCACCATCCCATTCCATATCTTTTAGTATCTGAGTTCATGTCACTGTCAGTGAATATTGATCCACAATTGCAGCTCGGACACTGATTTAATAAAAACGAATGCAGACGATATTATCTGATGTATTTGAATGAAGTAGCTTGGTGATCCTGCTGCAAACTCCATCTGAAGACGCAAATCATCAATGTTTCAAAACAGCTGTGTCAAATGTAACTAAATCAACCTCTAGACTCCAAACAAGGGCTCGTCACTGTATTCTTTGAACTCAAATGAAAGGGAATACAATTGAGTCATTAGCAAGAAAACGATTCCAGGGGTCTCTCAGTAGAGATGATTTCGAAAACTTACTGGTCCCTAACCATCAGGTAGGAGGTGTTGCTTTGATCTTACACACATAAGGCATCTTACAAAGTCAAGGAACAGAGTGACTCCTGTGATTGGCTATAAATAATAAATTCAGCTGATAGAGGACAACAGAATAAGTGCATATGAAGAGTTTTTTTTTTTCCAAAACACAATAAGTGCCAAAATTACAAAAATTGAGATAATACCATAGAGCTATAGCCCTTGTGCTTCTTACACATGGTGCAAAAATCCATTTTTAGAAATGACACTATAAGTTGTATTTTTTCATGGTCAAAGTTTGTGTTTTTCTATAAAATGCAGTAAGCGCCAACAAAGAAAAAGCTGATTTACTCAAAATGAGTAAAAGTGATATGTTGTGTTTTGGAAACAAACTCTTCGTGTGCACTGTAACCCGCACAGTTAAAAGAGAGGGTGCAGTTCTCTTCTTCTGAGGTATTTTCATTCTTATTCCTGAGTATGGCAGTTTTCAACTGAACTTTGTCTTCTTGCAGATACCATCTTGAAATGGCCTGGGTGGCAGAGATTGTAACATCCTTGTGAATTTTTTAGAGGAGAAGTATGAATTCCCCTTCTTAATCTGTTTCTGCTTCATGCTTTAAAACATTTATTAGCAGCACGCTGTTAAATTAGCCAGGTCAGTCGTCCCGGAGGACCGCAAACAACCAGGCTGGCTGTATTCTCCCTTTCTGTTTTTGCCAGAGAGGATTATGGGTAATGTCAGGCTGCTATTGTATGCGCATACAGTGCGGTGCATCAGATCGAGTCTCAGTGCTCCCAACAGTTCCTAATGTACGTTGTATTTATTTTTATTTTTTTTTATTTTACTGTTTTGAGTCTGAGTCATTTCTTATGTATTTGAATATTTGAATCTTTATGTAATTTATATTTTTAAATTGCTGAAGAAAGGAGAGTTTTAGAAGTGGATCCCCTACCTGCGACGGCCCACAGACGATGCATTATGAATGATTCATCCCTCCCTTTTTTGTCTGTGTGAACTGGCCACTGTAGCTGAAAATAAAGAAACTTTTTAGGGATTTTAAAATCAGCAAGTGCACTGTAGTTCAGCTTCACTACCTTTTGATTTTGGTTCATCTTGAGTGTTACAGTGTTGTGTTTGACTGTGAGTATTTTTGTGCGGGTCTTTGTATGTGTTTGCAAGTGTATGTGTGAGTCTGTATGAGTGTGCAGATGTGTAAGAGTGTGTTTGTGTTTTCATGTGTTTATAGGTCTGTGTGTGTGTGTGTGTGTGTGTGTGTGTGTGTGTGTCTCTGCATGCGTAAAGCCGCTTTCACACCGGACGCGAAACAAATTTTTCGCACGGCAGATTACATTCAAAGTCAATGCAAAGACACGAATAAACGCGAAACGCGTGTATTCGCGTCTTTGCATTGACTTTGAATGTAATCTGTCGTGTCAAAAATTCGTTTCAAGTCCGGTGTGAAAGCAGCGTAAGAGTGCATCTTTGTGTCTGCATGTTTGAATGGGTTTGTGAGTGTGAGCAGATGAGCAAGAGTGCGTTTGTGTGTTTGTTTGCATGTGTGTATGGTCCTATTTTGTGTTCATATGTGTAAGAGTTTGCTTGTGTGTGTGTGTGTGTGTGCTTGTATGTGCACCTGCTAGTGTATTAACATGTGTGTTTGGGCCTTTTTATGTTTGCAGATGTATAATTGTGTGTCTGTTGGTGTGTTTGCAAGTGTGTATTAGTCTGTGTGAGTGAGTGCTGTGTGTGTGTGTGTGTGTGTGTGTGTGTGTGTATGTTTGCTTGCTTGCTTGTGTATCAGTCTGTGTATAGATGCATGCAAGAGTGTGTGTGTGGGTGTATGTGTGCGGGTCGGTCTGTGTGCATGTGTCTACATATGTTTGAGTTAAGTGCGCGTTTTCATGTGTGTGTTTGCTTGTGTGTGGGTCTGTGTATATGAGCGTGTGTGTGTGTGTGTGTCTGTGCGTTTTTGCGTGCGTGCGCGTGCATCCATGCGTGCATGCATGTGTGTGTGTTTATGTGTGTGTGTGCATGTGTGAGCAGCGATGGTTTGAGCTTTGAGACTCACCCCTATAATGTCTCCAGGTAAAGTGGAACACAGGCTGCTTTACCCCATATCTGCCCAGGCATTAAACATTAATCCCACACTGTGGATGGGCCCGGTAATCCTGCAGGCCTGCAGATCATTAGGCCTTAGCTTGAGCCGGATGCTGGTTCTGCCCGCATCATTTATTAAGAGCAAGTGGAGTGGTTTTGCAACTGGTCGTTGAATTGGTGCGGTCCACTCCAGAGTACGGGTTCTGCAGGCTGGTGCGGGGGCTGCATCATTTAAAATTTTTTTTTAAAGTATTTATAATATCAAAGAAAGAGCAATTGGTGTAATGCAAGTAGGGCAAATGTATCCATAGACAGATGCTTAAGCTGTTTACATGTTTCAGCATTGTTCTCAGCCGAGTACCGTCGAGTACAGGAAAATAAACGGGTCTAGAAACCCAGAAAAATGTGATGAATGCATCAGCAAACTCTATATAAAAATATGTTCACTAAAAATGAAAAATAAAAAAAAATCCACTCACCCACATGACGTTTTTCTGTTTATTGGATGATAAACTTTTATATATATATATATATATATATATATATATATATATATATATAAGTTTTAAATTTGATTCACACTCACTGGAGGGAGGTCCAGATCAGTGATAGTTCCATATCTGTCATTTTTTACATCCAGTTTATTGGTGAACTAAACAGTTGAGGTCATAAGTGTGTATTTATGCAGTAATTGTGACTGAAATGGTGTTTTTCTCGTAAAGGTTTCAGGTATTCACCCCACTGCATTCTGATAGACACAGTGACCGAAATGAGGTTTTTCTCATGAAGATTTCAGTAACTAACCCCACTGCATCCTGGGAGACTCAGTGACTGTAATGGGGTTTTTCTCATGAAGATTTCAGTATCTAACCCCACTGCATCCTGGGAGACTCAGTGACTGAAATGGGGTTTTTCTCATGAAGATTTCAGTATCTAACCCAACTGCATCCTGGGAGACTCAGTGACTGAAATGGTGTGTTTCTCATGAATGTTTCATTAACTAACCCCACTGCATCCTGGGAGACACAATGACAGAAATGGTGTATTTCTCATGATGTGAAGCTGTGATATCCGCACCCTGTTTCAGAAGCTGTCCATGAACTGCAGTCGGGCCAGAGACTGTCCTGTCCTGAACGTCAGCTCCGTTCAGATGGTTGGAGACGTCAACTTCTTTGCTAACCGCTTGGCCATCCCCACGCTGGAGTTTACCTTCCCTGAAACAAGATCTGGAGAGGTAAGGAGATCTCTGTGGGATCGGGAGGCTCCAGAAAGGAAGGAAGGAAGAAGGGGCTGCAGGAATGAGGGAAAGCTTGAAAGGAGGCAGGAAGGAAAGTAAGAAGGAGGGCGGGAAGGGAGGTAGGTAAGAAGGAAGAAAGAAAGGAAGGAAGGAAGAAGGGGCTGCAGGAAGGCTGGAAGGGAAGGAAAGGAGGTAGGAATGAGGGCAGGAAGGAAGGAAGGAAGAAAAGGCTTCAGGAAGGAAAGAAGGGAGGTGGAATAAAGAAAACATGGTTGGAGAAAGAAAAGAACAGTCGCAGGAAGGAAGGAGGGAGGGAAGGGTGAGGCTTTAAGAATGAAGGAATGAAGGATGAAAGAAAGAAAGAAAGAAAAAGAAAGAAAGAAGGGTGGGTGGAAGGAAATAAGGGCTACAGGACAGGAAGAATATATATACAGTTAACAAAAATATAAATGCCCCATTTGACACTTTTAAACTTTAATTAGCAATTACGGGTTTTACAATATATTAAGTCAAACACAATTCATTTTATTGTTCAATATGCAACAGATTACTGTTCATTAAAGCAAGATAGTGGCGTATGGCAATCAGGGATACTCGTAGACACAGTTGGGATCACGATGAGGACGACGAGCGTGTAGGTTCGCTTCTCTCAGGCGGTTCCGGACAGTTTGAGGTGTGATACGTCTGTTGGGCAGACCAACTGTTTCATCTGCTGTGCGTCTTGCTGGTCTGAGGCGATCACGCTAGTGGAGAAGCCAGATGTGACGATCTTGTGCTTGTGTGGTCACACGCAGATGACGAGGGTGAGGTCGATTTGCTGTACTGCCAGTCTGCCTAAAACGAACTCTTAAATCGCCAATTGTCCGGTAGTGGACATTCAGCTGTAAAGCAACCGTTCTGGTGGACATTCCTGCATCCAGCATTCCTATGGCGCGTTCCCGCATGATTTGCGACATCTGTGGCATGGTGACTTTTGATGAAATTTGACATTTTGGGGTGGCCTTTTATTGTCCCCAGTTTTAGGGAGTGTCTGAGTTCTGTTCATGCTGTTTGAGCAGCGTCTGCACATGCCACACCTGTGTTGTGGGTGGAATCAATGCATCACTGAGCAAGTGCTCACTGGCAGAGATGAACACAAATGTTGTATACAAATCAAGACAAATATCCATTTTGCACAATTAAGACATTATCAGCTCATTACATGGTTTGTTTATATTTTTGTTAAGTGTATAGATAGATAGATAGATAGATAGATAGACTTGAGAAATATTTGCAGATACTAATACTCCATTCCACCCCCCTCATCCCTCACCACCTCATATCAAACTCTCCCCTTGTTAAATAAACTCACAGATTGATGGATGGATGGGTGGATTGATGTGTGTCTGTCTGTCTCTGGCATTTGAGATCCTTCTCCTCAGTCTGCTCTACTGTCTCACAAGGTTTCATGCGATGAAAAAATATCTGTGCAAACTTTGGCGCAGACAAGTCTGCAATCGATCGTCAATTTGTTTTACAGCACAGTAAGATGTACTGCGGATGTACTTATGGGATTATGCGTATTAAATGAAATTACTGTGATGGAAATGTGAACCCAGTCATGTACCAGATCTCATTGTGAGTGCACTTGAAAGATACTCTGCGCTGTTTGTGTCGTGATCTCCAGTGCTTGTCACTTGTCAGGCACTACAGTACTTGGGTAATGAAGTATTAGCATATTCTCTCACATCTGCGCTGTGAGAGGAAACTTCACTTCAAATGCCGGCATTTGTCCTCAAATCACCTCGTTTTTTTATCTCAAGAGGCTGAGATATTTTTCGGTCAGTTTGTTTCGGACAAGGAGCTGAGCAGAGGTGAAATATTGAAGAAAAGTGCCCTTAAAGACTGCGTTTAAGATTTTAAAGGTGTGAAAATGTGTTTACTTTTCACGGCTTTGCACACTTTGCACTGTATTCTCAGCCTCTCTCGGTTTTGAAAGGAGAGCTAGGATAGTACGCTGTCTACTGTTTTGAGAGTCTGTTCTTTTCTTAAAAAGGGGGTCCGGCAAATGTAGTTAGACCAAAATGCCCAGGGCAGAGAAACCTTGGCAGAGGGGTGAAATTAGCCGCGCCCTTCCTAGTGTGAACAGCCGCTTCAGAGATGGCCTTTTGTGTGATCAAAGCTTATTTTTCACAGGATGATTTTAGGTCTGTTCCGCAAGCCTGGATGGTGCCTGGGTGAGCTGAGGTTTTCGCTATACGAGAACACAGACAGGACTCTGAAGTCTACAAAATATAATCCCTTTCCCCTGAATTTCACTGTGAATACAACTTCAGTACCTTTTTTGAAGGAGTTTTGAAAGCACTATATACTCAGTAGTATATTTTTCTTCTTCTTTTTTTAAAACAGGCTATTGTGTAAAGCAGTTCAGAATTTTTTAAAATGGCCACAATTTTAGCAGTGAGGAATTTTTAAGGGGCTGTTCTAACTGTACTGAAGAACTATTAAAGGACTGTGTGTTTCATTGTGAGGAATTTTTAAAGGACAGAATATTTAGTTGTGAAGAATTTTACAGGGCCATGTGTTCATCAGCGAGGACCTTTTAAAGAACTGCAAGGCACTGAGGAATTTTCATTGGACTAGTTTTACTGTACTAGTGACCTTGTAAAGGGTCACGTGTTTAGTTGTGAGAAATTTTTAAAGGACAGTATGTAATATGTTCAGTCATGAGGAATATTTACAAGCCTGTTCATTTATCAGTGAAGACTTTTAGAAGAACTTCAACTCTTACAGAGAGAAGTTTTTAATGGACTGCAGGCCTCACTGTTCCATAGTTTGACAGGGCTGTAGGTTTATCTGTGCTGTCATTGAAACAAACCATAGGTTTATCAGTGGTGAAGCGGACTTGTCCTGTCCATTGCCTGCTGATGTTTTTATAAAGAGCTGTGCTTGCAGGGCGCTTTGACCGGACATGGTGGTTTAATTATGTGGAAAAGATGGATGAACCTATGGAGACGGACGCTGATGTTTGGGCTGCGCAAGGGAAGCGGGGCGGCGCTGTATGGGGCAGCTGTGGATGACGGAGTGACGGAGGGCAGCCTCTATCAAGGTCGTGTCCGTCAGTTCAGCCGAAGGGAACCGCGTTAAGACACTGTACTCATCAAAAAAACACAGCTTGTGATGAGAAGACTAGCTCTTAAAAATTTAACAAAAGCATGCACATCTAAAACACTAAATACTAAGTGCTGGACAGACAATCTTGTGAAAACCAGAAAAAATAGAGTACACTCACTAGAGAATGCTCCCTTGAGCATTTATTGATATACCACCATGAAATGTTTTGAGCATTAAACTTTTCTTTAGGCTAGCTCTTAAAGCAATTGATTGTCTGACAGTAGAAAATTTATTCTGAATTGATTCATTAGATTCACAGAAAAAAGGCTTCCCCTACGGCCCACCTGGCAAGAAAACTGAAAAAAGCAAAAACGAACAAAACTATTCCCCAAAACTTACATTACAACAAAACTATTCATTAAAACACCTCATTTCACTACAAAACTATTCTCCAAAAACACCTCCTATCACAATAAAACTATTAAGACCTCATATCACAACAAAACTGTTTACCAAAAACATCTCATATCAAAACCAAACTATTCACTAGTAGAGACTAGAGATTAGTCCGATAGGGATTAGTAGACCCTTTTAAAATCAGCTTACTTTGCTGTAGCTGTAAGTTCATTGGTGAAAAGGGTCTGTTGAACATATTAAAAACTAATAAGTAGAATATGTTTCTTAAAAAACCTAATCCAAAAAAGTCATTTTTGTTGTTTGATATATTGTAGCCTATTCAGAAAATCTGACTTCTACTTTTTTGCCTCTTGAATTTTTTGCTGCACGTCAGGGCAAAATGAAAAGTTGAACTCCTGAACGGGTTGCAAAAATCTGTCAGTTTTTTACCGCTTAGCTAAAATTGCAAGAAAGTGAGCAGACCTTATGAAATGTCATCAACTTTTAAATCGGGGGAACCAGATGGAACACTCTCAGATCAGACAGATACACAACCTTGCACTCATCTCGGCGATCCTCATCTTTCATCTGTACGCAACATAGCCATATAACGGAAACACTAAGAACACAAAAAAGTTCCCTGTTGCCAAAAGTACAGTCCTTTGAATATTCCTCACTGCAGTTTTCACAGTCCTTTAGAAATTCTTTGCTACTAAAGCTGCAGTCCTTTAGAAATTCTTCACTGCTAAAGCTTCAGTTTTTTAAAAGCTCCCATCTATTGAACATGTAGTTCCTTACCTTTACAGCTCCACATTGCTTGACATACAGGGCTGTCCTTAAAAGCCCGTGTCTAGATTATAAGACGATTCTGGGACACATATGACACACAGTATTCCAACTCATTAGTAAAATGCAACTCAGGCTTCAGTTAAATCAACACCCACTCTCAAACACAACACTGCTGCTTCATTGGACACAAAACAAAATGCATTACATATTGCATATTACCAAAGAAATAGCATTATCTGTTTGTATATAACCACTGTGACAGCCCTCCAACGTTTCTGTTTTGATAGTGCTTCCCTCTCTCATTTTACAACTGTGGCACCATTGTGTTGCAGTCTGTCATTATTTTTGCATGATTCCAGTTCTTTGTTCGGCGAAGCTTAGCCAGAATAATGGCATTTGTGTTGGGAGTGTGTCTTTCAATTTCTCACAAACGCAAGTCGTCAGCTTCTCCACATCGCCGGAGTTACCTCATAATGACATGTCAATCAGATATCCGCGCGCTCGCTAACGTGCTGACGTTTCGGAAGCGCTTCTCTCAGTCCCACCTGCCAACGCTCTTTTGTTGACATGCAAAAATTAACATGTTTTCCCTTCGCGAGGGGATACAGTGCTCATCCATCAAATATACCCCCCCCCTCGCCCCACCATACCTCTGCCTGCCATCTCATGCAGACACCTGTCCACCTGAACCACTCTGCTGTAAAATATCTCAAAAGGCTTTGGGAGAGATGTTCAGTGTCTGAGCAAATCATATCAGACAGCCTTTCAAGGCATTGGGGGGAAGTTAAGTTCTGCCTTGCCCCTCCCTGCATTCCACGCCCTAAGGTAAAAGACTCAGTCACTAAGAACTGAATCCAAAAGGAAGCCCTGTGATTCCATAGAGGAACCTCGTCTAGGTCCAGGTTTATTTGCAAAAGAACTTTTCGCCCCAGACTTTGTCATTGTTTTTCATTGGTCTGCATTGTCTTGCTCCTGAGAATCACCAGGTCAACCATTTCATGGTGACCTCCTTGTCGATATGAAGTGCAGTTTGTGCCGCAAAATGGCGCATTGTCTGGGAGATTTCGGACTTTGCACCTCTGAGGGAAGTTTCCATGAAGGACTGAAGGAGGCTCCACTATGGAGACAAGCCAAAAAACTGTTTATACTTAGTCTGATGGCATTGTTGACTATTACCATGTTGCAGGTGTCTTGTTCCTGCTGAGGACTGAATACTGTTGTTCTGCTTGCAGCATGAGCTTGTTGTGTAGTCCTATAGATGATATGTAGAATTCACCAATATATCATGTCACAAATAGCATATTGTATTCATATTTTGCTGTAACTGTATATTCATACATATCTTACAGTGCTGAGTATATAACCTTATCCTGAGAGAGTTACCAAGACTGGATCTAGCATGGATATCAACCTTACTTTATCACATGTTCAACAACATTTCTGCTATATTTTAAGTTATATTGTGTTATTCTATGCACCCTCCCCCACGCTAGCATATGAATCAAACACTCAATTCATCCACTCACTCAAACAAGTAATTTAGACTCTCCAATTAGCCTAATATGCATGTCTTTGAACAGTGTTAGCAAACTGAGTTCCTGGGGGAACATGCAAACTTCACTCAAAATCCAGGCCAGATTTGAACTCCAAACCCTCTTGCTGCGAGGCAACAGCAACTACCCACTGTGCCGCTGTGTCACCTGACATGCAGATCAAAGCAGGAGACTTGTTGTGTTATCTGTCGGTTTCATTACCTCTCTTTATCTTATTTTAGGTTCTATTTTCTTGAAGTTCTTATCTGTAAAAAAACACCTGTCAGGGATAACAGACAGCAGCACTTTAACTTTTTCAATCAAATTCCACTGAAGCATTCTTTTTTTGCTATTATTTTATATTATCGGTACAGTGTGGTTACCTGAAAAGGAACATGGGAAAGTTATTTTTGTCGGACGTGCAGCAGCCTTTCGGAAGGCTAGCTGAGGGCATTCTGTGGATTTCTCTATGCAACTTTCTGAGTACACTTTCGAATGGACCCGATTTCCCCTTGCATAATGCTATTAGGGAGAGTATGAGACTGTACAGAGAGCTCTTACCCTGTTTATCATTGTTTAAACTACTCCGGATGTGTAGTTACATGGGCTTGTCAGTGAAGAAATGATTCAGATTTGTTTTTTATTAGATGAACTCACCATTACAGCACCGCCGGAGAGGCTGATCTTGTTTCTTTCCCATTTTCGATGGTGCTACAGTCACACATGACTTTCGGTTCACACAATAAATGTTTATTCCGGAAAATATGCTGCTGTGTAAGAATTCAACATTAATTTCACCGTGATTTATTTGGGCGTTTGACATTTCCCCTCCTGAACCAGCCTGAAAAATCATTTACAGAGTATAGTGGTGTGAAAGCTTGTGTGTAAGTATACTTTTGCTTGTATTCTGTACATCAGACTGAATTACAGTGCAGTGATGCTGAACTTTAGCTTGGGCTCCTCTCACTGTCCAAGAGCACTATGGCTGTCCCAGTTTTTCAGACCCGACCCCCCACTTAAAATGGCAGTCTCACTGCAAAGCTTTCCTCCACCTTACCCTGTGTGTGCAGGGCTTTGTTTCCAGAATAAGCCCATCTTGGCAGGGGAGCTTTGAGCCGAGCAGCTGCGATTTAAACCTCACCAGCAGCTTTCTCTTTACTCTCCAAGGCAGACATTCACATTCTATCAAACCATTGTAGGTCCTAGCAATGCTTGTGTTCCACCCTGCCGTTACCTGGGAGTCGGTCGACTAATAAAACACCAGACGCTAAAAAACACTAATTTAGTTCCCTGGGAGAGAATGAAAACCAAAGTTGGATTTGATTCAGCTGCAGGATCGGATGATCTCCGCTTTATGATTTCAGATCTCAAATACGCTATGTAGACAAAAGTATACTTAGCGCCATTAAAAACGCAACAGTGAGGTATGTACTGTATTTGCAGCAAATTGAAGAATCGATTGTTTTTCATTGCTTTTCCAGTGAGGCATGAGAGGAAATAAAGAAAAGCGTGTGGTATTGTAATCCTGTCGCGCACCACGTGCACAGCGCCAAGCACTTCAGTAATAACAAACATTGATCAACAATCAGTCGGCTGTCTATCCGAGAATGGAACACAGGCACTGTCACTGACCAACCTCGCTTAGGGCAGCCACGAGTGAATATGGTAGCTCAAGAGTGCCACATCTGGCTACAGCCTGTACGTGACAGATTCTGACAGCAACCCGAACTGATCATGAGACAAGGGGTCCAAGACGATTAAGGGTGACGAGTGAGGTGTCCACATAGTTTTGTTTATATAGGGTATGCGATTAGAATCCTCTGGAAAGTGTTAATGTGGCAATTGATGCTGGTAGCTGAAGGAAGGCAATGCCATTCAATAATTTTGAGGTTATTTAATAAAAAACCTAGGCTTAAGAACAGATCTGGCTTCTCAGTAAGACTCAAATGCTAGCAATTTAGGATGCCACACGGCTGACCTGCAATGCCGAGTTTTGTGATTTTTTTTCTCTTTTTTTCCTGCAGTAATGCACCAGCGATAGCATCGTGGACACAGCGTTTCCAGGCACATATGTCAGCGCGGCGCGCATTAGTATTCACACGGCTTTGTGTGTTTATTTTGATTAATTTCAGGGACGGTTAACCGTAGCGGCACTGGCATTCATTAGCTTGCGCGAGACCGATATACGCTTTGCATTCCGGGCGCATCACTGCGATTCCTTATGGCTGAGTGGAACAAACTCCCTGCCTTCGCGGTCCTACATGTGTGTTTTTCGGTAATTAAGGCGCAAGCATCTCATTAATTACTGGCTGCATAATGAAACCCATATGCCTGCTTATTTTTGGGTTTGATTCCTGCCATCACTTAGATTAAAAAAAAGAAAGAAGAAAAACGAAAACTCGTTTTTGGATAAACTGTGATTTGCAGATTTGCAAACATTGCGGCTGCTGTCCATAAATATCCATAAAGTGGAGAAACGCGCTGATAATTGGATGTGACAGTTTGAGGGAGCCGTTCCAGACACATCGCTTGCTGCGCGGTGAATTTTGTCTCGCCAGATGGTCACGTTATTTTGATACGGGTTTGATTTCGTTCCCTGCCAGGGTCAGAACGAATAATAAGTTGCAGATATTCTTTAAATGCATCACTCGCTGGCTTTTGTGTGGTAACACACTTGGGATTTCTCAAAAAAATTCAAAATTAATAATGTTAATTTATCATGTGCTTAATACCAACCAATAATGTTACCTAATGCCAACCAATCATCATAGGATTGCCACAGTCTTTCTGAGTGTTGTTGCTGACCATCTAAATCCCTTTACAGCCACAATTTACTCATATGTTAATGGTCACGTCCACCATGATAATGCACCATGTCACAGAACAAAAGTCATTTCAAACTAGTGTCATGAACATTTTAATGACATGGTTCAATGGGTTAGTGCACTTCAATGTGTACTTCAGTTTTGGGATGCGGTAGTTATGGTAGAGTCACAGCATGAATGCACAACTAACCAGCCTGTGGAAAGTAGGTGATGCAAACACGTTAACTTGTACCAAAATCTCAAAGGAATGTGTCCATCATTTTGTGGAATCCATGCCTTCATTAACTGAGGCTGTTTCGACAAAAAGGTTCGGCCCAACCCAATATTAGTGTGGTGTTCCTTATAAAGTGAGCAGTGAGTGTATACTTCATATCCCTATTGTTACTTTGGTGAAACTGTTATTGTTTTTATCATGTTTCATAAAGAAAATGTGTTTACTCTCTGGAGTTTACTGGCTGAAGCGTGGACTGCCAGGCCTGCTCAGAGGTAATGGGATTCTTTAAGTGTTTTGTGGTTTCTGGACAGCCCAGCCACAGCAGTGCATGTAAAGTGAAAAAGTGTAATTAGCAGTTGGATTAGACAGATACAGCTGCTCCTTTGGTGCAGGCTCATCAGATCTGTTAAGCGGCCGCTGTCGTGCTTCACCACACTGACATTTCAGCCCGTCCAGTCCCACAACCCCCTCCTCGGCCATCTGGCTGCAGCAGATGTGTGTGACCTCCGCTGGGGAGAGGCTGAGCGGTAGCGAACCGGCCTTCCGCTCCCTGGGTGATGTGTGTGTTTATGTGTGTGTTTGTGGGTGTGTCTGTGTGTGCATTTTGTGTGTGTGTGTGTGTGTGTGTGTGTGTTTATGCTTGTGTGTGTGTGTATGTATTTGTGTGTGTCTGCGTGTGAGTGTGTTTGTGAGTATGTGTGTATTTGTGTGTTTCTGTTTGTGAGTGTGTTTGTGTCCTCCATGGGGAGAGGCAGAGAGGTAGCGAACCAGCTCTCTACTCTGTGTGCGTGCGTGTGTGTGTGTGTGTGTGTGCTTGCTTGTGTGTATGTGCATCTGTGTGTGTGCTTGTGCGTGTGTGTGCACGCGCGTGTTTGTGGATGTGCATGTGTGCGTTTCTATGTATGCTTTTCTGCGCGCGTGTGTGTGTGTGTGTGAGTGTGAGTGAGTGTTAGTGTGTATTTGCATCTGTGATTATGCTTGTGTGTGCGTATGTGTGTGCGCGTGCATCTCTGGATGTGTGTGTGTGCGTATGTGTGTGCGCGTGCATCTCTGGATGTGTGTGTGTGTGTGTGTGTGTGTGTGTGTGCACATGCGTGTCTAATGTTAATACATTTTTAGAAGGGTCTCAGAATTACAATTTCAAAGGCTCCAACCAGCACAACAGTAAAGTGTCTCTCAATTTGCGACGAATAAACAGACACTGCGCCGGAGAACCCAATGTGTTCTTGGAACTATTACCTGTTCACTCTTTCTGAATGATTAGATGTGTATGCTTACTGCATAATGAAATCTGTCTCCGCTCAATATTTGGTAGGATATGCAAAAAAAAAAAAAAAAAAAAACAACTATTTCTCTCTCTGTGGTTCACTGAACACGTCAAAGCTTGAATGCTAAAAGCTAATTCCATATCTGCCAGCAGGCTCATAAATATGAAAGACCCTCGCTCTTTCCTGGACATGTACAGCCATGTGGCTGTGACCCAAACCTCTATTATGGGTTTGTATTTCTGAACAGAATGTCTGTCAGGAGGCAGAGGGCAAAGTTCGAAGGTCAGCCACTGGTTGAGTCTCCATCAGACAGGCCAGTGAACCGATGAAGGAGAGGCACAAGCCGCCAGGATTGTAACACTTAGCTTTGTGTTTACCTGTTCCTGAGTGTAAATACGAGAGCAGCCGGAGATTAGCCGTCTGTGACTACACGTTGTTTGTCCCTCATAAGCTCTGTCTTACTTTCCTCCTTACTTTGTATTTTTCAAGTGGCTTTTTCGCCTCGCGGCTGTTTTCCGCTTCAGCCAGGAGAGCGGACGACTGATAAATTCTGCTGCTTTCAAAACAGCTCACTTAAAATGGAGGTCTTGCAGAATGCTTGGTGGGTACTTCTCAGGAATGCAACAGATGATTGGTCTTCTCGCGCGGTGACTCCCCTGGGATTACTAGCAGATATTAACTCGTACCAGAAGTCTTAAGTGCTTTGCATTAATTAACTTTCTGTTTCATTAATGGAATGCGCAGGTCTTTCGGTTGCTAGAGTTGTAATTACCTTGCTTAGCGCTGCTCCTATAAGTGGAGCGTTTGATCGTGGCAGAGCGAGGGACTCTCTGTTTGAAGCTGGCTGCGGTTATGTCGCTCTGAGAGTTTAATCAGCAATCAGGCCTTTCACACTCCGCTTTTTTTAATGTTTAATTGAAGCTTTATTTATACTGGGTCGTCTGACTGGGCACATATGGTCATTTACAGTACAGCAATGGCCTGTTAATCCTTCTCCCAATTACCCTGGCTTATCTTTTGAGTGTGGTGGAACGACAGAGTCCATTAATACGCTCAAATATTAACTGTCAGCAGCACGGTGCAGCCGCAGGTAGCACCTTACTGCAGGCAGGTTGTGGGTTTGAATTCCACCTGGGGCTTTTTTTGCGGACTTTGCATGTTTTCCCAGTGTTTGCCTGGGTTTGCTTCTGCTGTCCAAAGACCTGCATGTCAGGCTAATCGGAGACTCCAAAGTGTCCATAGAAATGAGTCTATGAGTAAATGGTGTGCGTTCTCGCTGGTAGTTAGACAAACTGTCTCGAGTGTATTCCTGCCTCTCATACACTGAGTGCTCGAACAGCCCCCCCCCCCACTTTCTCGGCCCTGACCGGGAATAATGGACGTTCGATGGCCAAGACAGGATGCAGCCTGGACAATTCACTTGTGTCCTATTAGCCTCTGAGACTACATCCACGGAGACTAAAATTCTCTAAACTACTACTACTACTACTACTATGTCTACTACTTCTTCTTCCTTCTCTTTCTCCATGACTCGGACAACAGTGCTACCACTGCACCACCTTGTTGACCACTCGGCAAGACGAGGAGAAAAATGTACAGTCTTAAATAAAAAGAAATTTGGAATAGAATCCCAAGACTCCCAAGATTACATAGGGTATAGCCCTTGGAGTAAAACAAATTTTCTGATGAACCTTTTAGAATTTCCAATTTGCGCATTTTTAATGACAAAACTTTATGTCTCCATCAGTGTACTGCACTGATGAATTCCCAAGTGTTTCCCAAGAGCTCTGTGTGAATTAACAAAATCAACACAGAATCTGTGCTGAATCAGCTGCTCTGTAATTCAGAGGTGTAAATTCTTGTAGATACAGTAGCCGATAGCTGATTTGGTCAAATAACACTTAATCACTTGGTGGACAATGATCATTAAAGCCTGAATTGACCAGATCTTGTTAACAGATTTATTTGAAGATTGAGCGTCTAATGTGTAATTGGAAAGCAATCAAACACGGCCTATTGTTTGAATGGCAGCTCATCAATGACTCCCTGATTAAGTAAAGACTGTTTTAATACTGAACAAAATGGCCAACCTGGCAAAGGATGTACTATCAAGAGAGTTTATGGTCCAAGCATATACACTGTGCTGTTCCTGATTGACTTTGGTGGTACTGTTCCCAAATGAATGTTTTTGACAAAGGAACTGAATTTACAGATTTAGCGACTCTTTAATTCGTACAATTGCTACGCTACTGTTGTTGCCACACAGCATCACTGTTTAGCATTTTAAAAGCCCTCAAACAATAAAGAAAAAGTCCAATTTTGTGGAATCTAACATACAGTGGCTCGAGTTATGATGAAAAAAATATGTTCCCCTTTCAGTCTTTTAGATCCAAATAGCTTTTTTTGAAATTGCATTTCTTTCGTTCTTTGCAGACTGGAATAAGCCATTTCTGAATTAAACGGCACCGTTCCAAAGGGGAAATGAACACACTGGGATAGTGAAAGACAAGTTTTTATTTGAGGGCTTGGAACATTATATTAAGAGCTGCCTATCTCTCTTTGTCAGCAGTGAACAAAATGTGAGAAATGCCATTATTACTCTTCAGCTCTCAATGTGGCTGAACTGGCCACGGTAGAGGACTTTATAATGTTGGTGTTGTTATTGTTCTACTTTCCTCAAAGACTTCTTTACTTACTGACACTACATCAGATAATTTTAGGCAGCATGGTGGTCAGTGGGATCCTGGGTTTAGAAACTGCTGAATTTCATAGATTCTCTATCTCCTTCTGTCTTTTGGGGTTGTGCGTTATTATTATTTTTGTGTGTGTGTGTGTCATTGTTCATTATTTTGTAATTCCTGTTTGTGGATGTAATCTCCATAAATGGTTATAAATCTCACTAACTCTTACTCACTGTCTCTTGCCCACACACTGGCTCTCTCTCTGTAGCTCAGACACACACACACACACACACACACACACACACACAAAGCAGTTTCACTATTGTAGGCATCTCCGTAAGCCTGGCTCCTGCCAGCTCTGGTCCCTAGATAGATATATGTACACAACCATGTGAGAAGCCAAAATAACACAGTGCCGTGGCCCTCTCGTGGGAAGTTAAGAATTACCGCTGTGGGAACTCTTTTTCAAGGGCTGAGACCACAGAAAGTACCAGAACATTTCCGCGGCAGGAGCGGGCTGGGTGGCATAATGAACTCCACTTCAGCTAACCTGTTGACTCAACGGCTTTTGTGTGGGTTTGACACCAGTCTTAACCGTCATGACTGGGAAAGAATGACCGGAAAGCGCAATGAGAGTGACCCAGCTGCTCATTATATGGTTTGTTTACTTAGCTGTTTATTGTGTTACTCTGCTGGAGCTGACATAACGTACGCCTACTGTCTAGTCTGGGCATTATTTTGACTGAGTCGACTGATGCTTTGTATGAATCGTGACTTGGCTGGTCTATGTTGTGTAGCTGTTTTAGTGACCTTCTGTACAGAACTTATTCTATGTCACTTTGAATAGGAGAGTGGAGGAAATGTGTTCCTTACAGCAGTATGAGTCTGACCAGGCTGCTCATAAACTTACAGCACTATGAGCCTGACCAGGCTGCTCATAACCTTACAGCACTATGAGCCTGACCAGGCTGCTCATAACCTTACAGCAGTATGAGTCTGACCAGGCTGTTCATAACCTTACAGCACTATGAGCCTGACCAGGCTGCTCATAACCTTAAAGCACTATGAGCCTGACCAGGCTGTTCATAACCTTCAAGCACTATGAGCCTGACCAGGCTGCTCATAACCTTACAGCACTATGACCCTGACCAGCCTGTTCATAACCTTACAGCACTATGAGCCTGACCAGCCTGTTCATAACCTTACAGCACTATGAGCCTGACCAGGCTGTTCATAACCTTACAGCACTATGAGCCTGACCAGGCTGCACAGCACTATGAGCCTGACCAGGCTGTTCATAACCTTACAGCACTATGAGCCTGACCAGGCTGTTCATAACCTTACAGCACTATGAGCCTGACCAGGCTGTTCATAACCTCACAGCACTATGAGCCTGACCAGGCTGCCTCTGTGATTCTTGTTCTTCAGTCCTGAGGGGCTGTACATTGGTCAGATTTTTTTCCCGTTGAGTTGTAATATTGTGTAGGGAGGGATCCTACTGAAATTAACACAGCCGATGACCTTTTGCGCGAAACCAGTCAGAACACCGGAATCCAATCTCCTGAACTGTCATTTCTTTCTCCATACACTCCTGGTGCATGGAATTGTCAAAACTGGAAAATACACTTGGACATCCTTTTCTGCGGAAATTTTAAAAGAGTGAACTTTTCTCCATTTTAGAAGACTATGTATCATTTTTTTTTTTTTTTTTTTTTAGGAAACTGTATCTCAAGTAAAATGAGTGATTTCTGCCCAGTAGAGGTCGGTCCATAAGGGCTGGACAGTTTCTTTTTTTAATTTTTTTTAATTAAACATGTTTCTTTTGTTGCTCATTCACTGATATCAGCGTGGGCTGATAATGAAAAGAGTGGATGGATTCATAGACACTTGTTTCTGAATTTGAAGGAAAGATCTTGTCACAGCCCTCATCAGAATGCCTTTCATGTCTCTTTCTATTCAGCAACTTGCATGTTTGTTATAAGTATCTCTCCTTTGATTGGTTCATGTTTTGCATGTTTTCCAACCCTGGCTGCATCTCATTTCGTGGTTATTCTCTAATGACCATGTGGACCATGTGGCGTGTATTTAAGCCCTCTGTTTTGCATTGCAAGTTGCTGTACTGCATTTTGCCTTTTGTGCTTAGAACCAGTCAGTATTCCTAGTGGAAACTCTACATCTGTGGTAAGTGTCACGTGTGCTTTAATGACAGCCATTTCCGGAAGCTCTCCTCTTTATTTAATTAACTCCAACCTACTCAGGGGTCAGGATTGGGATCGTGTTCAAGTTAATCCAGTTCAAGTCTTCTCTCAAGTCCAGTTTAATAGGAACGAGCTCCCAAGCCTTATCTTCCAAGTCTGTTCCTCTGTCCTGTCTATTAGGAACAAGCTCCTAGTCCTCCTATGGTCATCAGGATTGGAATTGAGTACCCTTTAAGCTGCTCCATCCTCCTGTGAGACAGTTTAATACTGGCGAAGTGTGCACTCTACCTGGCTGTTTTCCTGGAAGTCACTGACTGGCAACTGACATCTCAGCTTTGCCTATTACATCTGTGGTGAACTGTGCTATCCTCCTCTATTGTTTTTTATTTAACCCTTATTTAACCAGGGAAGTCCCATTGAGATTGAAATCTCTTTCTCAAGGGAACCCTGGGGATTGAGGTGGGGGAGAGAGAGGGCAATTTGCACAGCCAATTAGATCAGGGGTTCTGTTCCCACCTCTTCCTCTGGGTTAGTCCCCAAATTACCGCAAAAGCTGTCAATAAACTACCTCTTGGATTGTACTCTACCTCCACATTTGATTCCTGGTCTGACCGTAAAGTAGGATATCTTTCTAACTTACCAGTTTGATGAAGGCTGGTGTGATCAGTTGGATTTGGCCTGCGTTCAGTGTCATGGGCATTTTCTACACTCTGAAATCCATTTTATGTCCCCATCATTCCAGAGAAGGACAGCCAAATGATTACGCGATTAATTAATTATTAGCCTTAACTGGTCGGGGTTGATGTTGACTGGCTTGATGAGATTTTATTTCTTGGCTTGGATTGCGCATTGAATAATTCGTGTTCAAAAGGCTTCTCTATATAGAACAGTGAACCATTTCCACAGACTCTGTATGTTATTGATTGATGGTGTGGAAGTGGCTGATTAACTTCAAATCTTCTGACAGAAATAGAACACATTTTGAAGTGGGTGTACACACTATTTTATCCTATGTTGGATGTGTAAAGTGTTGACATAGATGTGGTTAGTGGAAAAGAAATTTCCTCTTGAACTCTGTCTAACCGTAATGGGAATCATTTGTGACCCATTGCCTCACCCAGAGAACAACAAAATGCATTAAAAAAATGTAAATGCGCCATTTGCCGCATCTCTTAAATTAAGGAGGTCGCACCTCTCATTTTACGCGGCGTAGAATCCGTATTTCTCTCGAGCTCGCCACATTAACTTTGGCTTTGAAGTCTCCAGCTGATTAAATTAAGCTGTATCCGTGTGAAATTACCAGCCGGGCGTCCGCTTCATCCCGCGAGCTGTTCTTTCCTGTTTTCTACTTATTCTACCTCCAAACGGATGAATATTCATACGCTTGTTGTCAACAATAGCGCATTAGTTTTGGGTGCTGTGAAACTATACCATGGTAAATGGATGAAGCAGAGTCTTTTGCATTTCTGAGTTAGGGATTGGAAGGAGAGAGAGAGAGAGAGAGAGATTGATTCGGAAAGGACAAGTGCTGCAAAAATCTGGCAAGACGATATGCAGCAGTCTGCCACAAACGGAGCTACAGCAGTGACCCCTGACCCCCAACAACTCATTCATAAATCTTTACTTATTTTACAGTGTATACTGACATTAAAATTCTATAAAAAATGGTTAAGTCATCCTTATATAAATACTGTAATCATTTACTTTTTTTTGTTCATATTGTTATTAGTATTATTATTTTCATGATCGCATTTTATTAGTATGGTTATACTTTGGTAATATTTATTTGAAATATCTCAAGCCAAAGAAGCAAGTTGAAATTTCAATTGAAATCTACACACACACACTCACACACACACACACACACACACACACAAACAGGATATGGAGAGAGAGGGAGAGCGAGAGTGATATAGACAGAATGAGAGATCTATATAACGTCACACTGATTATTCAATTCGAAGCGCAGTTTTCCAGCGCGTTTTCTTTACTCTGACGGCGGACAGCGCATGATTGAGTTATTCCTCTGCTATCGAGCAACGGTACTCTGGAAGGCTTTTGTTTTCCGAAACGCACAGCCCCCCTCCCAGGGAAGTTTGAAGATGGACAGCAAAGACCGGCGGGTATCTGTTTCCAGGAATGCGATATTGAGGTCTTAACTGTGATGAGCCGTCTTTGTTGATTTACTGTTGCTTATGAAATGGCCAGTGACTCGTGTGGTAATCATGTCACACCATGCCCTTTAGGTTTATATATTTACCGGCACGTTGATACCTTTGCTTCTGTATATATCAGGGAAGTGATTTATTTCAGTGAAATACCAGAGATGCCGTAACACTGGTAAACTATTCTCTTTTAAGCTCTACCTTTTCACTTAAGTTTGCCCTTAAGTAGGTTAAAAGTAGGAAAAAGCATTACCTGTGATGTGAGTGGTGGACCAATAGAGTCGCAGAGAATGCCTTCAGTGCCCGCCCACTGCCATGTGCATTCAGGAGTTCTCAAATTCATGTTCCAGTGTGCCTGCTGTTTACTGGTGTGGGATTTGCGCGATTATTTGTATTGCAGCAGAATGTCAGCTGTGTGATCTGTGATCTCTCCCAGATCCTGGGCTCTCGAACACGCTGTTTATGCCGAGGTCAGAGACAGCCGTCCAAACGCCGGAGCGGCCAGGGCACACCAGAGGGTCTGGGGCTTTTCAAAAGGGCGGAAAATCAAAGTGCAAAACACCACAGCGCCATTACGGAGGCCTTTCAGTGTTTATCTGTGTGATTTCCAATGACTGACATACAGATAGCGAGACAAGCTAGTCGCATAGAAATCATTCTACTGGCGAAAACATCAAGGGAATTTCCCTGCTGGAGATTAAGATGGCCTTTGTGCCGTGTTTGTGCATGTGTGCTTGTGTACATGAGTGGGTACATGTATACATGACTGTGATTATTTCTGTGAGAGTAGGTGAGTGCGTTATGGACAAAGTGTGCTGTTTCTCAATGCTTCCCTGTGTCTAGTAAAGTACCGCACATTTTGTGTTATTTTAAACTCAATCAGTGTGTTATCCAACTTGCCGTCTTACCACATGCAGTGAGCACCATAATTAATTGGACATTGACTTGTTTTATCTTGGTTCTGCTGGCCGAGTGAATCATCAGATCTGAATCCAGTTGAACATGCATTTTACCTGCTGAAGAGCAGACTGAAGGTATAAAGCCCAGAAACATGCAGGAACTGAAGATGGCTGCAGTACAGGCCTGGCAGAGCATCACCAGGGAAGATACCCAGCATCTGGCAATTTCCAGGCTTCAAGAAATCAATGAATGAAAAAATATGCAGCCAAATGTTAAAAGTTATTACTTTACTCTACATTACAGAATGTCAGTCTGTCCAACATTATTTGATGCACCCAGAAATGGAGCAGGGGAGGGACTATGTACAAAAGCTGCCATCAGTTCTTAATGGTTCATCTGATATAGAATACAACACCCCCAAATTAAAGTGAAAATCTGCACTTAAACCTCATTGTCATTGTGTCCTTTCATACTCAAATTGCTAGAGTACAGAACCAGAATAAAAATATGTCACTGTCCAATTAATAATGGTGCTCACTGAAGTCAACTCAAAATGACACATACGGATGTGAAATAGCTATAACAAGAAAGCCTGTGTTGTTTATTAACACATCATTTTTGAGAGCGTGTTCTTTGGCGGACGTGTGTTCTTTTGTACGCCCTGGTTAGTCTCTGCTGTAGGACAGACTCTCCGGCCATGTGTCACTGTCTGATTAATTATGATGCTCACCTTTGTCAATACAAAATGACATACGCAGAGGTGAGGTAGTTTTATAACATAGAAGTACGTGTTCCTCTGTACACATATGTTCTGTGGTATGCCCTGGTTAGTCTCAGCTGTAGGACAGACTATAGCCATGTGTCACTGGTGAGATAAACTTGCGGAGTCTGTTCTTTTATCTGAGTTCCTGCCATGTCCTGTAATTAAAGCATTTCTGCATCCTGTCAAGCTGGAGACACAGTGTCAACATGACTTACATCATCCTGCCAAATATTCTGGTGATTAATCATCAGGTTGCCGTGGCGATCGCATTCGGCCTTGTCCATTTACCCCTTGCCAGGGTCCTTCGGTTGACTTTTTCCATTCCGAATTAGACTCGTGAGGCAATCGCTTTGCTACAGCTGAAATTGTAGGTTTTCTACAACGTATTTGTAGTAAATGCTGTGTGTGATTGCAGGATTTGTGAGCGATATCCAATGTGGTGGAAAGAGCTGAAGAGTCAAACATCAAAAGCTCAGTTCGTTTTGTCCAAATAATTACGGTCTACATCGCAGGAAAAAAATGGCTGACTACAGCAGCACGAATCCCTCAGAGGGGGCAGAGAAACAGACAGCCACAGGAGCACTCCTCTCCACTGCAAGTCTTCATTACAGGAAACAAACTACCCTGGGAAGCACAAAGACTTTGTCGAATCAGCTTTTTTTTTTTTTTTTTTTACAAGTGTCGGACAATCTATGCCTCTTCCCTTGAAAAGAAAATGGCCGACGACTTTCTCTGTGTCTCTTGCCAGCAGTTGAGTGGGTGGAAAGGGTGGAGGGGAGAAAATAGTAATCAGCAAAGGTAATCAACAAGTAGCCTTTTGGCAAGCTGTGGCCCCTGAGAATCTAAATCCAGTAATAGTTTTAGAGTTAAATCAGACTCTGGGTTTTAAGGATTTCTCTTTCTCTCTCTCTATCTCTCTCTCTCTCTCTCTCTCTGTTTTGTGCAGAAAACAGGTTTCCTGTCAGAGGCCTTTTTACCTGCTAATTCATCTGCTTTCGAGACCCTGGATCCCTCGTTCAAACTCCACGAGACTGTGGCGAAGGTAAGGGGACTGTTACTCTGGAGACCAGAATCAAAGGTAATCATCTTGATAGCGGCAAGCTTTCAGACTTCACAGAGAGATCTTTTCAAGGGCTCTACTGGAGACCAGTATGAGAGCATTAACAATTAAAATGACAAACCGGCTAAAAGTTCTAACTTATGAAGAAATATGCTTCTGAAAAACAGAAGTCTTGCAAACGAATGCAAATGAGCTTATTGAACTCAGTATGGTGTGAAACACAGTCCCAGAGAAGAGGAACCAATTAGTGCTTTTCTGCCAGTAGTTATTTATCAAGATGTTTATACTTTATTCTGACCGAAAGGACAGGAGTGATGTGGTGTCTGTTTGTGTGTGTGTGTGTGTGTGTGTGTGTGTGTGTGTGTGTGTGTGTGTGTGTGTGTGTGTGTGGTGGTGGGGGGGAAGAGTGTATATGTGTGAGCCTATGTGCACTTGTGTATACGTTAGTGAGTGCATGTGTTTGAATGTGTATACAGCCGCGCGTGCAGGAGTCTCAGTGTGTGTGTGTGTGTGTGTGTGTGTGTGTGTGTGTAACTTTGTGTGAGTGTGTGTGTATGGCTGTGTGTGTATGCATGTGTAAACCTGTGTGTGTGTGTGTGTGTGTGTGTGAGGGATTGTGTGTGTATATATGTGTGTGAGAGAGGAATCGCCCTTCCATTGTAATCCTTACGGCAGAAATTGAATTTAGTACAATAAAATCCAATCTGTGGATTTGAAAATATGATGCATTGCACAGCCGTGTATTTTCAAAAAAAAAAAAAAAAAAAAAATGTAACACCATATCTGAAGCTGCATTCTACTATGATTTTCAGCAAGATCGTGTTGTTTTTATTAGTTTTCGGTATTCTAAGAAGTGTGTGTGTGTGCTGTGTGCGTGTGTGTGAGATAACACGTTGGCATTTGTCCTCGCTGCGGATATTTCCAGTTTTATTTATTAAATTTTTTTTTTCCGAAGAAAGACAGCTGGCTCCCTCTCCATTCGCGGCCTCCTCGGGACTGACGCGTATTTTTGGATCAAATGCTTTGTCCCGACATGCGGCTTTCGCTCGGCAGCATAAAACAGCGGTTCGTAAGACTCATTCATGTCTTTCTCCATCTGTACATGTGTCAGATGTGCACAGACAAGATGCCCACATGAAACCTCTCCGCACCCCTCCGTTTAAAAACAAAAAGACCAACGAAATGAGTAGTGTGGGGGGGGGGCATGGCACATGGAGTGAAAGGTGACTTTTGGAGAGGATGCAACTGCCTCGTTTTATTTACAGTCGCAAACGCCGCCGCCTTTCCTCACCATCCTCTTCCTCACAGGCCAGGACTATTCCTCAGGGGGGGCGATCCAGTCATAATAATTGTTTATTTATATCCAAACGGTGACTTTTTTTTTGTACAGACAGTGTATTTTGTCTTTTTTATGAATCAAAGACCACCTCAGCTGTACCTGAATCAGGGGCTCCATCCCTGCAGATTTCGTTTTTATGTCTCCCTCAAGGAGGGAGACATTGTTTTTTGTACAGTTTTGGGGAGACATCGTTTGTGTACCGTTTCCCATCCGCGTCGGCGCTCGCGTCAGCACTCCCACTGTTTCCGGGCTGTAACTCGGAAACCGTTTAAGATATTTACATCCAACCTTGCACACTCTTTCACCACTGTATGTAGATTTGCCTTTTACTATTTTTGCTAAAATTACTTTTTTAATTTTTCTTGTTTCCATGCTACAGTTTCAACTTACTCTCAAAATGGGGGCATGATTCGTTTCCAGGCCGTATCTCAGAAACTAATTAAAATATTAACCTTAGATATTGCGCAGACTATCAACATGGTATGTACAAGTGCCATTTGATATTTTCCTTCAAATTACCTTTTCAATTTTTCTTTTTTCCATGATAACACTTCAGACTTCATCTCAAAATGGAGGTAGGGTTTGTTCCCCAGGCTTTATCTCAAAAACTAATTAAGATATTTACCTCAGACATATGGATGTGCTTTTTTCCATTTTCTTTCAAATTATTTAAATTTTTTTTGTTATTTTCATGGTAACAGTTCGGACTTGGTCTCAAAATATGGGTAGGGTTTGTTTTCGGGATGTATCTTACATCAATCTTTTCATACCTTTTAAAATGATATGTAAATATGCCTTTTCCTCTTATGTTAAAGATTTCCAGGCTGCTACTCAAAAACTACATTTAACTCCCAAAAAAAGGGAGGGGGGACATACTGTTTTAGCGTTCCCACCATTTATGGACCATAACTCAAAAACTAATTGATATGGAGTATTTCCATGAAAATTTGCACACATTTGCATCAGGTTGTGCAGATGTGCTGTTTGCTATTTTGAGGTTATTAACTTTTCTAGTTTCTCCCTAAATGTCTGTGAACATCAATGAGGGGCGGCTGCATTGGGGTGGGGGGAGACATTTGTTTTTTTTTTTTTTGCCTTAAAAACTATCTCTAGTTGTTTTCTTTTGTTCCTTCAGTCATGCTTCCTCTTTTCCTCTCTCTCTGTCTCCATCTCTGCCCCCCCCGGCTCTCTCTCTCTCTCTCTCTCTCTCTTTCTCTCTCTTTCTCTCCTTACCCTATACTCATCCTGTCATTGGGAAAGGCCTGCTTCTCGACGACTCAAAAGAGACAGGCAACCCACTTGTATGAACTCTCACTGAATCGTAATTTGCTGACTGGTTGCTGTGACAACCGAAGTCATTCTGTCAGCCCCCCACCTTTCAAAAAAAAGAACCCAATTATATACCTGAGGGAGTTTACCAGATCATATTTGTTTCCCAGAATTTAACATTGAAGTAATAAGTGCTGTGAACCCACTTTATTGATTTACCAGTGTTACCTTGTCTATAGTAGGAAATTGACAGTGACTTGTATTGTCATCATGTCACTAGATGGCCTGCAGACTGTTATCATTCCCAGCACATTAATACCTGTGATTGTCTGCACACAACAGTATGTCATGCAACTATTACAGACCTGCGCCTATTACATTTCGAACTCAAACACTTTTCTGAGCTTGACTGATCTTGCCTGGTGTAATTGAGCCAATCTAAAAGAGCAGAGAGCAGCGGTGGCACTTTTTGAGACGTTTTAATCAGTTTCAGTACACCAGAAAAGTTGAGTAAAGCACAGACAGGAAGTGGAGACAAAACTTTCAGCTTAATACAGGAAATGAGTCACCAGAAACACTGCCATTATTATCAGCTTTGTGAAGCACACTATATGCTGTTCCGGTTGAGACCGGATCAGATATGGATATGATTCAGTACTGTGGTGATTATGAGAGCTGCAATTACGTGATTATCAGCAACTATCCCACCAAGTGTACCGTATGGCGTCATAATTTTTGACTCCGTCCCCCATGTCTCCTTAAGTAATTTTGACCAACGCACCTTTAACCCCTTTGTGCAGAATACAAATAATGCCAATTTTGTCCTGTTATGCATGAGCCTATTTAGGCTTTATAACTCAGCCTTTGTGTCTCAGAGACTCTGGAAAATTGCTCCAGTGAAGCAAAACATTTGGAAATTCAATTACAGAATTATTTAGGAATTAAATTTTGGAATTTACGGACACCGGCGTCTATATCTCTGTTAATGCAGGAGCCAAGAATTTCGCCCTTTCGATACTCTATTATTATCCTCTAAGTGAACCTACCCTAGCGAGGCGCTGCTGGTTATACCTCTTTCTACACAGACACATGCTGCTAATTGGCGTACAAAAGAACAGGAGTGTCCTGTGTACGTGTTTGTAATTACAGTATAGATACTTAAAATGTAAAGCCCTTTTTGCGTGTGCTTTCGGTATTTTGTTCACCCCCTGTAGTAATGTAATGTAACCGTACAGTCAAAAGCGATTTTGTTATTGATTCTGAGCTGGTAAGTGATGTGGCTGTGAGTAGTGGGTGTGCTCCTGCCCAGCTCCCCCTGAAAACTCCCCTGAACCCCCACTTGGAAGCCAACTTCCTGTTGCCTGGACCCCTGACATGGTACTTTATTAAAGCGTACGGTCACCTGCTCCTTCTTTCGCCGGATGCTGATCGCTGTGTCAGACCCCCGCTGTGGACGGCTCTTTGCTCCTGCTGGGGTCCCCCCCCCATCTTTAGAAGGACAGACTCCATGTTTGATACGAAGACAACAGCGCTCTTTCCTTCCGCGCACCAAAAACCTCCCCATCAGCAAGTCTTTCGCTGTAGGGAAAAATATGATCATCGCTTAAACCTCCACATCACTGCCAAAGAGATGATGTTTGTCTCACAAAATTTTTTCCTTTCCTTAGCCACCAAAAGATGGGTAAACAGACTGACGTAATCTTCCAAGAAATGGGACTAATTCAGGTCGCATGATATTTTGGGAAAATGAATCATCAAAGATAATCTATCATTTCTTCTGATGGGGTGATTCGTTTTTAAAGGAGAAACTATTTCTGGAATGACCACATGGGGTCAGATGTTGTTTTATTTTTTTTTCACCACATGCAATTTTTGAGGGTACAGAAGTTTTGGAAGAGAGTGAAGAGATAAACTTAGGATTTAGGGAGCAGAATTGGAAATGTCAGAATATCGCAGCGCTCAGAACAACTAGCATCAGGCTGAGACCTGTTATTGAATAACAAAGACAAAAATCCTCTTTCACAGAATTTGAAGTCCTTTATCAAAGTGCCTCCCACACATGCATGCAAGTATGCACTCAGAAAACTGGTAAACAAACATGCACGCGCACACACACACACACACACATTCACACACCTGTACACGCACGCACACACACATTCACATACCCGTACTCGCACGCACTCACACTCACAAACACGCATATTCTCAAAACCCAAATAAACAATAGGAAGCACATTATCACACTCATGCACGCATACACACCCACACACACACACCCACTCACATTCACTCTCACACTCTGACAGCGCTGTCAGAAAAAAAGCATTGAAATGCAACATTCTTATCCAGAGACCCCTGTAGACCTCCTGGGATTGTGCAGAGGAGGAGAGAGATAAGCCATATACCATAGAATAAGAATCGCTTTAAAACTGCCAGTGCACCTGCGGAAGCTCAACACTGAAAATAAAAACATACTTGTATTGATAAGCCCTATCGTGAAATCTGTATATTGATTTTCCCTTGCTGTTGAATCCTTGCTACGGTTTCTGGACTCAGGCTATTAGAATTTCTTCCTCAAATTTGGTGTATCACTGAAACACCATTATGTTGTTGAAAAATGGCATCTTAAACTCCCACTAGAGACAACAGTGGGATGCACTTTATGTCACATTAATGGGAAAATAAATGCTTGCCAACCCACAATGCACTGCTGAGATGAATTGTGAGACTGCTGAATGTGTTCCTTTAAATCACTATTTTAAGGTTGTTTTTATGCTTCAAGTGTTAAGCTGCATCCAAAATTGCAAACTATCACTTAATTTGTATGTCAGAAATAGTGCGTTGTATAAATCGTATGTTTTAGCGTGTCCGATATCATTGCATTTCAGAAATGGCGTACACCAAATATCTGCATGTCGTGCTACATCCGGTGAAATATTGTACAATGCGAACACTGGCGTAACTATTCCGCAATACATTACATATTCATGATGCATGTAGCCAGGAGTTTGTTTCAAATTAACACTGCGATAGAATTGAATGATTTTAGAGTTAATATTAGCTTTCAGTATGCTTTTTTAAATCAGTCGTTTTCCACACAGCCTCAAACTACCTGCTGTCATCAATAAGCACTGCGCTTAAAGTGTTTTTTTGGTCATCTTGTTCTTCAGAAAAGCGATTTTATTAATTAGTTGCTTACTGTAGCTTCCTCATGTGTGTCAAATGCCAGTTTACATAACTGTGCAAAAGTCTTGGGCACCATACATTTTAAAAAATTCAAATCTGGCTTCAGATATTTACTTTCTGTGCACCACACTGGTGTTGCCGAAGGTAAAAAGTACATTTGAAATTCCAATTTAAATTCTAATTTAAAAAATAATTTTATAATAAATAAATTTATAAATGTTTTTATTTCATTAAAAACAGTAAATACAGAAAGTGTAGTCTTGACAAAGCCCTGATGTCAACATCATCATGGCTGCCTGCAATTGCGTGGAGGGATAGACACAAGAGAGACAGTCGGTCTGCAGAAGAATGGTGGCAAGTTTCCCACTCTGCTTGGAACAAGCAAAAAGCCAGTCATAAAACTATAACACAACAGGACAGTGTCCCAGATTTTTAGGCAAAGTGTAATCTCACCAAATATTGGTTTGATTTAGTTTTTAACAGTTTACGGCTCTGTACATTTCTCAGTTATTAGAAACTTTTAATTGCACTATTTCTGCAAGCATAATTGCCCCACAAAATTGCTTTAAAAGTCTTTTGCACAGTACTACACGTATCCTAGAATTGTCATAATCTACGCATTTATGGCAGGCATGCACAAGGGCTTAAAAGTAGGCAACTGCATGTTTCATAGTAGGGAGGTTTAAAAAACTGTAGCTTTAGCCGTGAGAAATTTCAGAAGGAATGTAAAAACAGCAAAGAGGAATATTCAAAGGACTGCACTTCTGACAGTAGCGAATTTTCAAAGATGTGTATTTAGAGTTTTCTCTCAGACTTTTGCTCAATACTGTACACATACGGTATGCCCTGTGAACACGCTTTTGGACATCGCTTTAGTGATTCTCAAGTTTTAAGTTTTTTGCGGCACGTTCAGTTTTTGCTGGTGAAGTTCCAGGGAATGTGAGTGGGGTGTTTGTGCAGCCTATTTTTCTCTGATTTTTTTTTTTTTTCTCTGAGTCAGTGAAACAAAGATTTTATGCGAAGGCTGCCATAATTTAAAACATTTTCCATGACATCGCTGCCATCTGCAAGGTCGCTTTTGTTTTCTAATGCTCAATAACAGAAAGCGAATAATGAATAATAATAGCGGAATTATTTCGCTTTCGATGCATTTTTCATTTTTGCAGCCGCTCTTCGTACCAGTCAGAGGAACAGCTCGCCAATCATAATTCACCCCCCCCTCCCTCCACCCTCTCCCCCGCCCCTCTGTTTCCTCCACACATCAGTTATTCCTGCCGTCTGACCGCTGCCAAAAACAAACAAAAATCTCAAATAAATCAACGCAAATGAGTTTCATTTTGTTTGAGTTCCTGCTGCCAGAGAAAGTTTCCTATTTATTCATTTGTTTATTTTTTGATTAACAATGATTGCGAAATGATTTGAGCAGGTAGTTGTGACTTGGTTGTGACCAGTACAGATAAAACAATCGCTTTTCCTTGAGGAGCCCAGAGAATTTTGACACATTTTGACCACTTAATAAATTCCACAGAGAAATTGAGGCATTGCACTGGCTGAATATCTGTCGGAAAGGCCTTGATATTCCCGTCAACAGATTTTTCTCCTTTCTTATTAGCTGACCTGAGTAGATGATAAAGATCTTTTTGCCGAGGGTTGTTTCAGTGTTTGGAGTAGTGCACAATCAGAATATTGTATGGTTTCATCCTTGAAAAATGGAAGTCTGATTGCAGTCATAAAGTAAAATGAAAAACTGGCGAGAAGTTGAGTGCGGCAATGTGATTGGATAGGTGATAGAATGCATGGGTTCAAAATGTAGTTGTCACAGACTTTTTTGCCGTTAGACGGAAGACATCGTCGCTCTTACTTAGGGTTAGGTCACAAAGTCCAGCGCCATTATTGGTTCCAGTTCCCATAAAACTGGTGCTGACCGAACTAAATCAAAAGGCCGATTTTGGTGCCTTATGACGGTGCCTTACGTCTTTGCTAGCTAACCTTACACTGACTGTGTTGCGAACTGGTCAGAGGGGGAGTCAGTTGCAGGATCGATGATGAGCCACTAGGGTGCGTTAATAATGAGGAAGATGCAGAGAAATGGAAGACTGCTTGAAGAACTTACTGTACCTAATAATTTGCTCACTGATAATTTAGCTACTTGGAAGAGACACCAGGGAGGAAAACTAGAATTCAGGACAAGAGGTCAGAGTAACTGCTTCTAGTAAGACAATCTAGCCCTGACTGAGATAAAACCTGCAACTTATATACACAGGGCAATGAGACAGCAGGGAGTGGCCTGGAAAATAAGGAGATGATCAAGACGATCTGACTGCAGATACTACTAGCATACCAGCTAACATTAAACTTGATTAAAATGGCTATAGTGTTACTGCTTAAATTGCAAGTGTTAAGCCTAATATGAAAACAAAGATCTTCATTATTATATTGTGTGGATGACTCTGTTCTAACACTGGTTTGGCGTGGGTACTGGTTGAAGAGCATTGATTCAGCATCGATATCAGATATGAAAAACACCATCCCTTCTGTTACCATCCTGCCCGTGTGTGTAACATTACTGAGAGTTTGCTCAGCCTAGCTTTAAAAATACTATGTCAGGAGCGTAATAGAGGGGTGAGCTGTTCTCTCTGTTCCTCTCCCGAACCCTGAAATCACCCATCGGCGTCCTCAGCTAGCGCAAAACAAAGGAATAATTACTTGATGTAGCCCATCCGGGGGAAATAAATTTAGCATGTGAACAGGGAGATGGACAGACTGCTGTAATGGAAGCGGAGAGGAGCACTAATACTCTCAGCCTTCGCAAAAGTCCATTAACCTCCTCTGGATGGAGTGATGGAGGAAGGTCTAGAAGCAAGATGGTAGGAATTACAGGGGTCAGAGAGGAGGAGGGGGGGGTCTTCAAAGGGAAGAGGGTGGACCCAGTTTGCCAGTCCACTGCAGGGATCAGACACCATTCACTCACCATGGACAATTTAGCATCTCCAGTTGGCCCGTGTATGCCTTTGGACTGGGGGAGTATTCTGTAGAAGCCCACTCAAACATGGAGTGAACATGTAAATTCCACAAAGGCTGGCCCCGGGCTGGATTTGAATTTGCAATTTCTTTGCTTTCCCCTGCTCCACCACAGAGCCAACTGTGACTCAAAAATAAAACATAGTTAATATTTTCCTGCGATAAAATGTACACTGTCTTTTTCTTTTTCACATTCAAAGTCTGCGTTATGTTTGAAGTCCTCGCTGCTCCTTGTGCTGAACATACAAACATTCAGCGCCATCACGTTTAAACTCAATTCTGTATGTGTGCTGAACACACAGGCACACACCGCCATGTTTAAACTCATTGCTTCTCTAAATGAAGGAGTGCACGTCTGCTGTCTTGCCTGTTAAAATATTGGACTACAGTTTTTGGAATGTTGCATATTTTATGTCTGGCTACATATGTGAGCTAATTCTAAATTATTATGAATGAATCATGGACACTGAGCACAATAACTCATCGGACAGTGACGCTTTTTTTTGTTCTGCTCTCTAGCTGTTGGAAAGGGTGTTGTTACAGTGAGGTTGAAGCGCAGGCTGTCAGTTTCAATTTGTGGGTGTTTTCATCTGTATCATATTTATAGGGTTGTACACGAGCGGGCTTGTTGTATGAAAGTTATCGAACGAGTTAATTAAATTTTGCGTTTGTTGCGAGCTTCAGCAAGTTTCATAACTTTCATATGACGCGACCAAGAGTATAAGATTATATTTATCATATAACTGAATTGCGTAATTTAATTGAAAATATGCTTAATTTCCACTAGCGCCGTATCGGTAGCTAATTCCCATTATGTTAGCACTGAGCTAACGCCATCACTCTGAAACTCCATTCGTCACTGACTTACTGACATTCGTGGTTGAACTAGCCATGGTTTTTAAATTCACAGTCAACTGAGTTGCTAGCTAGCCAACAAACTAATGCTACATAAAGGTACTCTGTGCACGCTGGCTAGCTAGCTCAGTAACGATAGCTTCGTTATGATAGTGTTAAGCCCAACGCCCACTGGTGGCGAAGCGTCGTGTCAAAATGCCAAACGTTTTTAAACACCCACTGGAAGCGTCAGTAGCATCAATATTGATATATGACAATCGGACCGAGAAGCAAGCCATGCATGTCACTCTCAAAATATTCCACAAGACAACCTTATATTTTGAAAACGCCTACCATTAAAGCTTATTTTAAGTGATGGCGAAGTACGACGTTCATCAGTGAACCTTGAGTTAGATTCTGTCTAACTGTAGATAGCTTATTAACTTAAAGGAGGACTATCATGGCTGGGAAAGTTGGGTGTTATTATTTCAATATATCATGAAAAAAGCTCTTACGACTTTGTTTTCTTTATTTTGCGATTTCTTTAATTTTTATGAGCGATTTTACAAACTAGTGGGCCGCGCCATTTTCACCACAGCAGACGAAAATTCACCCTCAATCCGCTTGGGGCGCCCCTAATCGTGACGTCAGTGCGGCTGTCAGCGCCAAGAATTTCCATTGTCCTGCGGTCCTGCATTGAGATTGCTGAATGACCAAGATATTCCCGCTTCCTCTATGGGGCAGACAGATGAGCTTGATTAGTACCTTTTTCTATCCGACACAACTCTAATTTAGAGGTGAACTAACATCAGAGGCCATTTGAAATGCTTCCGGAAAGAAAAGTGCCATTTGAAGTCTGCTATAATTACCAGCGAGGCTGGACAGATGCCGTCACCTTGGCATAATTGGCTCACCTTAAAACAATTCCCGTGTACTTTGCCTAACTTGTAATCAAGCCATTTATTCAGCCAACTGACCAATCAAAACCAAAATCAAGCCAATAATTTAGAAGAGATAATGAGAAGCAGACAAACCGAACCAGGCTACCCTGCTAGATTGAAATAATGTCAGTAATCTGAATAAATAGCAGACCTCTGAATTCCACCTCTCATCGGAAAACTTTCAAGTATTATTAAAAAAGATTTCTTGGAAATAAAATCATGTTAAGATGGCCCTGGTT
The DNA here is from genome assembly GCA_029692085.1 of Gymnothorax javanicus. Taxonomy (NCBI): domain Eukaryota; kingdom Metazoa; phylum Chordata; class Actinopteri; order Anguilliformes; family Muraenidae; genus Gymnothorax; species Gymnothorax javanicus. Next base: position 25,319,495 of record CM056196.1, read on the forward strand.
TTTAAGCATCTAAAAATATACGCGAAGTAGAGAACATTGTGTGAAGCGCATCAAACGTGAATGAGAGAGAGAAATTATTTTTGCATTGCAAGCAATGGACAAATGCACCGAAGACAGGGCAAGCACGCTCAGGCAAATCTGTGCCGCAAATTTTAAACATTTTTTATTTAATGATTGAACAAGATTCGCACACAACGGCCAAATGTAATAATCAAGCAAACACATTCAGGCAAACTGCGTGCTGAACTAAGCACAGTCAAGGTCTTCAAAATCATCCTCCTCTACTCGACAATTGCTTTCACCCCCTTCCCATTTACTTGGCTCAATTTGCAATCAAACAGTTGATTCGCTCAATGAACAATTTTAAATTGGTTGGTAGTCTAATTTATTTAGATATCCATGTATTCAGACATTTTGACATCGCATGCATCATGCACGTGAATGCATGTGGCAGCCGCAGTGACGTTATGATCTCGCAAGATCTCATGCCACTTGTGGCGTTAATGGCGGCCTCCTGGAAACAGCAATTCCGGCTAATTAATGGTCATTTAAAAGAACAGGAGGTATGTATGGACAAAAAATCGACTGTGGATATTATGTTGGAGTTAATTACTATAAGATTAAGTCAAAACGTGTAGGTCAGTATAGTCCTTTAAATGCCCGCAAAATAATTGATTTCCCTTCAAAAACCATAACTTGGTTAAAAAGCGGTTATATCGGTTTCAACAACTACGTGAGGTTTCTGCTAAATGTATGCCACTAACCATGACAAGGCGAAATTGTTAAAAAACCTAAAAGACAAATGCGTTTCTATTGAGTTGACGCTCAAGAAATTGAGCAGTGGCGAAAAGTAAAAACCTGACGCGCGTCACACACCGCCAGTGGGCGTTGCTCCATTGAAATGAATGGAACCTATTTTTTGACGCACGTCTCACGACTCCAGTGGGCATTGGGCTTAACTTTGCTGGCTCACTACAGCGCTAAGTCATATTGATTTACTGTAACTAACTTTACACTTGGTATTGAGTTGGGCGAAATATTAAAAGTGTGACGTAATGCGGAGCAAATTTTTTTTCCTCACGCTTTCAGCCATTGAAATTTTCGGGAAGGTTAAATAATCCTAGGGTACTATCAAAACTATGTCATGAGCTGGACTACGGAAAAATACCACAGTTATGCGATAAAAACCGTTAAAAAATTACAGCACCTATTATTCACAGTCCCCACATTTTTGGGCTCATCATATAATATTGGGCAGTTTCACTTGACGTGGAAAAAAGTAATCCCTTTTACAAAAAATAACACACAGTGAGCTCCAAAATTTATTGGACAGTGACACATTTTCATTTTGATTCTTTACCCTCACACTTTGAGTTTGAGAGGGTACAAGGACGTTTATGTACCGACTATTGACTTCAGTTTTAGGGCGTTTTTCTTTTTTTATCAGATGTACAATTTAGAAATGACAGCACCCTTTGAGTATAGTCCCCTTCATCCATTTTTGGGCACATCAAATGATACTGGGCAGTTTAACATGATGTAGAAGAAAGTCATCATTTTTAAAAACTGGTTGCATATCCTTTTCATTCAGTGACTGCTTAGAGTCTGTGACACATGTACATCACCAGGCGATGAGTATCTTCCTTAGTGATGCTCATCCAGGTCTGCACTGCAGCCATCTTCACTTCCTGGTTGTTGTGGGGACTCATTGCCTTCAGTCATCCCCATTCAGCTTGTAACATGCATTTATTCACATCTGGTGACTGACTCAGCCAACAGAAGGAACAAAACAAAAAGTGTGTCACTGTCCTGTGAATTATGGTGCTCACTGTATATTCCTAGAAGGGCAATAATTTCGTAAAGCGTTCCAATCCTTAAACAATAGGCTCCACTTAGTCACAATGCATCTGCTATATTCAATTTCTATGAATACTCGCAATTTTTGTTCCCTCTGGTATGGGTAGGAACACTTGCAAAGTCAGCAAATTAAGTTGTAAAAATATCTCTCTTTTTTAAATTGTGATGTATTTATATGATATTGGTGCTGGATGCAGGGGTCAGGGTTAACCATGTTTCGCACCTGTAAGAGCAGGGAGCAGTATCCTGCTGTAAGCCTTCACTGTGCCTCTGGCCTCGGTGTGAGCAGTATAAAGTGGCTGAGTCAGGCAGGCTTCAGGGGTGGTGCATCCTGGTGCCTAAACACGAGAAAGCCTTCAAGCTGGATGGGGGAGTGGTGGGGTTTTGTGTGTGTGTGTGTGTGTGTCTTTCTGCGCAAGGGGTGGCGGTGGTGATTTAATTGTAAAAGACGGAGTGCCAACTCGATTCCTCACCTAAAGGCTGTCGGGATGGTGTATGTGTGTGTGTGTGGGGCAGGGGTGTAAGGGGTGCAGGGACCTGAGCTGGCGTGTAGCCCCAGCCTGTTAGCTCGTTAGCATGCGGTGTGGCGCTGCCGCCCACGGCTGCTCTGTCACTGGGGTGCACAGGAAAACCTGCTAGTCGTGGCTGAACTGATATGATGGGACTGTAGCATAGGTGTGAGTTTTACATTAATGCTGTGGCTGCCACGGTAGCACGATGGGAGCACACACCTACTGGTGCAGAGAAAGCCTCCACACTCACACACACACACACGCACCCATACACATGCACACACACACATACACGTGCACGCGCGCGCTCGCACACAAACATGCGCACTCAAGAACTCTGAAGTGCACGCATGATTGCCTGTGAACATTCTGGAAGTTTTCATTGCTACAGCCAACACAGGTGGCTGCAAAGCACCTGAGAGAATTTCAGCTCAATTGAGAAAAAAAAAACCACACGCACGCACCGAAACACACACACACACACACACACACACACACACACACACACACACACACAGGCACTCACACAACTGTTTGCTCTTTAGACCGGCAGTGTCTCGTTTCAAATTATTCTGTCACAAAGTAATTTGAGTCACTAAACCAGAGTGTATCGCCAAACTGCGCTTTTGAGATTCATATCTCCCGTAAGAACCTGAGTGTCTGGCTGTAACAGGATACGATTGTATTTCTGGCCTTCTCTTGGGCATACGCTTTGTGGAAAATATACAGCCCAAAAAACCTGGCGGGAAAAAAAAAATTACTCAGAAAAGTGGTGGGATTTTACATCCATTTGACAAATACTAGTCATATTTTTGAGACTTGTTCGTTTTTAAAGGGATCTCAATAGCAAGAGAAGAATGGTGACAATGAAAGTGAAGTAGAGCTAGAGTATTTTAAATGGCAGTTGGTATCATTGGTTGTTAAACTTGCCCTGCGATGTCAGGCGTTTTGCCCTCACGAACAGTTACGCACAGAATGCAAGAATAACCAGAATTTAATTACTTTCATAAATTGGAGCTTTGTTTCCTATTAATAACCACAACAATGATTAAAACGGTCAAAATCTTCTTTGCTTTTTTTGGGGATTTATCTGATAAGTGACCTGCACAGTTTATTGAGACGGGTGCCTCAGAAAGTTTTTTTTTTTTACTGCGCAGAAGAGGGAGGTTGAATCGATGGGATTCTTTGTGGGTTCGTAAGTGATGACTTTGTACTTAGTCTGGCAAATTAAGTAAATGGGAAGTGATGATTCGTGTGCAACTCGTCTTTCTACTCATCTTTAATTGTCTTGGACTCGTTTCCCTGTCAAGCCCTCGCGCAGTTCGCTGAGACATTCGTTATGCTGTAGGGGAGGACCGGGGGAAAGCTTCATTTTGCATTTTACACTCGGATGAGTTTAGTTTCCTTTGCGAGCAGTACGTCTGCTCAAGTAGGTTAAAGTCTGTGCAGAGTTTGTCCCAGGAGGCAAGACTAAAATGAATCCTGAATGCATATTCCTGATTGAATGTATCTTGTAAAGTAATGTATAAAACCATCTTCACTTATTTGAGGCCATTTAATGAATTTCCCATCTCTGCTATATTATAGTGCAGTGGCCCCCAACATCAGTCCTGGGGGCCCACTGTTTGTGCTGGTTTTTGTTCCAACCACAATTGCAATTATAGCATTTTAAAGAGCTGTCAATTTGCCTTAATCTGGGGCCTTTCTTGTTTATAGCAGTTATTCATGCTTCTAAGCCAAATTGTGACATTAATACTCACGCATGCCATAAAGAATTAAACACCCTTGAACATTTTGTTCTTTTATTCTATAATGGATGGAATTTCAGGCAGTATTTTAAACCCATCAAATTAGACACTGGGAAAAGTCATTAAGCTTCAAATTATGTTGCTAAACACAAGTGTTTCTTTTAAAATACTTCGCTTACACTTAATTGCATGTCACTGAACAGAGTTGACTCTTTATTTGTTTGCGTGAAAAATGGTGACAAGATTAGTGTTTGCAACCATGTGTTAATTAGTTTCCACCAATTAGTAACCGACAGCACCAATTTTTATATTTGATTGGTCAATTTTTTTCCCCCTCTCAATGCAGTTCTTTCCAATATGTCACAATGTGGATATAGAATTATTATTCTTCATGGCATGCACGAGTATTTCTGTCAACATGTGGCCAAAGCGAGTAACTGTTCTAAACATGAAATGCACCCAATTTAAACAAATTAACAGCTTGTTAAAATCCAATAATTGCAATGGTGGTTGGAACAAAAGCCTCCATACACAGTGGGACCCCAGGACCCACTGGAAATGGATTATTCTGAACTCTGACCATTTTGAATGTGGTTAAAGTTGTGGTTTGGTGCATTTTAATGTTTCACATGTTTATTTAAACTCTGCTGATTATGTATTTCTTACCTCCAAAACATGCAAATGACTCCTTTGCCCCTCTCGTTAATTTAGACCCAGAAATTTCCCTGGAGTTTCCTAAATGTGCTTGCTGCAGCAGGACTGGGTGGTTTTTCTGCTTAGGCTCCCATTTGCAGCGAAGTACAGAGCCTCTGGAGACGTATGGCGAAGTGAATAAAATCGCTTGGTGTTTATTGGCGTTTTTCTTTTCGGTCGGTTTTCGTTTGAGACCTGACTGCATTCTCAAAGCCGTCTTCTGGACAGCTGCTGTAATGCTAGCGCTTACGGCGCTAATATATAAGTTGACGAGGAGTCACAGAGTAATTTTCCCTGACAAGCCGGGGTATTCACTCGCCGCTCTGAAAGCCGTTTTCAGACTCTCTCCTCTGTCAGCGGGGTTCCAGGACTGGCGTCTCGGCGTAAGAGAACTGACACCAGTTCGATTGACGCGTATTGTTACAGAGGCGTGTAATTTGTCCGAAGGTACCTACCTGTCCGACCCGTCGTCTCTCCGGAGCGCTATTGCGTACAGCTCATCCATCAGTGCCTATGATCTGGGCAGCGCCGCGGCCGAGTTCAAAATTTGCCGTTCGATAAGAGCGCAGAATAGCTGAAATTAAGGCCCAGGGACCCCGATTGGTTTAGCTGTGCCGCCTGCTCTCAAATGTTTTCCGCCCGAATTTATGCCTCAGATTTTTGCACAAAGAATTGAGGCTAGATCTGTGTTATGTTGTATATTATAGTCAGAGATTTATAATGATACCTTGCAACTACATTCCATTTGATGCAGATTAGGTTCATGTTTGCCACTGTCTGTGTGTGGATGAATGTAATGTATCGATGCACAATCTGTGGGGTATTCGTGTTCAGATTTATGGCGTAGATCTCCTAATTGCCCACCTGTGCCAGTCTGAGCTACGATAATATTGATAGTTTTGCACGCAATGAGATCTTTACGACGTGGCACATGTTTCATGCTTGTGTTGGGATTCATATAATGTATCCCTGCTTTGAAATGTTTATGGCCTCTAAATAAGCTTTGTCTTGAAGTTGGTGATAAAACATCTGTGATTTTTTTAAGAAAATACATGTGAAGGGTGAGTTCTCAATGTTCTGTCTTCAGCAGATACTCCATTAGACACCCGAGTAAAATAGGACAAGAGCTACGTGAAGCCTGTGAATCGTGATCTAAAAGTATGTCCTCTCATATAGTTTTTAGATTGAAGCAGTAATGACCAGCTGCTGACTTGGAAGTGATCATCGTGTGTGGTCTGTACTCTCTGTACACATTATTTCTGTGTCTCTCTGGTTCATGGTTAATTCCTAAGTTCCTAGTACAGCTGTATGTTATTACTATTATTATAACCTTTACAAGGTATGCAAGAAACTCAATTTATATGATCTCAAACCCCAAAGGCAACTCTTGTTGGTTTAAGTCCTGTCCTGGAAGACCACAGTGTTTGCAGGTTTCACTCCAGTCTTGTTTTCCTCGACATCTGCGAGTTTACCCTTAGTCCTGGGGGGCTACATTTTGTTCCGGTTTAACTCCAGTCCTGGTGGGCCGCAAAGTCTGTAGCTTTAATTTCAATCCTGAGGGCCATAGTGTCTACAGGTTTGACTCCAGTCCTGGAGGGTCACAGTGTTAATTGTAGCTCTATCTAGCCTTCCTTCTCTCTTCCTCTGCCTCTCTCTTCATCTTTCTCTTTTTAATGCCCTTCTTTTCCGATCCTATTCCCGTCAATCATGCAAGTGATGGGTCAGGATGCCACCTCTTGACAGGCTGCTCAAGAAGAACACTGGGTCAGATTTGATTGGCTCATCCATCACAGTTGCAGATTAGTATTCTCTGGGGTGGGGGTAGAAGTGGCGGTGGGATGTGGGGGCTGATGAAAATGAACCAATCGTGTTAGGAATGAACAGCAGCAGTCAAAGTGAGGTTCTGGGTATTGTAGTTAGTGGAAATGGCAGATGAAACCTGGACCTCCAATCTTGTCGACAATTTTTGTGTCATAATTCAGTCCCACTGTGTCCTTGCAGTCATTTTCTGGATTTTTCCATATCAGCCTCATCTGGAAGGAAAGGAGCCACCTTATCTACTGTCACCCAGATCCCGCGATCATAAATACACTTGCATTCTCATGCTAGCATCCATCACTAGTTAAGGTCACAGTCTTTCCCAAATTTCATCTCTATATACTATTATAATGGATAGTGCAGGATTATAATGGGTAAGACCTCTTCAGAAGAACCTCTTTAGAAACTGTGAACAATGATCCGCCTGCTGGGTGGTACACAGGTGTGCACAGTATACACTGGTACTGCCCAAACGGAAACATTTTCAAGGCTTCTTTCCTGATAACATTGAGAGACTTAGTTAACATAATACCACCGCTGCTGGCTTCAGTATAGGTCTTTGGCACCCCTTTCTTGAGCCAAATTAATGGTAATTTTAACGTAAAATATGATTTTTCTCACAATAAAATACAAGAAAATGTTCATTCAATTCGTGTAATTCCTTTGTATAACCTCCTCCCTCATGCCAATTTTTGAAGCCAAGTTGCTGGCTGGGCAGTAGGGAAAGGTTTTGTGGATGAACCAAGTGTAGGTAATCACTGCATCTAACAACCGCAGTGAATGACTCAAACTCAGTGGCTGAACTGGACTCTGGCCCGAGTCGCACCACATGACGGCGCCAGAAAATTGGACTTTCATATGGCAAAATGCTTTTCACCTAGTCTGAGTCACGGTGATTTGGCCCAGATTTCCTGCACCATCCGCAACATTGCTGTTGAGATAGCAGGGCTCCCTCAGTTGGTTAGATCAAACTGCCGCTTGTTACGAATACGTGGACTTCCTGTAAAGGGTGATGAAAAATGTATCATCAACACTGGCATAGCCAACCATTGGAGAAGAATTGAAAAGCAGTCCTGTCTGTCCTACATTTGCAACCCTTTGAATCATTTCCCTGAGAACCTGCAACCTTCAGCCAATCACAAAGTACGGCACTCGCTTGTGAAGAACACTCCACTACTCCTCTGATTGCTTGTCGAAGGCAATGGAATAATACATATATGTAGCATTTACTTTCGTTTGCTGATGTGTGGAAGATTTGGGAAAGCTTCCAGGTGTTGGGATGCATGTCATAAATTCGAGGAGACTCCTTGACATTCCGTGTGAGGTGGGAATCCTGCTATTCCGGTCTGAGTCTCATTATCAGTGTGTACTGGGATATTCTGGTCTGCATCATACCCGGTGCATTAGTAAGACCAAAGAGCAGCCTGCATCTCACTCCCAATGTGTTTTCGAAACGGCCCTATTCCAGCGTATTTCATTCTCTGTGCGTTGGGAATAACGTTTTCCAGCCTGTATTTCTCATTCCAAGACTGTTTGGAGGACATATTTTTCTTGGAAGCAGACACTGGCAATTTCATCTCCGCAGCTGTAGCTTTCCTTCAGAAATACAGTGTAGAGAGGAGCTGGATTACTTCTCTGGCACCAAACCAACTCCTGTGTTCTTGGTACTATAAAGATTGCCCTTCACTATTTTCTTTTTTTTATATTTCTTTCCTTATGTTCCAAATTCAGAATGCCCTTTGAACAAAATTTACAAGATGACAATTCCCAACCAAGATCATATTAATCCAGAGTCAGGAAAGACAAGGCACAAATTAATCTTTGCATGTAGTTAGGTCAATAAAAAAAAAAAAGTTTTTAATTCATACGATTCAAATAAATGGATAAACGACATGCTCTCATTTAAACCCTTTTTTTTCTCATTTGTCTGTGATTCTTCTACCAATTTTTTATTTGCAAACCATAGTTATTGGAGTTACAAGCATCTCTGAAAATTTTATATATAAAATTTTAAGAAGTAAAAATTTAATAAGTTAATGTTTTAATGCAATTAAGTCCATCTCTGACTAAAAGTAACTATACCGTGTTGTTCCATCACCTTATGTTTTACTTGGATATAAACATCAGGTTGAAATTCACAAGGTTGGTAATGGGTTCCTAAGATTTCATTAGCAGCTTAAAATACCACTTAGTACTGCTGTTTGTGCAATAATAAAAAAAAAATACTGAAGTGGAAACAAACAGGCCAGAAAAAGGGTATAAAGATGCCATGGACAATGAGGAAGGTGATAAGGGCGGCAATAAAGAACCCAATGATCATGGCTCAAAAATTGCTGTGATCAGTTGCATCTTAGGGTTACCAAGAGTAGGCAAACAGCTTTAATATACCATCTCCATGGGGCTGCGTGAAGAAGCTCTTACTGAAATCAAGAAACCAAACCAAGTGTCTGGAGTCCACTCGACATCATTGGAACCATGACTTGAAGAGCACGCCTCAGTAAGATAAGACTAACATTTATTTATTAATTGGTTAAGTATGTTATTGCTCGCATACAGTCAAAATGGCCTGACAATATATCCTGTATTGGCGGAGTTCAGCACGTGCACGAGTAACCATTGGCAACCGTGGCATTCGCTCTCGTCAAAGAAGCAGACGACAGTCGCGGACCTTAGCATTTAGCTCTTTAATGAGTCTTTAAGTCGCGTACTTCAGAAGTCATAGTCATAATATTGTCACGATAGCATAACATACTTAACCAATTAATAAAAATATTATAAATTGCTTATTTTCGCATTGCCTTGGGCCTTTGGGTCACGGTATTAGCCCTCGGCCACGGCGACCCTCAGGCTAATACCAAGGCAATACGGAAATAAGCAATTAATAACATTTAGTATTTCGGCCATATAGGGAGTGGAGCTCAGACATTTAGGAGAGGCTCTGAGTAGAACTGCTGCTCCTTCACATTGAGAGGAGTCAGTTGAGGTGGATCAGGCATCTGGTTCGGATACGTCCTGGACACCTCCCTTTAGAAGTTTTCCAGGCATGTCCAACTGGGAGGAGGCCCTGTGGCAGACCTAGGAGATGGTGGAGGGACTATATCTGCCCTGGGACATGCTTGGGGTTTCCCAGGAGGAGTTGGAGGAAGTGGCCTGGGAGGGGGACGCCTTGGCCTCTCTTAGCTTGCTAACCATGTGACCCAGCTCTGGATAAGCGGCAGAAGATGGATGGATGGATGGATGGATGGATGGATGGATGGATGGATGGATGGCTGTACACACAGCCAGTGTGTTTGGAGTTAAAAGATAAATGCGTATAACAGGAACTACCATATACCTACTGTCAAATATGGAGGGAGATTATTGATGTGTTTGGCATATTTTGCTGCCTTTGGCCCTGAATCACTTGTTAAGATCCATTGTGTTGTGAATTCCGCCATGTGGGACATTTTGATGTAAATATTAGATATCTTTGCTTGGAGGCTGATATTTGGTTGTAGATGGATTTTCCTTCAAGACACTGGCCATGAAAGGTGCATCAAAATCCACACAGAAATGGTCCAGTGAAGACAACATCCATATTCTGCATTGATCATCTTAGTCTCTGATTTTTTTTCTGAAATCGTGTGGTCTAAACAGGATAGGGGAGTCCATCAATGCATTTCCAAGGATATTCAATATATTGACAATCTGTGCATGGAGGAATGGTAAAAATCTATCCAAATTTGTTCTGTAACCCCCCTATCAACGATCATAGAAAAAGGCAGAGCAGTCCTCCTTACGGGGATGTTCGCACAAACCTGTGGTGTAATATTCTAAGAACGGAGACCTTATAGAGGCGTATTACACACAGAATACAAAAAAAAAATTATATCACTATGTCAGCTTTAAAAAGTATTTAAATTTTTTTTTTTCATGCGACTTTAAACCCCACTTTCTAAACCCATTGAAGCTTGTTGTGTGTAATTTAATTAACGGTCAACAATATAATGAACCATAATTGATATTTAATTATTGATTATTTCTGTATATACTCCTGGGAGAAAAATGGGCCAAGCCCTAAGCGGAAAAATATGAAGCTTGTAATTGTCTTAAAAAAATCATTGGTCAGTAAATAAGCAAGATTTAAATAGATAAAGTACCATAGTATGCAATAGCTTTTACCTTTGATTTCTTAACATTTTTCAAGCCTTTTGGATGAACTTGTGGACAAATACTTTATTTACAGAAAGGAGAGTTGATATATAGCATCTGATCGCTCCTCTTGAGAAAATGACTGTTCGCCTGTGGGAAGCAGGCCTCTCAGTAATATTTTCCTCTGCTCTCTAAAGCATTAATTGCCATTACACAGTGAAATATCTCAGCTTCACAGTGAGCCGTATCCAGCTTTTTCATAAACCGATCACTGCAGCAAATGTAAACAAGTAAAATGGTGGTACTGAAAGACCCAGGAATGTATTTGTTTAATCCTTGCAAATTTTTAGACCAATGATTTCTTCACAAGACCATTAAAAACTTAATAGTTAGCCATTTTGGGCTTGGCCAATTTTTTGCCCAGGAGTGTAGTAAGTGATTTACATTACCTTCATACATAATTGATTCTTGAGCTTGTTTGGATGCAACGCAGGCGTCGTTTTGACGAGGCTGATGCATCCATAATTTACTGTATCTAATTTACAGTATCTCTGTGAGCAATATGCTGATATAATTGATCGAGTCTCTTGAACATAAGTGGTTTGGGGAAAAAAAAAAAGTGAATTATAACACCTGCGCTGTTAGGACATTTGTGCAATTTCTTAATTAGCTTGTAATTAGTGATGTAAACAACTGTGCGAATAGTAAGGATGGATCTTTTGTGTTAGCAGTTTTAAGAGAAGCTCTGTTCGAGCGAATAATGGCTAATTGGTCCCTGGATTAGCCAGATGCTTGTCATTAAATATAAGTCTTTATTCCCATTCTTTATCATACTTTATAATCATTTTTATTTTTTTCTTTGTAAAGATGATGACTCTGAAAAAAAGAGATGTATCTCGTAATGTGCGGATGATGCAAATATAGACATTATGAGCAGTAACACTTCATTATAACTTACTGATTTGCGATTTTTTTAAGATGCACTATTTGAAGCTTAACAAACAGCTGTGTGCTTGCGCGAGCCTTTTTTTATTCGCGTGGAGGCAAATTGGCGGTCAGGAGAATAACAGGCTCATTTTCGGCGCGGGGAAGGTGCGCCGTGACATGGTTTTTGAGGAATTCGTTCCTGATCTGTAGTCTGGGGAGAACGGGTTCGCAAACCCCCTCCTGCGTTTGTGTCGATGTGAATCTGCTCTCATTCAAACGGCGGAGTGCTCTGTAACAAGCCGGCCCAAACCGCCAATTAGCCTTTTCGTCAGCGGACGACAGCTCGGAGGGGTGCGGGTCCCGGCTGTCGGTGCCACGGCAGGTCTACGAGAAAGCAATAATTAGGAGATGAGAAGTGACTGTGCCTCCATTGTGTTCCTCGTGACTGTAATCTGTCATTATTGAGCGTGACGGCGTGGTGAGAGACACAGCAGTGTGGCGTTCGCCTCATAATGATACCTTCTGACTCGAATGCCGCCGCCATTTAGGAACTCGCTGTACCAAAGGTGTCCACATCTGAAACACGGGGTGCATCCAAATTCTCTTAAACAGACAACCTTTTTCTTGTCCTCTCTTCTTTTCCTTGACCTCGCTAAGAAATGCCACATAGGTCAAGGGAAAACTGCAGGGAGATTTTGAAGGTACCTTGAGACATGTTTGGGAAAAATCAGATGTCCTTTCCTTCAATTCGTCATGAGCTCTGCAGTGATTGATGATGATATCGCTGATCCAATGGGAGAGCTATGATGAATGATGTTTGCAATCACTGCTGCTGCAAAGGATTGTGGCCCATAATCTATGGCTCCTGTTTTCCAAGGTTGGTCCTCTATTTCCTTTCTGGAAGGAGGCAACAAAGCAGCTAATTGCTTCCTTTACGTCATGAAATAGACAATATGCACAGTCTTTGGTGTGACTGAACTATTTCTATTTCATTTCCATTATCAAGGAAGGTTCCTTGCTCCTTGGAGAATTTGCATGCTCCCGTCGCAGCATGTGAGCAGTTACAAATAGCATCCGCGCTTGTTCATGAGAGTGATATGGTTGTATTTTCTCTCTTGCTACTTGCTACTTTTAAAACTCTGAGTGTGAGATGCATGGTCATGTCTTCACCAAGAAAAAAAAGTTCAAGTCAATTTGAAGGTGCACTATCCATTTCTCGTGTATAAGGAGATGGCAATACAAAACTGTAATTTTTTTGTCTCTTAGATTAGTATAGTTCTGGTATGTGTGAACAGATATCACTCATGATCCTCAATTTTATAGTTCTGGTTTGCATGAAATGATAATACTCATGAGGAATAAGTTGTTAGATTTTTTTTCCTACAGCCGTTGAAGTCGTGATAGATTTAACTGTTCCTTTTTTTTTTCCTCGGGGTTCAGATTTAGGCTAAGGTTAGGGTTAGGATTATACAAAGCATCTCTCTTAGATGGGAAATGGACTTTTCTGGAATACAAGAAATTGACATTTCTCATGTAAAGTTTGAATTTCTTGTATGCTAGAATAGTTCGTACGAAACATTTCTCGCAGGTGTGAATCACGCGTTTCTGATATACGAGAAATAGACATTTCTCGTATATATGAGTAGTGCGCCTTCAAATTGACATAATTTTAATAAACATTTTTTATGACTATTTTGTACCATTACCCACTTTCAAAAAATCTCTGTCCCCTGCACATTTTCTTAGCTATCCTGGGAATGCGTGAACTCCATAATGGGCTGAACTACCTCCCTACACATAAACACTTTGAAAAATCGCTACCATGTGCTTTTTTGCTTGTTGACAACATCGTTATAATGACATGAAACCTGTCATAAAGGCTCACCTCTGTCATACTGACCCTCCTCTTCTGGCCGCAATGTCAGTTGTGTCATCACATAAACAGCAGATTGTGTCATAACAAGCTAGTCATTGTTATGAAGGCACGTAACACTTCGCGACAGGTATTCTGTCACCTTAATTACACTGCTATTTCCATGCCATCATCACTGCCGTCAAATACAGATTCGCCAAAATGCGGAATTTGTGGTAATATGAAATAAATTAAAAAAAAAAAAAAAATCATAATTACAAATGATGTATGGAGTATGAAAATACAAAAAGATTCTTTGTAGATGTTTTGTCTGTGGTGCATATAGGTTGATTTTCCCAACTGTTTCTCTTTCTATGGTTCTTGCTCATATACTGTACTGTGCCTGTGAAAAAAAATCCCATCACTGGCACAATCTGTCTTCTTTATTGGCCTATTTGTTTGTTTTAAACCTGCGATGCGCACGGCCATCTGTTGGCTTCAGTAGCTCTGCCGAAGGTGTGGAGACAAGCAGTCATATTTCAGCAATAAGGGTGCGGCACCCCGGTCGTCAAAGCGTTAATTAACCAGACACTTTAATGTAAGGTTCTGTGCGACATTCACCAGAAGAGTCATTTTGTTCCATTTCCAGGTCATCCAAAGTCATTAATCGAGCTTAAAATGATATAGCGAACTTGCAAATATCTTTTTTATTAATGAAGTTGTATGGTGTGTTTTCCTGGTGTATATTGTTTGAGGATGTGTTTTGAAGTATTTTTATTGAAATGCATATTTCTGCCTTGTGTTTTCTCCCTGTGGGTGCGTGTATGTTTGTGTGCGTGCGTGCTTGCGTGTGTGTGTTCTTGTACTTGCTACACAGTGAGAACCAGAAAAAGTTTTTTTTTTACTAAATGGGGAAATTTTTGGGGAGTGAGAACATTCTTGCCTGTCCTCACAACTACAAAGGCAAATTGTGACTTATTAGTTAAGGTTAGGGGTAGGATTAGTATTGGGGATAGGTTCATGTCAGGTTTGGGTTAGGGATGCGTTGCTGATTGTCAAGATAAAGGAAAGGCTGTGGAGACACACAAAGAATAAATGGAAGTCAATGTAATGTCCTCACTAGGATAGAAGTGCAAGGATTTGTTTGTACATGTGTGTGTTTTCATTCATTGATTCATATGCTGAGAGATGGCTCGATCGGTGTTTCAGATCCAAAGAAGTTGAGGCCTTAGTGTGATTTCCTCCCTCAGACCATAGTTTTCAGCCAATAGAGATCAGAATGATGCATTAATTAGAGATGCCTTATGCTCATTTCAGTAAAATAACTGACCTGTTAGTTGCTCCGGGTCCTTGTTGAACTGCAATCGGTCCTGATTAAGAGCCACAATGTTCTTGCAGGCAGGCTGTTAAGTTGTTTTGTGGAATGAAGCGATTAGGCGAGTTTGTCCAAATGTGGTGAAATGTGCGAGCTGGGCCCTGAGTTCCCAGCACCGTGTAGCTGAGATTCCTCCCCTGGCCCTGGCAGACAGCATAGTGCAGGTATATGGCTGAGACCTGAGGAATGGTAGCCTTGGCTTGGGTAGGTTTCTTGGCTGGCGGCTGTAAAGTAGTTGGTTCACTCTCCCAGTGGGGCTTGAGATCCATAACTGGGATCAGGAGAAATGAATGAAGAAATGAAAATGCATATAACGCCTTCTCATACGAACTCGATGTGTGGCATGCACCTTAGTGATGCAAGGCGGCCATTTTGCCCCAGCACGCTCACTACACAACAGCTGACAGGGGGAGGATGTTATCTCAGTGCTAATTAAATCAGAGAATCACTCAGCAGCAGGTGGAAAGAACCAGTGTTGGGAATAGAGGCTGGAAGGTTGGAAAGAATTGAGCTGTCGGACCCTTCGGTGCAGTGGCGCAGCCAGAAAAATGACACTGGGTGTGCCTTGGAAAAATGGAGTGTGCCACTTTAATTTTCTCAAACACAAAAGGCTACGCACCTTCACAGAAGTAAAACAATCCATTACTCACTACCACATAGCAATAAGTTATGTGGTAGTGATTGCCTATAGGCAACAATCAGGCAGAAAATATATTGATAACTGAAGCCTCAGTCTCTGCAAAACAGGATAGGCCTGCAGTTTATGTACCTGTACCAGAGCCTTCACAGAAATACACCCATCCATTACTCTCCATATAGCTACAACACAGCCATAACACAGCTTATAAAAAGTGCTTTGGTCATTCTTTGGTTGTTATTTAAACAGTGCAATCATCATTTAAGCTTATCACATAAATAAAATAGGCCTTCTAGAGATAACAACAGCAGAAAAGATAGCAATTTGACCTCAGTCTCTGCAAAAGTGAAACAGAAGGCTATAGCATCACAAAAACACAACCAGTGCAATCAATCTTATATGCCTACTATGACAACTAGGCAGAAAGGATAACTAGGCCAATTACAACACAGACTAGCCTTGCCTCATCTGGACCACGTCATGAGATCCATAGTAAAGAGTGTGTACAATAGGATCAATGAAATGATTGAGTACCATAGCACTTTAAATTATTGCAAGAACATTACAGGCATTTTCTTGTAATATCATAGGATCTATAATACTATAAAGGATAATCAAGGTCACTTTCACCAGTTAGCACCACAACTACATCAGGCCACTTGAGGGTAAGTAGCCTGCTTTGTTATAACTATATTTCAGTTATTTTTCGTTATGACTGCTAGATAACACTGTTACAGTATTACATGTTTAACATGCATCATTACACCCTCAAGAGGATGTGTTGCCAAAAAAAAGTGTCAGAGTCAATTTTCCCAGTGATGTGAAGAGGAGCAAAAAACTGTTGCCTCAAGTTAGTAGAGCAATCTAACAATCATTAAATAAACTACAAATGTGAGATAATCATACTCCAACACTTTTTCACAACCAAAGACCACACAATTGGGAAGCTTAATGTCCAGTTTATTGAAAATAAGGAACAGGAAAAGGCTTCCAAAGCTTAGGAAGTCAAGACTCAGGGTGCAGGGTGAGTGTCGTCTGTGTCATTGCAGGGGGTCCTCTGGTTCTAACCAAATTGGCTGTGGTTCTTCCGTTGAAAGAGAGAGAGGGTGAGAAAAAGAAAAAGGGTTAGACACCTATGTTGGCTTGGATGGGAAATTGCTCAGGAGATGTGGAGGGGCTTACTTTCCCAATGGAACATCATCAGTATGTTGACGTTGAACAAAATATGGAAAGTGGCGTCAGTTACTGATGTGATGGGAATATGTATAAAGATGTCTCATGTTCTTCAGTCTTTTAGATATGAAATACAGTATAGCTTATTTTTAATTTTATTTTTTTTATTTATTTTTTTTTTGCATTTGTTATGATTCCCCTCTTAGCCTTGTATGTTTGGCCCAGTTTGACTTTTTATTCGGTTTTAATCTTGTATTTGGTCCCCAGCTTCCCTCTCCATTTGCCATCAACCCTAAATCAGCTGAGCAGCAACAAAATCTAAGCAGGTAATAGTCAACTGATTCACAAATCCCAAAACACTCAAACCATTGGTTACGATTTATTTTACTGCATACTAGTAAAAAAATTACACATAAAATCAAAATTAATAGCGATGTATCGCAACAAATAAAAGCCCTTTTCATTTTTGAATAACGTAAACTTTATTACACTAACGTCAGCTTTAACTCAAAATGGATAACCTCACTTCATCGCCTCCACTCATCACAACACTGACAAAACCAAAATATTTCCGCCAATTTTAAAATTAATAATTAATATTTTACTCCCCCACCCCCACAAAAATCACGTCTGAGAGACATTTTTCTCCAATTCCACGACGGCGGTGAACGAAATGGCATCGAAAGAACGGAATTTACAATTGGCTATTATGCTGCTCATGGTTAACGCTAGTTACTATGCGTTGCAACTTTAACTAGCTAGCTAGAATCCTAGCCCAATTTGTTGTCCATAAACGTTGAATACACCGCCATATTTAGAGGGGGATAATCCAATTAAATGCTTTACTGTACGTGTAAATTAAATTCAGATGTGCTGACGACATACAATATAATTCTTTAAACATCTTACCTTCTGTAAATACCTTCAGTAAATGCATCATGACCGGATCTTCTTCGCTTCAACTCAGCAGCATGACTAGTCTTCTTTGATAACATCCGGGAACTATTCCATTGCTGTGAAAAAATTGGTCCATTGGAGTCAATGGAAATGATGCGACTCTCTCTCTCTCTCTATGGCTCTGGCCTGGGTGTACCAGTAGCCTGACTAAGCTGCACCGGCACGTCCAGGCACATGTGTAGCTACACCAGTGCTTCGGTGTGGGCCACGAGCCCAAATACCCTCTTTACCCCTGTTTTTCTCTCTGCTCACACGCCCCACCATTCTGTCTAGTTGTTTTTTTCCCCAGGCACCCTTCTGAAAGATAAATATGTTCCCAATGGTTTGATAAACATCAAAAACTGGATGTTATCTGGATAGAGCTGTGTGCTTCCTGGTTTTCACCCTTCTTGTTGGGAGTTATGTCTCCCCCCTGGAGGAAGAGGGGAGACATATTGTTTTAGGCTCAGGTCCCGTTCGCGTGGGCATTCCCACTTTGTTTCCGGAGCGTAACTCCAAAACCGTTTGCATGATCTGAACGAAACTTTGCATACTTACTACTCAGGTCCTGCAGTGGTGCCTTTTGGTATGTGCCTGTCTGACTGTCCGTTTGTCTGTCCATCCAGAAGTCATCAATTCTTGTCCGGAGCATAACTCCAAAACCTTCTGCATGATCTTAATGAAAATTTGCATACTTACTTCTCAGGTCCTGCAGTGGTGCCTTTTGGTATGTGCCTGTCTGTCTGTCCGTCCATCCGTCTGTCTGGTGAGTTGGGCGGGGAAGAGGGCCAGGGGGGAGACGTCTATTTTTACGAGTAAAAACACATTCTAGTTCTACAACCCCAATTCCAAAATAGTTGGGACAAAGTGTAAATTGTCAATAAAATCAAAACGCAGTGACTCTCAAATTACACCAGCCAGTATTTTATTCACAATAGAACAGAGATAACATAGCAAATGTTGAAACTGAGAAATTTTACAATTTTATCCACAAAATGAACTCATTTCAAATTTGATGGCTGCTACAGGTCTCAAAAAGTTGGGACGGGGGCCTGTTTACCATGGTGTAGCATCCCCTCTTCTTTTTACATGGAGTGGAGGCATCTGGGCATTGAGGAGACAAGTTTCTTGAGTTTAGCCTTTGGAATTTGATCCCTCTCTTGTTTAATACAGGCTTCCAGCTGCTGGAGAGTTTTGGGTCTCCTTTGACTGGCTTTTTGTTTAATTATGCGCCAAATGTTATCATTCTGTGAAAGATCAGGACTGCAGGCAGGCCAGTTCAGCACATGGACTCTTCTACTGTGAAGCCATGCAGTTGTAATAGCTGCAGTATGTGGTTTTGCATTGTCCTGCTGAAATACACAAGGCCTTCCCTGGAATAGATGTTGTCTGGAGGGGAGCGTATGTTGCTCTAAAACCTTTATATACCTCACAGCATTCATGGTGCTTTTTAAAACATGCAAGTGTCCCACACCATATGCACTAATGCATCCCCAGACCATCAGAGATGCTGGCTTTTGAACTGAACGCTGATAACAGGAGGGGTGGTCTTTCTCCTCTTTAGCCCAGAGGACACGACGCCCATGATTTCTGACAAGAATGTCAAATTTGGACTCGTCTGACCACAAGACAGTTTGCCACTTTGCTACAGTCCATTTTAAATGAGCCTTGGCCCACAGAACACGGTGGCGCTTCTGGATCATGTTCAATAATGGCTTCCTTTTTGCATGATAGAGTTTTTGGTGGCATCTGTGGATGGCATGGCGGACTGTGTTTACAGACCGTGGTTTCTTGAAGTATTCCTGGGCCCATTTAGTAATGTCAATGACAGAATCATGCCGGTGAGTGATGCAGTGGCGTCTGAGGGCCCGAAGATCACGGGCATCCAGTAAAGGTCTTCCGCCTTGTCCCTTACGCACAGAGATTTTTCCAGTTTCTCTGTATCTTTTGATGATGTTATGCACTGTCGATGATGAGACCTTCAAAGCCTTTGCAATTTGACGTTGAGGAACATTGTTTTTAGAGTATTCCACTATTATTTTACACTAGCCTTCACAGGTTGGAGAGCCTCTGGCCATCTTTACTTCTGAGAGACTCAGCCTCTCTAAGTCGTCCCTTTTATAGCCAATCATGTTACACACCTGATGCCAGTTAACTTCATTACTGCTACATGTTCTTTCAGCTGATTCTCTTATATATTAATTGCTTTTTCAGCCCTTTTTTTGCCTGTGTCCCAACTTTTTTGAGACCTGTTGCAGCCAGAAAATTTGAAATGAGCTCATTTTGTGGATAAAATTGTAAAATGTCTCAGTTTCAACGTTAGAAATGTTATCTATGTTCTATTGTAAATAACATATTGGCTCATGTGATCTGAAAGTCATGGCATTTTGATTTTATTCACAATTTACACTTTGTCCCAACTATTTTGGAATTGGGGTTGTAGATTGTTCTAGGAGTTGCCCATACCACAGTCTCCTCCCATCAGCCCAGCAGTCAATTTATTCATTTCAACTGACTTATGTTCAACTCGTGACTACAAATGGTGCACTGAGAGGAATGACTAACAATTACCGCGGGGGTCATTCATGTTGGTGTTGAGTAATGGTATCGTGAAGGCATGCAGGTACATATATCAAGTATCATTTGAAAAAAAGGTTTCTGTTTATAGTCGCTATAATTCATTTTGTTTCAAAATTATACATTTCTAAAGACATAAATGGGTTAAATTAATGTTTTAAATCGTAAACCAAAACATCACAGCCTTCAGCTCCATTTTTACTTATAAACAGTTGCTGACACAAAAACACTCATTCACTGGGGTACCCGGTGTGCTTGAAAATCCTTGATAATATTTGTTTGTATCCTTCAAAGTGTGGTGAAGGTATTTTTGTTCTCAAATGCTTCAGTGTATCCTTGGGGAAAAGACTCAGCCGAATGCAATACAATGCGGTGGGCTCTTGAATCTAGTGCTCCAGCTTACTGGCTTGCCCAATGTCAGTTAACATGGAGTCTAGTGGTATTAGTTCTCCAGTAGAGATAACAAATTGATTGCATCACTAGAGTACAGATTCATTCTTAGCCCTAATGGCCTCCATCTTTGTTGTGTGGAACATGGGTCTTCAAAGATGTACAATTTAAAAAAAAAAAAAAAAATTTGTTTCTAACCCTCTGAAAATCTTTGAAAATAATTTTTCCTTCAAATGTCATTGAAAACGCCTCTCTAAAACCCCACATAATGTCTTTAAGAAATCATTCATCCTTATAATGTCATCGAAAGAAAAAATCCTGGCATGATCAAACTCCGTATTTATTATTGACTTTTTGTGAAAAAGGAGCCGCTTGTATATTTCTCTGTAGTAATTGCTGGGTTTGTCTGCTAATATAGTGGATATTCAGGGGAAAAGCCATCGCAGGGCTGGACGCATTAGGGCTGATTGCTCATAAAGTCTTCTCATTAATTGCGGCGTTTATTGGCATGACCTAGCAGACTTAGCGGGGACGCCCGAGGGCTTCCTTTATTTACCCAAGCTCCTTTGCTTCCCGAGAGATGACCTTCCACATAATTAAAGGGCTTGGCGGAGAGTCTGTCGAAGCTGTTATTACCTGGCTGTAAGGATCTTGCTCTCGCCTCTCGCACCAAACTGAAAATGACAAACAAGTTTTTTCCTACCGCTTCGGAAATCAACCAGGGACCAGTCGCAATTCGGCTTCAGATGGGTTTAAATAATTTCATTAGTTATGTAATTTTATCGCATCCCACATTTTAGATGAAGCTACAAAATGGAAATCTTTAGAGAGGACATTTTATTGTGGTCGAACCTGAACCCGCACAGGTTTATGCAGCTGTTTAGAGGACATTAGCTGAAATTACTGGTTTTAGCAAAAACGTGGACTGCCACATTTGGCATCGTTGGACTGGAGCTGAACAGACCTTGCTCCTCGGTGTATTTAAGCCAGTTAATATTAGAGGTTGAAAGTCCAGAGTTTACAGAGTGAAATACCTGCTGCATATCTCTTCCGTCAGCAAACTCACAAGTTAACCTCAGCTCCTGACCAGAGTTAGTTGCGCTAATTAGCAAAGTCAGGTGGTTACAACAAAATAGGTCTTTAGCCATCTGAACTTGGGGTAGGCTAGTGTTAGGTTGCTTGACATTGTTTGTTCAAGCTTTCCGTGGGGTTTGGGATTCTGACTTCATCTAGAGAGATGAAGTTGGTTAGAAGTCTTCAGCTGGGCCCCTGAGCGAGGCCCTTAACCTCAAAATTGCTGCTGCTGCTCTACCGTTGCTTCTCTTGGTCACTCCTCACTTGCAACAGTTCTATCTGGCATTTTTCCCAAGGCATCCTTGAAAAAGAGGAACACGTTCTCAGTGGAATTTCCCCTGGTAAAATAAAGGTGAAAAAAATATTCCTAAAATAAAAAATATTTACCTCAGGTAAATATGCAGCTACAATATGTGTTGGAATGTTTTGTTAGAGAAAATCTTCCTTTAAGTCTTTGACTTGCAACTGCTTGGTGGACCTTGTGCCTCTGTTATGCCTCTGACTCACCAAGGCCTGTAAATCTAACTTGTGGCTGTGCTGCTGTAAGGAAGGGCAAACACACATTGGTGAGTGGCTTGTTGAGTGATGTTTACCATTCAAATAGAGTTAGTCACTTTTGTGCGCAACCGTATCGATTGACGGAATGGCAGCATAAAGCCCCCTTTACCCCTGCAGCCAATGGGTGCTCCTGAGTGCCAATATGGTGGCCTTGTCATTGGCTGTGACATAGCTGTGTACCTCTTAGGTACTTGTAAGTACTTTAGCTTTGGACTGATTGCAATGCTTTCAAGATGAAGTCTTGAAATTGCTTTTCTATACACACCCAGACGTCTGGGAGTGTCCCTCTCACACATACCAACTCTAAATGTGCTGGACTGTCGAGAGTTTGGGCGTTTTGAAGCAAAAAATGTTGGGCTTTGGTGCAGTTCGAATTCACTTTATCATACAAATCAAAATTTCAACCCAATACGTTGTTAAGTCGACCAGAACACCTGTTTATTGATTAGAGGCAAAATGGGGACTTGTGAATTGTGACAATTAGGTTTAGTTTTATTTGAAAAGTTAAATGGAATATTTGGCTGTTCACAAAGTCTTCTCAAAAATCAGAAATTATCTCCAAATTACCCACAGTGGCTGACTCTGTGTGGTTAGATCTTTTAATGCACTAGCTTTTAGCCAGTGTTTATTATTTCTTCATTTTTCTTATGTTAGCGTATTATGACATTTTTTCATTAACTGAACTGGGCAAAAAGGCTAATAAAAAAATATTTCACTTAAATGGGTTTTTCTGGGCAATAATAGTAATTGGTGGCATGAATTGTGCTGGTACAATTTTTGGCTGAAACTGCCCAAATCAAGACACAAATGAGCTAAGAGAAATGGAGAAGGTAAAATAAAAGAGTTTGAATGGTAATAACAAGGTTGGGTGACTGCACAAACTGCCCGTAATTGGAGAGGTTTTGGTGAAAAGGGGATAATCCATCTCAAATAACACAGAGAAGGCAACCTGATGAGGGCCAGTTGGTGCCAAGCATGTTTTCAAGAGCTGGCCCATTGTCACCAGCAGAGTAGAGGTCATCTCAGAAAAATCCAATAAACAAAGATGTTGTGGAGGAATGAACCTGTTGACTCCTGATCACCCACCAAATCCCATTGGTTAGTTTATCTGCATGTTTCAGTTTTCACTAATTTTAGCAATTATTGTGACACATAGGTTTGGGAAATGTATTGATTTTACATTGACGTTGTAATACAAGACCAGATATTGTCTGAGATTTTTGGCTCTCGTTACACTGTTTAGCGGCATAAGTGTTGCCTTTCCCTGGTTTTTAAAGGCTGTATTACACTGGGATACAGTTTTCTGAACTCAATAGACTGTTGTAACCTTCACCTTTACTTGCACTATCATAATTCTACGTAACAAATGACTATTTATCAAAAATCTTGCATCTGATTAGCTTATGAAAGCAGCAATAGTCATCCCGACACCACATCTGAACAACATCAGTATTAACGTGTTCAGTAAAAAATATTGTGATATTGACTTCATTCATATCGTCGAGCCCTAGAAACACATTGAGGGTCCTTCATTGACGGCTGTATAGGTATTGTAGCCCAATTAACCAATGCTTAGCGCTTAGTGGGCAGCCATAGTGCAGCTCCAGGGCCCTGTCTCTACTGCCTTCATGCTAAACTTTGCACTGAGGGAATCCAGCCAGGTGGGACTGGAACCCAGGTCCTCCTTCCTGTGAGGCGAGAGTTATCCTGCTACCTGCTAACCTCTCCATCTCCATACATGTTCCGTCTTTCTGGAACTTTCTGCTAAGACCTATATGTTCTCCCTTTTCAGAGCGTTATACTGGTCCCTGCATGTCCTTCCTGTCCAGAAAATTCTGCAGGTCCCTGCTCATTTTTCCCTTCCAGAACATTCTGTTGGGTCCCGCATATTCTCTCCTTCCAGAACATTGTACCAGTCCCTGCATGTTCGTCCCTTCCAGAACAGTCTGCTGGGTGCTGCATGTTCTGGCCATCCAGAACATTGTACTGGTCCCTGCATGTTCTCGTCTTCCAGAACACTCTACTTGTCCCCGGATGTTTTCCTCTTACAGAACATTCTACTTATCTTTGCATGCTCTCCCCTTAAAGAATATTCTACTGGGCCCAGCATGTTCTCCCCCTCTGGAACATTCTGCTCAGCCCTGCGTGTTCTCCGAGGCTCATCCGACTGAAACTGGAATAAGGTTTCCGCGGTGGCGATGCTCTCTATTTGGTTATTGTCTGTTCTTGCCAGTGATGGAAATTGGACTGAAATCATAAAATAGAATTTGTGCAAGCTGAGTTGGGTGTGAAGACCCCTCCCTACACACACACACACACACACACACAAAGCCCAATGTCTGTTTCTTTGTTGGAAACGAGACATTCACAAACCTAAAACAGCAGGTATTCTCCATTTATAGCGGTTATGGTGTTGTTATCAGTTCAAAAAACAGGTCTGTATCTGGGGCCAGATATCTGCCTAAACCTCCTCAGGTGTTGGAGAAAATGTCACATAAAATTTTTTTTGGCATTTTGTTTTACCCCAATGGAAAATTTATCTTCACCTCCAGCACTTTCTAGTTCTTATTTTGATTAAGTTTTTTTTTTTTTTTTTGAATATTCCAGGGGATTAATGTGCAGTGACCGCAGAACACAGCAGCTACCTAATGATCTAGTTCGTTGATAAACTTGTTTGCTATTTAGTTTGGCTTGTTATTTTGTTAGTTTTCATCCATAGAAGGCATAAAATGGTATGTGTTTGAAGGAAATGCATTAGCTTTTCTTGTAATGACACTAACTGAGAGCTGCATGCAAGAACTCTCTTAGCGTTTGCCCTTGAAATACTCCCTCATGTCCAGAGTGTTAGCGGGGTCACGGTTCGAGTGTAATCGAGTCCGCGGATTGCTTTAGAGAGGGGTTCTGAACTGCGGCAGTCGGCTTCTATTTTTTTGATGTAGGTGTAGCCGTCATCCCCCGTCCACTCACCAGAACGGCAATTAAACAGCCACCGCCGCGGCTACCGCCACTGCTGCTTTAGCTGCCATGAACCTCAGCTAATCCTGAAAGACAGCTGCCCCTCACCTCTGAGCACTGACCATCGCCCCGGCGACAACCCCGCCAGTCAGGCCGCACGGAACCAGCCTGACACAGGAAATGAATCACTCGAACATGATGTTTCAAAAAAAGGAAAGAAAAAAGCAAACTGTTCTTCTACGGCCTTCAGCGCCTGGACTGAAAGACATAGGGAGGGACATAGGGAGGGTAGAGAAAGAGGAGGTGGAGTAAGGAGTGAGGAAAAAGCTAGAAATGGGTAGGGGAATAAAGAGGACGAAAAGAGGATAAGAGCAAAGAAAGCGAAGAGTGAGAGGGGAAAAGGGAGGGAGGGAATAGAAATAAAAAAACGAGAGAGGGAGGGAGGGACAGTGAGAACGAGGCAAAATAAACTGTTTGCTATGAATTTTTGTGTCTCTCTGGCTACACTCTCTCTCCAAGAGAGCCCTCTGCTGTCTGTGAGAACCGGCCTCTGTATTTCATTCATATACATCCCTCTGTAAACCAGGTACAACACTCATTGACTTTGAATGAACGAACTACGCAAGTTGCTAACCTAGTTAGCAACTACGCTTTTGGGAAACGCACCCCAGATTAGATATTGGAATTTGTCCCATGGAATGAGCAGGTTGAATATTGGAATGGGCTCCTGTAATGAGCGGCTTAGACACTAGAATATGTAAACCTGGTACAACATCCCAAACCAGCCTCTGTATTTTACTAATATACACCCCTCTTTAAACCAGATTCACCACCACAAAACAGCCACTGTATTTGATTGATATACACCCCTCTTTATACCAGATTCACCACTACAAACCAGCCTCTGTATTTCTCTTATATACACCCCTCTTTAAACCAGGTACAACACCAAAAACCTGCCTCTGTATTTTACTAATATACACCCCTCTTTAAACCAGGTACAACATCCCAAACCAGCCTCTGTATTTTACTAATATATACCCCTCTTTAAACCAGATTCACCACCACAAACCAGCCTCTGTATTTTACTAATATACACCCCTCTTTAAACCAGATTCACCACCACAAACCAGCCTCTGTATTTGACTGATATACACCCCTCCTTAAACCAGATTCCTCACCACAAACCAGCCTCTGTATTTCTCTCATATAGACCCCTCTTTAAACCAGGTACAACACCACAAACCAGCCTCTGTATTTCATTCAAATATACCCTGCTTCAAACCAGTAACACCCTTAAAAACCAACTGCACCACCCCAAAACAGCTGCACCGCAAACCATAAATCAGCCTCCTTCCTTCAACTCCCTATCCGCCCCACTCCTCCCCCCCCCCCATTCTATTTCAGCTCCTCCTGGAGTGGCAGCCAAGCTGGAGATATCATCACAGATACCCAGGACCCCGGGCCAAAGCTTCCTCAACTCTGGCTTGAATCAGTTCTGCTGGGCCAGATTTGGCCTGTGTTAGTTGGCTGTCTGGTATGGTGAAGGTCTTTGAACTCTTACGGAGGATTCCGGAGGCTGTGGGTGGGAGTGTTGTCGGTAGAGGCCTCTGTCCTAGTGGCAAGCATGTTTGAATGGAACTCAAGCTAGTGGTGGTTCAAGCCTCATTGTAACCACAGGAAGCTCAGTGCTAAAGCCCCTTAACCCCACATTGCTCCATAGGCAATTACCCCATACCATACAGCTCACATCAAAATGGAAAAAATCGCGAGAACTCTCCCTAACTTACCGCTGTCTTGCTGTCTTTGTATCGCTACTCTACCGCCAGACTAACTCGTTGTTTCGCAAGATTAATGCTGTAAGCCTATTAACTGCCAACAGTGATCGTGTGGCGGCGTTCAGCCTTTCCTCTTGCACTTGAGCGGTGCTCACACTCACGCTACCCACTGTTCAGTAAGAATCACTTGATGCAGGATATTTTAACATAACGGATTAATCAAGAGAAGTTAACAGAAAATTTATTGTGGTATTTTTTCAGGTACACCAGTGTGAGGGAGTGAGGTGTGCTGAGAACAGGCATCGCTGAAAGTCCAGCGGAGACAGCGGCTGATTTGTGTTGCTTTCTATACTGACACTATGCACCTAAAACTGAAAGGTTACTGGCTAACCTCAACAGAATATGCATGGTCTTATATCGTTGCCTTTGTAACTTTGAGTGTGTCTGTATGAAACATGAAATGAGGAAATTAAACAGATAAAAAACAAATCTTCATTTATTTTCTATCTCGCAAAAACTTAAGTTGCAACATTCCTTATAAATTCAGGTGCACTTATCCAAAGGAAAGTGAAAATGGGTTTGGACACCACAGCGCTCTACATAATAAAATATTGTTATTCTGTCTCACACAGAAAGTCTTTGTCAAAATATTGCCTTTCATAATGTTCGTTTATCTGCCAAGCTGAAGCGAGTCTGGATAACGAGAACTGGAACCCCAAAACCTACAGTATGTCAAAACTTTGAGTGGGGATTCCCCTTTTTTGCATTTAGTGCGGACCTGCAAAAAATATAACCTCAACTTTAAGTTTAAAATGAAATAAGATACACGCTGGACCACCAGTGATGTGCATCCTGGAAGGGTTTTTTGACTGGGTACTATATTAATAAATGCTTTGTATCCCTGCGCCGCTTTCTCAGACTACCTACCGCGTTTCTACCCTCATGTTGCTCTGAAGTTACCGTTACCTTCTCCCGACCCTACTGCGATAGAATTCCGTTTTGATGTGATCTGCACTGTACTTGGTTGAAACAACAGTAAATGGCTTTGGATAAAACTATCAACTGAATTTTGATGATTTATTGGTGATGTTCCAGGCTGCAGTCTGTAAACAGGAGCGGAATTTTAACCATGGTGGCTTTGGCCATGAATGGTAGCTCCTTCACTGCGTGTTTACAAGATGTGCAGTGTCCCCAAACAACCTTTTTTTAATCTAGTCGTTCAACAGTCAACCCTGCAGATTCACTTTCTAGGGTTCTGAGGGTTTCCCTTAAGGAAGACGATGAGCTGACAAATTTCTGGCAGAGTGAAGTGGTGGAATACCAGTCAGTCTTTTTTTTTGTGAGATTTTAATAAAGGCAATGTTTTGCATGGCAGGCAGCCATTTCGGGGAGATTTCCACACTGTTTGAGGGAGTCCTGTCCGCATATTTATCAGTCGTATCAATCGTGTTTGAAAAGCCCTCAACCTTCCCAACATTCAGTGCTGCAGTCGTTTATGAGCAGGGTGGAGATTGATGCTAGTTTTAGAGGGAGGCGCTAACTTTCAAAAGAATGTGATTGTGAGGCGGAATACCACTGAAAATAAACACATGGAAGTGCTCTTCATATATTTAAAATTACCATCATTGATCCTGTGCATCCGTCAGCTCAACGAGTTTTTGTTTGCAAGCCGTGAGATTGGTCTGCTGGGACTCGGAAGTCCCTCTTGATGAAAGCGGCGTATCGATTGGCCATCATCCGTCTGCCTGGCTGATCTGATGATCCGTTCCACGGCTACGCTTGATCAATAAAGGCCATTTAAGATAAATTAAGTGGAGCACCTGTTCCAGGTTATTGGGCAAAGTGGATGGACCCTACATGCAGTTGAATACTTCCTGGGTTCATGTTTATGTTTGATTTGCCCAAGTTGGATCGTGTCCTGTGATAGAGTGGCAAACTGTTCGGGCAGCGTTCCTGTGTCCCACCCATTGCATGCTGGGATAGGCTCCAGATTCCCCTGTGACACTGACCAGGATTCATTCAAATGGCTTATTTGTCCACATCCTACCTTGCTTCCTTTCTTCCCTCCTTTTCTCGCTTTTAGTGCCACCCATTGGAATGAACAGGTTAGATATTGGAAGGTGTCCCTGTAATGAGCAGGTTAGATATTGGATTGTGTACCTGGAATGATCTGGGGTGCGTTTCCCAAAATCACAGATGCTGTCTTACATGGTTGGACACATTGACTTTGAATGAAAGAACTACGCTTTTGGGAAACGCACCCCAGATTAGATATTGGAATTTGTCCCATGGAATGAGCAGGACCTGTAGGTCTTGGATTGTGTCCCTTGAATATGCAGGTAAGATATTGGGTTGATGAAGGCTGTTCTGCTTAAACTACTGTGGAATTATCAATAAATTTGAATGTGATTCTAGCTTAGACATTGCATTGCTAGCAAGTGCGAAGAACCCAAGAAAAGAGCAATGTTTTGGTCTTGACCCATTAAGTTTTCTGCTGTTGTTCAGCTACAATATTTAGTTTTTGTTATGTGTGTTAATACAGCGAGCTCCTTTTCACCTTCGTTAAAAATGTGTGGTGTTCTTGGTTCGGTTGCTTGTTTTCCTGTCAAGATCTTCATTGTTTTTATACTATTTGGCTGGGATGGAGTCACACTTTGTTTTTTGGAAGCCTGGACATTTATATTAATCCAAGTATTATCCTGCAGATATTTTCAGACTTATTATACTCTCCAGGCAAATATGGGTGTATGCTGTTTCATTGGGGTCACTTAGTGTTATTTTCTCAGAAAACTTACGTTCTTTGGTATGGTTACAGCATTGATTTTACGTTCAAAGTTTAGCAGTTTGTTGCCTAAAGGTAGATTGTCTATTTGAAGATACAGTTGGCTTAAAAATTACTGGTGCCCCTGACTGGCAATGCACAAACAATACTCAAAAAAACTCTGAAAAATAGCTCTGATTAACAACATGTGAGAAGTGCTGTACAATATTGATGTTCCAATGGAACCAACAATAAATCATTCCCTGATTTAATTAAAAATCAGTTTCCTCCAAATCAAGGTTTCACAATTAATGGCACCCTTAAAGATTATTGTAAATAACATCAAAGTTAAACCAAGTATTAAGTTCCACTAATTTAAGTTTTATCTAAGTGTCAAGGAACTATATTGAGCCAGTACATCACTTCATGTTTCACCAGGGTATAAAAGAGGTAACACACATGCAATATCCCTTTTTCATCCAACACTTGAAGAAAACAAAACAGCTGTCAGTTCAAAACAGACAGATAGTTATACGCCTTCATAAATTAGGTAATGGTTGCAAGAAGATTCACAAATGATTGAATATGCCTCCGAGCACTGTCAGGGCAATTATTTAAAAAAATTCCAAGGATATGGAACTGTTGAAAACCTCAAGGGTAGTGGAGGCAACTGCATTTTACCCTTCAGAATACTTAGGAGGATGGTGTGAGAAGCAACAAAATCCCCAATAATTCCCTGTGAAGGGTTTGCAGGCCTTGGTGGCATATTGGGTTCTCCAGGTTTCAAAAAGCACCATCAGGCACCACCTCCACAACCACTGGCTGATTGGAAGGGTTGCCAGAAGAAAGCCTTTTCTGACCAGAGAATACAGAAGCAAGCGCTTGGAGTTACCCAAACATCATGTAAACTATGACTGGAACATGGTGCTTTGGTCAGATGAGACCAAAATTGCACGCTTTGGTCAGATACAGCATTGGAATGTTTGGCGTCGAAACAGAGGTGCATACAAGGAGAAGCACCTCATACCCTAGGTGAAATATGATGGTGGATCAGTCATGTTTTGGGACTGTTCTAATTCAAGACGTCCAGACGCAGTTGTTTAGATTAATGGCATAATGAATACCAAGTATCAGGATATTTTGACTGACAATCTGGTTGTCTCCACCAGCAGGCTGGGACTTGGTTGTAGGTGGACTTTCCAACAAGACAATGACCCAAAGCATTCCTCAAGATCCACACAGAAATGGTTCTGTGACAACAAATTCAACGTTCTGCAATGGCCATCTCAGTCGCCAGTCCTCAATCCAATTAAAAATCTGTGAGCTGAGTTGAAGAGGGCAGTTGATAAACACAAACTCAAGAATACGAAGGATCTTGAAAGGATGTGCTCAGAGGAATGGTCCAAAATCCCCCAAATGAGTGCCTTAACCTTGTAAACAAAAATTACAGGAAAAGTCTACATGCTGTTATCCTTGCCAGAGGTGGTTGCACTACGTACTAAACAGAGAGTGCCAATTATTATGAAACCTTGATTTTGTTGAAATATATTTTGTATTCAGTGATTGTTAGGATTTTGGGTGTTTCCATCGAAACTAATAAATGAAGTATTTCAGACATGTTGGTATATTCTCTTGCTCTATAATTTTATTGTTCTTTTTTTTTTTTTTTTTTTTTGCATTGTTTGTGCATTGCCAGTCAGGGGTGCCAGTAATTTTAGAGTCCACCGTATGTTTTTGGTGTGAAGAAGGGCTATTTTTAAGCTGCCAAACTATAGGTACATTAGTACCATTAAAATATATGTACACCGACTGCATTTAGACCTCAACAAGCAGTTTGATTCATTTTTGTCTTTGAATGAAGGTGAGATAATGATGGAAAAGGTCATTTTGGCTCCAAAGCAGGCGGCCTTTAATTAGGAATCAGTGTGCAGATCAAATCGTATTTGAATTTATACTTAGTTTTTCTCCCCTTAGCAACCATGATTTTAAAAATATTGCAGTTTGTCCATTTCTTATGTATTTTGTGTTAATGTTGTTAAAAGTGTGGTGATGGTAAAGAAGCCTTAGTTCTGCTTGGAAGTATGCTATTTCAAGTAGAAGAAAAAAAGAAAAAGACTGAATAAATTATCTCAACTGTGCTGCCTTCCCTCTACTCCCTTGCATAGCCTCCCAGAATGCTTGAGGAGAGAGGTTAAAGGTCACGTACACAAATGTGGAGGAATGATCATAAAAATGCATGTGTGTGAATATGTGCTTTAGTCTTATGCACATCTGGTATTCGCATCTAATAATTAAATGGCAAACAACGTTTTGAAAACCCATGATAAAAAAGCATATTTGTCAGTAGTCCCATATGGCCTTATTGATAAAGGGATTACTGTTGATCATTTAATGTGGACTGGTTAAGTGTGATGTTGTCTGTGTCCTGTTGACTGGGGTCCATGAATGGAATTAAGCAGGGCTCTTGGCTGGTTTAACTGACTAACAAAGAGTATATTATTAATACCACAGGAATGGGTCTGTTGTCCAAATTTGCATGTGGCTTACAGAGAACTTTCTGCAAACTGTGGTAACGGCTCTCTTTAGTTCCAGCGCCTTAATTGGAGTCTGAGTGTAAATTATGATGTTAGCGCGAGGGTTAGTCCGCTAGCTTTCGTCTCCAAGGTGTTGTGGCACACAGCCTTTCAGTGCCCACAAAATAAGATACAGGCAGAACAAGACTGCAGCTGCAGCTTCTCAAATAAACGAGACTATTGGCAGCAATGACCTCAAAGATGATCTGATCAATTATGTGGAGAGAAAATAAATAAATTAGAATAACAAAACACACAGCTGATTAGTAGATATTTGAAAACCGGGGAGTTACTAAATCGAGGAGTTTCCTGGTGGTTGCTTGTGTTACTTAAGTTACTTGGATGACACTTTTATCCAAATTGACTCGCGGTTGATTAGAAATAGCAGTCCTCGTTTCCAAGGTGCTGCCAAAATCAGCCTTTCCATACCCACAAAATAAGAAACCAGGCGGTACAACGCTGCAGTTCTTCACGTAAACAAGACCATTGGTTATGATAGCATTGCAGATTATCTGCTCAAGGTCACAGAGAAAAAGGAAGACATGAAAGAACACAAACGCATATCTGATTAGTGGATTTGAAAACTCTGGGGTTTTTAATCAAAGGAGTTTTTACACGACACTGAGCATTTTTTTTTATTTAGCTGAAGCTTTTGTCCAAAGCAACCTACAGTTGACGAGGCTAAGCTGAGGCTTCTGCTGTCTGGAGCAATGTGCAGTCACAGTCTTTCTTCAGATTCATTGATCTCGTTCTGGCTACTCTGGGCCTTGAACCACCAACCTTCTGAGTTGTGGTCGAACATGCTGGCTGCTATTGTGAGTTCACCCTGGCACCTATGCTTGTCTGGACTGCCATGGTGGTGCGGGCAAATGTCTCACCATGCACTGGAAAAGGCAGGACACAACGATGGGCTCAGCTATCCTAGGGTAATCGCTCCAAAACAGGGACCAGAGAACGATTCGGAACGAACGCACGGCAGAACAAGGACGGGCTTAAAGTGGACACTTTCTTCCTCACCAGTTCTATCCAGAATTATTCTGCTTTTATTTATAGGTTGCAGTGCAGGCTACTGTGCGAGCTTTGCCCACTTCATATTAATATCAGCCAAAGGGCTAAGAGCTGATGATCAGGATGATGTAAAATCTACAGCAAAATCCTGCAGTGGCATTTGAGGAACTAACCATGGCTCATATATTGTCCAGAATGGAAAAAAAAGAAAAAAAAAAAACACCGCAGGTCATTCTATAAGATTATTAGATAAGGTTTATGTGTACATTTTATAGGCTGCTTACAGCGGGCAGTCTCTATCATATGGAATTTAATACCATAACTATAACACTTTCACTCTAAAAACTTCAATAAGAAAATTTTACGCCAGCCATATTTTTTTTGGTTCCCCTTAGGACATCCGCGAAAAATATGAACTTGACATGGTTTAAAATGTTTTCATTGCTTATTACCCCAAAAATAATGGCTGGCTCGACAGCCAGTGCCAGTAGCTATGGACCTCTTATCACCTCTCTGTTATATCCATTTCCTGTTACACTTTACCAGCAGGGGATGGGCTCCCCCACTATAGCCAGGTTCCTCCTGAGATTTCTTCCTTCTAGGGGGTTTTCAGTCAGAGCATATTTCTTCCTAGTTTGAGGTTTTTCTAATTCACTATTTTGAGTATTTTGCCTTCAGCTGCTGTCTGAAGTGTCTTTGTGCCTGTCCCATTGGATAAAGCTCTGTACTGATACAGTTGAACGGAATTGAATTGAATTTAATGCAGTAACATGTCCTTTGCATCGTTTTGAACAGCAGACGCCATTTATGAGTCCAATTATGTGCTTTGGGAGATGAAATATTTGGAATGACCAGCACTTGCTGTTGAATCTCGTAGTCCTCTTAGCAATGTCATCATTTTTTTTTGCGTTTATTTATTTATAAATTCTTTTTATTCTGTATTAATATTTATTCTATTGCGGTGGCGACCCAGAATAAAGCCGTAGATTAGAAAATGGCCGTCCTCCTCCATCTGCGCACATTACACAGCGCTGATGAATGATCCTGTGGCATTATCACTCTCTTCACTCAAATCAATGCTCTAATCTCTCCCCGGCGTGATTGATTTCCCCTGCCGCTGATCTTACATCGTCGGCGATTTAATAAATAGCAGAAGAGTGTCATTAAAAAGGCCGCAGTGTAAAATGAAGGGGGCACGGTGTTAGGAACAGCCCCGGGGCTTTCTAGTTCTTTCTGAGAGTCCCTTACAGACTCTAGCCTGGTGACTACTGGCCTCTGTGTGTGTGTGTGAGAGAGAGATTGATGAAGAGGGAGAAATCATAATTGTGTTTGTGTCTGCATGCTTGTGTATGTATGAGAATGCTTATTTGTGTGTGGCTGTACGAAAGATTGGAGAAATAAGGGTGTGTGAGACAGAGATGAAGAGAGATATCTCATTTGCATGTGAGCAGTAGTGGAGAGAGAGAGTGCGTTTAAGACGGGGAGAGAGGAGGGAGGGCGTGTTTGTGAGTGTGTGTGTGTGTGTGTGCATGAGAAAGGGAGAGAGAGAGAGAGAGAGGCAGGATCACGTTGACATTGGCATAATGTACGTCCTCCCTAGCAACATCCTGAGTGACAGTTGATGTAAAATATAATTTTATTCCTAAAGAAGATGGGCTTTCCCCTCTGTCTCTGGTGACATTGTCATCTCAAAGTAAAATTATGTGTTAAATTACAGTATTTAAGGTAATGCTTCAGTCTCCGAGCCCTCCGGAGATGTCTGTTCTCAAATAGCTCTTATGAAGATCTTATTCACATTCTTCTAGTCTTATGGGTGCCTTTGTATTGATCTTTTACCTCTCGTGATGCTGTAATAGCTTATTTCTCTCTCTCCCACTCTATTTCTCTTTTTCTTCAATATGCTCTCTTTCTCTTTCAGTTTCATCCACCTAATGAGTTCTGGTTCTTGATTTTTGTTGGCACATTAATTGTAATCATGCCTTTGGTCTAGTTTGACTTATAGTCCCAGCCTCTATTTCCTGTGTAGAATACACTTGATACACGTCATCCCCTATCTGACCCTTGCTCATTTGTGGTCACAGTGACCTTTGTGTGAGCTTGTCGTACTGCCCTTTGGATTAATGAATGCAGATCAGCGTGATGTGATGAATAATGTCTGAGAACTCTGATTCCTGCTGTCTTACAGGACCGGATTCAGATTTCTGCAGTCTGAAGTTTAATTTATTCTTCATGGCTCAGCCCTTGCAACAAGTGTTGTATAACAAGAATTGTGTATTTTGAATTGGGAAGGTGTGACTCAGCACCTTTATCTGAGCCTCGTACACCTCTGGAATTTTGCTCTGTCAGGGACACCAAACTTTGTCGCACAGTTTGGATTGAAGAGCCAAAAATGGAATGGTGAAACTCTCATTTTCTCAATATTTTTTGCCAGATGCCCAACTATTATTAAGTTATGAAAAATGTAAATAAATGTACACTGTCCTATACAGAGGTGGAGAGATGGTAGTTTTCTTGACCCCAGGTCCTTGATCAAGGTCCCTGTGTGAGTATGTGGGTCAGTGTGTTTGCATGTGTGTGCCAGCATGTGTGCTTGTGTGTATTTTTGCATGTGAGTGTGTGTGTTTGCGTGTGTGTATGTGTGTTGTGGATTGGCAGGTGTGCATATGAATGCCTGTGCATATGTGTTTTTCTGTGTGTTTGTGTGTGCACATGTGTGCTTGTATGGGTGTGTGTGTGTGTGTGTGTGTGTGTGTATTCATGCTTGCGTGTATGTGTCCTGTCGTTACCTGCTTCAATACCCACTGCCCATAATGCCAGCCTGTCCTCGTTAAACTACACCTGCGGTATTTTACTGGTTTGTTAAACCACACATACAGTATTTCACTGGTCTGTTGTACCATACCTGCAGTATATCACTGATTTGTTGAAACACATCTACAACATTTCACTGGTTGGTTAAAACTTAGCTCCAGTATTTTAATGGTTTGTTAAGCCACACCTCCAGTATTTTTCTGGTTTGTTAGAACACAGCTTCGGTATTTTACTGGTTTGTTAAAACAGAGCTTCAATATTTTACTGGTTTGTTAAAACACAGCTACAATACCTTACTGGTTTTTTAAAACACAGCTACAGTTTTTTACTGGTTTGTTGTGTGACGACCCCTCCTTCTTGCACCAGTGTTTGTTCCTTTTTGCTGCTGCTCTTTTCTGTGTCTGCAGGAGGGTGGTTAGTGGGATGGGCCACACCTGGGCTCGGGGTGCTCTGCCTTTTGAAAAGCTGCCTTACTTTGCAGTTGGAGCTCCCCTTTCTCCTGCCACCACCCAAATTGACAACACCTCAGCAGCATGAGACCCTGTTGAAGATTTTTGTTTCTTTTTTTTCACACATACATTCACATGCACTCATACATGCTCCACACCACTGATTCTCAGTCTTTTCTTTATTTGCTTGTGTTTTTTTTGTTAAATAAATTAAGTTTGTAGCCCGCCACCTCGTGCCTGTCTCCCTTAATGTTGCAGCTAGCGAGCCGGCTGTAACATGCACCACACCTACAGTATTTTACTGGTTTCACTCACTCCTGTATGGGGGCTCTGTGTCCTTTTCAGGTGACAGCAGAGGCCATTTTGCGTCTCGCCACCGACCCTGTTCTGCCATTCATGCCCTTGGACATCGCCCTGGATGTGCAGAACAAACTCAGAGGTACGCTCATAAACCTTCATTCACCACCATACAAAGAGGGGGAAAATGAGAACAAAGCCAATTCTGTTCCCATCATTTTTGTGTCTGCTGTACAGCTTGTCCCTCTAAGGATAAAAAGTCGAACAAGTGCATCTCAATGTCATATACTATCATTTTGTATCTTGTTAGATTAGCCTTTTTGAGGAAATTATGGATGATTTGTACTCCAGTATTGCAGGAGAAATATTTATCCGTGTTCTAGGCACATGCAGTCTTTGACTCTGTTCTGTCCTTGCGAAGATAGAGTGATGCTTTTCTTTTATCCTGTGCTTACTTTACTAGCCCCAAGGGCGGTCGAAAACACGCTTTTGATTTTACGTTTAGTTCTGTCCGGGAAAGCAAAAGCCCTTGTTGAGTTATCCGCTTCTCCTCAATAAACGTTGTTGTTTGTTCTCTCTGCAGGGATTTAGTAGCGTAATGCTGCCATGTTTGCTAGCTGACACGTGTATGTCATTTAGGAGACGATATCCCCGCATTTCTCCTGTGGCTCAAATACATCTGATGCGCTCTGCGCATTTATCTCTGCGACATAAAACTGCGTCCCAGCTCGCAAATGAGCAAACCCAAAGCTTTTTGATGGAACCCTTGCAAGTAAACGAGTAGATTTCCTGAACACGAAATCATTTCCTGCATTGTCAAATACTTCTGGAAACCACATGGATCTATACTGCGAGTATACTTTGGTGTGGCTACTAGCACTGTGCGGTTAGCCCACTCAATTTGCCAGTTTGTGATATACTGGGCTTGTGATGTCCTGTCCCCCTGATAATTCAGATTTAAATTGAGGATTGTGTGTGTGTTCGAAAAAAAAATCAAGCCAGATTCTATTGTGAATTGTCAGAAAATTTTCCCCCAAAGATTGATGTGTGCTAATGGGAAAATTTATTTGGAGGCCCAGCAATTAATTGGAATGCATCAGCGTGTCCCTCCTTGACAAAAAAAAAAAAATGTTAGCCTAGCGCCCTGCTTAGATTCAATTAGTTTTCAGCGGTACCCAATGGTTATCTCTGAAACCTTTATAATTGATTTTAATTGAATTAATATATTTGGATTGCTTTATTTCGCAGCCCTCATAATGAGACAGCCACGTTAATATGAAAAATTACTGAAGGAAACTTATAAGCATGTTAATTACCCCAGATGTCTGTTCCATATGGCAGTGAATGAGTGATTTCATCCCTCCAACGGTGTGTTCTTTTTGACAATGTTTTTTTTTTCTCTAATAGAATTAAGACTAATATACTCAGGTGAACCTGTCCTGCTATGGCTACCGCATGATTTATTTATTTATTCATTTGTTCTTAATTTTGCCTGTCACATTGACCAATTTTATCAAGCTGATTGTTTACTGATCAGTTTATGTTTACTCAGATGAGTTTGCCTTTGCTCGCTCTCATTGGAGGGTCAATAGATCAGTGTTGTCAGTGTGGAAGCTCTGGGCAGGTTGAATTAAATATAGTGCACTCTTACCGCTGTGATTTTAAAATGGCGGGGATAAAGATGGGATAGCTGAATAAATCATGTATTGTGGGGAGAGAGGCTGATCTCTTCTTTTTAAACCACCCCCACCCCCCACCCCCCCTGCTGCCTTGAGCAGGGAAAGCAAATGCAATCTTCGCGGGCCGACGCGTAAAATCCCAGTATTCATGACTGCCGTAATGGATTGTCTGTGCTCAAACAGGCGTGGCTAATTGAAACTGTCGACGAGATACTTTGCCGGCTCCTTTTTTATTTTTATTTGGAAAAAAAAAAACGAGAAGCTTCAGACGTGCCCGCTTTCGTTTCACGACTTCAGGGAACGGAGGAATCGTCATTTCGCAAACTCTCTCTGACCTGTTCGTCCGCCCCCAAGCGTGACTCTGCTTGTGAGAGTGCGTGTTTGTACACGCCCACCTCTCTCTCATTCTGGATTTTTTTTTCTTCATTTGAGATCTGCTTATTTCCTCCGCCGAAGAGATTACGTTTTCATCCTTGTTTGTCTGTTTTTAGCTCGGCGGGACGAATGTCCTCGGAAAGCTATTGCCATACCCTCTGCGTCGGCGTCCCTATTGCCATACCCTCTGCTCCAGCGTCCGCGTCCGTGGACACCAAGGTTAAAGTTTTCCGGCGAGCTGTGTTGTCTTCTGACAACTCTTGTACTCTTTATCTGTCTGTTTACAGGATAACTCTAGAAGTTATGAACGGATTGGCATGAAATTGGGTAGAATGGTAGGCAGTAGTCCAAAGATGAGTTGATTTAATTTTGAAAGTGATCCGATACATATTCTGGATTCTAGATGCAGAAGAATTGAAAATATACCTGAATAGAATGATTGTCGGTTATATAATGAACAGAGTTTCATTATATTTCAGCATTCAATAGAATCTACACTAATGTAGAATTGATTATAGTAGTTGGTGATCTGGATAATATTCTTATGGATCCAGAACCAATAATACTGACACATGGCGTGGCAGAGGTTTGCACTCTATTGAGTGCTCTTATAGTTTTTACAGCTATTTTAGCATAGCTCAGTGCTACTGCACATATAGTCTTTCAGTAGATTTATCTAAGCAGGGATTTGGAGCCTAGCAGCTGCACTGATCTTATGGTGGTGGCACTAGGGCTTGAACCAGCAACCTTCTGAATCCCAGTTGATGATCGTGTCCCATACAGCTTGTTTTTCTCCCTGGCCACTGGTGGCAGCTTTTACAGTGCAGTCCTTCTGCTAGATTTCACACTTCTGTTGAGTGTTTGTTCCCTCAAGTGTTCCAAGTGAGACCATAGTGCACCCAGGCCCTTAGCACCTCCACCAAACCCTCCTGTCCTTTGGTTCACAGAACCTGATCGATTACCGCCATCCTTTCCAGTATCTCTCCCCTCATATTCCCCCGTGGAGAGAAACGGATTTAAATTGTCGGATGGGGAGGCTTCTCGAGCTGAGTGCATCCTCTCTCCTGTGTCATGGCTGAGAGAATATTTTCACTCAGCTCTCCTTCCTGCTCTTTGTCTTGTCTTTGTGTTTTTTTCCCCTCATATTTTTATCATTTGATGGGCTCTGCGTGTGGATAAAACAGAGCCCGTCTCCAGCACCAGTTGTGGGCTCACACTGCAAGGTCACAGTCAAAGTTAATTACGTACATGCAAAAATAAAGGATAGAGGGTGTTTTTACGGACATGACCGCACATGGAACACGCCATTTCCCACCAATTCTGTAGTTCTGTGCCATAGCTGTTTGTGCGGGTGCGCGCGCGTGTGTGCGTGCGCGCGTATGTGTTTGTTGATTTGTATCTGTATGCATCCGTGTGTGCCTGTGTGTGTCTCTCTGAGTGTTTGCGTGTGTGTGTATTCTTGTACTTGCTACGTACTGAGGACCAGCATGAGTTTTTAACCAGCAAGGTGAAGTCTTTTTTGGGAAGTGAGGACATTTTGGCCGGTCCTCACAACTACAAAGGCAAATTGTGACTTATTAGTTAAGATTAGGGTAAGGTTAGAATTAGGGATAGGTTAGGGTAAGGGTAAGGGTTTGGGTTAGGTATACATTGCTTATTGTTAAGATGAGGGAAAGGCTGTAGAGACACAGGAAGAATGAATGGAAGTCAATGTAATGTCTTCACAAAGATATAAGTACAAGGATGTGTGTGTGTGTGTGTGTGTGTGTGTGTGTGTGTGTCCACATCCTTCAGGAAAAATGCTGGCTCTGCAGTTTGTCTCTGTCTTCTTCGAGCGTTCTTTGTCATTTTTTATACATTGATTTGTTTTCGTCTGTGTCCCTTTGCTGAGGAATGGGAATGAAGTGGGGCTGGACAGTAAAATATCTCCTGAGAAAACTGAATCACACACAGCAC
This sequence comes from Gymnothorax javanicus, assembly GCA_029692085.1. NCBI lineage: Eukaryota > Metazoa > Chordata > Actinopteri > Anguilliformes > Muraenidae > Gymnothorax > Gymnothorax javanicus. Next base: position 25,360,395 of record CM056196.1, read on the forward strand.
AGCTGTGAAATTATGGATGGGCATATCACAGCAGTGGATTCTTCATATAGTTTTATTCATATGTTATTAATATGTTTTTTGTGATGTGTTATCGTTATGCATAATTTGGTATTTTTGTTCATAATGTGTTATTATTTTTATGTATAATGTGTTCCTCCCTTGCCCATTGCTAAACATGAAGTGCTCACATTCTTCCAGACTGTGAGGGAGAAACTGAGTATTTACATCCTTTTATTCCGACCTTTACCCATACACTTGAGCATTTTGTGCACTATTATCCATCTGGACATTTTTAAAAGTCCATAATCCAGACAGCTGATCTACTCCCGCTTAATCTAAGTGTTAAGGTGAGAGTGTCTGTAATCTCATTCTATCTAAACATTCTATTAACATCATCTGTTTTTCCACTTTCAACAGTCCATTTAGAGCATCAATATTCCCACCCAATCCAAGCATTTCATTTACAACATCTATATTCCCACTCAATCCAAGCTTTTCATTTACAGCACCTATATTCCCACCCATCCAAGATTTTCATTTACAATATATTTATTCCCACCCAATCCAAGCTTTTCATTAACAGCAACTATATTCCCACCCAATCCAAGCATTCCATTTACAGCATCTGTTTTCATGTTCCATCTGAATATAACATTTAAACCATCTGTATTCCTACTCAATCCAAGGATTCCATTCATCGCATGTATATTCCCACTGAATCCAAGCTTTCCATGTACAGCATCTGTATTCACATTCCATCTGGACATTCAATTTGGAACATCTGTATTCCCGCTCTATCTAAATATTCCATTTGGAGCATCTGTGCTCCCACTCTAGCTAAAGAATCCATTTAGAACATCTGTATCCCCATTCCAGCTAAACACTCTATTTGGAACATCTGCATCCCCATTCCAGCTAAAAATTCCATTTAGAACATCTGTATCCCCATTCCAGCTAAACAATCCATTTAGAACATCTGTATCCCCATTCCAGCTAAACAATACATTTAGAACATCTGTATCCCCATTCCAGCAAAACAATGCATTTAGAACATCTGTATCCCCATTCCAGCTAAACACTCTATTTGGAACATCTGCATCCCCACTCCAGCTAAACATTCCATTTAGAACATCTGTATCTCCACTCCAGCTAAACATTCCAATTAGAACATCTGTATCCCCATTCCAGCTAAACAATCCATTTAGAACATCTGTATCCCCATTCCAGCTAAACATTCCATTTAGAACATCTGTATCCCCATTCCAGCTAAACACTCCATTTAGAACATCTGTATCCCCACTCCAGCTAAACAATCCATTTAGAACATCTGTATCCCCACTCCAGCTAAACACTCCATTTAGAACATCTGTATCCCCATTCCAGCTAAACACTCCATTTAGAACATCTGTATCCCCATTCCAGCTAAACAATCCATTTAGAACATCTGTATCCCCATTCCAGCTAAACATTCCATTTAGAACATCTGTATCCCCATTCCAGCTAAACAATCCATTTAGAACATCTGTATCCCCATTCCAGCTAAACAATCCATTTAGAACATCTGTATCCCCATTCCAGCTAAACACTCCATTTAGAACATCTGTATCCCCATTCCAGCTAAACATTCCATTTAGAACATCTGTATCCCCATTCCAGCTAAACATTCCATTTAGAACATCTGTATCCCCATTCCAGCTAAACAATCCATTTAGAACATCTGTATCCCCATTCCAGCTAAACATTCCATTTAGAACATCTGTATCCCCATTCCAGCTAAACATTCCATTTAGAACATCTGTATCCATTTCCATTTAGAACACATAGAACCCCTGCTAAACAATCCATTTAGAACATCTGTATCCCCCAGCATTAAACAATCCATTTTAGAACATCTGTATCCCCACTCCAGCTAAACACTCCATTTAGAACATCTGTATCCCCATTCCAGCTAAACATTCCATTTAGAACATCTGTATCCCCACTCCAGCTAAACATTCCATTTAGAACATCTGTCCCCCCCTAAATTCCAGAACATCTGTAAACTAAACATTCCATTTAGAACATCTGTATCCCCACTCCAGCTAAACATTCCATTTAAGAACATCTGTATCCCCATTCCAGCTAAACAATCCATTTAGAACATCTGTATCCCCACTCCAGCTAAACAATCCATTTAGAACATCTGTATCCCCATTCCAGCTAAACAATCCATTTAGAACATCTGTATCCCCATTCCAGCCAAACTAAACAATCCATTTAGAACATCTGTATTCCAGCTAAACAATCCATTTAGAACATCTGTATCCCCATTCCAGCTAAACAATCCATTTAGAACATCTCCCCATCCCCATTCCAGCTAAACATCCATTTAGAACATCTGTATCCCCATTCCAGCTAAACAATCCATTTAGAACATCTGTATCCCCATTCCAGCTAAACATCCATTTAGAACATCTGTATCCCCATTCCCTAAACACTCCATTTAGAACATCTGTATCCCCATTCCAGCTAAACAATCCATTTAGAACATCTGTATCCCCATTCCAGCTAAACATTCCATTTAGAACATCTGTATCCCCATTCCAGCTAAACAATCCATTTAGAACATCTGTATCCCCATTCCAGCTAAACACTCCATTTAGAACATCTGTATCCCCATTCCAGCTAAACAATCCATTTAGAACATCTGTATCCCCATTCCAGCTAAACATTCCATTTAGAACATCTGTATCCCCATTCCAGCTAAACAATCCATTTAGAACATCTGTATCCCCATTCCAGCTAAACATTCCATTTAGAACATCTGTATCCCCACTCCAGCTAAACATTCCATTTAAGAACATCTGTATCCCCATTCCAGCTAAACATCATTTAGAACATCTGTATTCCAGCTAAACAATCCATTTAGAACATCTGTATCCCATTTAGAACATCTGTATCCAGCTAAACAATCCATTTAGAACATCTGTATCCCCATTCCCTAAACATTCCAGAACATCTATCCCCATTCCAGCTAAATCCATTTAGAACATCTGTATCCCCATTCCAGCTAAACACTCCATTTAGAACATCCATTTCCAGCTAAACAATCCATTTAGAACATCTGTATCCCCCCTAAACATTCCATTTAGAACATCTAAAAACACTCCATTTAGAACATCTGTATCCCCATTCCATTTAAACAATCCATTTAGAACATCTGTCCCCATTCCAGCTAAACAATCCATTTAGAACATCTGTATCCCCATTCCAGCTAAACAATCCATTTAGAACATCTGTATCCCCATTCCAGCTAAACATTCCATTTAGAACATCTGTATCCCCATTCCAGCTAAACATTCCATTTAGAACATCTGTATCCCCATCCCATTTAGAACATTCCAGCCATTCCATTTAGAACATAAATCCCCATCCATTTAGAACATCTGTATCCCCATTCCAGCTAAACACTCCATTTAGAACATCTGTATCCCCATTCCAGCTAAACAATCCATTTAGAACATCTGTATCCCCATTCCAGCTAAACACTCCATTTAGAACATCTGTATCCCCATTCCAGCTAAACAATCCATTTAGAACATCTGTATCCCCACTCCAGCTAAACAATCCATTTAGAACATCTGTATCCCCTAAATTCCATTTAAACATCCCCATTCCATTTAGAACATCTGTATCCCCATTCCAGCTAAACATTCCATTTAGAACATCTGTATCCCCACTCCAGCTAAACATTCCATTTAAGAACATCTGTATCCCCATTCCAGCTAAACAATACATTTAGAACATCTGTATCCCCACTCCAGCTAAACACTCCATTTAGAACATCTGTATCTCCACTCCAGCTAAACAATCCATTTAGAACATCTGTATCCCCATTCCAGCTAAACATTCCATTTCCCCCATTCCAGCTAAACAATCCATTTAGAACATCTGTATCCCCATTCCAGCTAAACATTCCATTTAGAACATCTGTATCCCCATTCCAGCTAAACAATCCATTTAGAACATCTGTATCCCCATTCCAGCTAAACATTCCATTTAGAACATCTGTATCCCCACTCCAGCTAAACATTCCATTTAGAACATCTGTATCCCCATTCCAGCTAAACAATCCATTTAGAACATCTGTATCCCCACTCCAGCTAAACAATCCATTTAGAACATCTGCAGCTAAACAATCCATTTAGAACATCTGTATCCCCCAGCTAAACATTCCATTTAAACATTATCCCCATTTAAAAACATCCATTTAGAACAACATCTGTATCCATTTAGAACATCTGTATCCCCATTCCAGCTAAACACTCCATTTAGAACATCTGTATCCCCATTCCAGCTAAACAATCCATTTAGAACATCTGTATCCCCATTCCAGCTAAACAATCCATTTAGAACATCTGTATCCCCATTCCAGCTAAACACTCCATTTAGAACATCTGTATCCCCATTCCAGCTAAACAATCCATTTAGAACATCTGTATCCCCATTCCAGCTAAACAATCCATTTAGAACATCTGTATCCCCATTCCAGCTAAACAATCCATTTAGAACATCTGTATCCCCATTCCAGCTAAACAATCCATTTAGAACATCTGTATCCCCACTCCAGCTAAACATTCCATTTAGAACATCTGTATCCCCATTCCAGCTAAACATTCCATTTAGAACATCTGTATCCCCATTCCAGCTAAACAATCCATTTAGAACATCTGTATCCCCATTCCAGCTAAACAATCCATTTAGAACATCTAGAACATATCCTAAACATTCCATTTAAGAACATCTGTATCCCCAAACTAAATCCATTTAGAACACATCATCCAGCTAAACAATCCATTTAGAACATCCCAGCTAAACATTCCATTTAAACATCTGTATCCCCATTCAGCTAAACATTTAGAACATCTGTATCCCCCCATCCAGCTAAACATTCCATTTAAACTGTAATCCTTAAATTTAGAACATCTGTAACAGCTAAATCCATTTAGAAATCTGTATCCCCATTCCAGCTAAACACTCCATTTAGAACATCTGTATCTCCACTCCCCATTCCATTTAAACAATCCATTTAGAACATCTGTATAAACACTCCATTTAGAACATCTGTATCCCCATTCCAGCTAAACAATCCATTTAAACATTCCATTTAAACATCTGTATCCCCATTCAATCCATTTAGAACATCTGTATCCCCATTCATTTTAGAACAGCTAAACATTCCATTTAGAACATCTGTATCCCCATTCCAGCTAAACAATCCATTTAGAACATCTGTATCCCCATTCCAGCTAAACACTCCATTTAGAACATCTGTATCCCCATTCCAGCTAAACAATCCATTTAGAACATCTGTATCCCCATTCCAGCTAAACATCCATTTAGAACAACATCCATTCAGCTAAACAATCCATTTAAACATCTGTATCCCCATTCCATCCATTTAGAACATCTGTATCCCATTTAGAACATCTGTATTCCATTTAAACAGCTAAACAATCCATTTAGAACATCTGCATCCATTTAGAACATCCATTTAGAACATCTAAACATTCCATTTAGAACATCTGTATCCCCATTCCAGCTAAACATTCCATTTAGAACATCTGTATCCCCCCCTCCAAACACTCCATTTAAACATCTGTATCCATTTAGAACATCTGTAACCCCATTCCAGCTCCATTTAGAAACAGCTAAACCATTTAGAAACATCTGTATCCCATTTAGAACATCTGTTCCAGCTAAACACTCCATTTAGAACATCTGTATCCCCATTTAGAACAGCATTAAACAATCCATTTAGAACATCTGTATCCCCATCAGCTAAACAATCCATTTAGAACATCTGTATCCCCAGCTAAACAATCCATTTAGAACATCTGTATCCCCATTCCAGCTAAACAATCCATTTAGAACATCTGTATTCCCCATTCCATTTAGAACATCTAAACTAAACAATCCATTTAGAACATCTGTATCCCCATTCCAGCTAAACAATCCATTTAGAACATCTGTATCCCCCCTAAACAATCCATTTAGAACATCTGTATCCCCATTCCAGCTAAACAATCCATTTAGAACATCTGTATCCCCATTCCAGCTAAACAATCCATTTAGAACATCTGTATTTCCAGCTAAACATCATTTGAACATATCCCCCTAAACAATCCATTTAGCTAAACAATCCATTTAGAACATCTGTATCCCCATTCCAGCTAAACATTCCATTTAGAACAATCCCCATTCTGTAAACAATCCATTTAGAACATCTGTATCCCCCATTCCAGCTAAACAATCCATTTAGAACATCTGTATCCCCCCCATTCCATTTAGAACATCTGTATCCCCATTCCTAAACATTCCATTTAGAACATCTGTATCCCCATTCCAGCTAAACATTCCCATTTAGCTAAACATCCATTTAAGAACATCTGTATCCCCATTCCAGCTAAACAATCCATTTAGAACATCTAAACTAAACATCCATTTAGAACATCTGTATCTCCACTCCAGCTAAACAATCCATTTAGAACATCTGTATCCCCATTCCAGCTAAACATTCCATTTAGAACATCTGTATCCCCATTCCAGCTAAACATCATTTGAACATCCCCATTCCAGCTAAACAATCCATTTAGAACATCTGTATCCCCATTCCAGCTAAACAATCCATTTAGAACATCTGTCCCCATTCCCCAATCCATTTAGAACATCTGTATCCCCCCAGCTAAACAATCCATTTAGAACATCTGTATCCCCATTCCAGCTAAACAATCCATTTAGAACATCTGTATCCCCATTCCAGCTAAACAATCCATTTAGAACATCTGTATCCCCATTCCAGCTAAACAATCCATTTAGAACATCTGTATCCCCATTCCAGCTAAACAATCCATTTAGAACATCTGTATCCCCATTCCAGCTAAACAATCCATTTAGAACATCTGTATCCCCATTCCAGCTAAACAATCCATTTAGAACATCTGTATCCCCACTCCAGCTAAACAATCCATTTAGAACATCTGTATCCCCATTCCAGCTAAACAATCCATTTAGAACATCTGTATCCCCATTCCAGCTAAACAATCCATTTAGAACATCTGTATCCCCACTCCAGCTAAACACTCCATTTAGAACTAAACTAAACATTCCATTTAGAACATCTGTATCCCCATTCCAGCTAAACAATCCATTTAGAACATCTGTATCCCCATTCCAGCTAAACAATCCATTTAGAACATCTGTATCCCCACTCCAGCTAAACAATCCATTTAGAACATCTGTATCCCCACTCCAGCTAAACACTCCATTTAGAACATCTGTATCCCAATCCATTTAGAACATCTGTATCCCCATTCCAGCTAAACATTCCATTTAGAACATCTGTATCCCCATTCCATCCCCTAAAACATCCCCATTCCATTTAAACAATCCATTTAGAACATCTGTATCCCCATTCCAGCTAAACAATCCATTTAGAACATCTGTATCCCCATTCCAGCTAAACAATCCATTTAGAACATCTGTATCCCCATTCCCTAAACAATCCATTTAAACATCTGTATCCCCCATTCCAGCTAAACAATCCATTTAGAACATCTGTATCCCCATTCCAGCTAAACACTCCATTTAGAACATCTGTATCCCCACACCAGCTAAACACTCCATTTAGAACATCTGTATCCCCACTCCAGCTAAACACTCCATTTAGAACATCTGTATCCCCATTCCAGCTAAACATTCCATTTAGAACATCTGTATCCCCACTCCAGCTAAACACTCCATTTAGAACATCTGTATCCCCATTCCAGCTAAACACTCCATTTAGAACATCTGTATCCCCATTCCAGCTAAACAATCCATTTAGAACATCTGTATCCCTAATTCTTAGAACATCTGTATCTCCACTCCAGCTAAACACTCCATTTAGAACATCTGTATCCCTAAACAATCCATTTAAACATCCATTTAGCTAAACATCATTTAGAACATCTGTATCCCCTCCAGCTAAACACTCCATTTAGAACATCTGTATCCCCATTCCAGCTAAACATTCCATTTAGAACATCTGTATCCCCACTCCAGCTAAACACTCCATTTAGAACATCTGTATCCCCATTCCAGCTAAACATTCCATTTAGAACATCTGTATCCCCTCCAGCTAAACAATCCATTTAGAACATCTGTATCCCCACTCCAGCTAAACACTCCATTTAGAACATCTGTATCCCCATTCCAGCTAAACAATCCATTTAGAACATCTGTATTTCACCCACCTACCAATGATGACATGAGTCAATACCAGGAGGTAGAGGAGCGCGGCTGCCATGACAACCCAATGCATTGCATACTGAGAGTTAATAACTCAAGCACCCTTCAAAAAAATAGAATAAACAAGCCCTACTCTCACCCATATTTGGGCATGTAAGTCATGTGCAAAATATATTTTCGAGTGACCCAAAGTTGCAACTGCCTAATTTGCAGCTGACATTGTGTTACTGCTTGTAAATCATTAGAGTCTTTTGACTGTCATCGTCCCGCTCCCTGGTTTGTTAACGAGTGTATCGTGCTCTCTCTTGTAATTCATAATAATGTCAATTAGGAGATCCCTGTTTACTTTGGCTATTATTTCTGTGCTCTTTAATGGGACTGTAATTGGTACCTGCATAATTGAGTAAAGTGTGATTGCGATTCAGATTCAGTCCGCTGCTGGTATAGTCATGTGAAGTCGACATGAATATGAAACCAGTCGCTCTTCTGTTCCACGCTGTAAATCTCCCCCGCCATGTTATAACTCATTTTACAGCTGGAGAGAGAGCAGCAAAAAATAAATATGAAAAAAGGAAAATAAATTTGCATCTGATGTCACAAACACTGAGAGAGAGACATTCAGCTGTAAAACATTGCACCAATTCATCTTCATTTAATGAGCAGGAACATATTCATACATTCACCCATTAATACATGCACAAATAAATATATGCATTTGCACATTTATGCATGTATACATACATACATGTTTTCATGCATATATTCATTCATGCACTCATACATACAGTACATACATTTATACAGGACATATGTACATACACACATACATACAACCCTGACTCGGGAAAGGTTGGAACAGTACGGAAAATGCACAAAAAAAAAAACAGAACGCAGTGATTTCTAAATTTACTTTGGCTTTATTTTGTTGCGGACAGTATGAAGACAAGATTTTTATTCTGTCTGGTCAACTGCATTTTATTTTCCAAGATACTTTACATCTAAAAGAAAAGAAGGGATTTGGATTTTTTACCCAGTATGGTGCATAACATAAATGAGAGATTCAAGGAATTTGGAGGAATGTCTATGCATAAAGGGCAAGGGCGCAAGATCACGCCATATACGAGCAATCTCCAATCACTCTGATGGCACTGCAACAAGATCTGTCATTTATCTGTAATATATGTGATATAACCAGATGGGCTCAAGATTACTTTGGCAACCCTTGGTCAAGTACAAGGACTAACTGTTCACTTCTTAGCTTACCGGCCCTATGGGCTGATAAGCAATTGTCGTGGTGTGGCATCCGTCGTCCGGCGTCTGTCGTCCGGAACATTTTTTATCTTTTTTTTGGCCTGATGAATTTTCGTGTAAATTTGCAATAACATACTACGAGACCAAATCTCCAGGTGTTTTTCTCGGATTTTTGATTGAATCATTTTTGTCCGTTTTATTGGCCCTTGAAATTTTGGCGCCAATGTTAAAGATAGCACTGAGAAATAAAAAATTATTTCTCAAAAACTGCATGATAAATTTTTTTCTAAATCAGGCAATCAACTTACCTTGGTACCATCAATGTACAGTGCGAGTGCCATTTTGATTGAATTGACGAAAGTGGGTCTTTTGGGGGCGCTGTACTTTATGAATATGCAAGATGGCCTGTGGAGGCCAAATGGTTGCAGATAGAGATTAACTTTGTATTCTCGACATATAGGAAGTCATACATGACCTATACATTGGCTATGTTAAAGTTGACCTCAGATGACTTTGAAAGGTCAAACTCGAGTTCAGGGAATTATGGAAGCCCATTGTGGACAATATTCAAATGAAAATGTAATCCCACTATTGCATTATAATTTTCCACTTATGAATGAGTTATTTGAGACAATATTAAATTGAAAATGCATTAATCCAATTATCACTTTCATTTTCACATACGCATATGGGAAATCTATGACTATATTCAAATGATAATGAAATGCTGATTGACATTTAATTTTCAAAGTCATGCTCTGCAATACAGTGGACAATATTCAAATGCAATAAGCAAAACAGCACCCCCAGCCTATTGCATTTACATTTGCATGTCATCACGCTCTTTTAGGGTCAACATGATAAAGAAAATGCTGTTTTCTAATCACTTGGAAATAATAATAATGATATAATAATGATGATGACATTTGACATTTCATTTTCAAAGACTTATCCTGCAATACATGGGACAATATTCAAACGCAGTAAGGGAAACAGCGCCTCTCAGTCCATTGCATTTTCAAATACATGTCACCACGCTCTTTCTGGGACACAATGAAAATTAAAATGCAATCTGTCAGCGTCTCATCAAGGCGGGTCTTCCGCTAGGACGTCACTCATTAGGGGCGCGAACGGAAACCATATTCCTCATTTGCATACCAACCAATCAGCTTCTGGGTAGCGCTTGCACGCACGGAGGCTTAAATGTCATGATGGCTAGGCTGCTATGTATTGTGTGCGATAGCGCTTTAGGCTAGTTGCGCTTTGGATGTAGCCACCTTGGCAGCTAGTATGCTAGCTAACGTTAACTAAGGAAAATATTTGTAAATGATCATCACATTAAAGCGATATGATTTGATTTTTGCCCCAACTCTATTAACTGAGCTAGCTGTAATATGCATGAACTTATCCGAGGCTTCGCGGCAGTGGTGTGCAACTGCAACCCAAGTGTGCTTGCAGATTTCAGAGACGTTAGCTAGCTTGCTAGTGAGTCTAAAAGCAATCGCTTCGGTACAGCTAGCTAGCTATGATGCCTACTGGAGAAGCTCTTACAGCCCTGATTTGTCACTTTAAACGCCATCTCGCACACACGACCTCTTTCACCATTGATTAGCAGCTTCTTTTCCCTAAAGAACGAACTGACAGTTCAGCCTGAGACATGTTATCCCATAGCTAGTTAAAGCAGCATTATTCTTCCATGCGTGCTATAGCGTATTACATTACTCCAGATAAAACGCTATTCGTCTTCCCACCCTGCTGACGCTAGTTAGGGGAAATGTTTGTCATCATTTTTACACTTAATCGCTGTGATTCGGTTTTTGCCCTAGCTTCACAAGCTAGCTAGCCGACTGCGATTGCTCTTGTGCTTGCAGATTGTTCTTGAGCTAGCCAGGTAATGAGCTATCCATTTAAATCTCCCAGAAATCTGATAGTACTCTTGGTGATAGTACAAAAGTGCTGCCAAACATATCAAAGAAGTTCATATTTCAGCTTGTTAAGTTAGCAAGTGAGGAACATTGTTTTCAGCCAGTCATCAAAACTTCTCCCATTGCTACGTGGTTTGGGAATAGCGATTAAACTAGGAACAGTGGCAGCCTGACTGCTAGCCGTTTATCGGACCGTTCTGCATGATGTATACATTGTGCATGTTTCAGGAGTGGCGAACTTGCAACCCGGCAAGCACAAGAGCAATCGTCAGCTAGCAAAAACCAAATCATGGCGATTAAGTATAAAAATGATGACAAACATTTCCCCTAACTAGCGTCAGCAGGGTCGGAAGACTGATAGCGTTTTATCTGGAGTAATGTAATACGCTATAGCACGCATGGAAGGATAATGCTGCTTTAACTAGCTATGAAATAATATGTCTCAGGCTGAATTGTCAGTTTGTTCTTTAGGTAAAAGAAGCTGCTAATCAATGGTGAAAGAGGTCATGTGTGCGAGATGGCGTTTAAAGTGACATATCAGGGCTTTAAGAGCTTCTCCAGTAGGCATCATAGCTAGCTAGCTGTACCTAAGCGATTGCTTTTCGACTCACTAGCAAGCTAGCTAACGTCTCTGAAATCTGCAAGCACACTTGGGTTGCAGTTACACAACACTGCCGCGAAGCCTCGGATAAGTTCATGCATATTACAGCTAGCTCAGTTAATAGAGTTGGGGCAAAAATCAAATCATATCGTTTTAATGTGATGATCATTTACAAATATTTTCCTCAGTTAACGTTAGCTAGCATACTAGCTGCCAAGATGGCTACATCCGAAGCGCAACATAGCCTAATGCGCGATGGCACCGAATACATAGCAGCCTAGCCATCATGACATTATCAGTAAGCCTCCGTGCGTACAAGCGCTACCCAGAAGCTGGTTGGTTGGTATGCAAATAAGGAACATGGTTTCCGTTCGCGCCCCTAATGAGTGACGTCCTAGCGGAAAACCCGCCTTGATGAGACGCTGACAGATTGCATTTTAATTTTCATTGTGTGCCAAAAAGAGCGTGGTGACCACAGTCAATGGTGGTGACATGTATTTGAAAATGCAATGGACTGGGAGGCGCTGTTTCCCTTACTGCGTTTGAATGTTGTTCCATGTATTGCAGGATAAGTCTTTGAAAATGAAATGTCAAATGTTGTCATCATTATTATATCATTATTATTTCCAAGTGATTAGAAAACAGCATTTTCATTATCATGTTGACCCTAAAAGAGCGTGATGACATGTAAATGTAAATGCAATAAGCTGGGGGTGCTGTTTTGCTTATTGCATTTGAATATTGTCCACTGTATTGCGGAGCATGACTTTGAAAATTAAATGTCAATCAGCTTTTCATTATTATTTGAATATAGTTATAGATTTCCCAGATGTGTGTGTGAAAATGAAAGTGATAATTGGATTAATGCATTTTCAATTTAATATTGTCTCAAATAACTCATTCATAAGTGGAAAATTATAATGCAATAGTGGGATTACATTTTCATTTGAATATTGTCCACTATGGGCTTCCATCGGGAATGTTAAAAGATATGCCTTGAAATTTCAAAAAATTCTTTCTCAAAAGCTGTCTGATAACTTTTTTTATAAATCTGGCAATCAACTCACCTTGATACACTTTATGTACAGTGCGAGTGCCATTTTGATTGAATCGATGGAAGTGGGTCTAGTGGGGGTGCTGTACTTTAACATTGGGTCTTATGGAGAATGGGCCAAATCGCCTGTGGAAGCTAAATGGTTGCAGATAGAGATTAAGTTTGTGTTACGGACATATAGGAAGTAATATATGACCTATATTTGGCTGTGTTAAAGTTGACCTCAGATGACCCTGAAAGGTCAAACTTGAGGTCAAGCAAGATGTTAGAATTTTTAAAGGTTTCTAGGCTTGAAAATATTGAAGATTGGGAACATATGTGCATTGAACACTTATAGGAAGTCATGTATGAACTTTCATTTGGTGGCTGTGAACTTGACCTTCGGCGACCTTTGAAGGTCAAACTTCACATAGTGAAATTTCAATGACTTCTATCACCAAAACTATTACAGATAGATCTTAGGTTTATATTGTGGCCATATAGGAAGTCATGTATGAAGTTTCATTGGGTGACCTTGAACTTGACCTTCAGTGATCTTGAACGGCCAAACTATACAGTGAAATTTCAATAACTTATATCAGCAAAATCGTTACAGATTGAGTGCAGGTTTGTACTGGAGAAGTATGGGAAGTCATGTATGAACTTTCATTTGGTGACCTTCATATTGACCTTCAAAGGTCTAACTTGACCTAGAGAAAATTCAATGGCTTCTATCACTGAAAAGGTCACAGATGGAGCCTAGGTTTGTGTTACTGACATAGGAAATCACATATGAGCTTTCATTTGGTGACATTCAGCTTGACTGTTGATGACATTTGAAGGTCAAACTTGATATAATACAATTACAATCGCTCGTCTTGCCAAAACGGTCACAGATGGAGTCTAGGTTGGTATTACAGACATATAGGAAGTCATATATGAACTTTCATTTGGTGACCTTCGTATTGACCTCCAACGGTCAAATGTGACCTAGTGAAAATTCAATGACTTGTATCACTAACATGGTCACAGATGGAGCCTAAGTTTGCGTTAATGACATCTTGGAAGTCACATATGAACTTTCATTTGGTGACATTCAACTTGACTGTCAGTGGCCTTTGAGGGTCAAACTCCACAGTAAAATTACAATGACTTGTATCACCAAAATGGTCACAGATTGAGCCAAGGTTTGTATAGAGACATTTAGAAAGTCATATATGAAGTCCATTTGCTGACCACAACTTGACATTCTGTGACCTTTGAAGTTCACAATTGACATATTGAATACATATTGACATATTTTAATGACTTGTATCACCAAAACTGCTTCAGAGCTTAGGATTGTATTACAGAAGGTCTTATAATTGTATGTGAACTTTTATTTAGTGACCTCGACATTGATTTTCATTGATTCAAATGTCAAACTTCTCATGAAATTTTCATAACTTGTATCATCGCTGTAAGACTGCTTGCCGGTAAGCTACAGGACCCTTGGTCCTATTTTTTTCTTTACACTTTTCATTTTTACGAGATAATTAACATTATTTGCTTCAACTGTAAGTGGCCTTAATATTTTTGCTCATTGGGATACATGCATACAGATATGCCTTAATCCAAAAATGTACGTTCACGTATACATTCGGTGTACCTTCTTGCGCAAATCAGGCCGTGCACTCAGACAATTGTGTAGCCTTTGACACTGACATGCATTTGTACTGGTATAGGCTACTTGCATTGATACATAAAGCACTTCCACACAACCACACTTGTAACACCATATTTGGCTTGAATCATTCTTGCAGAACTGTTGGTGCACTGTTTTTTTTTTTTGTGTGTGTGAACCAAACCTTGGGACTTGGGACCCAAGTTTCCTACTTTGAAACATCCTGCATATGCTAAGCAATTACTGCCGAGTTTCTGAAAAATATGGTGTGGGTGTTCAGTAACAGGCCATGACCCTCTCAGCAAGATTAAGCATTAAAAAGCCACCTTAGCGCACCTCCCCACAGGGAGTAATTTATATTCACAAAAAGTAAAACTTAATGTGTGGCTTTGGACTGGGACTCTTTAAAAATGAACATTTACAATTAATTTGATTACATAGCAATTAACTTTGAGCTATGAGTGTGCGCGTCTGGGGTAGCTGTGCGTTTATTGTCCGTGAGGGAGTAGTGATAAGTTGAAAACCTCCCAAACTCTGATTTTAATTGATGCTGAAACTGCTTAAAGTCGGTCTCTATGCTGTATTACTTATTGAAGGCAATCACATGTGGAGAAACCACATGTGAACACTCAACATGTGAACAGCTCACATGTGAACTATAAAAGTAATTACACGTGATAATGAGACGGCTGTGGGGAAAGTAACTCCGCGCTATTTCAAGTCGTGTTTTGTTTTAACGTGTGGAAACTGTCAATATAATTTCTCAAAAAAAAAAGTCAACTGTGAAAATTTGAAGGTGCAAATGACTGACAGTGTCACCTATTGTCATTTAACGCATTGAGGGAATTGATCGCGATGGGAAAAGAATGATGCCAGATTTCGTCTGTACGACACCAGCTGTGCATTAAGAGCTTTGTTCTGTAGGAGGAGACGAGGTCTCTTGTACCTGAGCTGGAGCTATGAGCTGCATAATTGCTTTCTTATGCATCCAGAGCTGAGTATCTGTCAACACAGGCTTGTCTGTGTGGGGTCTGGGATCGTATCCTTTGCAGATTGAACCGAATCACTGTATTTATACTCATTCTCTAATATGTCCATTTCATGGGAAGATTTGAATTTTTTAATCTGGTGTTTTTAAGTAAAATCTCATCACTTACTGCTTGCTTGTCTTAGGATTAATATGTACACACCAGCTTTTATATATACATAATATATATCAGTGCTATTTTGAAGAGTAGTTACTTGATGAACTGGGGGAAATGATTGAAATCTGGCTTGAGAGATTTTAGTTGACCATTGGAAGATTTTTTCTGTTGAAAGAAATGTTGATGCATAATAGATTTTGTTTGAAGTTTATAATGAATGTAAATGTACACTTCTGTGCATTAAAAAATCAATGTAAAGGCTTCAAGCTGCCTGTGTATTTTCCCCGTGTGACTGTGCATGCGTATGTGTGTATTTGTATGTGTGTGTCTAAGCGTGTGCGTGGGATATGTGAGTGCATGTCTGTCTGTGTGTGTGTGCGTGTGTGTGTGTGTGTCTGCGGTGTGCGTGTGCATGTGTGTGTGCATGTCTGTGTGTGCGTGTGTGTGTGTGTGTGTGCGTGTGCATGTGTGTATGTGTGTCTGTGTGTGTGCATGTGTGTGTGTGTGCGTGCGTGCGTGCGTGTGTGTGTGTGTGTGTGTGTGTGTGTGTCTGCGGTGTGCGTGTGCATGTGTGTGTGCGTGTCTGTGTGTGTGTGTGTGTGTGTGTGTGTGTGTGTGTGCGTGTGCATTCGTGTATGCGTGTCTGTGTGTGTGTGTGTGTGTGAGTTAGTGCATTTGTGTACATGCAGCTCAACAGGGACCAAACATCTGAAGCCACAACAAAGACTGTGTTCATCAAAGCCTTCATCTTCATTTGATTTAAAAGTGTTTCATCCTTTAATTATACCTCGCATGATTACCCGCTGTCCTAAAGGGAAGAGATGACATATTTATTCATATTGTAAATGTCACATTTATATTATTTTTTCCCAAATTGAAGTAAGTTTGAAGTACTCCTCAAAAAGAGTAGAAAATGAAGGGGTTTTGGCTAGAGGGGATTTACTCAAGTAAGCGAGTGAAGTTTATGTTTTATATGAGGGCTTCTCAAGAACAAGTTCGCAAAGTGCTTCACAATGGCATAAAAATAGCTAAAGGCTCAATCCCACTGGGCATTTTTTGCCTCGGCGATGTACTCCCGATGGAAATTGATGAACCTCGGGAGGCGTTGGGAACAGGTTCTCCGATGTCCCGGGGAAGCTTCGGGAGCGTCGCGAGCCATCTTCAACCATCGGGAGCCATCGGGTGAACTGCAAAAAATTTCAGTGCTTGCATTGAAATTTTTCCCGATGTGTTCCCAACGTTTTGTCGGGAAAACAGGCTGGAAAGGCCTCGCCGGAGCTTTCCAGAGCCACGGGGAAGCTCCAGGAATGCTTCCTCGGAGCTTCGGCGAAATATTGTTTTTCCCGAGGCATCCCCAAAGCGTCGGTGATGTCTCGTCGAAGTATCAGGGGACCTTCGTGGATATTTGAATCTTCGATGAAAGTTCGGCGACCTTTCGGTGACACATTCCCGATGTCGGGGTTGCATCCCCGAATATTCGCCGAAATTTTGGCGACGGTTGAAAAATGCATTTTTCCCATGGCACTGATTGACTGGATTTTGCATTTGCGCGCACTATAAGTACATTTCATGTAAGTACATGCCAGAGAGAGAATGATGCTGAGCCCAAAATGTGCATATATTATAGCGTAGCCAAACACAGTTATTTTATCAATGTTTTGTCCGGGCACCAGGTTGTCTGTTAGACCAAAATAAATTAGTTGTGTTCAGCTCCACTACAGCGTTTTACGGAAAAACTCATCAACAAAACCATGAGAAAATAAATAACTTGTATTGTACCAACAAAGAAAGAGGCACTTCTGTTTGCTCAAATCATAACATTATTTACATCGAGAGAAAAAATGAACAGGTTAAGGGCAAATAAACACATTTATCCGCGGAAAATAAATAACCCAAATTGCAGGCCCCAGCCTGGACACCTGCAAGAAAACTAAATATGTATATCCAGCCACTCAATAAAAAAAAAAATAATAAAAAAATAGTTGATTAATTTCTAAAGGAAAAGATCGGGCCGCTGCAGTACAGATTATAACAACCAGATGCGCTTGCCAGACGCAAGTCGCAGTCAGCTAAATAAAGCAATGCCCGACAGCCTTCTCGTCGTTAAACAAACTTCCATTATTTATCAAAATTAAGCGAAAAATTAAGGAAACGAAATTGTAAAAATAAATGCTAGAGGGGGAATATGAGAGGGGGAAACAATGCCAAAGTAACTCGGGGCAGGAGTAAGTGGAGTGAATGCGAGTGATTAAAAAAAAAAAGAAAGTTTTCACTCGGCGATATCAGTTTTTGTGGTGGGATGAGCTAAAGGGAGTGCACAGGAAGGTTAGAGGATTTTTCAGTAAAAAAAAGAAAAGTTCTTTCCCAAACACTGCTTGGCGTCTCGCACTGGATTCCCATCCAAACTGTTCGATAATTATAGAGGCTGGTTGCACCTTGCTCGCTACAATATATACCTCCCCAATAACCCTTCCCCGAGGCACCTGGGATGGTTCGCAAGTACTCACCGATGCATCCCCTAATCTACGGGGATATTCCCCCGATGATGTTTCAAATTCGGGGAAGCTCCGGGGCACCTTCGCCGATTATCGGCGAAGGTACCCCGGAGCTTTCCCGAGCATCGGGAGCCATCCCCGATGTTTTACGGGCATTGTTCGGGGGACATTCCCAGAAAATCTGTGACCATAGCCGAAGCATCAGTGAACGTTCACCGGACCATCCCTGATGCCTAATAAGTGCAATTTCTAATGCGACTACTCCGTTTTTTGGCAAAAACATCGGGAGCATTGGGAGCCATCGGGAGAAAATTTGTCTATTTCCACATCGCCAATGATTTTTCCCCAGTGGGACCTAGGCTTAACATAATTAATTATAATTAATTATTAATCATCATGAATAAATGATTAATAAACAACTAATAGATAAAAACTAAAAAAAATGGCAAAATAGACTAAAACACTAGGTCACAAAACAAAAACCTGGCAGGCACATTAACTGAAAGTTAGCATTTACTGGTGAACTTTTAGCAGTTGTTGGAAAGTGTCCACATTGTCCTGATGAGTTAAATCTAGAGGGAGACATGTGGCACAGTTTTGGGCACACACAGAGACAGGCTGGTGGGCAGGTAGCCCTGTGTATTTCAGGCGAAACATGAGGAGAGACGAGGTGAACACGCTGTCCTTCCAGCCTCCGCGTTTCTCTGCCAAAACTCTGCGTTTGTTACGTCGCCAGCCTCCCACCCCCCTGTTCCTCGCTTACAGATGACGGCTCGAGCTGGAGCGCGCTGACGAGCCAGGCTGCAGCGCTGCGCGACAGCGCCGCCTTCCTGCAGTCGGAGATGATGCGCCCGGCGAACGACCCAAAAGAGAGGGACCCGCCCCATCTGCGCATGCTGAACGATGTGCTGAGAGACCTCGAAAAGACTTTCATCGTCCCCGACACCCCACCTGGGCTGTACAGGTAACAGCCCCCTCTGTAGACCTATGCTTGTAGAGACTTTTCAGAGCATTTTCACCACCCTAATTCAGAATTTGACAGTGCTGTCAGTCTTTTTAGTGGTTTTTTAATTTTATTTTTTATTCTGACACAAGGTAAGGTCTTTAGCACAACACTGAAGCATTCTTTTGACAGCCCTTTTCGGCTATTTAAAATTATAAAAGAAAACGGCAATGTCAAGAGTGAAGGTTAAACTTATGTACACTGGTAGACTGCGGACCCTTTGATGATGAGGTCAGAGTTCCCGTGGGGAAAAGGTTAAGGGAGGCACGCTTCCTTACCACAAAGGAAATAAAATTTTCAGAAGGTTGAGAACAAAGAGGTTTTATTCCTGGAAAATGGTTGCAGGGTAAATTATTGAGAGAAGAATAAAAAAAGATGGGGAAAGAGGGAGTTTCGTGACCTGATAACGGATGTCAAAGCATGGCAGGTGAAGCGGCAGTACCGCAAATGCAAAAAGCGTTGGTCAAATCTTAAAAAAAAGAGGAGAAAAATGTCTTCCATGGGCTCCTAGTGAGTAGTTTTACTCCTCAGGCTGATGCTCTTTCTAGTGGCTTATTTCTCACTTCCTTGTTCCTTTCCTTTTCAAAACAAAGAGGTCCACCATCATCCGGAAGGTTCCAATCCTTTAAATGTGCCTTCAAAGAGTTAAGAAATGAGAGTTATGAGTTTCTCAAAGACGTCTTGAGCCAAGGAGCCCTGAGGTAGTCCCACATGAAAGTTGTTTTGTACATGTGTTGTACATTGACATGATTGATATGATTTGCCTGTTGATCCAACTCTCCTTATAAGCCACATTGTGCAAAACCTGTAACTGACATGACCTCTGAAAGTGCAAGGACACATTTTAGTGATTTACCTTCCTTTGATTGCCCCGCCTACATTCCCTTTTTTGACTTCATTTCCTTGCTTCCCCAAGATGTGGAGCGAAGCACAAAGGAAAAAAGCTAAGAAACGGAAGAAAGGCAATGGAAATTAAGTTTTTGGTTTAGAGTCCGGTGTACTAACGCATCCTATTGCAGGTGAGCTGGGTCTAAGCCTTTGAAGGGCTCCAGGTGGGGCCGGTCCAATTGCTATCTACGCGAGATATGCAGGGTGTTCATAAGGGGGGAACTGTGGAACTCATTACCCAGTGTCCCTAGGCAGAGGAGACTTCAAATGGCCTGGGTTAAATAGTTTGCTTTGGTCTACAAATCCCTTAGACCCTGGCAATTTATTTATTCCCTTGTAGGATCCAGGAGTTTCTTATCTTTCACTAAAGACATGTATTGTGTGATGCATGAAACTCCACTACAAAAATAAATTTGATAAAATGACAATGCATTTTTTTAACAAATGTGAAAAATTTAGGAATTTTTTTATTTGCAAATATGTGACACATCTATTACAGATACTTTAATCATTTTATGCTGGGCATCAGAGTGATATGCTGGTATATGTCAATGCGTATCAGCAACTTAAAGAAAATCTCAAGTTGCTGTGTTAATAGGGGCCATATTTTAAAATCTGTTCAGAAAATATTGTGCTTCTCACCAGTTAGTAGCACCAATTTTGCTCCATCCATGCAGCAGAAAAGAAGCAAAAATCTGCCCATGTTGACTGTCCAAGCATAAACTCAAACTGATTTAGGATTGGGATAGTGGTGTCCCAGTCAGTGAGGGGCAGAGTTTAAAGGGTTAAATGGGGACACTGGGACTTAATTCGTTCAGGTCCCGTAAATTCATGTTACTTTTTGTCTGAATGCGGTGTAATAGCCGAGCTTTGCATTTCATACACGCTCACCTCTGTGAAATGTGTATCCTTTCCTTTCAAATCTCTTGTGCTTTTGATCTTGATTTGTTCAATCAATGTGCAATCTGGCATCGTCCTTGTTGTCCTTAAACTTTGAATAATGAAACTAAGCAAGCGTTGAATGTTTTTAATTAGTCGCACAGCGATTTTCGTTTAGTTTAATTTCACTGGGTGCTCGAATTCGTAATGTTGTTTAAGAGCCATGGGGAAAAAAAAACCTTGATTTGCTTAATTTTTCACTTAAAATTAAGGACAAAGCAGTACAAATAAGTTCAGCTTTATTTAGGTTGATTCTGGGTCTTTGTGTGATGTGTGTTTGCTGGCCTTCTATTTGTTTCAACTCTCTGTCTAAAAAAAAAAAGAAAATTTCCTCTAATTTCCTCAGGCATTTGATCGGGCAGCTTTTATTTTAAATGTGACAGCGCATCCAATCATCTGATAAAATCTGAGGTGCTTTTTACAAATTACATTTTGGAGTGCAATTTTCAGATCCCAGCGTCTGCTGCGAGAGCCGATTTTCAGGACGGCGAAATCGGTGCACGATGCGAGCTGGGCAGGAATGGAGCGAATTTGCTGGTTTAATGAAACCCTGATTTCTCTCGCGGTTGAAATTGACGGCAGCGCCAGGCGACCGTTTGATTGGGGTTTCTGAAATCTGTTGGTGTGTAGTGTAACATTCTGTAGCAGGAAGTTTCAAATAAACCATCGGGGCCAGTGCTTTCTTGACTTCTGTCTCACCTCCGTGTACTACAGAAATCCCCCCTCTACCTTCATGGCAAAATATTACAGTTTCAAGATTAGAAGCCTAATTGTGCCAGAGGATGCTGTTGTGACTGCAGACTGGATGAAAAAATGTCCGGTCGTGTATGTATTGACTTCATTTCAACCAGTGATTCTGGCGTAATTTTCCAAAATTGTATATTGGAGTAAAGACATTTTCAGTCTCCTGCAGTAACTCATGAACTGCCCTGCAAAGTGCTGCTTCTCCAACACTGAATTTATTGATGTGATGTTATTATGTGAAGGCGATGTTGCCAAAAAAAACCATGTGATAGTGTGCGAGACGTTGCAGTTCTGTCAATTATTGCTTCTCGATGTCTACCATCATTGGCTGCAACTCACAGTGTGGGATCCAAATTTAATGAATTGGCCATCTTATAATTGCTTGATAAATTTGAACTGATGACACTGTTCTTCTGGCCTTCAATTTGGTGAGGGACAGCCTGCCAAGGAAGGCAGTTCCATCCATCCATCTATCTATTTTCTAAGCCGCTTATTTCTAGTCTGGACAGGGGGCCTGGAGCCTGTCCCAGCATGGAATGGGGGAGAGGTTGGCACATGTGCTGGACAGTTATCCAGTCCATATCCGGCATCACGCACCATTTACTCACACCTATGGGCGATTCAGAATCTTTAATTAGCCTGACATACAAATCTCTGGTCTGTGGGAGGAAACTAGAGTGCCCAGAGGAAACCCATGTGAACACAGGGAGAGCAAAATCCACTCAAAAAGGCCCTGATTTGAACTCACAACCTTCTTGCTGTGAAGCAACGGTGCTGCCACCTGCAGCACTGTGCTGCTCTATGATACCCAACCAAAACCAATTTTACTGAAAAAAGTCTTTCTTTGGCTTCTTTCTCCGGAGTGGAACCCTTTGTTAGTTCCGTTTGGAACCTTCACTCATAAGTGTGAACAGTGCGAAAGCTCTCAGACTGAACCATTTCAATCAAAAGAAGAACTCTTATACTGCTTTCCCACCAAAAAAGTTTGGATTCTTGAACCAATTCCGTTCAGATTTTTTTTTATATACCTTTCAGTTAAGTTTTAGTTTCCTCTACTGAACCAGCCCCCATTCCCACCAGTTTTGAGTAGAACTAAGGCTTCATTAATGGAGAGCGTTGCGCAGTGCAGTGCAAACGGAAGTAAATGGCAAGCTAGATGATGGATTGTTTAAATTTCATTGATTATCACAGATATTTGTTTTTATCTGGAGAACAAACGTGGACTATCCTTTTCTATCCTGTCTACAACAACCGCACCTACTAATTTCGTTGTGGTTCTGTAGAAAAGCCTACTGTTGGTTGGTTCCCATTCCGAAACAAATTTAGGGTTCAGAAACTATTTATTTTTGATGCAAATGCTTCAAAGGGTTCAAAATTAGGTGCACAGACAAAGACCAAACCAGTTCCCTTTTGGTGTAAAAGCCCTGTAGAGAGCAACATAGGGTTCCTCTATGGTATCTCTGGGTTCTGTTTGGGACATGAGTGTGCACTTTTGGCATGTATTCTTGCAGTGTCCATGATTGATACTCTACCTGCAGTACCTCCCATGAATGATGGCCCCATTAGGAGCCCTAATTTATCGTGTTTAAGGAAGGTGCAATTTCGTTGCGCTTCTCATGAATTAGACCCCGTTGTGAAAATGGCACACAAAATGGCAGGCTGCATTATAGTGAATCTGTCAGCAATTATCTCTATCCAACCGGCTTGCAATTAAAATGCAGGAATGAGCGCGGTGTCTGACGCAGGTTTGGAGTGGCATAATGTTCAGTGCTGTATCGTGAATGCGTACATAATTGTGCTAAACCAGCGTTAGCGCTGAAGTGTGAGAAAATCAAAGTGTCTTCTTCCCGAGCCTCAGCATTGCAGCTTAATGATCTCCCTGCTGTCTGCTCTCAAATGGGTACTTTTCCAAAACTAGGCCCTTAACCCCCCATCCTCACCCTGCTTGAAAATTACAGGGACGACCAAGTTTGATCGACTGTTCACATGGAAATGGGGACTGCATTTGCTTTTTTCGAGAAGAGCTGAGATTTGAATGCGTCATTGTGTCACAGTCAAAAATAAATAAATAAATAAGGCCAAATGATGTGCCTCCACCAGGGGTTATATCATTCCAGAGACTTCCTTGTGAATTTCGAGTTTAATCAACAGGCCTCTCTGGTTTTTGCACCCATTTTATCATCTGTATTGTAGTTGGAGGTATAAGCAACTGCCTTAAAAAGGAGAGCCACCATTCGCTTTAGAACAGTAAACCTGCTAGCCTTACTTTAGTCCCAGTGACAAACGCTTCCACTGCAAAATGGGGTGCTATGGTTTCAGCTACAATAAAAAAAACTCATATGAACCACCAGGGAAGGGGAACTAAACAAGTAGAACAAGCCTGTAGCACACCGTCTTTTTTAAGTGCTTCCACCCTTCAGGCTGTGGTAGAATTCCTGTGGGATGTTATTGACACGCGTAAATAAACTATCTTTTGTCTTTTTTCATCAGCAGGTGAAAGAAAATGCTTCTATCCTATGATTGTATAGATTTTTTGGTTTGCTGGTAGGATTCCCTGTTTGTAGGACTTTTTCAACATCCAGAGTATTTGAAATGCATTTTCAAGCCAGGTCTCGTGTCCAGGCAGTTAATATGAAAAATCTATGCTTATCGAAATTTAAAGCCTGAAAATTACACATCAGCCAATAATGTTTAATTTCAATTCATTTTCCATCAGGTGAGATTTGACAGCAAAGGGATGATATGTTGATATTTGAGTTAATAGAATGGTTTGTGTGGATTTTTTTTTTTCTGTTAATTGGGTAGTTTGTGTAAGTCTTTTGTGTTGTTAATTGTTAATATGGATTTTCTTGTTGTGAATAGGATAGTTTGTGTGTCTTTTTGTTCATAGGACAGTTTATATGAATATATACTATTCAAAAAAAGTAGGGGATATTTTATTTTGAGATCAAAATTTTCACATATACAAAGGGATACGAAACCATGTTGTATAGTTCCTTACTGAGGAAGCATTTCCAAAGAAATTCATCACCCAAACACATCAATGACACTCTCACGATCTGCACGGGATGCTATTGATGATCAAGGGGGTTGTGCCACAAATTTGCATGACTCTGAATTGGAAGGTTAGAGCCACTGTAAAGGAAGATTTTGAAGAGAAAGCATCAGATAATCAGTGGTTGAAGTCGTTAATTAAACAGAGACCATGCGCCGTCTAACACAGGAGGAGAGGTTACGTGCCCTTGGCATGCTACAGGTTGGCACAAGACAGGTCGTTGTGGCAAGGGCAATGAATGTTTCCCAGTCTGTCATCAGCAGATTATGGTCCAGACATCGTGCTACAGGGTCTGTTTAGGATAGACTACGATCCGGTCGACCAAGGGCAACAACTCAGGCTCAGGACAGATTCATCCGCACTATTGTCTTGAGAAATCGTATGGTAACAGCAAATCAGATAAGGTCTCAACTTCAAAGGGATACTGGCTTGGTAGTGAGTGGCCAGACCATCAGGAATCGTCTGCACAGATTTCACTTACACGCCCGACGTCCTCGTGTCATTCCCTGTTTGAGGGATCGTCACATTAGGGCCAGACTCCAATGGTGTCGTCATCATCAACGCTGGGATAATCGCCGATGGAACAACGTAATGTTCTCAGATGAGTCGAGGTTCACTGTGGACTTCCTTGACAGACGCAGGAGGGTTTGGCGCCGACGTAACGAACGTTTCCATGACGTTAACGTCATTAGACATGATCCGTATGGGGGTGGATCTGTAATGGTGTGGGGAGGCATCACTGCTGCCGGCAGAACAGACTTGCATGTTGTTGCTGGACGTGTCACAGGGCAGTACTACCGGGACAACATCTTGGCACCCCCATGTTGTGCCGTTTGCACGTCGTTATGGCCGCCGTTTCATTTTCCAAGATGACAATGCCAGATGTCATAGGGCCAGGATCGTTACAGATTACCTCCAGCAGCAGAATATCACCACATTACCATGGCCAGCACTCAGTCCGGACCTTTCCCCCATCGAGCATGTCTGGGACATGCTTGGACAGCGGCTACGCCAACGTCAACAACCTCCTGCCAATGTCCAAGAACTTGCTGCAGCATTGCAACAGGAATGGAATAACGTTCCCCAAAATGACCTGGGACGTCTCGTTAGGAGTATGCCACGCCGAATTCGAGCTTGTCTAGCCAACCGAGGGGGTTTTACCTGCTACTGACTCTGTTTCACAATGGTGGTAAATTTGCTGTGTGACCCTGTGTTTGTGTCGACCCTTATTCTGGAGAATCTGTCCTTTACTGACTGTACACAGGGTTTCGAATAAATTGACAAATGTTTCCTTAATGTTTTTATGTCATTTGTTTCCTTCCTGACCTCATGATCTGCATTTCATGGTACTTGTAAATCCAATATCCCCTACTTTTTTGGAATAGTATAGGTGTTGTCAATAGGAACAATTATGTGGATATTGTTGTTGATAATAGCATAGTGTGTGTTTGTGTGTGTGTGCGTGTGTGTGTGTGTGTGTGTGTGTGTTTTGTTATTAAGAGGATAGTTTGTGTGACTATGGATGCTATCAAAAGGAATGCTTGGGTATGTTTTGTGTTGTTAGTAAGATAACGAATATGGATTTTCTTGCTGTGGATAGGATAGTTTGTGTGTCTTTTGTGTTCATAGGATGGGTATGTTTTGCGTTGTTAATAGTACAGTTTGTGCCAGAAACGTGTTGTTAATTGGGTGGTTTGTGTGGGTATTCTTGATAATGGGATAGCTTCCATGTGTCTTTTGTGTTGCTTCATAGGAGGATACAGGTGTCAGTGAGGATATATATATAGTCCGTAAAATAGTTTGTGAGTCTTGTGTTGTCAATACGATGGCATGGGTGGATATTTCTTGTTGTTGATAAGATACGTTGTGTGACGTGTTCTGTTGAGAGGATAGGCTGTGTAAATATTTTTACTGATAATAGGATAGTTTGTCTGTTTCTTGTGTTGTTAATAGGACCGTTTAAGAGGCAGCATTTTTCCTGTCATTGGCCTGGAAAGTGTGTGTCTGTATTTTTGTGTTGTTAATAGGATAGTTTGTGTTGATGTACTGTAGGTGGTAATAGAATAGTTTGTGTAAATCTTTTTTGTTGTTTATTGGAAACTTTGCATGGATCTAGTCTTGGAAATTATAGTTTGTGCGGATATTGCAGTTATTGATAGAATAGTTTAGGTGACTCTTGTATTGTTGAGAAGATAGTTTGTGTGGATAAATTTGATGTTGATTGGATAGTTTGTGTGACATTTGTACAATTGACAGGATAGGTTGCGTGGAAATTTGTATTGAGAGTAGGATAATTTGTCTGTGTCTTGTGCTGTTAATCGGACAGTTTTAAGAGGCAGGGTTTTTCCCTTCTCCAGGATAACACAGCAGTGACCCCGGGGTTATGTGTCAGCTTTAATATGAGCGCTACAGATGATCTGGTTACCATGGTGAAGAGCGAAGATGACCTTTCCGAATACAGTCAGACACACACACCCGTGCTCCTCGCCCACATTGGTCCCCAGCGGTTTTCCAGCGCGATTCGCCGACAGGCTCCCGTTTCATAATTCACGAAAGAAGGAAGGCCTGGTTTTGTCAAAGTGACTCACGACTGTAATCAGATGGTAATCAGCGTCTCCCGCTGTAGCCTGATTAAGTGAAGTAGAGGTTGGAAAAGGAGAGATTAAGTGCCTGATCCCATTGGAATGATGCCTCATTATCCGAAACGCCGAGCCCCGGAGCTGGGAATCGCTCCAGCGAGTCTGACCTTTCCCCGCCACCCGCCAAGCCTTCTGAGCATCTGTTTCCCCCAAACCTCCCAGAGACCCAAACTTAACTCTCTAATCCAGAGCTTCCGAAACAGTGCACATCTTTCCCTGAAAACACTGCGAGAACCAAAACAAGAAATCAATTACGACATTTACTTTAGCCTCACAGTATATTGAGGTGTAAAATCTCATTTCAATTACTGTGTGGTCAATGAGACAAAAAAAAAGTTTGCCAATGAGCTGAGAGAATTGTAAGAAAATTCCAGCTTTTCCAATTAAGTAAGAAAATTTTACTCTTCAAGCAAATGGTAACTTAGTGTGCTGATATTTTCTTCTCCAGAAAGAGAAAAAAAGACTTTTTGATTCAATACGAGCATCAGACACTCTTCAGACAGATTTTTTTTTTTTTTTTTTTACTAAAAATAGTGCCTTTGTGAACAGGTGTTTGATATCCACTGAGAGTCCCGCATCCTGTCACCACGGTGATGGTCAAGCTGAGGCGTGGCTTGACTGTCTGTGCTAATCGGTTACTACGGACTGATTAATGTCACCTGTCGAAGATACGATTAATGTCTTCCAGTGTGTGATCACAAGAGTAACAGGTGGCTAACAGGTGGGAGAACAGGATTTTGGGGGGGTTTGAAGGTGTTGTCAATCACTCACAAAAAACATGGCAGGTTGGAGTGAAGAATTAAAAAAATGAAGGCGGCTGACATGAGGTATTTGTCCGGGCTCAGATGGCAGAGATGGATGGATAAAAAAAAAGCACTGGTGTGGCCTGAGATGATGTGACCATGCCGAGCTGAGTTTTTACTGTTTGGAACTGGAAAAGTAATCATTCAAAGGCTAAATGCATTACAGTTAGAAAGTATTTAGGCTGTGACACAACTTTCTGGCTTTTACCGAAGCACTCCCATGCATTGCAAGTGAACGCAATGATTACTGCATGACTTTCAGGTTTAATTTGAGGATATTTACATTCTTTTTGTGTGAACTGGAATTAAAGAACTCAAGAACTAGTGTGTTGCTGTCCAAATATTTATGGACTACATTTTATATGAATATAGTAAAAGGTATTTGGCATAAGGAGTAGAGGGCCATTCTTACTGTTGAGTGATATCTAAAAGGGCTTTACTTGTGTTTTTTGCTGTCTTAATAAGAATAATAATGGGTGTTAAGAAAAATCTTAAAAACGATACGGTCAATGGACAGAAAATTTCAAAAAACTTCTGCGGCAGGTACCGGTACTTCACCTTAGCAGGGATTGATTCACTTGATTCACCCTCCTCTGCAGTAAGGCTATAGGACATGCTGAATTTGACTCTTTGGAATAAGTGTGATTGTGATTTTGATCTAAGGGGTTGTGCAATGGGGCCTCCAGGTAGCTCTCTGCTAAGTTGTTCATCTGGGAGCTCTGCGGTCGCGTTTGATTCCCAGCTACACTTGCTTTGGCCGGAGGTCCACATGGACGAGGCAACAATTTCCCCAGCTTCGCTGAGGATAACAAAAATTTATTAGTTCATTGCTCTCTAGCGACCACATCTGGTCAGCCGGGCGCATGTTGCTGTTTTTGCAAAATTGTAAGCTAACTGTGTCATCCTCTGACGGCATCGGCAGCGTGTAATTAGCGATGTAACTGCATAGCGTAAAAGAATCAAGGGCCATTCGTCACTTGAAGAGGAATCGCATGCCTCGGCATCTTCCTCCTGAGTCGATGGAAACCGGAGGCTGCGGTGGACCAAATCACCTGTGTTCAGGTTAGGGAACAAAAGGTGAATATCCAAAAAAGGGGATTATGAAAAGCATGGCAAAGTAGGCAAGCGCTACATATTATCACTGTTGCATTTGCTATTGCATTTACGTATAGACGCAATGCAGTAGCTCGCTGTAGCCTGTAGTCACACCATAGCTTTAAATGTACTTTAGCAGTATAGCCCTACCTATACAGTCGCGATGTAGCATTAGCAGTACAGCAGCGCTGTAGGGCTAGCTTTTCAGTTGCAGATTAGGAATAGCACTAGCTTAGCATTCTATCAACAGGTTTACCACAGATTTTTGTTTTGTGCGTGTATGTGTGCGCGTGTGCGTTTGTGCCTGTGTGTGTGCGCGTATCTGCCTGCGTGCGTACGTGTGCGTTTTATTCCAAACAAATCATTCTCACTATGCCTAATGAATAGGGACTTGTCCTTTTTAACATTTCAGGAGTACATTATGTGCAAGTTCTGAAAGTTAAAGAGCTCCTTTATCCAAGTCAGACAGAGGCAGTGAATTATAAATGGGCTTTTAATTACATAAATTCAGGCCCCAGGCTGATCTCTGAAGGTCATAGAGGTTGTTGCTTCACAGGAAACTTGAAACAACCTCTTTAGAAATAGAAAATCACGTCATTTAATCTACTTTGTGTGGCTGATTTACAGGAGTAAAAATGTGTCAAGTCAATAAGATAATGAGAAAATCTTTTGTTTGTATGGATAAAAACATCTCCAATTTGGGTCAGCACATGTATGTTTGTGTTTATGTGTCCCACACATAAAGGTGCAGACACACAAGAGGAATGAAGTTTCTCACACAAATTAATGATGTTCTGTGTTATTATTCTGAAGCTTGATTAATAACTGCATTAGCAGTAGTTCCCCCTGCACGCAGATATAGACACCGGCGTCCATGAATTCCGAAATTTAATTCCTAAATAATTCTGTAATTGAATTTCTAAATGTCTTGCTTCCGTGGAATAATTTTCCACTGTCTCTGTGACACAACTACTGAGTCATAATGCTTAAATAGGCTCATGCACAACAGGAAAATTGACATTATTTGTATTCTGCACAAAGGGGTTAATGCAGACCTTATTGTAACATGTTACTGTTTCATTTTTAAGTAAGATCTGCTCAAAGCCTGAAAGGTTTAGATAGGCTTGTATCCCAGTCAGCAGCTGTGCTACATGGCAGATGAACTCCAATATAATTCAGCATACTAAACCATGACAGTCTATCATAGGACATTTGGCACTTTAAAATGGAACCATAACCATGTTTGCCTTCAATTTCTTTGTGCCATCACCGAAGCATGCAGCCTCATTTTGTGATAAATTCTTTATTGTCACCATTTATTCCAAGCAGACCTGTTACTGATGATTTGAGAGGTTCCTCTCCCACCCTCCACCCCCCACACACATACCCGCCCACCCTCACCCACCCAAAAAATACCCCGCCAAACCAGCCCTTCAACCTCCTACCCCCCACAGTCTTTATTCAAAGTGAACAACCTCACACATCACTACAGGAGCTCTGATTCCTGAGGCACTGAGATAATTAGATAGGAAATCTCTGATGCTGCATCTCACCAAAGACTCAGATTTGTGGCAGTTGATTTGTTGATCCTTGCTATCTGGACAATTCAAGCGTCACTATCTCAGGAAAATAGGCGAGCTGCTAGCAGTGGGCTCGATCTTCATTTTCTTGATTGCAGTTGAGCTAGCGAGCCAGATTTCCTCGTTTTTCAAACGTTTCATTTAGAGTCGTCATTAGGAAACAGAACAATCTGGTCAATAGGGATTCGATGTTCAGTCGTGTCAGATATTACTGAGGTCGGTTTGACCCAAAATTTGTGCACTTTTTCACATTCTCTGACCATGTGTAAGAAAGTTTTTGTTCGGTCAGGTTGGCAGGTGTTGGGAATGGCTCTAGTGATGTATTTCTTCTGTGGAATCTAATATATCCATGGCAAATGCTGAATTGGATCAACTGGTGGTTTGGATTCTTAAGGAATTTGAAAATATTGTCCCAAACTGCATCCCATTGGGTTTTCCTCAGAGGTCAAATCTCCTTCCCATTGTCTAGCAACTGGAAGTTCTCCTACACTGTAAATCCAATTGTTTAAGTTCTGAACATATGCTAAACACTTTTTTGTAACACTTTTTAAACATGTCACAGTGTTTAGATTCAGTTTTAAAGTGTATTCAACAAATCTGAGAAACCTCAACCTCGACATCCATTAACATCAGTGTTTTGAATGAGAACACCTATTTACAAAAATAATCACCAGGCATTTAACTTTTACACACTGGTGTTCAGATTATAAACATGTCAGATGTTCCACAGTTTTGCAGTGTATGCATTTAATTGGTGCAAGTTTTTGAACCTAGTCCCTTGAAGGAGGAATCAGAGATCTACTTAATGAGTCGGTGCACACGTGGACCTCCATAACATTTAAAGGGCTGAACATAAGAAAAAGGAAGATTTTGGGAAGTCAAAATCACTGCTGAAGTCCTCAAAGTTTAAAAGGCCTTTAGAGTTGAATATGTGATCAAGAGTATAAACGCCTTTCTCACTCCATTGCTTACAAAAAAGCAATTGGCAGATTATTATTATTATTGGCAGATAATATGTGCGTGTTTTGCCACGTTTGAGTGCAGAAATGCCCTGATTGGTTAAATGTATATGACCCTCCACTCATCTAAAGTTGGCTATTCTATTATACCCATGTTCCACAGAGCTTTCTGGTTCGTCGGTCACTTGTCGGAAGCAAAGTTTAGTTCTTTGATCCGATGAGGCAAAATCGTCCGATGAAGGAACTAAGCTCAGAGCGTAGACGATTTCGCCTCATCGGATCACGCCCGACACGTCGGACACTGACCTGATAGTGGACAAACACGAATCGAATTCATCGGCCTGTGGTACGATAATCTTCCGTGGGTGACCGGAAGAAATAAACTTTGCTTCCGACGAGTGACCGATGAGCCAGAAAGCTCTGTGGAACGGGGGTATTATTGGAGCTATCGAAGCTCATAAGGTTGACATACAGTTCCTTCGACAGAGACCTGAGAAAGCAAGGTCCGAAGGTCTTCAAGCTCCAATTAATTTTTTGCATTATTTCTCTCAATGGAAACCTGGTTGAGGGGTCAATCCACACTTTAATGTAACATAGTTGATAAGCCATGTGCAGCAGTAAATTTTAAAGTTAGATGGAGCCAGACCTCCGTTGCAGTAGGTGCGTTGCACAGTAGGTATTTTTACTGAAGTTCCATATGTACCTGCAAATTAGAGAATTGAGTCTTTGCCAAAATGTCATTGGTGGAGGAGATGGAATTGTTGCACGAAGGAAATTAATATGGGGAAGCATCTTCATTTCAATGGCAGCAATCCTAGACTGGAGTGATACTGGAAGAGTGGACCACCTGGAAAGGTTACATTGAATTCCAACACCTATTTTGATGTACGTCATTGAAACGTTTAATTCTGGAAAAGAGCAAAAAGAGCTGCAGATATGAGATGTTACTTTGCATTTCAGAGTAAGAGCCCTTATCGGTGCATGCTTCATTTTGAAGTTTTCCCCGATGTACATAAATGGGAACTCTGGCTCCAAGTGTACATAGCTTTATATACACTTTAGCACCTCAGGTTTGCGTACAGTGCTATCCTGATTTCTCAAGCTCCGAGTTCCTGTGAAGTTTTTTTTCAACACATCACATCATTCTGTAAATAGAATCATTGCAAAAATAATGAAAGCCCAATAGTATTTTTTTACATTGAAGACTGCTGCCTTGTGCAGAAATGTTTGAGTTTGACTCAGAAGGTTGGTGGTTCAGAACCCAGGGTAGTCACAATGAGATCAGCATAGCTTCCTGCAGTGCTCCAGGGGGGATCAGCCCCTATAACCTTGAATGCTGAGTTGCTTGGGATAAAAGAGCCAACTAAATGACTTTAATGTTATTTGCATGTCCGTCGCTCTTTGCGATTTCATTAATACTGTGCGTCATTAAACGGTTCACTTGTATCCAAAGGGAGCTAGGGACACTGAAGGCAAAGATGCAACTGAAGGTTCTCTCTCGAGCTTACATATACTGGGGCTTTGAATGAAATTCATCATTGCATTAAAAGTTTAATTAATTATATGGCTCCCTCAGAGATTGGTTATTAGAAGCGCATCAGCTGCAAGCATTACCGTAACATTCATAGAAATGAATTGTAGCAACCATTAGCGGAAGTTCTATTCAGTAAGAACAGCCACTGCGGAATTGTGGGCAGCAATGCTACAATGGAATGCTATGCCTGTTAGCAAGTGGAAACAAATGAACAATTGGGAACTTGCTAATTGTGTAACTTAAACCATTGATGCATAAAAAAACAACTTGTTTGCCATTATGTGCGGTGAACCACGAGGCAAAAGCAGTGTTTATCCAGAAAAAAAAGAGAGATAATTTTGACACTATCTACTTTTGGCGTTGAATTGTTTTTTAGCAGAGGACCATAACAAGCGTAAATTCTGTGTTCTATTTATGCTGTGCTATTACCTTTTCATCAATGGTACCTGCTCCAGTTGATGTATTTTTAATCAACAGAATCTCAGGCTTTATTTGTCATGTGAGTGGGCCACGCAATATTATGCGATATCACCGCTCATGGTCGTTGCACCAGATAACACTCATAAGGAAACGAGTAGCACAACTGGACATTCTTAATGGACGCCAGAAATGTTCAACCCCAATTCCAAAATAGTTGGGACAAAGTGTAAATTGTGAATAAAATCAAATCGCAATGACTTTCAAATCACACCAGCCAGTATTTTATTCACAG
Source organism: Gymnothorax javanicus (assembly GCA_029692085.1). Taxonomy (NCBI): domain Eukaryota; kingdom Metazoa; phylum Chordata; class Actinopteri; order Anguilliformes; family Muraenidae; genus Gymnothorax; species Gymnothorax javanicus. The sequence goes on from CM056196.1 coordinate 25,394,727, forward strand.
TAGAACAGAGATAACATAGCAAATGGTGAAACTGAGAAATTTTACAATTTTATCAGCAACATGAGCTCATTTCAAATTTGATGGCATCTACAGGTCTCAAAAAAGTTGGGACAGGGGCCTGTTTACCATGGTGTAGCATCCCTTCTTCTTTTTAACACAGAGTGGAGGCGTCTGGACATTGAGGAGACAAGTTTCTTGAGTTTAGCCATTGGAATTTGACCCCACTCTTGTTTAATACAGGCTTCCAGCTGCTGGAGAGTTTTGGGTCTCCTTTGACAGACTTTTTGTTTAATTATGCGCCAAATGTTCTCAATCGGTGAAAGATCAGGACTGCAGGCAAGGCCAGTTCAGCACACGGATTCTTCTACTACGAAGCCATGCTGTTGTAATAGCTGCAGTATGTGGTTTTGCATTGTCCTGCTGAAATACACAAGGCCTTCCCTGGAATAGATGTCGTCTGGAGGGGAGCATATGTTGCTCTAAAACCGTTATATACCTTTCAGCATTCATGGTGCTTTTTAAAACATGCAAGTGTCCCACACCATATGCACTAATGCATCCCCATACCATCAGAGATGCTGGCTTTTGAACTGAATGCTGATAACAGGAGGGGTGGTCTTTCTCCTCTTTAGCCCGGAGGACACGATGCCCATGATTTCCAACAAGAATGTCAAATTTGGACTCGTCTGACCACAGGACACTTTGCCACTTTGCTACAGTCCATTTTAAATGAGCCTTGGCCCACAGAACACAGCGGCACTTCTGGATCATGCTCAACAATGGCTTCCTTTTTGCATGATAGAGTTTTAGGTGGCATCTGTGGATGGCATGGCGGACTGTGCTTACTGACAGTGGTTTCTTCCCGGGCCCATTTAGTAATGTCAATGACAGAATCATGCCGGTGAGTGATGCAGTAGTGTCTGAGGGCCCGAAGATCACGGGCATCCAGTAAAGGTCTTCGGCCTTGTCCCTTACGCATAGAGATTTTTCCAGTTTCTCTGAATCTTTTGATGATGTTATGCACTGTCAATGATGAGACCCTCAAAGCCTTTGCAATTTGACGTGGAGGAACATTGTTTTTAAAGTATTCCACAATTTTTTTAGGCAAGCCTTCACGGGTTGGAGAGCCTCTGGCCATCTTTACTCGTGAGAGACTCAGCCTCTCTAAGACATCCTTTTTATAGCCAATCATGTTACATACCTGATGCCAGTTAACTTAATTACTTGCTAAATGTTCTTACAGCTGATTCTCTTGTATATTAATTGCTTTTTCAGCCCTTTTTTTTTTTGCCTGTGTCCCAACTTTTTTGAGACCTGTTGCAGCCAGAAAATTTGAAATTTATAATACATAATGGCTCGTGTGATCTGAAAGTTATTGCATTCTTATTTTATTCACAATTTACACATCCCAACTATTTCAGAATTGGGGTTGGATATTAATTTAGCAAAAAGGCTAAAGCTTTACCTTTGAACTGTGATATAAAAAAGTATTTACCCCCTTCACAATTTCCTTTATTTTTACTTATTTCTCACACTAAAATGATTCCGATAATCAAAGTAATTTTAATAGAAGACAAAGATAACACAGGTAAATACGAGATGCAGTTTATAAATGATTATTTCATTTATTGAAGGAAAAAGCTATCCATACCTACCTGGCCCTATGTGAAAACATAAGTGCCCCATGAATTACTATATCAACCAATTAAATTACAGAGTGGCTGTTCTTACTGAACAGAACCTTTGCTAATGGTTGCTACAATTCATTTCTATGAATGTTACGGTAATGCTTACAGCTGATGCGTTTCTAATAACCAATCTCTGAAGGAGCCATACTATTAATTCAACTTTAATGCAGTGATGAATTTCGTTCAAAGTCTCAGTACATATACGACTGAGAGAGAACCTCCAGTTCCATCTGTGCCTTCAGTGTCCCTGGCTCTGTTTGGAACCCAATTGATAATTGGGTTCAATTTCCCTAAACACACCCAAACATGATTAATGCCAGCCCTGTTGAATCATATCACCTCTTAATTAGAACCTGTCAAACACAATGATGGTAATGCAATAGTCTTGGGCTGCTTTGCTGCTTCAGGACCTGGGTGACTTGCCATAATTGATGGAACCATGAATTCTGCTCTGATCCTGACAATTCTGTGGGAGAATGTCCTTCCATCAGTTTGTGACTTAATGCTCAAGCGCAGTTGGGTCATGTAGCAGAACAATGAGCCACGGCAGACAAGCAAGTCCTCTACTGAATGGCTCAACAGAAAAATATGAAGGTTTCGGAGGAGCCTGGTCATAGTCCGGACTTGAATTTGATTCTGAGATTCTGTGGCATGACCTTAAAACGGCAGTTCATTCTGGGAAACCCTCTGTTGCAGCTGAATTAAAACAATTCTGCAAAGAAGAGTGGGCAGCCAAAATTCCCCACTGTGATGTAAAAAACTCATTGCTGGTTGTTGCAGAAGTTTGATTATGGGTGCTGCCACTAAGGAAATGAAACATTTAAGTATGACAAATAAGCAAAAGTAGAGGAAATCAGGAAGTTTTCACAGCTCTGTGTGATGTTTGGTTGAAAATTACCCATTTTGATTTTTTAATTTTATTGCGAGAAAAAAATCACACTTTTCCTGTGATGAATATGCCAAAAAAACACATTTTCGTTGAGTTCCCATGCTCCACAACCTCTCCCCTGGAACACAAGGTTTAACTGGTGGTTGTGTTGTAATAAGTGAATATCTCTGCTTGTGGAAAGCTAGTGAATGTTAATGTCTGTTGCCTTGTTTTACTTTGTGTCTTAGGAACCTGTTATACTGCCTGAATGCAGCTGCTCCCCAGTTCTCCATCCTGAAGGACGCTCGCGAGGCAGGGAGTCCCGACTGCCTCAACGCCTCCCTGTCGCTCGTCCTGAACGCCGTGAACTCGGCCCGTAGACTCGTCAAGAGCGGGCTGGACCTCTTCGAGAATGACCCCAATCGGTCCAACTGACGGGACGCCAGTCCGCCTGGATGAGGAGGCTGCGTGAGCCGCCAGACTTTTGACGCCTCCCGGTGACCTTTCCCCCGAACCACCCAGCGATGATGCTGTACGCCGTGGCACAAACGAGCACCTTGAAATGTAAAAAAAAGAAGCAATAAGAGGCCGGAATGCACTGCCTGCTCAAGCCGGGAGTCTCAGGGCACAAGGCTCGAGGTTTCTTTTTTGACGGCCATTTTTTCTTTTTACTTTTCTACACACAAGCTCAGTACACCTTGCTGTCTTTCCTTCAGATTGCATGCACATTACAGTTATTTACCAGACGTTTTTAGCCAATCGATTACGCTAAGCTGGGGCTAATTCCTCCTCCTGGGGCATGGTGGGGTTAAAGATTTGTTCATGGCCCGAACTGCTGCATCTGTCTGACTGTGGCTATGCTAAACCAATAACCGTTTGGGTACCAGTTAAGCAGCTCAGCCACTGGGGTAGACACTCCCCAGCAGAAATAGCTTAGCGACTTGTTTGCTGTAAAGGCTCCTCTCTCTCTGAAATTAACTGCGGCGTGGCGTAATAGCCTGAAGCTTGCGGATGAAAAACCAACACGCGACAAGAGAGGGTAACATGGATTACGTGGGCCCACTAAATCTACCGGACAGAAGCCTTGGTGGATGAAATGCGCTGCAATCTCCCCTTGTGCTGGTTGCAATCTTTCTGGACCTTCCTGTGATAGGCTAGCATCACTATCACTCCATATCTCACCCCTCTGGAGAGCTCTGAAGTGAAACCTATGTGTTGTGTATGTGCTTTCCTGTGTTTGTTGTCCGGTTATTTACACTTTTCTGGTAAAGCTAGGCACTGCCAGTTGAAAGAGAGGAAGAGTGCTGGTAAAAGTCTGTGGTAGATAAATATACAAGCAGACTTTTTGAGGCTGTATTTGCTGTAAGTTACTGAGTGAATGTACCTGCTGTTGCCCTTGCGTTAGAGGCGAGATCCATTACCTATTCTTTTTGTTATGGGGAAACCATTGGCCTCTATCCCACTTAGGTTCAGAATTTTATCGTGAACCATAAGGGCCTTGTTGCATTTTCCATGTGTGCATGTGTGTTTTATGGTGTATTTGTGAGTGCGAGTGCGTGTGAGAGCGTGTTATTGTGTGTGTGTGTATGCGCATCTCTATGTGTGTTTGTTTTACTGTGAGTGTGTGAGTTAAGTGTGTGCCTTTGTTTTTATGTGTGCATGTATGTGTTTTGTGTGTGTGACTCTGCGTGTGTTTGTGTGTTACCATGTGCATGTGTGTGTGTGGCTGGACTCTATGTAAATATCTCTCTCAGTATAACATGGTATCGAGAATGTTGATCTCTACTGTAGCTAGCTCTTATCTGGATTGGTCAATGCGTTGCTGTAGCATAATCTTTGCCGAGAGTCGGTGTCTGTACAGTGAGAATGCGAGGGAGGAAGTTTATTTATTATTTATTTTTTTGAGGGGTGGGCGTTTGCCTTAACATTCAATACAAATAATTTTGATTTATATATATCACAAGCTATGATAAATTTAGCATTTTAGCTACAGCCTATCACAACTCTACAGGGAAAGTGGCATTTTTAAGCATTTGCACCATTTATACATAAGGTCCCATTTCCTTTATTGGTCATGTAGGAAAAAAACAAGCACAAGCATGTACGGACGCACATGCACACGTGTGTATGTAAACACACACAAACAAACACACACACACACACACACACATCCTTGTACTTCTATCCTTTTGAGGACATTAAATTGACTTCCATTCATTCTATGTGCATCTGTACAGCCTTTCCCTAATCTTAACAATAAGCAACGTATGCCTAACCCAAACTTTTACCCTAACCTTAACCTATTCCTAATTCTAACTTTACCCCTAACCTTAGTCACAATTTGCCTTTGTAGTTGCGAGGACAGGTGAAAATGTCCTTACTTCCCCAAAATGTCCCCTCTCTGTAGGAAAAAGTACAAGAACACGCACACACACACACACACACACATATCTTTTTAGTACAGATCTAATCTAGAGTACATACCCTACTGCTCGCAGAGTCATGCATGTTGGTGGAATTAGAACAGAAAACAAAAATAGTCTTTAAGCAAAGTGTGTCATTAATCCATTAATCCAGTTATAACGGCTGTATAAGCATTGCTGTATTGTGCTAAATTAACATATTTCACTTTGCATCGTTTGCTGATTGGTTCTTTAGCACTGTTCACGGAAAAGTGAAAAGGTTTAATTAATTATCCTTTATAAGTAAGGAACCAGGCTGTTTGACTTGATGAGCTTTAAAAAGCTGATGAAAAAGGTCATTCTGAACACTTTATTTTCAGGGAAAACAAATTCACACAAAGCTTTAAATTATGATGGTGCCTTGAGTGGAAAGCTAGAAACACAAATAAACCTTCTAATTTTCCCATTATGATAGGCTGTGTCACTGCTTGTATTTTCACCGGTGAAAATTAGTTTCAGATTTTGTTTTTTTGCCTCATTATTTGTGTACAGATCCCTCAGATTCCAGTGATGTGTAGATGTGAAAAATTGCAGTACCCAGGACGATGTGCTTTTAAAAAGAATGTTTACAGTACAGAGGGTGTTGATATCACACAGACGGCGCTTATACATGTCTTTTCAAAGCAACCATTGCAAATTGATCATGCCAGAATCCATAAACTGTCAGGTCTGCGCGCTTTAAATTCAATTCAAATCAATTTTATTTGTATAGCGCTTTTCACAGTTGAACTGTCACCAAGAGTGAGCTTTACAGAGCAAAAAAAGGGCAGTGCCCAGCCTAATCCTACAATAGCAAATGAGGCAAAAAAAAAAGTCTTAGTAGGGCAAAAAATCTACAAACAATAGCAAGAAAAAACGCGCTTTCAGTATGGGTCCAGGCCGCATTGAGATCTGATCACAAATAGCACATGCTGAAGTGGCCTGGCTCTCATTGCTATCTCACTGCTAGCTGTGTGTGGACATAAATCTACTCATCTGCACAGCTCTGAATATTTGGCTCTCTCTGACTGCTTTATAAGATTTATCCTCTCACTCTCAAGTCTAATTTGCTAGTTTTTTCATAGAACAGTCATAAGTTCCACCTAGCTAAACATTTTTGTGGGAATTTGCACTAAAGCTGTAGCCATGTGTCGCAAAAAATTTTAGAGGCCCTCTATTATATAAATCAAGTTTTCCACGCTCTAAGGCATGTTATTTGATCCTCCCTCTACCTAAGATGTAACAAAATATGAAACCAGATTCTTTCAGCATTGTTGTGCCCTTTCTGAGAAATCATGTGCTTGAATGACTTGTTTTGATTCTATGCCCCTTTCAACATCACAAGGGGAGTCATCTGAGTTCAGCTCAGTGAGGACATGGTCCAGTTTCAGTGGACATTGTTTTGCATCACAATGAGCCAGCCAATCAGAGTAGAGCCTCATTTTCACTCACCGCTCACTCCAAACAGTGCATAGTTACTGAGGAGAGAAAATAAGAGACTGGAGACCAGCTGTAAATGGTGAATTTCGAGTTCTTCACTTCCATCAAACTCCAAAACCATGTATCACAGACACCAACTGTCATTGCGGATGGGAAACTGGACCCTTGTCTCTTTTCTACTTAAAGAAGTGAACTGCATCCTTGTCTCTGGCCCCATCATCTCCTACATTTGGGTCCACACACAGAGTCCAGTTTGGTGAACTCAAAAAAAAAAAAAAAGCCAAAAAAAAAAAAAAGGGCAGGGCAATCGGGAAACTATGCAGGAAAAACTACAGCCCAAAAAACACAAGGAGACTAGCTGCAACGACTCAAAATAAACAACGCAAACTGGAGTCAGAAATACCCAAGAACAGACCAGAATCTAATATCATGAGGAGGAGAAACTGATTGAATTATCAAAAGCAGCTCCAAAACAGAGGAAAGAATCAGCACAAGAAGCTGATCTCACACTCTTTAAATTGGGTTCATTACAGCCACGTGGTACGACCTGGTTGCACACATGGACAATAAGCAATACACACATTCTTTCCCCGGTGCATTCTCCGACGATGCCGGGATTGCACCGCAGGACCAAGGACAGCGGTCGGGACCGCAACTACAGCCTAGAGCGTGTTGACTTTCAGGACCGCGGACAGCGGCCGGTGGATGGCGCAGACATGCGGCTGCAACACCAGCAAATTTTCTTTAACTGTAAAACAGTGAAAGCACAGGTCCTTTAACTGGCTCAGTGCTATTAGGACATATTAGCGAGGCTAAAATTCTTCAGCGGTTGATATTTTTGTTGAAAATGAGCGCGTCTGATGTCATCATTTAAGATATTGTAAGCAGGCTGCACCAAATAGCATGAATATTTCAGTTGTGTCTTTATCATTATGGGCACCTCTGCTGTTTAAGCCATTTGTAGTATGTGTATTCTTACTGTGCATGCACCTATTAGCATGAGCGATGATAATATGAGAGCATTCAGTGGTGGGATGCATGACTGGTAACTGTAGGGTGGCTTGGGGTTCAGACTTGAATCGGGGGAGATGAATTTGGGGAAATCTCTGCTCTTCCACCCTTGAGCAAGTCCCTTGACCCCTAGAAAACTCTTGGGGTTTCACTCCTGGTTATCTATGTTGCTATCCCTACTTGCTGCTATTATTCTATAGATATATCTGTCATTTCTACCATAGCGCTCTGGGAAAAGAGGAACATATTCTCCATTAAACTTCCCTGGTTGAATAAAATGTGAAAAACACAGCGGTATGTGATATGTTCCGGATTGTCGGGACTCGCATGCATGTGGCGATAAGCGTTCACACCTTAAGTCAGCATTGGAGCTCCTCGCATGAAAAGAAGAAACTTAAGTGTGATTTTAAGTGGGGATTTAGAAGATATGAAGCTTTCTTATTCTCTCTCTCTCTCTTTCTCTCTCTCTTTCCAAATGTCACCCCTGATCGCTTGTATTCCCCGATGATTTTCTGTGCACTGTAAAAAAAAAAAAAAAAAAAAAGTTTTCATCATCTGTTATTTCAACATGGTTTCATTTGTCAAGTCAGCAACAGTCAAATCAAACAAATCAATTCAGCTCTAAATTCTAAAATTTCACAAACAGACTTTAAGTAGGATTGAATAAATTGCAGAAATAACGTGTGGAAATAATAGATGCAGCTGTGACGGCCTGTCAGTTATGTGATCATTTTTATTACTGACAGAATATTATCTCTAAGCAACTAATTCTGTGATTTAAGGAAATTTAATTAAAAAGGACACTAATACTGAATTGAAAATTCTCATTAACAGTCTTAAAATATGTAAAATTTGAAAAAACATTACAATTAATCTCTCATTACCAAACCGCTGCAATACATTAAAAACGTGTATTTAAAAGGAAGCCTTAGGCATGGTGTTGTTAAGGCAGCATTCTCTTCAAAACAGGTTGTGACAATTATTTGTGATATGCACTATATAAAATTTGATTTTATTGGAAGTATTTAATAGTTTATTGCTGATTATGGCGGAGGCACAGACTCGCAAAATAATAATAGGCTTCTCATTCATTGTACTGCTGTCACTCAGTTGCATTGTATCACAGCCATTTACTACATTCTTGGCTCCTCCAACACCCCAGGTCTGTGTAAGTAAATAAGTAATTATGTGTATAAATCAATAAATACAACATATAATTCAGAAAATCAATAGATAAATAAAAAAACATTATTCTTGCATTGAATATATAGTAAATATAACACCCCTAAGTTAGCTAATGGAGGATAATGGAATAACTGAGTATATATGCACGTAAAGTAAATGCATATTTAAAAAATGAAATAAATAAGAATGAGAATTCTTCCTTAATGAACAGGAATGCACAACTGCTCAGGCGGCACATAAGGAACAAGCTGTTCCCTCGGCCAGTGGTGACGACAACCCTGAAGATTTTTTTAATTATTTATTTTTTAATCACGCGGAACGGCGTGACAAATATAGCTTGCAGAGCACAGCGGATCAGTAAAGAAAGAACAAACAGCACACAGCTGGTGAAACAAGTTAATTGCGTCTATCTGCTTTTGTCTGACTCCTTAAACCGTGCTGGAGATAACTTCCGTTCCTGCAGGTTCAACATCGCAGGACACAAAAGGGCCAATGAGTTTTCAATCACTTAATTGCCATTTTTATGCTGGTGGAAACAGCCATAAAAAATGAAGGCAGCAATACCAGGCTGCAGTACCAGGATGTGCAGCAATCACACTTACTCGGCACTGTGTATCCCGTTAATTTGACGTAGTTTCCGAGGGACCGGTTTAACAGACGTTTTGTGACCAAAAATAAAGTAGCAACTAACCGAAGCGAACCTATAGAACTCAAACGCGCAGTCGTTGCGCAACCGTCAAAAAAATTAAAAGTAACAAAACAGAATGGCATTACTTAAGCACAGCAAATAAATGCACTCTCGAAGCGTCGTACAGCCCAAGTTTTGTTATGTATTACGGATAATGAGCGAGGAATGCACTCTATTTATTGCACTTACCTTCTTATTTAAGACAACACTGTGCCAATCTTTGATGACTAAATAATCTCTGATGTTGCACTCCGGTTTTCTCTCGGATTATATTTTGGGGTGGATGGCAAAGTCCACCTTGAATCATTTTACTTGGTCTGCAGGCATGTATTGGTTCGTATGCTGAAATTGCCTAGTATTTATTCAACATCTTTTGTACTATCTAGTAAATGAGAAATTGCTTTAAAGAGATGAATGCATTATTTCTAATATTGATACTCTTGGAATCTCTTGGGGTCAGAAATTTGCACTAGGGGTCAGAATGACCTGAGATCCAGTCTCTATGACGATCAGGAAATATCAACTGCGCTTTGTTGATGAGTTTTGATACATTTTGTAAGGTCTGCTGATAGAAGTATAGTTTATATGGGGTAGTTATATGTGTTTGAATGACTTTTGAAATACTTTTTGACTTTCTGACGGAATATAAATCTCAATTTTAAAGTATTGACTGCTGGGATAGGATTTCTGTGCGTATTGCGTGTTTTGTTGCAACAGGTATCGGTTTATGAATGTTACTGTGATCGAATTAGTGAGTTTGCTGGAGTTAAGAGATTGATCCCATTCAGTGTTTCTTTATTCCCAACACCAGCAACAAATTCCGTGATATTTGTGTCTTAAAGGTTTTATGAAAATTGCTCTTGAGGTTTTTTGTATCTAATATTCAGCACTGTGTTATGTACATCAGAAAACACTTTTATTCTTCTTGTGAATTTAAAATTACAATTTTATTCTCTGGAAAATCAAAACTGCACATATCTTAGCAAACATATCGCTATGGTATGCAAGTACTAAATCTTCTAAACTTGAAATGAAATTGAAATGTTTCAAAATGCAAATGAGATTTTCAGCAGAATGTGGGTTAGAAATAAAATATTATCTTTCTGCACAGCACTGCACCAGTGAGGTCTGAATATTTTTGGACAGCAATAACATTTTGAATGGCAAACTATCAATTTTCAGGTATTTACATACATGAATTTAGATATTTATCGCCTTTAAAATGATGCCATTGCCCAAATACTTAAGGACATCACTGACTCACTGTAGCTTCCTACTTACAGAAAGGCTTTTTGTTGTTATGGGTAGGAGTGTACTGGTATATTTTATGCAATAAAATACCCATGGTATGATTAGGAATGACTTGTAACTTCTTTCACTTATATAAAGGGTTACCAAATAATGTGTAACATTATGCTGGGTCTGTGTTATCAATTTTATATATGTAGCCTGCGTGCGCTATAATTTCAAGTAGCAGTATAAAAAAATGAAAAAGAAAAAAAAATTAATTGTAATTAATTCTGCATGTAATGCCTTGCTTTTTTGCAATGCGTTTTGGAATTTACAAAATCCAATGGTAAACTATCTAAGGCAGGTGTGCATATTTTGCCAGACACAATATAACGTGTATATCCATTGCATTACTGGAGAGAAAATTCAGCTTGGCTGAGCTTACCGCAATTTCACAGTTTGGTTCACTTTTCTCAATAACACAATGTGTTATCTCAGTGCGTCGATGTTTGCGGCTCTGCTTTCTATCTAATTGTCCATCTTGCCACGAAAATGTCAATGTGTTTTCTATAATTGTGTAATGTAATTGTACTGTAATGTAATACTAAGTTGATTGTTAATGCACATTTTCAGCTGTTTCAGTGAGATTCAGGGCCTGATTTTTTGCTATGGTCTTTAATGCAGGCAAAACCTTTTAGCATGGGCAAAACTAATAGCACAGCCAGCGATTAGTGCAAAACAAATATCACAACCATTTGTCATGTTATTGGTTTTGAATGTGCTAAAAGGATTTTTCTTATGCCGTCAGTTACTTTCATGAGATTCAAGTGCTTTCACAATGTGTGCATCAGTGTGTTTTTGATTATTTATACAAATTGATATGCCAAGCAATAAATGGAGTTTTGCAGTACAATGTCTCTGAGTATCATGTTTTATGGTGGATCTATTTTTTGGGTTTGGAATTAACCAGACTTATAGTAAGAAGGCTTCATTCTTCAACACATCTAAATTAATGGCTGCTTACTTGGCATAACACGATGCTACATTGGCATTGACAAACAAAGAATTTTCCAAAAAGTTTCAAATCAAAAGTAAATTTTGACAGATGGGTTCAAAGATATTTGCATCAGGCTATGACCCCAGTTGCACATTTGGGAAAATATAGTTCATGGGCAGTAAAGGAAATTGGCTTGTTTATTTTTTATAAGGGGATGGAAGCAGCAAGGCTTCTGAAACCCTATTGTTTTTTGGCAGTTAGGTTCCTATGGTCACCCACTACTCAGGTTAGAAAAATCACCAAAATTGGCCTCATAACGGCACTATAGCAAGCCAAAACACGTATTACTCTTTAACTGTTTAGGCTCAGGTGCTCAGGTCAAAATTCTTTTTTTTTTTTTTTTTTCTAGATTTTTCTGGCTCCAGCAGAACAAAATGGCCTCTTGGACTAAAATTTACTGCTGTAGGACAAAAAGCTCAAACCTACAGTGTTTGGTGTAAGTTTGCCAGTTGGTGGAACTACAGCAAACTAGCTCACAGAGAGGGCACACGTCTGCTAATGCATTTGGAACTTTACTAGTATCTGGTGGATTTTAACCCTTTGATGCATAGAGTACATACAAATGCTTTGGACCATTTGTTGGGATTTGGTGCAATATTTTGGTGAGTGTCAGGGGTGCAAGTGGGTGGTCTGTCTGTCCATTATCTTGGACATTATGCTTGTGGGATGCACACTGCCATCCAGTATTTTGGACTTTATGCATGCGGAGTGACAGAAATAATGTGAAGTTGAAGAAACCTGGTCATTGATATGCATGATGATCTATCTGTACTCAGGACATTGCTTATTTCAGCTATTTACGCGGCATGCATAATGTCCGATATTTTTGATAGAGCATAGACTCAGATGTATTCCAACAAATAGACATGCATTACATAGGTTATGTGTTTTCAGTTTGTGCTATATAATGTATTTCCATCCCCCAACAGAAAAAAAGTCTGATCAAAACTTGAACAATATAAGACTATTTCTGACTTTCGTCAACTTACCTCTTATTGTGGATGCAGCCACTGTGATTGTTTGTGGTAAATCATGTGACTAATCAGAGAGGCACCTATTGAGGAAATTATTATCTGGAAATGTCCAGTAAAATGTACATTTTGTGTTTTCAGGGTATCTATGAGCCTAGAAAAAATAAACCCCACTTAACTTATGTCCAAAATATTGGACAACATGCAACAAAGGGTTAAGATATATGGCATTTGTTCCAATCTTGCAATTCCACAATGGAGAAGAATTGTTTCAAAAGACTTCCTGTGTCCGGAGGGTGATTTGGATCAGTATCAAAATCTAATGGGTTGTTCCTTAGATCATGGCTCACACTTCCACAAAATAATGAAATTGATTGAGAAAGTTAGGAGATATTGCATAGACAAACAAACAAATTAACAAACATACATGGGTGAATAGGTAAGTGGCATACAATTTAGGTAGCGGAGGTGACAACTGGTCATACCTACAAAACCACATCTGATCAAGTTCAAATTTTGCATTCTGTATGTGATAGCACAACAGAATGACAACCATTAGCCAATCAAATTTCAGCATCCCTTAAACTGACTTAACTATGGCTAATCTTCATGAAACTTTGAAGGATTGTGAAGGATGTGTCAAGTTGCAGTCTGTATGAAAATTTTTCCAGTCAACCCACTGATGCCACTATAGACCAGTGTGAAATATATGCATATTTAACAGGTCATAACTTTTGTTATATAAAGAAGTTTGCTATGTCAAAAAAATATGGCTACAGTTAGCCACTGAATTTCAGAAGAGTGGTCTCTGTGGATATAATGAGCTCTAACTTGTTAAAAGATTACATGCACGAGGTGATAACTAAAAACATGGCTGCCATCAGCCAATCCATTGTCAGCAGCCCTTAAACCAGCTTTACTTTTTAAAAGTGCTTTATTAAGTATTTGGTCACATTACATATTTCACAACATTACATAAAACAAAGGGGAAAGAGTATATTTACATTAAAAAAAATCAAATATTTTACAGTTATGACCTATAATCATAAAAATTCGAGGATTATTCAGATATGTACTTAGCCATTTATATGAGAATTATGTTAAAGGTCCCCTATTATGCCACCAGGTGCACAGCTAATTAGCCATGATGAGCCAGTTCAAAATCTCCCCCTCTAGAGATCACAAGGGGGAGTGACCGCCCAGAATAATGCAATCTGGTTGACTGCTTGGCTGAAGGTGATCAGCTCTTCTTGCCTCTGGTTGGTTACTTCCCCATGTGATGTCAAGAGGGGAAAGATTTTGAAGTGGCTTGTAATAACTAATTGACTGTGGATCTGGTGACATAATAGGGGACCTTTAATTGTCCCTGGATTTCTGGTTAATCTTCACCAAATTAGGCTGGAAAGAATTTGGGGACACTGAAAATATATATATATATATATATATATATATATATATATATATATAATGTTTTTTAATTTACTTTTCAAAACATATCAATAAAAGGATATGGTCATGACCAATTCAGTAAAACCATGATAACTTGTAAACTCTGCCAAATCCTGACCAAATTCGGCACACTTATGTTGTACGAGATGCATGGTTGTCAATTTTTGGGTCACTCTAACAATATGATACATTATAAGCAACAAAAATGTCTTTCTGAGTCAGCGTTCCCAGATGTACAATAATTATGGTATTTGTACAGTAATTTTGCCCCGTGAACAAAGTACAATCAATGCCAAAAAGTGGCCAAAAGTATGATAGGTTTGCTATTTTATGGAAATATTGCACAAATTAACTTTATTTCCTGACTGCTGATTCAGAATCAGTTTTCCAAAAAAAAAAACATAGCACATACAATAGAAATAATGTTTGAGAAATACAATCCTAGATCCGTGTTTAGACAGAAAGTTGTCAAACATATATCTGTATAGTATCCAGCCACAATTGTTTATCCTTGTTACTGCATGACACACAGTACATGCGTCCACGGGAGGGAGAGCATGTCGCAGTTGCCAGTTTCCTGCTAATTCATTCTGACCCAAGATGAAAGCCAGTGACCTGCATCAAGTGACAGCACTTTTTTTTTTCTTTTTTTTTATTCTTGCATGCAAAACTGGTTAAAAGTGTGAGAAAATGAACTGTGCAACTTATTTTGTGGTTGTGGTTTAATTTTTACCAAACATTTACCACTGATGCTGGTTCTTTCTTTCCAATGTTGTCTTATTTATTTGAGCACATTTTGTAAACAGTTGCTTTCATTCCATGCTTCGTATCCTATATTGTGAGGAAATGAAATGCTCTCTCCTGTTTGGCTATTGTAAATGGCTGAAGTACATGAGTAGGCAGTGTCAAACAAGGTTGTTTTTAACAATAGGTTGTGTGTGTGTGTGTGTGTGTGTGTGTGTGTGCGCATATGTCATACCTACCAAGAGAAAGGCTTGAGAGCTTGTTCCATTTAGTAAGACTATGAGGAGTATTTCCGTATTTAAAGGGGACCTATTATGCTACATTTCCAAGTTTATATTTTGATCTTGGACTCCCCTAGAGTACTCCTGATCGTTCAAAGTCCAAAACAGGGTCCTTATTTCGCTCATACTGCCATCCTCAAAAAAACCCATTTGTAGTCCATTGTAGTCTCTGCCTGAAACGCCTCGTTGGGGTGGCTCTTCCACTACAGCCCCCACTCCCCGTGTGCCCACTTTCTTCTGACTGGCCAGCTCTGTGGAGGGCGGAGTTGGGCGGGATGAGGCAGCAGAACGCAGTTTTCCGGGTCCTCCAGACACGGCTGCCATCTCAGAAGGAAGCGGCGCAAATTCCGCAATCTAACGCAGTACGTGTGTATAGATCTAATGAAATGAACTCGTTCTAATAAACGCAGCCGCGAAAGTGGAGGACGCAGTGTGAAAGTCTGGCAGCTCAAGCACGAATTTGCTATCGGCTACAGTTTGCTACGGCAACAGTGGTGAGTACATCGGTTTCTCTACAATATAGCTAGGATGCAGGGAAAGCTAGAATCCATCCCAAATAGACACATTTGTAGAATGGGTCGACATGCCCAAGTGTAGACCGGAGACCGTAGAAATCCGGTGGGTCTGAGTTTAGAGGGAAACATGGACAGTGAGGAGCAGCTAAAAGTGGACCAACAGCTTATGGACTGCTTCGGTGTGTATTAGGACCTGCTGGTTCGTGTGCATAGCTGTGGTGAAGCTGTGGTATTAGCGTGGAGAAACGAACAGCTTCTGCGCTGGTATATGACGGAGGGGCGAAAGCTCCAGGCTTAACGGCCTTTTCGGAAATTGCCCGTGATAATGGTTTACTTATTGCTTCGGAATGACCAGCTTTTCCTCGCGGAAAATTGGCGCGTTATGGATAGTGCTGAGAGCTAGATAGAGCCCCTGTTATGTCATGAACATAATACAGGTTTTAAAGACCGTAAGTTCCGTTTGCGTGAACCGTTGCTTATGTGGAGCTAGCGAATCGATCACTTTTACAGGAAAGAATTTAATATTCAATCGATGGCAATGCAGAGAAATCGTTTGTTATACCGGACACTTTATAGCCTGTGCGCTTCCCTATTGCTTTCACCGGTAGCATCAGAGAGCTTGCCCAGACATTGGAGATGTATCAGGCTGACCTTGGTCATGGATAAGTAAAGCGACCGTTTCACAAGCACCCAAAAACGCACCCCAAGCTTTGCAAAACCTACGTCTGGTTTAACTGCAGCCCAACTCGGCAGACACATACAGCACCTCTCCAGTTAGCTTCAACTGTAGTAGCTACAATCAGGCAACGTTATGATGAAACTGTCACATTGATGCTTACCGAAGTAACACAAGCGTACCGATCATAATTGCTGCATATAAGTTAACCAGAAGCATTTTTAATTAGCAGAGCACGCGAACTAACATGCAGTAGCTGATAAGCGGTCATAACTTTGAATGTAATCTGTCGCGCGAAAAATTCGTTTTGCGTCCGGTGTGAAAGCTGCTTAACGTGCCCATAACGCGTGTATTCGCGTCTTTGCATTGACTTTGAATGTAACCTGTCGCACGAAAAATTAGTTTCGCGTCCGGTGTGAGAGCTGCTTAACGTGCCCATAACGCCTGTATTCGCGTCTTTGCATCGACTTTGAATGTAGCTAATCTGTCGCGCGAAAAATTCGTTTCGCGTCCGGTGTGAAAGCAGCTTGACGTGCCCATAACGCGTGTATTCGCATTTTTGCATTGACTTTGAATGTAATCAGCGCGCAAAAAATTAGTTTCGCGTCCGGTGTGAAAGCTGCTTGCGCCCATAACGCGTGTATTCGTGTCTTTGCATTGACTTTGAATGTAGGCTAATCTGTCCCGCGAAAAATTCGTGTCGTGTCCGATGCGAAAGCAGCTTTATGGATAGTACGCGACAGCTAGAGAGAGCTCAGTTATGTTATGAACATAATACAGGTTTTGAAGACCCTAAGTTCCGTTAGCAAGGACAAGTTGCTTATGTGGAGCTAGCGAATCGATCACTTCTACAGGAAAGAATTACCTATTTAATCTCCGCCTTTTTCGGCTTTTTATTAGGCACAACAATTTCTAAAGGGGGATGAAATTATGTCAAGGTAGTGCAGAGAAATCATTTGTTAAACCAGACACGGTAGAGCTTCTGCGTTTCGCATTGCTTTCATGGTAGCACCAGAGAGCTTGCTCAGACATTTGTGAAGTATCCGGCTGATCCCGGTCATGGATAAGTGAAGCGATCACTAACTGTAGTGGCTACAATCGGGCAATGTTATGATGAAACTGCCACATTGATGCTTACCGAAGTAACACAAGCATACCGATCAGAATTACTGCATATAAGTTAACCAGGAGCATTTTTAATTAGCAAGGCACGCAAACTAAAATGCAGTAGCTGGTAAATGAGCGGTCGTAACCACAGAGACAAACCCTTGCAATACAGGTTTTACAGACAGCAAGTTCTGTTACTGTGAACAGTTGTAGCAAGCATCCTAATTACAAACAAGTATTAAAAGTTAGCTTCAAATGAGGTTTATGTTCACACACCTTCTGTAGAATTTCCCCTGATATCACTCTTGCACATTTAGGACACAAACATTAGCAACAGTTACTTGGCTAAGTTAGCCGCAGCGCTACAGCCACAATCAACTGGCTATCACCTCAGGTTGGCTTATGCAGTAAAAGCAACTTACAGCTTGTGTCTGTGAGTCACAGACAGTCGCGACTGATACAGGCTTTATCTTCAGATATTTTACAAAGCCTGCGTTTGAGGCCAGTTGTTAGTGCTAACTATCGCTAGCGGTCCTGCTAGCCACCCGTAACACGTTAGCTTCACTTACATTATTTGCTGTTATATCGTTACTTACAGCTTGTGGCTCTGAGCGCTTGATTGATGCAACTGCTTCAGGTTTGAGAAGCAGCTGAAACGCTTATCCTGTGTCGAATTATCCTTTATTGACAAAGCTGTCTTTGGTGAAATACTGAGCACAAACAGCTAACGTTCCCTTTGGCTGTGGCTGTTTGCTGCCAGCAAACAAAAAAAGCTACCCACTGATTTCTGGTGGCATCATCTTTTCGAAGAGAAATATTTGTTTTTCTTTGCGTCCAAAAGTAAACGGACAAGTAGCTTTGGGAGAGATACTAACAAAATTGCACCTCAAATGATCTGCGGTTCTTCTTTTGTATTTCCAAAAGTGTCGACGCTACTAAGGCATAGTATGATTTGCCGTTGTTAGTGCCTGCTAGAATAGTTTCCGGTGTGGGCAGGTCCAGCGCAGTGGTTGGCTCTGGCTAGGTCTGTACTAATTGGACGGCACAACCTGACGTCAGGTTTTGCCCAGATCTCGCGAAGATCTCGGGAGGAGCTGTTCAGAGAGGAAATCACGTTCACAAAATCACGTTCTTGGATTACAGCAAAACCCCTGTATCTTATGTTTAGAAACTTTTCAGAGGTTGAGTATGGACAACTAACATTATAACATTACTAATATGTATTAAGAGAAGGATCAGCATAATCTGTACCCTTTGACAATCATGAAACCCCCCCAAAGGCTCCCCCCTCCCTTTCCCAGTAATAACTAAAAATGATGACCCTGGCCATATCAATGAAGATGACGTTTGAGGCATTGGGGATAGCCGTGTTTTCAATCGCTGGGGAAACTAGGGAAAAGGTTAATTGACATACGTATAGGCATGATATATAATCATTATGGAGAAAAGAGTTAAGGTGTCATATAAAGTCATTACGGGTAAAAGAGTAAAAGATTTCAAATAATTTCCAAAGACAATAAACTTGTACAAGGAAGATACTGACTGGTTGCGAAAGAGCATACAGTAAGTGACAATCCATCTACTTGCACACTCAAAGTAAGGGGAATACACGAACATACTGTACATGTAAGGGAATGGAAAACATGATTGTGTAACACCTGGCAGGGAGGAGGCATACAGGACATCAAACCAACCAAAGGAGGCAATATACGTATGCGAAAGACATGCAAGCTCCTGGATTGGAGGAGACATCAAAACGGATTCACAAGGGTTGTGACGGTATTGTCTGCGTCAAAATCCATAATTGCCTCATGTTGCTTGGATCCTATTAATTACTGCTTGCGCCTTATTGCAGTTATATTTTTACTGAACATTTTTTTCGTTCTTTGGCACAGAAATTAAGAGAAGGGAAAATATTCTAACAGAATTTAGCAGCCATGTCATAATTTACGCACAGCCAAATTAATTTTTAAAAAGTCAATATGGAGAGACGGTATGAAAGTTTCTGCAGTGATCAGACTTGTTTAATCGCTACTGTGCATCTGTAGTCGTCATCATTGTCATCTTCAGGTCGAATCTAGAGTCTTAGACTATGGGAAATGCAGGCTTAATCTCCATTTGGCCTGTCTCGAATTTCAGTGAGAGAAAACACGTGCGAACACCGGGAGAACATACGAACCCCACACCGGCAGGCCCAGGCTATATTCAAACTGAGAACCTAGAACATTACTGCATCATGCCATCCATACTCGAAAGGTGGGTGCGCACAGCCAATGCAGAGCTTCTAGAGAGCAATCTCACTATTGTATATTTAGTATTGTGGCAATAATATTCCAGTAAAAGACGGTAATGCTACTCGGAGAAAACGATAGACAGTTAATACAGTTATCTTGTCAGGTTCACGCTTCAGTACAGCACCGTATTCAATTAAAAGGACAATTATTGCCGGGCGTGGAGATAATCAGTCTGAACCTCAGGCTGTAAAAAAAAAAAAATTAGCACTGCATAGCGGTCTGTCATTCTTTGCGTACCCTCCCGAACGGATAGGTTTCTTGTGAGTTCTCCAGTGCGCAGTCAGGAGAGGTTATGTTCTAGACCTTTCCCGTTCATGTTTGTTTACAGGGGCCAATTCACGTGGTTGCTCCCATCCTCCTCTCTTGCGCTGTGTCTGCTCGTCACGCAAGCTCCGCTCAACGAATTGGGTTTTCTGAAACCATTCACATTCATAATAATTTAAGAACACAACGAGAGATTACCGATTCGTAACAATGTGAGTGCGTGGGGATGGCGGTATCTGAGCGAACAAAACGGACGGATTAATGTAGGGTTTAAAATGTTTAAAACAGCGCCAGCCGTGGATCATCTCTGTTCATTTCATGTTGCCTTCTGGGTGTTTACACCGTGTCATGTGACATTTGATGACAAGCCGCACCAAAAGTACTATCCCCCCAGAGACTAACGCTAATTTGGATTACATACATTATGTTTTATGTAGATGCAATTGCATTTGGAATGTATAATGAATAGCTATGCAATGTACAATTATCTTCTTGAGGTGATACGTCTGCCACGCAAACGCAGAGGAAAAACCAATGGATATAGCCTGCACGGAATATACTCAAGAATTCTCTTCAAAATGGAGTGTTGGCATTTTATCCCCGTTAAATGCGACACTTGTCAATTTAGCATCCTATCGCAATAATCTAAGCAATTCATGCATATCGTTAATTGGCCTTACTAAAATTCGTCAATACATGAAATGTATTTTTGACATGCTGCCAAGTGGCATAAAAAGTTTAGGAGACATGTTTTGTGATGGTGTCTTGATATTTAGTCGAGCTTTTCGTTCCGGACTCAGCTCGTGCCCACAGTCGCGCGGCTTAACTCGCTGTGAACGCGCGCGCCGTCGGGAGTGCGCTCGCAGCTCCCAGGTGCGCCGGGAAGGGGAGAGAGACGGAGAGCAAGATGATGGCGAGCGCGGCAGAGGAGATACGTCACGGCAGCCCCAGTTTTGAAAACAATGCCACGGCTGTAGATTTTAAACTCACTCGGAAAAGCCAGGACAGACCCTGGAAACTGAGGTTAATTTATCTGCAATGCTGTGAGTACGACAGAGCGCGGCGTTGAATGGATACGTGTTTAATTCACAGACATTTTCACCGACCCATAATGTGCTATATGGAGCTGGCTGAGGTATTTACAGATTTACATCAATAACGTCACATTTAGTCTCCGAGTGAATCGCAGCTAATTCGTCCAAAGCACTCCAATAAGCATATATTTTTGATGTAAAGCACACACGCATCCCCGTTAGCTGTACGACAGGCAGTGTCCCTGTGTTGTTGCTGCTTTAGCGTCTACATCAGCCATGCCACCCAGATTAACTGTCATGATTATTTGTTATTCTCTCATTTAAAATTTTACCGAGTTAACAGCGTACGCGATGTAGTCGAAAACCTGTCGCGACCTCCTGAAATCAAAGAACCAATAATACAGCGGATTGAACCAGACTCCAGAGAATAAAACCACCATTTTGGAACGAAAACCTCGTGTATAACGCGATATCTGTTGGTGCTACAGCAACGGCGATTTAAACCACGTGATTCGCGACCCATTTCCAGCCAGCTTTTAATTACAGCAGAATATTTTTATTTTATGTAAGGGCAAAGTGGCACAGAGCCAGGTGCTGGTCGATGAGCCTTTTTATAGTACACAGCCCGGTAAGGTTGGATTCTTTAATGAATCGCGATTTAGCAAATATTAAGAAATATGATACTAATGTGTGCTGAATGTCCCCCGAGACCCGACAGTGAATGTTGTTGAAAAAAAAAAAAAAAACTGTTGAAGGCTAAGAATTGAAATAATTTGCGAAATTTCAGATTATCTGCTGTGCCTTTCAACACAAGGAATTCTATTTCTTCATACTGTTAATAAAATGAAAATAATAGGTTTTTAGCATCTCAATGAAGCTGTGCCGTTTCATTTATACAAAAATAAATAAATAAATAAATAAATCAAGACAAGCACAGTCGGTCAGTTCCTCTTTGTACACTACAAGTTACTGAATGCTAGGGTCACTGAGTCCTCTCAGTAAGCGTGTATGAGATAGCATGAGCAACTCCAGATTGTCTGCTTTTGACGCGCCCCTACCGATCACAGCTTGCTTCTTTACACCTTGCCCTCAGGTTCCAGTTTCGTACTCTCAGAAAGGTTCATCACTCATGAATTCTGAGCTCGCGCCGCCTGTGTCTGTCGCTCTTCACCTTTACTGCGCTGACCAGGGTCCCATGTTTTTTGGGAGTGTAGCTTAAGAGAGTTAGAAATTACTCCAGGAACACCGAGATGTTGAAGTAAGTCCTAGATGTTGAAATCTCTGGCGTTGCTGTCTCACTCTGTTGAGCACGATTTGAACATGATTCAATACATAATTCTACAAGATTGTAACTTTGTAGTGTATCCGTCATAATCCGAACACGTTCCACTCTTCCTCGGGGTGCGTTCTCAGAACTATTAAAATGCTAAACTTCTTGTCAGCTTCCGTGTTTTCATCTTTTCAGATCAGAAATAACCTTGCTCTGTAATAAGAAACTGTATGAATAATAAGCGGAAGAGCTCATATAAATAGCCCTCAGCGACCTTACTGAGTAACTGGGATTGTTTTATTTAAGTCTGTGTTGCGCAGACGTGTTATTTATTTGAAAAAGGAAGCTGCTATTTTAAGTCTCTAAATGTTTTAAATCCCTTGATTATTTTTTGGTATGTTTATCGGCAGTGGAGTTCAAGGTCTGGTCACGTCCATTCATGCAGAATCTAGGATTGCGTCAGAAAGCATGAACATATTGACTAGCTTATAAAAGGTTTTGTGCCTCATGTTTAAGTTTGTGTTATGTTGTGAAAAAGTATTTTCCCCTTTTCTGAATACTTCTATTTTTGCATGTTTTTCCCAGTAAAATGTTTCAGATCAAAATAATATTTGACAAAGATAGTTCTGAGTGAACTCAAAATTCAGTTTCAAATGATGATTTCATTTATTGAAGGTAAAAAGCAATCCAACCACCCCTGGCCCTGTGTGGGAAAAGTACCTGCTCCAGTCACAAAATCAACCAGTAAAACAGATTTAATCAATAATCAGGTTCAATGTCACTAGACCCACCCAGACACAATTACTGCTAGCCCTGTTGAATCGAAATGACATTTATTTAGGACCTGTTTGGCAGTGTGATGTTGGCAATAAATCAGTGCATGATGCTGGATCTAAAGAAATTCAAGAACAGATGAGAAACAAAGTTGTTGACCTCTATCGGCCTGGAAAGGGTTATTAAGCCATTTTTGAAACTCTGGTACTCCAGCAAACTAAGGTGAGAGATATTATCTACAAACAGAGAAAACTTGGAAGAGAGTGAACCTTCCCAGGTGTGGCCGGCCTACCAAAATTTCCTCAAGAGCGCACTGACAACTCATGAGGTCACAAAAGAACCCAAACTAACATCTAAAGAACTGCAGGGCTCACTTGCCTCAGTAATTTTCAGTTTTCATGATTCCACAAAATAAGGAGATTTTGCAAAAATGGCATCTGTGGAAGAGCTGCAAGGTTAAAAAAAAAAAAAAAAAAACCCTGCAAACCAAAAAGAAAATAAAGACATATCTCACATTTGGCAAATGAGAAAAAAATGGGGAAGGGGCCAACACTTTTTCACGGCACTGTATAATATTTCTGGCTCATTTTGACTGTTAATATCTTACTATTTTCTAATGAGAGGCCAGAGCGTCAATGCAGGATATTCTCGGTCATGTGTTTCAGAGTGAATGTGTTCACATTAAACACTTCCACACCAATACACCTAGAGTGCAACGTGTTTGTAGGATGTAGAAATTACCGGTTGTTTGATGTGATGGTGAAATTGATGTGAATTGTGGTTGCTACTTATAGTCATTGTATGCTTGGGAGGGCTTAAAGGTGCTGACTTAACTTGGAGTTTTTTTTCTGCAACTGTGATAATTTCAAACACTTCCATCTTCGCTTACAGGAGAAAAAAACAGTCTCTTTCTCGTTTTGGCATGATTTTGCCACCATACAGAAAAACCCAACCATACCAGGAATATGTGATCATTCAGAGAGGATTTTGGGTGGATGTGTAAGTGAGCAGACTTGAATTTTGAGACATAGAAAAGCATTTGTTGGCAGGATGTAGACTTAGTGCCCTTGCTATTAGTGGCACTATCAGTTGGAATTATTTGTGAGTTTCTCCTGGGTACTCAACAGCCACCCCCCCTCCAAAAGGAAATACATATATTCAAATAACTACTGATGAAAATGAGCCAAGTTGCGAATCACTAAAAGTTCATTAAAAGCACACTGAACTTGTGAAATAAATAACTGATTTCAACAGAAAATTAGATCAAAATGTCAAACGTATGAGTTGAAATAAGTCCATTGAAACTGCTTTCAAGGTTGTCAAAGTTTTGTTGTGGTTTCTTTGCAACTTCTGGTAGGCTTTATATCCGTCTTACTGCTTGTCATCGTTAGTGTGATTTAGGCTTCTTTAATTACAGGCTTCTAAAGCGCCATGTTCAGCAACAGAGAATTCACATCCCAGAAATGTGCAGTTTGCTTGATTTGATGCCATCATAAAATTAAATCAGCAAAATGTAGAACAGGTGCTTAAGAATTCATGTAACAGAGACAGGAAGAATATTGAAGTAATTCTGGCAAATGGAAACTCTGAAATTCAGAACTTATCTCTGATAATGATATTACTGTCATTACGGTCTCTGCTGTGCTATCGTTTAGTTTTGCTAAATTTGCCCTTCAGTAGAGCTCAACTCTGTTCATGGTGATGTACAGTCCCCTGGGTTTCATTACACCTATAATTTGGTGCACCCAATTTTACTAATTGGCAGATCAACCACACCTTTTGCTGTTGAATAAGGAGCTCCTTATTTAAGTTTCAGTGAAAACCTGCCGAAAGGTAGACCATTTGGAATAGGGTTTGGCAGCCTTTCCCCAGCTTTTGAATCAAGTGCACTTTGTAGTGGATGCAGGAAAAAATCTACTGGACAGTAGATGTTCAGGGTCAAGGTTGAGCAGCCCTGCTCAAGCTGTTGAATGAGGTGCGCTTTGTTAGAGCTGCAGTGAAAGGCAGAATATCTCTACTGCTTTACCATAGGTAGCCCCTTAAATTGGCTTCGTTACACTTGTAACCGTCCTCCAGTGAACCTTGCTCATGAACATTATGTATTTATTCATGCATTTATGATGTAGTCTTTAGCTTTGGGCGCATGCCATAACATAGCTTTTGGGTGGCACGTTTTCTATAGAAATAAATGAGACACACCTGGGTAGGCTGAAGTTATTGGACCGTAAGCCTGGCAGAGGATGTTTTATCTCCTAACCGCTGGTCTGCTGGAGCTCGCCAGGGGATTGCATTGTTCTGTAACAGATCAGTTCGCCTGGGCTGTAGCTTCATGCAAATGAGCGTGCCGAGCCAGAACCAGACCGCGCGAAAAAGCCTCTGAAATATTTATGAACGAGTCGCGTGGAAAGGGTACTCTCTGTTTCTACTAATTTTTTTTTTTGTCCACAAAGTAGCTTAATGAGGGACAGAGTAACCCGTCCTCATGGAACTTTATGGAAGTGCCCCGGTGACCCTCGGCATATTAATAACGGCTCTTTTTTGGGGGGGGAGAAATTTTGCGCGAGTTCTCACCGTGCCATGTTCAGACCTTATCATTATTCAGCGCTGGTCTCCCTACACACATTTCTCCCTGTACATCATTCATAATTCATTATTCATAATTCCAGTGGCTCTAATGTTCAGGTCCCAGCCTGCTGAGACTAGTACAGAACAGTTCAGACCAGCCCCTCCTGTAGAGTCCACTCTGTTCGTGTTCCATGCCCCATTCAAAGTTCTGCTCCATGGACTTTATCTAAGTGATTGTTATTTTCTAATGCTACAAACCCCCAATATCTGGCCCCTGTATGTATTTTGTTACATTACATGCATTAAGCAGATGTTTTTGCCTTGGTGACGCACAAATGCATATTCCAAAGATCATTGGAGCAGCTACGGAACACAGTTAATACACAGCTTCAGCGTCAAGCCTAGATTTCACAGTAGACCAGCACACGGGCCAAATCATTTACTTAAACTAGTACCAGTGAATGACTGAAATAGATGTTGTGGTGGTTAAATATTCATAAATATTCTAAAATACAAGTATGACCATTATCAGAGTTCAACAGAAAGAACTGAGGAAGATTCATTTGGCCCTTCAAAATAACTGAAAGTAGAGCTGTATAGAAGCAAAAACTCATAAATCTGTTGCAAAAAAAAAATCCAGATAACAAAGCTCCAGCGGGCCGCTAAAGGCCAGTTGTGTGAGCGAGTCTTCCAGAATGACCATTTTGATGGTCAACCAATAAGAGGCCTCATAACATGAGCCTGTTTAATCCCGGCAAAACCAAGAATCTAGCCAACTTTGGTACCCAAAATGATGGAAACCCAGAGGATAGTTGACTTCTCAGGTGACTCCTAAGTTTAAGGAGAATAGGTGCTGTGCATGACTGACTCTTGAGGCCTAAAATGAATTTACACTTTTTATAAAGGGCAGTTCCGGCAAACTTGTATCTAAGGGTGTAAAATTTCATTTAAGTCAATTAACCAATCAGGAACTAATGATGTCTGATACGGTTGAAAGTGTCAGGTTTATCCACGCCCTGAAATAAGCAATAAAACAGGTGTCCTGACAATTGGTGGTCTGTCTGTGTCGGGTGATTATTGTAGAATGAATGCCTCTTGGTTTGCGCAGACCAGCCTGAGTTTTTGTATTTCACTTTCAATACTACTAACAATAAACCTAATTGCATCAGACTCTGGACAAAGTGTCCATTCCTTGAGAATGGATTTACAAGTGAGGATATTTTTCTCCCACAATGTGTTAACAAAAAATAACAACTCATTGCTGGGGTAAATTGGAAAATGCAATTTATATGTACAAAATCTGACTGGCTCACACAGCTGTGCTTTGGGGCCAAGGGTGTTGGATAGCAGAACCCGACATTTCTCAGTATCCTGCTCACCTCCGTCTCAATGATCCCTGCTCTGCCTCATCGTAGTCCCATAGGCATCACTAAGTTTACAGGCTAAAGATATCCTGGATTTTGCCCTGAGTCTGAAAAAGACAATATTCCTTCCAAGTTGTTTACATGGCTGGTGAAAATGAGTATTCCATTAATATTCCAGTTTCCATTCAGCTGTGTGTACTCTGATTAAAATAGGATTTTTTCAGAGTTATCCGCGGTGGCGGAATTTTTCAACTGCGCGAACACAGCCTCCCGCTTTCATTTGTACAACCACCTTCTAGAAATGTCGGCGTCATGATATTTGAGCATATCCAAGAGCCTCTTGACATCCAAGTATTTCATAATTTTAAAAAGTCTGTATGTTTCCCCTTCACCCAGAAATGTGGGTTTTGCTGACCATCAGCAGGAGGCCATCTGTCGCAAACTGCAATTAAAAAAATGCGCTGCATATATGTTCAAACAATGCACTTAAAACCAGAATAATATCAGTATAACGCACGTCTTAACCGGTGAATGCTATATTTGAAACGAGGACTAATTTGGAATATCCAAAATGGAGTATGCTGTTTACATGACCTGTATCAGATCTCGAATCGTGTCATATTTGGATTAATATTGGAAAATTAGTGTGCATGTAAGGTATTCACTGATTCAAACACTGGCTCAGGTGCTGTACGCACCTGCAGGTAATGCCTGCCTCCCTCTGCAGTCAGTGCAGTGCCAATACAATTACTCATCCCTGCAGTCTCTCTTATTCTCCTGTTAAAAACTTTCTGCTGTACTAGGGGGTGTCAAACTTAAGTCCTGGAGGGCCACTGCCTGGTGTTTTTTTTGCACAAGTGATTTATTTTTGTAACTGATTGGGTAAAAAGTCAACACACCTTGTTCTAAGGACCATTATTGGCTGAAGGGAGTCCGCAAAAGCCTGTCGACACTGTGGCACCCCCCAGGAGTTTGACATTCCTGTGCTTCAGACAGAGGTAAACTGAGCATTTGATTAAGGTCAAACACAAGTCCCGGTCTTCTCATCTAAAGCACTGGACCAGAGTTTTTAATTTTTGGTTTTAATAAATATGCAAATCAATCAATTTTTTTTTTCCCTCTGAAAGTCAGAGCTACCCAAAATTGGAAAGGGGGATAGAGGGCATTTCTGATTTACCTGCTGACAGTATTTAAAATAACGTTCCTGTTGAATTATGCACCTGTATTGTGCAACTACATCTCTAATGCAAGTGTTTTTTTTAATTTCCTTTGGTCGGCGTGATTTACAGTTCGCCGCTCACGCGTGGTCTTTTGTTTTTCGTTTTGAGAATTCTGCTGCTCCCTCTCGCAGACTCTGAAATCTGACTAATGTTATTCGTGCATCCATAACTAATCCTATCAAATGAGGTTCAGCTCTTATGGAAATGAGATATAATTTGCAAGTGGTTTAAAAGGAAGTTGTTTTTGTTTTTTTTTTCTTTAACTTTTCGCTTATGCGGCCGCTTCCCCTCATTTCCATGGGGGAAGTTAATCAGGATTGTTTGCGTTAATGTGTGCCAATGCGTCAAAGTCGTTCCGTTGCAAGTAGGTCAGTGGAGATGATGCATGAGTGAAGATTTTTTGGCTCAAAAATCAAACCGCTTGTAGCATAGCAGTTAGCATGTTTGACTTGTGCTGGGAAAGTTGTTGGTTCAAGTCTTCGTGTAGCTACAGTAAAGCTGATATCGCCCGTAGACCCTTGATGCTGTGAAAAATAAGTTGAATTAAAACCGCAAGCGGTGTTAAGGCCCTCGCCGTCCCGTCCGATCACCTCCCTTGCGAGCGGAGGGACCACTCACCAATGACAAGACAGCATATCTTTTCTTTCATTGCACAATTTCCAATTGCCAAATTTTTTTTGACTGTGTGAAAATAATTTTTTTCCTCCCATTCCAAAAATATGGGGGGCGCTGGAGAACCATTGTTTGTATCAGGGTGTTTGGGTTGTCATTCTGCAGAAATGTTACATTGGGTCTGACTCAATCCAACACTGTATGCCTGAGATAGACATACTTTTATACTTCTGATAATGGCCGCTTCGTTGTAAGCTCATCACAGCCACACCCAACCTTTTATCAAAAATGTAAATAGTAACTTTTGACCACAAATGTGTGTAGGTGATTTTCAGCAAGTTTGGTGCAAATTGGATGAAAACCCTAGGAGGAGATGTTGAAAGTATGAGGGGTGTGATTTTATATGTCCACGCTTCCGGCCAATATGGCCGACTTCCTGTTGGGTTTAGGGTGGGGCCATAATGTAATTTTTCACTTGTCCCAACATGGGCTATGTCTCTACCAAGTTTCATTTTTCTACGTGGAAAAAAGTTTGGGGTGGGCTCCCATTAGCGTAATGTATTTTGATTTTTGACAGGGCGTGGCCAAGTCATTTTTCAATATTTTTTTTTGGGGACCTCAAATAAAATAATTTTTTGCCAGGCTTGAATTTTTGGTCAAATTAAATTGACTTTTTGTTACTGTTCAAGGGGTCAAATTTGCGTTCAAAGAGCGGAAAGCATAATAATAATATTAATAATAATAATAATAATAATAATAATAACGGAACCATGCGGTTTTAATAGGCCCTCGCCGGCTTCGGCCAGGCTCGGGCCTAATAAACTGAGACAAGTAGGCAACCAGCTGCAAATCATTTTTGAGTTTGCTTAGCTTCAAGTTCCAGTAGTAGCACAAACTCGTGTTTGGAAGAACTTGGAACTTGAAGCTGAGCAAACTCAAATGTTTTGCAGTTGTTTGCCTGACTTTTTTAAGTTTAGTCGGCTATTTATTTTTTATATAGTGAGCGAGGCCCCACATTGCTTCAGGGGGTTGGCCGTGCTTAGTCTAATCAACTGTGAGTCTCTTTCAATACACTTGTCAGCTAAATGATGGTAACATAATGTCATGGTGTTGGCCAGTCCAGCGCTGGGCATTCGCAAGCCTTACTTCCTGTATTTTTCTGTGCCTAAAGTTCTCTGCAACAACCCAGGAAGAAAGTTTTGTGTCTTTATATTAGAGCATCTGTGGAACTTAAGCATTCTTTGTGCACACATAGATTTGTATACAGCTGAACTGTGCTGTTAAGTTGTGTTTGTGAAAGGCTATTATGTTTGGAAGATGTTCAGATTCTCCCTATATCCTCGCCCCAAGGTGGGGGCAGATGTGCTGGTTTTGGGGTGTAGTGAGTGGGCTTGTTTCTGTTTGGAGCAGAAGCTCACCTCGAAGAGGAAGAAAGTGTGCAGGCAAAGACGTGAAGATTCCACCCGACCTTTCCCAGAAGCTTATTGGCTAACTATGTTAGCAACTTGTATATTTTGAACCACTGTCATGTAGAAAGAAGTATTTAAGCAGCCAACCTTTTGGGAAACATTCCCCTTTGACTGGTGGAACACATCGCTGCGATTAAAGTCGGGGCCATAAAGGCCAGGCGAGCCATTTTTATTTACTTTTTAATACTGTCTGAGTCATATTTACTTAAAGCTTTTTCAAATAAAGCGCAGGTCTGATTCTTTTTTTTTTTTTTTTTTTTACGGAAAGCTCAAATTGGCTGGCTTCGTGCTGCCTTCTACAATATCTTTCAGACTATAGGGGAGACTTAGTCAGGGGACTGCATCAGCACTCTGTTGGATGTTATTTATTTATTAACCTCTTGTCACAAAGTGGAGCGGGGGATATTGCATTGGAGCTTGTCCATCCATCATTCCTTCCATCTGTCTGTCCATCCGGATAAGTATGGACAAGTTTTTTCAGAAATTAATTTACCTAGATGAATGACACTTTGCGTGTGCACATTACTAGTCATGACCTTCATTGGGTTTGAAAATTCTATGGAGGAAAAATATTATGGATTCAGTGGTGGTGGAGGATACTGATGACAACGTCTTCTTGTTATTTATCCTCCGCCACAAAGTGGAGCGCCGCATTTTGCAAAGGAGCTTGTCTGTCCGTTTGTCCATCTGCCGGAAAATGTAGGGGCAAGTACTTGGTTGCTACTGTGGGTGTATTTTTAAATAAGTAAATAGCCAAAAGCAGGCAACATCAACCTTCAAGTGTTTGAGTGTTGGGAACTGCCGGTTTCCCACCCTCCCTTTTTCCTAGGAATCAAGCGCAGGACATTCTGACCAATCACAAGCACTACTTGTTTGGCTAATTTGTTTATTAATTCGGTGAAAAGAAAAACCAAAACTGGCCCCTGTCTTAAGGGCCAAGTGCCCTGGGCTCTTGCACTTAGTAATGAAATCATGAGGTGGCGACTGTGGTCTGGAAATCGGGGATTAAATGACCGTTCTACAATTTATGAATTATTTCTTACATCTGTTTGGCAAACTATTTGTAAACAGTGTGCGCTCAAAAAATCTGACTGAAGAGCAATGAAGTCCGCAAATTTAGCTTTCTGTCCATGTGAACTGATGTCATGTCTGAATCATTGCTTTTCTTGTTTATTTTAACTACCAAAATAATTTTTATTCTAGATTTCATATCCATTGCGACCATTCTTGGGACCGGAATATTAGGTGAGTTGAACAATTATTATATTATTATTATTATTTGAAGATTTTAAATTGGCACTCCACTGGAGTGAATGAGTCAAGCAGAATACTGATTTAAATCTAATGCGACTTAATGTAATACATGTGGATGAAAACCAATTGACCTCCAAATATTGACCTCTCATTACTTACTGCAGATTTCACGTGATTTCTCTATTTCTCTTGAAAATGTAGTAAATTCAGGAACCAGATTTTTTTTCTCCATTTGCCCCAGTTGTGTCTCGCTACACAGTCTGACTAGGCCACACTGTAATTGAGACTGCTGTCGCATTATGCCCCACATATGGAGGTAGCGGTCACACATCCACCAAGTCATGCGCTTTAATTAATTGTGCAAATAAATTGAAAGCTTCATAAATTGGCCATCGGGTGGACTATTCTGGTTCTCATCCCCACAGAGCCGCAACCCTCTCGTCGAGGGCAGTTTTTTCAGTTTCTAAAGCACTAAAATAAGCGAGTTATTGCGCTCTGTCAAGTATGAAAAGCGGAAATGGGCTGTGTATCTTAGCGCCTGAATCGTGAGGACCGAAAGGTTGCTTCGCAGTTGCAGGGATCCGATCTGGTTGCTGGCGCTCCTAATCAGCCACTTTGCGGAAATGACGAGTTTTACGGCCTCCAAAAACGAGGTGTTACACGAGTACATTACAAATGGGGAGAGTGTAGAAGAAAATTAATAAACGGTGATTTCATCCAGAATGTATTTTCATCTAAAAATGATTGATTGTGGAGTTTATGAACTGGAGGGTAATTCATATACTCTTATAAAAGACTCAGCAATAACATGGTGCATTGAATTTTATATTTCTGTCTTTGCCGTTGATACCATGGCACATCAAATGCAAAACTCTTTGCGTTCATGCTTTTTTATTTATATTCTGCTGAAAGTACGGTAATCTGCTGGCCAAACCTGTGCATTTTCCGTATCCAGTTGCAGTGGGAGGTTAAATGGTTTTGAGAAATTTTAACCACTGGCTATTTATCAAATGCATTATATGACGGGTCTTCATTTATAATCGTTATCTGACTTGCTACATATGGGTGCTTTGAGATCAGGGATGTTGATATGACGTAATATTATTCTTACAGGTCTCCCGGTCACAGTCGCACGCGCTGGACTTCTTCCTTTCCTCGTTTCGTTCGTCATAGGATTCTTCGTGCAAGTGAGTCGGCGCGAGGAACACTTCTATAAGCAAACACGTCTGCAACCACATTAACTTAAGGAACCTTAGCTGCCACTGATACTCAGACATCACCAAATGCTGTTGCGCGTGTATTTGGTGAAGGTTTGAATTTTAAAGATTTCATTTGAAGTAGTTATTGGAGCATTCATTTAGGAAGACATCATTTGGTTCAAATTTGGAGGGGACACTGTTTTCTGAACCACTCTGTCATATGGCAAACATAATGCATTGCACTTTATGGATTTCATATTCATGTTTATTATTCATGATGAAAATGTGTAATTTGTAATTCTCTGTGCATCAAACAGGCGATAAACAACACAAGACATTCAAAGAAACAGTTCAGTGCACAATGAAATCAGCAGTTCATACATGCACAGAGCATTCTTCATCAGGATTATTTTGCTGGAAAATCCTTGTAAGCGATAAAATACTTTCCTTTATCTCCATCTCATCAGCTTTCGAAAAGCTCTTTGCCTCTTTTGTAAATACATTTTCCACTTCAACTCGCACCCGTGACGTGAACTTGTGAAGATGTGCTGATTATGCGCGTTTTTATCGTGCCCGGCGTAGCATTCAGGAAAAAAACCCTGCTTGATGGGGTTTGCTGTTTTCCGCAGAAATAAATCTGTGGCTGTTTGTGTCCACGTCACCCAGGTACTGTAGGCTACTTTGTTTACCTCCATACGCGCGCACACAAATGCATCAGTTGTGAGGGAAAACATTGTTACCCGATAAAGTCGTGTTTTTTGGTGACCTTATATTGCCTTCTCTTGACGCATTAGCCTACTGACAGGCCCTAGTTCAAAATGAAGACTTCGTGGTGAGATTTTCATCGTCACTGATAGTCAAGTTCTCGTTGTATGGAGAACCTGCTGTACTTTTCAATTTTCATAGAGCGGACCTTTGTGGTCAACTCCACAGTGTGGCTCTTGTGAGGTGGATTCAGGGTCATCGGTTTGATATTAGCGAGATCATTGTGCATCATTTAGCATTCAATTATTAGCAGCGCTGTTCTTTTGCACTTAAGGACACATCTGCCTAATGGAGGGTTTCCTTATCTTTGAGAGCCCCATCATGATGAAATGCTCTGCGTCTTAAGGATGTGATTAAATTCATTTGACATGGTGTGCGGTAATGTTGAGAGCGCTTTTATGATGATAGAGTTTGGTGCATAGTCTCGGTTTATACATATGAAGTCTGTTGCGTCGAGAGCGTCGCCTTTCCTTTGAGGTCTGGCGTGCTTCATTACAGCATTGTCAGGCCTACATAGATCGCATCAGACACTCCTTGACACATTTCCGGGGCGTATTAATGCAATCAGCCGCTTAGGGAGCAAAACATTTTGGAATGTGATGATGTCTAATGACAAGAACTCAGGCATTTGGTCCGTCAAGCCTAGCAATTATAAGGAAATAGAGGTAGTGTCGCTGGACAATGATATGAAAGGTTTACTACTTACACACTTTCCTCTTTCACTTTCCCTATCTTCTTTTTTCCTTTATCTCTCGCTCCATCCAGGCCTTACTCATATACCTGTTTGTGGACCTGTTACAACGGTGCAGAGTGTCACAGGTGGAGTCTTTTAAGGTGAGAAACACCCAGAGTTGGCAGGCTTGTCATCACACCATACTCTCACGCTGTCAGTTTTGCTACGGTTTAGCAATTTAGCGTGCATTATCCTGTAAATGCAGTATAGAGAACTTTCCATGTCTTCATCAAGGGCACTTAATCGGCTGGCTGGAGGTGATTCTTGCCCTGCATGATGATTCTGAGAATACCCCAGCAATGCTAATCCAGAGAAGGGCCATGTCTCGGTAGCCGACTTTGCTAACGGCCCTGAGTTACCCCTGGCCCACTTTCCGGAAACTTTTGGGATTTTCTATTAACTTTTAGGGGCCTCGCTACTTCTTGGACTAGTGCTTAAGTGGCCGTGATGCTTGCGTGTAATTTGTACATTGCCTCCTATCTCGACTTAGCAGTGGCTTAAGTGGCTAAATTGTCCAGCAATTGCAACCCTCATGGGAACTAATTTCACTAGGCTATCCCATCGGCACAATTCCCCGTTTTGTAAACAATTGCGAGAAAATCTCTCTCGATTCCTTTTCTGCACTTGAATTGTCCACTGAGGAAAAGAAACAGCATTTTTTTGTGTGACATGTCTCGTGCAACTCTGAGAATGTAAACAGACAATGCAATCTCTGAGCTCTGAAAACTTTAATTCATTCAGGCGGTAGAATTTAGACCTGCTCGTTGTCTGTGGTGCCAAAGCTCAAATACTGTCGAGCCCTGTGGGAAGCTTGTAGTTTTTCACTTCTAAGAGCTTTATATAAATGTCTTTCGCATCAATAAAGGTAAATCATATTTCCCATTTCTAATATGAGAATTTATTAACACTGCTTTCAGTTTTCTCTGCTATTGACTCCAATGTCTTTCAGTGAAGACCCACGCAAACTTCTCCTGGCTGCTCTTCTGTTGTGTTTGTTTTTTCC
This sequence comes from Gymnothorax javanicus, assembly GCA_029692085.1. NCBI lineage: Eukaryota > Metazoa > Chordata > Actinopteri > Anguilliformes > Muraenidae > Gymnothorax > Gymnothorax javanicus. Next base: position 25,429,898 of record CM056196.1, read on the forward strand.
CACAAGGCTGAGATGTGTTTTCTCAGTTTGTTTGACTGTTTTGTATCTGACAGGCTAGAGTCTGTCTGCCAGTTTGTATTTTTGGTTTTGGTGGTGATGCACGGTTGGGTTTATTTTCTTGTGTTTGTAACGCGGTCGGCGCTAATTAGCCTTTGTGGAACAGCACGGTCCTGCACTTGGTTAATATGTGTGTGCGTGTGCTTGTTTGTATGCACATATGAGCCATTTAGCATTTTTTGCCTAATTGATTTTACGATTTCCTGTGTTGAATTAGAAATATATTAGAAATATTGTGGCACAGTTATGGAAAAAAAAAGATTTATTAAAGATTATTTTTTCTAGCAATGATTTTTTTCAAGGTTACATTTTTTTATTATATTTTGAAGAAAAGAAAGACTAATTGCTAACATATTTCCTCATAACCTTTATAACGGGTATTTACCAAGGGTGCCACCAAGGATGCTAATGTTAGTGTGGGGTACTGTATTCCTGTATACTTGTAGGATGATTTGAATATATTTCTGTGTGTTTGCTGTATAATATCACTCTATTCCTTTGTGCTTGCAGTATTATTAAGTAATCCCGAGGTGCTTACAATGATATTCTAAGTGATTAATTTGTGCTTGGCGGGAAGTTTGAAAGGCAGAAATTTCATCTGATGCTTTTTTCCCCATTTAGTATAGCTTTCCTACTGTGTGGATGTCATATTTTCCATATTTTGGCACCTTCATAAGCTGGATAGCACCATGGTATTCAGTTATTTTTGCCTGACTTTAATATTTTATTTTTCTGCTGCTTTAAAATCAAACATCAAGAATGCAGAAGCCAGAATTTCTTGTTTTTCCTTCGTAGATGGGCAGCGTAACATTTTGTTTGTGTCAAATATTTATAATCACTGTGCGCAAAGGAGATAGTACCCCAGACACATTTTACAAAGAGAAACTCGCTGTTTTTTTTCCTGTTCCTCATTTTATCTAACTCTGTTTAATCGAGTTTCCTCGTTTTTGGTGCTGATGCTCCGGTGCTGAGTTGTTAACGGAACTTCACTTCAGATTTAGTAAACACTTTAGCAGGTACTGGCCACCAAAGGTGAGCCACTGAAGTGTGTCTGAGAGACACAACAAATTTAAATTCAATCTCAGACAGAGATTGACTGCCAGAGTCTATTGGCTGCCGACCCACCACAGGATTATTTTTTTTTATTGCTCTAATAGACTTCACACTTCTCTGTGCTTGTCAAGTGAATTCTATGGCCATTGACTGAGGGTTGTTTTTTTGTGAGTGGGGGTTGATGGGGAGGTTTTTTTAGCCTGTGGCTTTGGAGACTGGTATCTGAGGGTCTGAATTAGCGCTTGATTGCCATCAAACACTCCTCCATTTCGCATCTTGTCATGCCTTTAAATTTATTTAATGCTTAATTGACTCCATACCGTGTAGAATGAACATTTTGTTTTTTTTGGCTCGGGTTGGAACTCATTTTCTGTTTAATGGAGTTTATCGCGGGGTGTTGTTCCTCATGCCGCTTGAATAATAATACAACTTTTTTTTGCAACCTTTTTTCTTCTTCTGTGAAAATGTCCTACAGCGCTTTGCTGGCAGTGCTGAATACCTCTCATTTGCTTTTCCAACCTAGACAAATGGTTAAGTTAAGGCATGTGGTGATGGAAGATAATATTTCCAGAGACTGCGGTGTGTGTGGCATGGTGGAATTAACTGGCGGATATTTTCTGCCATATTCAGTGAAATGCTAACGATTTAGAACTAGGACACATGACTCGACATTAATGTTGTCATTACCTTGAGTTCTGTCAGCCAACTCACGGTGGGTGTTGACTGCCATATTAAAAAATAGATACAATGATTATTTGCTGTTTAGGCTCTGAGCCTGACGAAAGCAGCCCACTAAGATTGAGGAGAGGAGAGCAGAAAGTACCAGAGTATTCCCCACCCTCTCTCCAGGGGGAAATTCAGAGCCCTTAGATGGATGTTGGGGTGGAGGGGATTGCATTAATTAGTTGTCGGTGAGAGTGACGCTGCAGCAGAGAGCACCGCAGCACAGCAGCAGGCAGAGGCAGAGACAGAGCCGGAGAGCTATAGCCTGCCTATCAGAGTGGTGGAGCAGTGTCTGATATGCATTGGAGTGTCTATGGGACTGTGGCATGTCTCGAGTTGTCTGCCGGAACTAGCTACAACCCATTTAATTGCAAAACGTGGGAGAAAATAGTCTTTAGATATTCGTCAAGAAATAATGAAAAATGCTGCCATTAATGCAGACTTCATGAAGGTCACAACATAATGATTTTTGTTGAAACTGGTTCTGATATGGATTCATACAATTCTTTGGTGAAACTACCGTTCTGTGGCTTTTTGCTGCTTTTCCACCAAGTGTTCAGTGGTCGCGGTTGGAGAGCTTTGACTTGCAGCCTCAGTACTTTATTCGCAGCTGCCGTTTTTTGATGTTTGCCATATATTGTTATAATTCTTGGCACGGTTCCCCTTGCCACCTTCAATATTTTTGCCATTGTGACCGTCATAATTGCAATTCTGGCACTATCTATTTGGCCCCTTTGGAACTCTCTTCGTATTCTCATCTTGCTTCGGAGTCTTACTTGGCCATGTGCCGCCGGTAAGACTTCTTGTTGGCAAGCACACGCTGCTTATTATCATTCAAATTAATAGGAATGACTTGTTCTGAAGCTGCTGTTGATGCTTTTAGACTTCAAAATAAAAGCCATGTTTTAAAGAAAAGCCTCTGATATTTTGTCTGTCTCCCTAGTATATTGTCTTTTTTAGCGCTGTTTGAACTGGGATTAACATAGGTGATTGTGAGCTTGTTTGACTGATGCATGGGCTAAAATCTGGACCAGGAGCCTCATTTATAAAATTTGCATTGATTTCATATGAAATGTTGCATACATTTGAAATAGGACATGCTGTATTGGAAAAAAATAATGTTCTAATTGATGAAACTGCGGCTACACTGCACAGTATGCTGTTTTTACTTCATTGGTTAAAATCAGCTTGAAAGCGGGCAGATGTGTGGAAACCTATTCATTGAACATGCTTTTTTTTTTAAATCAGATTTGTTTTAGTCAGTCCCAAATCTTCAGATGAAAGTGGCATATGTATTTTTTTTTTAACTGTATGCTCTATCTATAAATGAGGCCCCAGATCTCTGTCGAGCCAAGTGTTCAGCTAATGTTACATCTGGGCGTGAAGAGCTTTCAGTGCTACCAGTAAAGGCAGGATAGCTTGAGGCTCAGTCATTATTATTTAATCTAGATATTTACTTATGAATGGTTTTATGCTTTCAGAATAATCAGTGTCTGTACTGTAGAACAGTAAGATGGATGCCGAAACTCAACACCGTTGCTCCTTATATAACTTTTTCCCCATTGTTTGAGAGATCTGAAAATACCAGGACATGACGCTATCAGGTTTGTTCCGTTCTGTGCCAACTTTGGTGACTTATGCAGTGATTGCTTTGGTTTAAAATGTGTGGAAAATATATTTTATTTGCTTTTAAATTCAAATTGATTTGATAAGTAAATAAATTTGATTTGTGACTGTGCCCTTTTTTTTTTCTTTATTTAGTCATCAGAGATTGAGAGAATTCTGATGCAAGACGTTAGTCTGGAGGAGCCAGCTGTCAATCAAGCGGAAGAGGAAGAGGAGGAGGAGGATGGACTGGAGAATGAAGAGCTCGGTAAGTCAGCCTCTGCTAACCAGACACTCCCATCTGTCGTAAATCCACATCATATCTGGTTCACATTTTCACCCGTTTTAAATTCACATCTGTTTTTTCATTATGTCTCCGTCCCCGAAGGGAGAGGGGAGACATATTGTTTTAGGCTCGGTTCGCGTTTGCATTCGCGTCGGCGTTCCCACTTCGTTTCCCGAGTGTAACTCCAAAACTGTTTGCATGATCTTAACTCTTTCAACCCCAGATATTCTAGCATCACTATACCCTTCAACCCCACAGCCCTCTGTAGAGGGCTGGTCATTATCTGGACATTGTATCTTACTGTTATCTCTGGAATCCCATTAAATGTAACCTGATATGTTCCAATCAATTAGTCAGATTGTTTGAATTTTCCCTACAGGAATTTGGGGTTGAAGGGAATATGTTGGGGGTTGAAGGAGTTAACGAAACTGGGCATACTTACTACTCAGGTCCTGAAGTGGTGCCTTTTAGTATGTGCCTGTCTGTTCGTCCGTCTGTCTGTCCGTCCAGATATCATGAATTTCCATCCAGAGCATAACTCTTAAACCGTTTGCATGATCTTAACGAAACTGTGCATACTTACTACTCAGGTCCTGCAGTGGTGCCTTGTGGTATGTGCCTGTCTGTTCATCTGTCTGTCTGTCCGTCCGTCCGGATATCATGAATTTCCATCCAGAGCATAACTCTTAAACCGTTTGTATGATCTTAACAAAACTGTGCATACTTACTACTCAGGTCCTGCAGTGGTGCCTTTTGGTATTTGCCTGTCTGTTCGTCCGTCTGTCTGTCCGTCCGAATATCACAAATTTCCATCCAGAGCAGAACTCCACAACTGTTTGCATGATCTTCACGAAACTCTGCATACTTACTACTCAGGTCCTGCAGTGGTGCCTTTTGGTATGTGCCTGTCTGTCTGTCCGTCTGTCCTTCCGTCGGGTGGGTTTTTTTTTTCTTTTTTTGTTTATTTGGCATCTCCAATCCCACCCGAATCTGGAATGCCCAATTGGTGAACCATGTACAAGGCTTGCTCGTATGCGACCCCTTGCTGCCAATTCAGGAGAGTGAAGGCAGTTAGCGGCTCTCCTCCGAAGCACGCGTCTGTCAGCCTGCTACTTCTTATACACTCATTGGTTGAATCTTCGCAAGTTCAGAGCGAGGGCAGAGGATACCCGGACATGAACAGGCTTAATATCTTCCTGACGAGCGCCCGTCTGGCCAACTGGAAGCGCTTGAGCAACGAACAAGGCAACTATTCTTTTCCCTTCCCAGCAGTCCCCTTCCCAATTTGCAACTCTGTAGCGCCATGGCCAATTGTGCGCTACTCTGAAAAAGCTGCTGACCACTGCCGGCTGGTACGAGGCAGGGGTTGAACCCGCGACGTGATAGTCATTTCTGCTTCGCAACGCGATGCTTTACTGAGTGAGCTATCTGGCAGCTGAGACATACATTTTTATTACGAGTAAAAACACATTCTAGTTTGCACTGCTTTACAGCCGTTTTACACTCAAGCTTGTTTTGAATTCACATCTGTTTACATTTACAGCTGATTTACATTCACATCTGTTTTCCATTCTAGCCTGTTTGGAATTCATATCTGCCTTACATCTGCATCTGTTTCGTTCTCACATTTGTTTTACATTCACATCCAATTTTATGATTACAGTATGTTGGTTTTATGTTCACATCTGTTTATTTCACATCCGTTTTAAATTCTTATTTGATTTCCACTCACCTGTTCTGCTTTCCACATTTATTTTGTCCTCTCATATTTGACACTCACATCTGTTCCTCTAACATCTGTTTCACCTTTTACCTGGGACTGTGTGCTGTGGCTTTTGTATCTGTAACTTCTACAGCCACTGCAGCATGTAAACTCAAAGGACTAAACTTTCACTTGCATTTTACATTACACTCTGAATGGGCAAATAGACCTCTGAATCTCAGGCAGCCATTTGCAGAGGTGAAAGACAATGATTCCTGAAGCTGGGAAGGGCCGACAATAGGATGTGTTGTCGTAGAAAATAAGGCCTAAGGGTGATATTCTTTCAGCAAGGGCAGGATTTATTGGCACAGTCCTGCCTTTGTCTTCTACAAACACAACAACAGCTAGAACAATGTCAGAGCACCCCCTACAGGTCTTTATGTCCTCTACATGTCTGCTACAACCACTGAAACTGCTAAAACAGTGTCCAAGTGCTCCTTACAGGTCTGTGTGCTCTCTATATCTGTTATAACCACTGAAAGAGCGAGAACAGTATTGTACTGCCCCCTTCTGGTCTTTGAGCCACTTTTGCACCGGTTATAACAGTTACAACTGCTAGAACAGTATTACAGTGCCCACCACTGGTCTTAACATCCTCTCTATATGTTATAATCACTGCAACAGCTGAATCAGTGTCATAATGCTCCTTAGCTCTATGTGCCCTCTCTGTATCTGTTACTGACAGCTGAAACAATACCACAGCACCCCCTACGGTTCCATGTGGGTAGCATATCCTTAGGGACCTGCAATCTGAGATGGTGGATACACTGGGCTTGTATTGGCGGAGTGGCACTCAGTGGGCTGCAGTGGAGGATGTGATATTGAATGCAATACGAGGGCTTGGGGAAAATGTAATGATCAGCCAGTGGAGCAAATGAAAGTGCTCTCTGGGTGTGTGGAGTTCTTTTCCTTCCATGATGGAAGCCATTTGCCAATATGGGTGGGGAATTGGTGCTGTGGTGTTGGGAAATACTGCCGTTTCAGGAAGTTCGGCTGCCGTCTGACTGGGGCATTCGGTTTGCGAAGCTTACAGGTGCTCTCATTTCTGACGTAAACCTAAAACATCTCCTCCTGGTGTTTCGCTGAGAAAACCTGGTGTTTTTCCAGAAATTTCTATGCGCTGCTTATCTGGGGCCAGAAACCATTACAGTGAATGGCTTGTCACAAGTATCCCACCATGGTGCGTGCTCAAACTTGCTTGAAATTGAGAAACCGGAACATAAGTCTGGCTCACACTATAAAGCAGCCCTACTGTCTTTGTTTTGATCATTATTTTGGTTTCATTACATTTTCTTTTAAGGGCCATTAATTACAGTGATTCAATGATAAATTCCAGCTACTTATTATTTTTAGGAGGCTTTTTGATTTTAGAGGCAAGTGCTTTGTTACTAAGTCATCAAGTAGCTTACTTTAAACAAACTTGTTCAGTGGGCCGACCACGAAAATGAGTTACAGGAATTTCATAGTTCTAACCTTTTGACATCATGAGAGTTAGCCTACCTTATAACTGAATACAATTGGCTGGTATCAACAAGTGAATGTTGCTATTAATGTTCTTTTAAATACCAACTTAGAGCCTTCTTCATTCATTTTGGAGGGAGTTACTCACACAATAATTTTTTTCTCTCTTTGTAGGAATGTCGGCCTAGCTGCACATGACATTGTCTTCATCCTTATAAACCTACAGCCTCGATAATTATCTCCGCAGCAGCCGCCCTTGTCCAGCAGAAAAAAAAAAACTCAATTCAGTCTTACCACCGGCTAATTGATGAAAAACATATTTGCGCGGCAGGTTTATCCGTTAGCTCTCTGCCTGCTGTTGCGTCTGTTAGTGAGGATGTAGCCCATGTAGTTCGCCCTGCACAAGAAACAGTCGTGTTTTCTGACTGGCAACCAGATGGCGGCTGCATCGTGTTTTTATTAGGCGCACCGAGGGGGACATTAGCCGCGGGAATTGCACGCGGGAAGCGCATCGAAATCAGCCGGCGTCGGCGCTAACTAATCAGAGCCTCCGCGGCTCACGGAGGACGGATGGAGTTTAACTGTTTTTGACATGAGAAGGTGGGAAGAGGTGACTAATGAAGACAAATGATCCGGAGAAAGCGGGGGATGTCCTGTCGCAGCGGGGGGGGCTTTATGAACCGTAAAGAAATATACAGGAAATATACACATTATTTTTCAAGGCAGAGGAAATGCTACTCAACGAAGTGCGTTCTTCTGTTGAGGAAACCGCTGATCTTGATAAGTTTTTTCAAACACTCGGGGGATACTCATATAGCTGTGCTCAATCAGATTAATCTGTCTGGAACTGCTTGTAACAATATTACTGTGTTTTATTACTAAAAATGCTGCTGCTTCTGTTTTAGTTCTACTGGCATAGCTTATTTTGTGTGTGCGCATGCCTGCGTCTGTGTTTGTGTTTGTGTGTGTCTGGATATGAACTTTAGTTTAACATTAAACGCAGGGCGTGCCGTCTTTAGTAGGTGACTCTCTGTGAGGGTTTGAGTGATTCCAAGGGCAATGATAGAGACAGGACTTCAAAGAAATATTTGAACTTAAAATCTGAGCTCTTCTCATGGGGCCCAGAATCCCCTGTGGTGCCCTGGTGACCCCCAAAGCAAAGAGACTGTTCATCAGAATCAAAGCACCAAGATTAAATTTTCACCAATGACCTTGATGTTTACTTTGCTTTTCAATAAATCATTTTTAATTAATCACGAGCATCGCGAGCGAAGTCCTTTCATTGCACTGATGCGGCGCAGATGATTTCCTTTCCATTGAGTCCCAAATAGAATGCGAATGTCTGAAAACGCTGGCCATTATTTAAGACTGACAGCTGTGTAGCCTTCCCCTGTCATTCGCTGTTTGACAATCCATATTTAAAGCGGGAGCTGTCCTGACATGGCCATTGAGTTCAGTGGCATGTGCTGTCTCCGCTCGGCGTGGCTTTTAGTGGAGAATCACTGTTGGCCTCGTCTGATGACGTCCTATGTGTAATTATCATATCATTTTAAAAATGCTTTCCATTATTTTCTCTCTATGAAGCAGCAAAATGTAATGGCCTGAAAAAAGCATATCAGTACCTTGTGAATAGCATTAGCTTGTTGCTTTTTATTTCTGTGATGGATGATAGATAAATAGATAGAAAGATTGATAGATATTTGGGTAGTTAGGTCGGTGGACAGATAAATAGATAGATAGATAGATAGATAGCAGTATTACTTTTCTGTTCCACTCTCACCTGATGCAACTTTAAAAAGACTAAGTGTTCTGACCCTGGTGTTCTGGCCAAATTATTACAATAACCTGATTAAGTCTTTTTAAATAATGGTTAAATGAAATGTGCGTGATACAATATTTTTTTTTCTCGGAAGTTGCACTGCTCTGCACTGATCTGCACTCTGACACCGCTTTTGATAAACAGAACTCACGCTATTAGCATTCTGCACTGTTAGCTATCTCCTTACCCAAGCTCTTTATTTTGTAAATGCAAATTGTGTTAACTGACATTCTGCTTTAGTTGTGAAAAATTCTGCTTAGGGTTATCATAATGCATTAAATTAACCTCAGAACGGCTCATTAAGATTGCATTACCTGTACTGCTGCCTTTTCGTTGTATTCTGTTTATTGAGAAAAAAAAGAAGCCGTACGTTGATTAGGATTCAAGCGTTCATTGGGGGGGGCAAAAAACAAATTTGAAATGTTTGCATTTTCAAACGACTGTCCCATTTGCATACTCTGTGGCCTGGAGTACAAGGGTTATGGTTGGAACTTCCCATCAGGAAAATTTGCTTTGACAGGTGGCTGGCGTTTTGAGCAGAGCCAGCCGTGACTATATAAATCGAGTTTTCTGCTTTTCTACGAACAGGACTGCGAAGCGGCAACAGATAGAGCCTCTAGGAGTGGAGATGGCCGCATGTAGGGTTGGTATTGATCTGAACATTCTCCCTTGAAAACAGCAGGATTATTTAAAGACACATTTGATAGTCTCTAAAGTGAGAGCTTTTGCTGTTTTAAATACGCCCTTGCTTTTTGGAGGCTAAAAGTGGCTTTAGGCTAAAATGCACATCTAGAATCTTTTTATGGGTCTTTATGGTAGCCTTTTTATAGCAGCTGGTATAACTTATTTTTTTTAAAGGCTTTAAATGAGTCATATCGATTTTGCACACAGACACTGTGGATGTATGATTTGTCGGTGTGGCATTTCACCTTTACCGTTAAGTTAACATTACAAGCAAACCCCATAAATAGAGTTGCTTATTATTAGGATGTGCTAAGGGGATTCTCTGCAAATGTGTTCTGTGACACCATTACATTGCTGATCCGCTGTTGCCATTGATGCCACTTTAACTATCACCAATGCTAAAGAATTGGGTTATTACCACTTCTCATGTGTAAGCCTCTTTCATCAATGCTGAGATATCACTTAGTTTATTGCTGGGGTTGATGGTGTCACATGATATCTGATATCCCATGATTCAATTACGCCTTCCACGCTGTCCGTATGCAGGGCAGGCTGGCTCTGATTTGATATGGAGGCTATTAAGAAGATGCTTCGCTCCATGCTAGAAAAATAACGGCTGCATATTAAGTGCACAATATAGTAAGCTGTGTGCTTGTATGCTACTCTGTCATCATAACATGAGAGTTAAGCATAAAAGAAATTGATATAAAAATAATTTTTCAGAACACATTTGTTTCCTGAAAGTTACTGCTGGCCGTTTTTTTAACCCTTTAACTGCCTGCTCAACCTTTTGGTAGAGCACATTTTGAGTCACTGTATTTAATTGAAAGATGTGTCAAACTTAACCTGATTGAGATAACTCTTACACTTGTTTGTGGTATGTTATGCTGAAAAAAAATCCAATCAGTCAATTTTAACACTTCTTTCAACTTTAGACAGTGACTCAAAGTTCGCGTCACCTAAATGTTGAGCGGGCAGTTAAAGGGTTAAAGCGTTGTGGTGATTTTTGATTCTTATACAGATAGGTGACAAATTAACGGAGAAATCAACAAAGACTGTCTTAGCCTCCAGAGGTTGCCAGATCAGTTTCAAAACACCTTGGCATAGAGTCTACAAGTGTAACAGCATACAGCAAGGATTGAGTACCTTTCTTCCAAAAGATATTCCCTCATTTGCTTTTGATAATGGTGCTAGTGAGCGTTGTCTAAGTCGTCACAAAGTTTTGCCTATCAGTTCAGTTGCTTTGAGATCTGCGAACTCTGACTTAGCCAGTGACTTGTGCTTTCAATTATTTTCATATTAATAAAACCATTCAGGAGGCATTGTAATGGAAGAGACCACTCCCATCATGGTAGGCAATGCTTCTCCATAGGACATAAAGGTGATCACACAGAATAACTCAATTTGTTGTGACCCTTCTGCCTTTATGAAAACTAGTGGATCCAAACCATGATTGGAAAATGAACAGAAGCATCTCATTTTGCTATGTTTGTCTATGCATTGATTCAAGGTTTTTTCCTTTAATTTGTTACCCGTCTCTAGGTCTTGAGGGGATAGTGTGTCTGCTATCAAGGCATTACTATGGGGTGTAATGCTTGTTTCTGGAGTATTATGTTTTGCCTGCATGGAGTAACTGTGGTTTATGGTGCTTTTTGCAGCTTTGCATGCTAAAACCAACTTTTTGTATCTTTTATTGTGACATTAAGTTCAATATTATGGGCACAGAAGAACCAGAAGACGGTATGACCATGTGCTGAGTTTTCATGACAAAGTACATTCATGAACAAAAGTTCTGAAAAGCACATTGAAGATGCAGAATGGTTCAGCTCGTTCTGTTGGGTCTCGAATAAATAAACTTTAGGTTTTATTTGATGGATATTTAATACTCCTTAAATCGATAAAATGTCGAGTTGTTTGCCTCTGCCGTGGTCCCTACTGTTTTTCTCTATTTTATTTTAATGCAAGAAGTCAAGGAATGTGTCTGGGTGGTTCATTTACGAGAAGTCAGGAATAACCTGTGCTCAATTCTGGTGCAGTCTGGTACTGTTTAGTTTCCACTCAGAAATGGAGTGTAGCTTCTCATGGTAACCGCGGTAATGCTTGACATCATTAGTGAGTAGAGAGGCCCTCCCTATGGTAACAGCCACAATGTTCTACATGGTAATTGCCGCAGACAGTTGCTGTGGCTGCTGGAGACGCACTGGAGCTGGGTTTTCCCATCGACTCGCTAATACCCTGCTCTCTGGACTGCTCATGAAAAAAGACTCTCTGTATACTTGTTTTGTTTCTTTCTTTTCCCTTTTATTTTCTTCTAACAGCCGAATCTCAGAGCTGCATTTGAAACCGCTTCAAAACAGCTATGCTGCATGTAAGGTCGACAAAACGCACTGCCAATGATCTGTTGCCCGCCCAAATACTGACCATTTCTTGAAAATGTCTGTGCAGCTGCATTTTCCATTTTGATCATGAATTTATTATCTCCTGGCACGAAGTGGATGGGGTACTTCAGGAGAGTGAGTAACTATTTTAAACCCTACAGACCAATCATAGTACTACACGGGAGCCAGTGACTATTTTATGTTCTACAGACCACACACAGTAATACTGCAAGAGAACAAGCAACTGTTTTACACCCTAAAGGGGATTTACAGTACTACAGGAGGCCCAGTGACTATTTTACATCCTACAGAACACACACACAGTAGTACTGCAAGAGAGCAAGAGACTTTTATACACCCTAAAAGGGGATTTGAAGTACTGCAGGAGAACTAATGACGATTTTATACCCTAAGACCACTTGGAGGACTACAGCAGGGCCTGTGACTGTTTTACATCCTACAGACCAATCATAGTTCTACAGGAGAGCCAATGACTATTTAGCACTCTACAGATCACAGACAGCAGAACTGCAAGAGAACCAGAGACTGTTTTACATCCTAACAGGGATTTGCAGTACTGCAGGAGTCGCCAGTGGCTATTTTACACCCTACAGACCACTTGTAGCACTACAGGAGGGATAGTGACCATTCTACTCCCTACAGAACATTAGGAGCATTGCAGGAGAGCCAGTGGCTATTTTACACCCTACAGACCACACGATGAGTTTCAGTGCCTAATTTACACTCTGGGTGACTTACGGCAGCTGGATTTTATAAAATGCTGGAACATTGTGGAAAAATGTGCTGTATTACAAAAGGAAGTCGTTAAAGGTAATACGAGAAGTTTAGAGTGCATATTTTGTCGGATCTTTACGGTGATAGAGTGGGTTGCAGCAAGCCTGTAAAAAAAAAATGCTAACACTATCGCCTCTATTACGGCCAGACAGTGGTCTTTGCCACGGTTTGCTCTGTTGCAACCTTGAGTTTGACTAAATATAAATTTACTTAAACCCCAAGAGGCTGTATTGTTACTTCAGAGAAGCTGTACTTTGCTGGAAAGTTACTATCCTGGGAGCATCTGTGAGCCTTCCTGTGTGACTTTGCTGTGAAGGCCTTACCTATTCAAGCCCTGGTTCTTTTGAGGTCTTTTTCTTCTTCCATCCACTGGAAAAGTTTGAAAATATCATCATGCCTCCAGCAAAATAATAAACTTCCCTACTTCTGTACTGCATCCAAATAACCCTACTTGGAAAGATTTGTTTTGTTGGCTCGAGTACATTTATGCAAAATATGTCAGGGATATATGCACATTCATTTCGAGTTGACTTTAATGCGGGAATTCAGTCTTGTTTATAAATGAAATGAATGTTGAATGATTCCCGTGCTGAATGCACTTCAGATGTTGTTTTATGAATGTTAAAAGGTTTTGTGAAATAGACACATTTCTCGTGAAAGGTCATTAATCACTTTTTCATTTTTTGTCACAAGGCTCCCTCCTTTTCAGTATTTCTCCCCTCGCCTCTCACGAAATTTCCATTTTTAAACGGGGCTGTTGCTTTGTAATAAATCCCTGCCACAAAAACACTTTGTTTATTTTTTTTGCAAAGGGGGAAGGTTTTACTATGCGTGATTAATTTGCTGTCTCTCATAACATATGGCTCATGGCTTTTTTGTCTGATGTGTTTGTTTTTTTTGTCACGAATTGGAAAGATGATTTAGCGTGTTGTCAGAAGGATTGTATATCTAAATATTAAGATTTTAAAAAGGCAAAAGATTCAGACACCAAATAATCTGCTGGCGCTAAACAATGGGGCGTTTGTCTGAAGTTTTATGTCGGTTTATTAATATTCCAGTGGAAGGTTTTGTTTTTTTATTGACAGAGTTCTCTGAGGTGAATGGAAGACGTTAGACATACTTTCTAACAATAAACATTTTCTGTTTTCCCATAATTCATTGGAATAAAAGGACATCAGGCTTTTTTACAGAAACGCAAAGGAACCAGTTATGACGGCTATGTACTTAACTTGGATAATTACGCAATATGACGTGCATCTTTCCTTCAGTTCTAAATGTCGAACTATTGCGGTAAAATGAAAAATGTCTCCTTCAACATATTTCCATTGTAATGATTAATGGTGGTTGTGGTTGAGACGCTGATTTGATCGCAAGAGATGGCTGTAGAATTATGTTTGAGAACTCGCATCGTAGCATGAAGTGTAATTACGGTTTCATTCTCCAGAGGTTTACCCTGTCAGAAATCTCCTGCTATGGGATCATAGACCTGTACTTTATGAGATTTGTCACTTGGCTGTTCGATGCTGAATTGGAGGATAAGGGTTTGATATTGAAGCACTCAGGCTTGTGTGAGGTTTCCCGGCTGGTCTTTTCCAGTCTCCTTTCATTAAAAGAGCTGGCTGTGTGGTGTAATGTCATCTTAGCGTTGACGTCTCCTCATCCTGACTCTTCTTCTCTTATTCAGGCTTGCGCGATACTCAATCTGAGAACCGACAGGTGTGGGGAATCTTGCAATCTCTCCATCTTAATTACTTGGCTGTCTCCGGTGCAGCAGATGGGTGCTTCTGAGAAATTAATGATATTGCGTTCCCCTTCTCCAGAATGTTCTCCTGTCATTCTCACGCTGGGAGTACAGTAGTCTAAACTTCGGAGTGGAACTGTCTCGTTTTCATTTTGCCGAGGCCCTGGCGCACTGACAGCGCTGAAGTTTGTTTCGCGGTGGGATGCAAACTTCAGATGCTGCGAGAGATTGTTTTCATCATGTGTTTGCGTGTGTACTTGCATGTACGTACTGCATGTATGTACATGCGTGTTTGTATTTATCTACATTTTGGTGTGTTGTGTGTACGTCTCTGTGTTTCTGAGCACACTGATACTATAAATACGCAAAAGAAAACTGTCTGGGTTTAAAACATATTTCTGATGTAAAAAATAAGTATTATTCTGTTGAACATAAACAGTTCGTCAGTCTGCTTAGGAGTGTAAACATCTAGTTTTAAGCATTGACTCTCGCCACGAGTCAAATGGGCAATGCTGAAGAGCTCTAATTCGTCGTCGGATTATTTTTAAATGCTGGTGTATTGTGCACTCTTATGTGAAATGTGTTTGGCTCAGTACTGAATATAATGTGCTGTCTCATGAAAAAAGAAGAAACAAATTTTCAGCTGAGAAGTTTTTCGGTTCCTCATTGTTCTGCTCAGTGACTTTCACGCAAGTGTAATGGGTATGACTGCGTTCTAAAAATGAACTGGATTTGCATCAAAGTGTTGCATAAACTGGTCCTCCGCAACTGTAAGTAACTTCAAAGTGATTTAAACGATTCCAAGCGCGGGTAATACATCAAGTTATGCAGAAGGGACCAGTTCAAGTTGTTGTGTAACCAGAGCTAAGGTTGGATTTCTTACGCTGTGAGTGTTATGTAGCGATTCTAATTCTGTACACCTGACTCTGTACAGGTGAGTGTAGTCTGCAATGTAGCTGCACAGGTGAATGTTATGGGCACAGAGTTTTTACCAAAGTCTGAACACCTGCATGGGTAGGTATGGAGGCAGCTGCTCTGCCTCTCAATCTCTCCATATTCAATTTTCCCAGTCCATTATTAATGCTGTTAAGGTTAAATAAAGTCAGGTGTGCCGGGCAACTGCTCTCTAGAGCTGGATGGTGGAGGCAGTGGGGGGAGGAAGGGGTGAATCTGCAGTGGTGCGTCTCGGCACTGAAGGATTACTCCATTCATCCGTTTCTGCGGAGCGGTGACTGATGGGCATTCTGGCGGAAATAATTTATGTGAGCCACCCGCGTTCTGAAACGGCACTGATGGTGGAGAACCGCGCAGGCATCGCATCTGTCAGCTGCTGGTCCTTTAACGTTGACGTCCCTCTCTCGGAGTTTCCGTACTGCAACATCACCTTAAACGCTGTCGCTCCTGATTCAGTCAAGCGCGTTCAGCGCCACTGATGTAACTACCGCCACATCTGTGGAGAAAAATGTCTGTTTTCAACGATTGTTTTTCAACGGACGCCTAGCTCTTCTCTCCAGCAACGGCCCTTTTCTTCACAGTCACCAAGATCTCCCGCTGCATGACTTCCCCTGTTTCACAGTTAGGCACCCTCCTTTTCTGTTGAATTTCTCCATGTTTCTGAGGGTCTTTAAATGTGAAATTCGCCCCTTTAACTCTGATTTTTGCTTGAATTTCCCCTGAAGTTGGTCCATTTTTTTTTTGTTTCGATATCGTTGACCAAGGTCACAAACATATTCTCTCTCAGCTGGTCGCTGTGCTTCACTGAAGCTACATAACACTTGTGATGAAAGATATATTCATACCCAGGACACCATGTTTTCATGGCCACAGCATTGCATCAAATGGAAAATATCATGATCTTTTGCATCATTTCAGACACATTTCCCTTTAATTTACTTGAACATATGTGGGATCTTTGGAAACCTAGGGATCGCCACAAGAATTTAAAATGGGCCTGAAGTTCCATGATTCAGCTGCATATGATGAACCCATATATAGTTCCGTAGGTTTTATGGGGTTAATTTTCCTGCTTTGGTTGTTCATCTTGTTTAATTTTGTTCTACAGATTAGTCTACAGGGCCCAGGTTCAATCTATGTACACCTTCTGGCTCTTAGATTGTTACTTCCCTAAACGTGTTTTGTGTGCTTCAGTTCCTGGCTCCTGCTAAATGCACTTTGTGTAGTTCCTCACTCTGGAAACAGTGTCTGCTAAATGTCAGTAATGTATTGTAAATAGATCAGCCCTCTTCATAATGCGAGTCTGCTGTCCATCAAGGTGAATTAGCACAGATCCTTGACAGCTGCCACAGCCCTGTATATGTCCACTGTTTAAATTCACAAGTACTTTATGACTGGACAGATGACTTAGTATTCAAGCTACCGCAATCAGTGACCCTAAGCTTGCTTGGATGTTATAGGTTAAAGTAATACGTGAATCACATTTGCATGGCAAACTCTCTTTTGAGTTTACCTGGATGATCTGTGATGTTGGGACGGTTGTTTAGCACCTGTGTGTGAGTCATCTGTCCTGGTGTACTTTGGCTGTTGTGGCTTATTGTGTGCATTCTACCACCCTGAAAGAATCCACTGGATCGCCGGCGCGCCTGGGGGAAAAAAAATCGTGTAATCGTGTCTGAGCAGAAAAAGCGTTGGGATGTATTATAGCTCATGTTTTAGCCACATACTAAATTAGTACATTTTCAGAGACTGGATGATGTTACCTTTTAAATGAGGCCTTATAAATGCATTTTGGCAATGATGTTTTTTCGTTATAAACTTTTATACTGTACGCTATAAAGTAGGGATGGGCAATATTTATCGGACCGATAAAATATCGGCCGATTTGGGGAGAAATTACGTCATTTTTTATCGATCCGATAGGTACATTTTATCCGATAAAAAGGTCTGATAAATTATTGAAATTGGGGAAATTGTTTGCAGGCCGAGTAGCCCCAAAACAGGCTAAATTCAGTTAAATTCGGTTAAATTCAGTCAATTTATAACAGTGTAGGAAAGCCGAACTTCATTTCGTTGCTCTGTTGCGACAGCGTATGTGCATGGTGCAAACCAGCTTACCCGGTATACTTCTGAATGCTTTTGAATGGAAATGCATTGTGATGGGACTGGACATTTTGTCCAATGTAAGCGAAAATCCGTTATATGAAATCAGGTATATTCGATGTTTATTTCATGGAAAAACATTACAGAAAAAAATCGGGACATCAGCTGTTGTCCAGTATAAGCGAGTTTCCGTTTTATACGAGGACTATTTTGGCGCGTTCTACTGTATTTTCCTATGAACGTCTGCCCCGATATACATGCACAAGATGATGGCCCAGTGCTGCCACAGAAACGAAGACTGTGTCCACTCTAGTGTTTTTATATCTCTGTGGTCGCAACTCTGAGAATATCTATGGCTCTGGCAGGACCCAAGCCTGGCCCCGTCTCTGCCAGACTAATAATCAACATGGCTTCACCAGTGTGGTCGATATTCATTTCATGTGGTAAATGTTTGGCCTATGAGTGTCTTTTGCTGCTGTTATTGTTATTTACAGCAAATGACCACAAATATTTGTGTGATATGACATGAAAAAAATAAATGAACATTTGAAGAGCCAAAACTTTTGTTTGCTGTTATAGATGGGCCAGAGCTACTAAAATATCAGTTTTTCATCACTGCATTCTAGATTTATTACTCTCCTGGATTCACAAACTGCAGATTATATGAAGATTATATTAAATACAAAAATATTAACTTATCGGTTATCGGTATCGGTATCAACCATGAGAAGCGGGAAATTATCGGGTATTGGTATCAGTTGAAATTTTTCATATCGTGCATCACTACTATAAAGCTTTTATAAGTTTGGGAACATCTAAGACACAAAATAAAAAAATTGTGGGCTTTAACAGGTTGAAACCTTTCAGAGACTGGGCTCCTCCTTTGTAGCTGGTTTTCTCCTGAGATTTCGTCTGGGAGGGTTTTATGTGTCGCATGCACTTTCTGCCTGGGGGATCTAGTCTGGTCTTGGTTGTATTATTACCTTGCTAAAGGGGGAGCGTTGTTGTTTTCGGTGGCATGTAGTGTTACTTGCCGAAATCGCCAATAGACCTATGGCAAAGCCCCGCCCTCAAATGCGATGAGCCAATCGCAGTGCGTATTCTCTCCCCATATACTCTGATATTCTGAACCTGAACTTCCATTGAAATGCATCACGGAAACTCCGAATCGTTCGCTTTTATGGGGTTTTAAAATGTTTCTAAGTTTAAAAAAATGGTCAAACGCTGTGCTTGGGGTAAATTTACTCTGATACGAGGTATCCCGAGAGGCTGGGCAATGGGGTGTATTTTATACCCTTCCCAAAGCCACATCATAACCGAGAGAAGTGTCTCCTCTGGATAAAGCTTTGTGGAAGACCCCACTATCAGCTTAACGTAGCTAACAAAGGTCAACAAGGATGTCTACATTTGTTCCAAGCTAAGTCAACATCGTGTTTAAGGCGACATCTTGTCAGTTCGCTGGAGATTAATGTAAAGTTATCTTTTATATTGCTCAGTTAGCTAATGTTAGCTAAAGTTAGTAAACTCTATGACTAACTTCTGTGCTGACGGACGTTTGCTTAACGTGAGCTCCTGGCTGCGTTGTTCAGCATGTCACCTTGTTTACTTAGAAGGAGTTCAGTCACGTCAGGTTAGATTTCTTAAATTCGAAAGCAATAATAATACATGAATAAAATTTATTACCCTGCAGTGCACGAACAATGCTGATCCTCCATCTTGTTGTGTGAGAGGGTGACGGAAATGAGACGCGGTTGATTGCGTTTGCACTGAGACCTGAAAATTTTAGCATCTAATTTAAACTTTTCGTTGACCCTCTCCAATTAATTCATTAATGTATCCCTCCAATG
Source organism: Gymnothorax javanicus (assembly GCA_029692085.1). NCBI lineage: Eukaryota > Metazoa > Chordata > Actinopteri > Anguilliformes > Muraenidae > Gymnothorax > Gymnothorax javanicus. Next base: position 25,449,166 of record CM056196.1, read on the forward strand.
CATAGAATAACGCTTTTTGCTTCTTGATGATATGTGAGCTTTCTATCGCCAAAAATCATCGATAGCATCCTGATAAATATCTCCAACTGTGATACCAGCCATCAGCGCGTGTTCTAAAATATTGATTCTTTGTCCGAGTCAGTGGAGGGGGCGGGGCTTAGCCATTGGTCAAATATATTACTTAGTTCTGTTAAATACTTGCAAAAACTTTTATTTTTGCGAGAATGTCAATCGTCATGTCTGTCTGTCTGTGCTCACTTAAGTGTTCACAATTCTTGAGGTATTCACTTGAAATTTTACCACCAGATGTCATGTTTAAGGAAGGGGGAGTTCAAATATATAAGGGTAAGTTCATAGGTCAAGGTCATCAAAAAGGTCAAAAACAAATTTTTGCCTATATCTCACTTCAGAGAAATGATACATGGGACTAACGGCAACATTTTATTTTACACAACAGATCTAAAAGTGGGCACCAAAACTAATCCACGTCATCAACTAACGGTACTTTTGAGGGTAGAGGATCAAAGTTCAGATGGTCCAGGTGAACGAAAATCTGATTTTTTGCTTCTGTAGCAATTTCCTTACAATTGTTAAGGATGGTAAATATCATGACCCTGAGGGAGCGTGTCAAATTTGATGAAAATCAGACAAGCAGTTTTGATGCTATGGCCATTTAAATGGTAACTAAGATCCCCATTTATTATAATGGGCATTTTTTTAACCTATTTTCACAATCAAAAATCTTTATAAACATCCCGAAGAAAGAGATTATCTGACCACGCCTTTATTCAGTATTGTTTTGTCTACAAATATCAGCATTTCTGTTGAATTAGGTGAAAGGTCAAGGTCATCCAAAGTCTGCAAATCACATTCTGGATAATATCTCATAAATGAGACAAGCTGAGATGTGGGACCAATGCCTAAACGTTCTGGCAGGTTGGCCGTTTCCAGCTGTAATGGGTCATTCTCACATACGATGAATCGGTCTGGGGGATCACGTCCAAAAAAAATCCTGAAATCTCAAAAATCCTCATCGTTTAACATTGGTGAATTTTCAGATTAATATTTTTGTCAAAACTTATCGCATTCACTTTTACGGACTCATTTAGGTTGGTATGCTCTATGACCTCACCAAATATTTTGCGCTGCCTCTGCTGATTGTGGATTTGGTGGCGACCTGTATTTATAATAGGAATCCCCATTTACAACACAGTTTTTTTTTTTCCTGTTCTATCCTGTCTCCATTTGACCCAGGTATGAGGAATGGTAAACTGAGGGTATTGAAGAAATGTGAACAATTGTCGAGATTTCCCCAAGTTGTTGCTCTTTGAGCTATTTTATTTGTCTGTCTGTTTGTTGAACTGTGTTTCTTTCGGCAGTCCAGCGCAAAAACAGTTTGATCAAATTACACAAAATTTTCAGGAAGGGTTCACAGTAGCCCAAGGATCACAGAATTAAATTTTGGGCTTAAAAGGGTCAAGATCACCAAAAACCTAGGTGGGATATGTTGTGCCTGACACCACTTGTTATTGCTTTTTTGTTTAGTTATTTTTTTTAGTCGTCAGTAAGTGTCTAGGTTACAATCTGTGGTAAAAGGTAAATACCACTTAAAATTAAATTGAATTATGTGAGTCGCAGTTTGTAAGCTAGGCCCTCACAGATTCACCTGACCTGTATGACTTTTTTTCAGACAAAGGTTTGCTGCCGAGGGACGTCGCCAACGGTATCCCGGAGAAGGAACCGCGCCCCAATCTCCACGTCCTGGGGGTTCAGTTCCTCAGCAAGCCCATGAGCCGCGCCTTCGACCTCATCCTTCTCTTTCAGTTGTGAGTGAAATTTCTGCAGTTTCTCTTTAAAAGTATTATAGTCATGCAAGCTAACGGCCTCACGGCCAAATATTTTAGTGTTCTACATTGTGCCGTGAGAGTAATGTAATTGTTCAGGGAGTTGGCTTGTATTTGAAGAGTAAAACTGTTGCATCATATTGATCAGTCTCATGCGTTTGAGAGCACGTCCGACCGAAACGCCTCCGTTGCTTTCCAATTAGCATGTTTGAGTTGGATGAGATGTGATTACTCCCAAACATTCGCCATCGCAAAACTTTTTAAACTTTCTGACCCTGTATTTTACACTGTTGCCGAGCTCAAAGCGCCTCTAGAATCAACAGCATGGTGATGTAGCAACTAATATTTGGCACTGAGAATGTGCCTTTGACACTTCCCTTATTATGCGTTTAAACATTGCCCAATACTGTGTGTAAAGCCTAGAGCTCAGATGAGTTTGCCTATCCATCCTGGTGAAATGTATGGATCCTAATGATTCACTGAGTACCGTGGAGACTTTAATTCGCGCTAATGAGCCGGTGAGCTTGATTTGGCCCAGATTCTCCGCATCCACGCCTTCTACTCCTCATCTACTTTTTATTTCTCTTACTGCACGCTTAATTTCTGCACAGACTAAGATTTCAGTGCTTACTCTGCTGTTCACAGAGCAGAAGAGTGTTGCATTATGGGTAGAATTTGAATGTTGTGCTTGTAGGGTCAGCAGGTGGAGCGGATTCTTCCTCAGGCTGTTTACTGAGAACCCAAATTTCTGTTCCTCCTCGGCTTCTGTGACATTCTCTCTCTATTTAAAATTTTTTCACTGTTAGATTTTTGCCCCAGGGGGTGAAAGAGAACTTTCGACGATGGAGTTCGGAGAAAAGGAAACTGGGAAGTAAGAGGGGGAAAAAAGTTACTCGGAGCAAGTGATTTCTCCACCCTGAGCATTGTAATTTCTACTATAGAGAGATCCGTATTTGGACGGATATGGCTGTAAATTATTCCTTCCAACAGTCTGTGCTTTTATATCAGTGAGTTTACATTCGTGCAGGAGCCATGTAGGCATACTGCTCTTAAAAATTGGAACATAATACAGAACTCGCTGAATAATTTATTTATTTATGGGCATTTTTAATGTTCCCTCAGAATGGATAGAACGTCTCAGACAAAATCTGCTCTGAAATGTGGACTGTGACAGAAGAGTAGGGAGTAGGCATAGAGGCAAATCACAAATGGAAATGGGAGCTCTGGGGAAAGCTCTCTCTTGGGGAGGCATTTCTCGTGATATCTTTGCTTCGCATCTTCAGCCATTTTGTGATTCCAGGGTGGCAGTGAGGGATTTTCTGCATTAATAAACACACTGCACTCATTCCACGACTCCCTCTAAGCCCTTCTGTCCCCCCCTTCCTTCCTACTCCCTACATGTCTTCCCCTCCACCTCTCCTTCCTCCCTGCCTGCTGCCTCCCTCTGTCCTCCCTCCTATGTTGCTCTCCTTGCTGTGGTTTTTTAATCACCCATCATCTTAGTTCCTCTCATTCACAATGAGATCACTGGTTTCTCCTACTGTTTCAATTTTACATCATTTACTACCACAAGAACCTGTTTGTGGAGCACCACAGAGTTCCTCTGCAAATAGAGCTACTGCAGCTACCATAGAGTACTGCTACATATCGAGCAACACTTGAGATTTTAAAAACCCGGGCAAACTTATTTGTCGATAGTTATGTGGATATTATTGATCTATATGGATACATTGTGTCAAAAATTGATTCCGGTTACACTTTACAAAAGGGTGTCATGGACTGGCATTAATTTAATGTGTAGTTGTGAATGTGAAGTTATAATTCTTTAAGGGTAAAATATTTTTAGCAAATACTAATGAAGACTAATGCACAGTGAGCACCAAAATACTAATGAAAACTAATACACAGTGAGCACCAAAATTCATTGGACAGTGACGCATTTTTATTTTGGTTTTGAACTCTAGCACTGTCAGTGTGAGAGGATACAGTTACAGTGCAGTTGTTGTGCGGACTATCAGTTTAAATTTTAGGGTGTTATCATTCATATTAGATGAACCATATGACAGCACCTTTCGTCGTGCATATTCCTCCCCCCATGCCTCTCCCCAATTTTGAGTGGGAAACAAACAATATTGGGCAGTTTGACATGATGTTGACTAAAGTAATCATTTTAAAGAATTTGTCACATATCCTTTGCATGCAATGACTGCTTAAAGCCTGTGACTCATAGACATGACCAGACCCTTGCTATCTTCCCGGGTGATGCTTTATCAGCCCAGTACTGCCGCTATCAACAGTTCCTGCTTGTTTTGGAGACTTTTTGCCTTCAGTCTCCTCTTCAGCATGTAAAATCCATCTTTAGTTGGATTCATAGCCGGTGATTGACGTGGCCAGTGGAACCAAAATGTGTCGCTGTCCAAAATGAGTCAAATTTTGTTGCTTACTGTATTTATTAATAGAAATTTAAAATGAACGAAAACTAGCATGAACATCTCATTAGCTTAACATTAACATGTTTCTCGTTTTTTTGCAATTATTCCTGGGTAATTTTTCATTTAAATTTTTCAATTATAAATGTGAATTTATGACTGGTTTTAGCAGTCAGTAGTTCGCAACTAATACAAGTTCATGTGGGCCTTATGAACCTGATGGCTGTGTGTTAGTGGGATTCCTTTGGCAAGCACTACAGCTGTTATCAGTCATTATCTATAAAGTGGGGGTCACATGGTTTTCGTGCTTACTAGAGCATTAATACTCATAGATCCGCCGGTCTCAGATAAATACATTGAAATTCCAGAGGGAAGATTCCTGCATTTGCAACACTGTGTGAGGAAATGGTTAATATTCAGTGGATTAAAATTCATAAAGCACGAGGTCTTGCTCAGCTGTACATGGGCACACGCTGTGCATGCACACATCCATGTGCTGTTTTTACGCATCGGATTTTTTTTCAGTACAAATGTACAGTCAAACCCTTTCAGCTTTCCTGACCTTGTTTTGTACTCTTGTCTTTAGGGCACAGATTTGACCTTTGACTTCCTGTCATCTTTAGGTTTTATTTGCAAGATTTGGCAAGCGCATGCCTAGGGGACACGCATGTTACATTCGATTTGGGTCAGGCTACAGGGGCGTTTCGCTTAATTTAATGCATTATTTAGTGATTTCCACCCTGGGGGTCTGAGCCGAGTTGGCCCACACTATTGCGGCTTTCATGTAAGACGATGGGGATTTTATCAGGCAAACTTTCTTGCACTTCATTCGTAAAACGACATCGCTCAAAATTTGAAAAAAGAGGCAAATAATGAAGCCAGTTAGTAATTATTTTGTCTTTCGTTGTGTATTCTATTTTTATCCAAAAACATTTGTTTCTTCTCTCTTTCAAAGTTGTTTTGCTTGAAAGTTTTCCAGAAAATGTGGGAAACGGTTCACCAGGGAAGTGGGCCGTCGACCTGTGAGCGCCGCTCCTAAACCCCAGGAAGTGTGATTTCAGCCTGGCACTGTGCCCTTACCTCCCGTGCCCCCACAACTCCACAATCACTGTTGATGTGGTGCCAGGAAATGCCCCCCTCCCTGCGCTTGGCGTTACTTTGGTATCTGGGTCGTTCGCTAACTGTGCGCCGCTAATTAAAGGTGCCCTGGCATGGGCTGAGTGGTTACCCACGCATATCTATTTCCGGTACCAGACCAATGCCCAAGTTCTGTTCTGACCATATGGTACCATACTGTGAAACATGCTGGGCAGTCCAATGCAAAACACCCCCCCACCCCCGCATACAGGAGGAAAAATAATTGGCATCAGTCAAAGGTGGAACAATCTAAAAAATTTCACTTGGTGAATTTGTTCAGTCATTCATTAATGTAGCAGGATAGGCACTGAATTTTATGAGCTTTGATAAGTCTGCTCTCCTAAGTCTTCTCTATTGGAATTGTGTATCATGAGGAATCAAAAGTACGATTAATGTTCTACAAATGTACTACAAAAGGTGTTTTTTTTATCTGTTTGATGTTTCTTAAATTAAGCTTTGATTTTTAAAAGGAAGGAAAGCGAAATATTTGAGGATCAGTGAATTGTTTGCCATTTTTAATAATTCCTTTGCATTATACAGGGATTATTTCACTGAATTTTCACACCATTTGAACTCCTGCCTATTACTGCCAATAAGACAGAATCATATCTTATACCAGTATTTGCATATTTTAGTTGTTTGTGTTTACAGAGTTGTGTTTGGGATCTGTAGGAATGTTTTTTAAAAAATCCTCCTCGTATTAGAAGTTTTCTCAAATATCTACTAAGCCGTGAAAAAGTATTTGCCCCTTCCCGATTTCCTCTATTTTTGCACATTTGTCAAACTTAAATGTTTCAGATCATCAAACTAATTTTAATATTAGACAAAGATAACCCAAGCAAACACAAAATGCAACAATTCTTCCTGGCCCAATGTAAAAAATAACCCTGCTGAAAAATCCAGTAGAGTACCATTAGAAAAAAAAACCATTAGGTTTTTAATGGTCTAATGGGAAATTGAAACCCCCATTAGATACTGGTCCCATTGGATGTAAAACCATTAGGAACCTACTGGTCCAAAGGAATAAAACCATTAGGAACGCTTGGTCCCATTAGAATGTTACCATTAGAGAACAAAATTTTTATTATTTGCCATTAGAATGTAATACCATTTTGGTTTGAGCTAAAAACATCAGAAAACTGGTCCTATTAGGATCTAAAAATTAGAAGACAACAGAAATTATAGCAGAGTTTGACATGTCTATACATATGTGTAATTGTGTATGTATTGGGATATTTTCCCTCAGTTTGGGAACAGGAAAGGATTGACAACTCATTCTTTAATTTTTTCAGAACATGAACCATCAAACCATCAGGGTCCCAAAAGTAGAACAATGATTTTCAGAAAAGGCCAAATATTTTTCACAACAAAACCAAAAGGTGATCTTGGGATGTATTAAAAAATCACTGAACACTGCAATCTGCAAACATAAGTACAGCCTACACAAGGATTCTAGAAATCACACACAAACCAGCCAAAGGCCAAATTATCCATTAGGAACCAATAGGACCACTACACCCCTAACAGAAATAATTGACTGGTATAGAAAAGTAGGAACCATCTGGAACCCTCCTGGGAACCATTTCCTGAGGAACCAGCAGGGCCCTAGATAAAGCCCTTATTAATGGAAAGTGAACCATTGAATTTCATTACCCAGGAAATTAGAAATGTTAAATATTAGGTTTGCCTAATGGTTTCTCTGACCTTTTTTCAGCAGGGAATAGTTAAATCAACCAATTAGATAAATTTAATATATAATTGGGTTCAGTGTCACTAGACACACAAATGCATGATTTTTTTTTGGTAATCTAAAATGAAACAGAATCTGTCTGGCAAAAATGTCAAAATTTACTGCAGGCCCAACTTGCAACAGTTAAAGGACAGGACGCAAAAAATGATAAACATTATCTATTCACCCCCATTCCAGTTGAAATGCAGGTGAATTTTTCTTATTAGAACTATAAGCAAAATTCTATTGCAGCCTTCTTAAAAACAAAATGCAGTGAAGCTTGGTCATTGGATTTCTGATCTAGTAAACAGTTGTTTGAACATAATCCCTCCCACTGTGATTCGAGAAGACCTGTAATACAATAATTGAGTGGCAAATTACAAAAAACAAAAATTTTATTTACTGTTTTAAAAAATTTCTGTCACTGTTTTACTCTGTCCATATACCCTCCTCCCATGATAGTTTCAATGAGCTACTGTGAATAATTCATAGTAAAACACAGTGACGTGCAGTCGGAGGTTATTTTGGTGAGGCAGAAACCTCCCTTTGCTTGATTAGCAATCAGGCGATTAACTCGTTTAGTAAGACTATTCGCAGAATGACGGGCCAGTTTAAATTTCATGGCGTTATTATTCAGTATATCGAACCTGAAATGCTCACTAGACAGCAGATTTTTGCGTACTGGCTTCCAGGAAGTCAAGCAATGTCATCAACAAATATTAAAACAGTTCGACTTATGCAGAGTTCAATGCTTAATCAATATGCAATGTATTCTCCTTTAAATACGCTTTTACACCCAAACAAAAAGCGGCGCTTATTTTCAGTCTTCTTTCATAATCCGATTAACAAAATGTTTAAACGATATACAGAATTACCGAGAGCCGAGAATTTTTCCTAATTGATTATTCAGATTTCCATCCTCGCAGTCTCGAATTGTAGCGTATAAGTGAATGAATCTTGTGACCGTGTTCGCGAGGTGGCATAGGTAGCAAAATTTGTCAGAACACTGGTAGGCTTTTGAACGCCTAGCGCTGGTTTATTCCTTGGTATATTTTACTGAAACTTCACAAATAGGGTCACAGGATATTCTGTCAACTAACTATGTAGGTTGACAGTAAAAATACACTCACCTTTCTTGCTATTGTTGAGAGGAAGTCACGGGCGAACTGGCGACGAACTTCAACAACTTCTGTCGAACTTATTTCACATCCCCTGGAGGTCTAGAGTGGACGAACAGACTCGTAATTTCTCAAATTAGATGGCTGTAATTCAATCAGGGCTGTAGCTGGGATATCACGTAAGCGCGGGCTATTTGAAATCTACCTCCAAAATGGATATTTTTGCCACGCCGTGCACTTGAAAGTTTGTAAACACGGCACAAATTGAGGTCACGCATTCATCCAACGGGCGAATAATAGCTCTGTTCAAATCGCGTTATTGGCCGTAATACGCAGAGTTCATGTATGAAATGCGGGTATCCTATTGAAAAGGTTGCTTTTAATCAAACCATGGTGTTCTTTTTGTATGAAAATGGTATTTACATCATTTTTTTAATAAGTTTTCTGAGGCTTGTTTACCGCCCCAGTTCAGCTGTTACGCATTCCATTAGAGTTTATGCAAAGTGTTGCCCATGCTTACATTAGAAACCATTAGAAGAAACCCTTAGGAACCTACTGGTCCCATTAGGATGTAAAACCATTAGGAACCTACTGGTCCCATTAGGATGTAAAACCATTAGGAACGTACTGGTCCCATTAGAATGTAATACCATTAGAGACCTACTGGTCCCATTAGAATGTAATACCATTAGAAAGCTACTGGTTCCATTAGAATGTAATACCATTAGAAAGCTACTGGTTCCATCAGGAGCTAAAAACATCAGAAAACTGGTCCTATTAGGATCTAAAAATTAGAAAAACGTACTGAGAAACCTACTGCTGCAACAGAAATTATAGCAGAGTCCTAACACTGGGCACTAGAGACATGTCTATACATATGTGTAATTGTGTATGTATTGGGATATTTTCCCTCAGAATTGGGAACAGGACATATGGGGCGCGACAACTCATTGCAGTTTGTGATTTTAATTTAATTTTTTCAGAACATGAACCATCAAACCATCAGGTTGTGTTCTTTTCCCTCCTCTTAGATGGATGAGTCATGAACAATGATTTAATCAGAAAAGGCCAAATATGATTTAATCACAAATTTAATCGCAAAAGGCCAAAGGTGATCTTGGGATGTATTAAATGAAATCACTGAACACTGCAATCTGCAAACATACTGTATAGCCTACACAAGGACCCACTAGAAATCACACAGATGTGATCGCCAAAGAAGGCTGTAACATCTGTTTTCCTCCATCACATTAGGAACCAATAGAGACCACTACACCCTGTAGAGTCCACTAGACCACTATATAGTGACCATTTGACTGGTATAGAAAAGCCTGTAGGAACCATTAAGAGTTCTGTTGGAACCATTAGACTCCTGCAGGAACCATTAGTAGGGACTAGATAAAGTCCTGTAGATTTGTGTAGGAGATAATAGAATCCCATCAGAAAAACAAACTGAACCATTAGGAAAACATGAGTAGCCATTAGAAACCATTAGAAACCATTACAAAACCACCAGGAACCATTAGAAACCAATAGAATATGCCTAATGGTTGCCTAATGGTTTCTCTGACCTTTTTCAGCAGGGAATTGTCTCCTTAGTCACTAAATCAACCAATTAGATAAATTTAATATATAATTGGGTTCAGTGTCACTAGACACACAAATGCATGATTATTCCTGCCCTGAGTAATCTAAAGATCCCTGAAACAGAATCTGTCTGGCAATGTGAAGTTGACAAAAAGCAGCACACAATGCTGTGATTTAAAGAACTGCAGGCCCAACAGAAGAACAGATGAGAAACCAAAGTTGGATCAGTCTGGACTTAAAAATGAAATCATTTCTAAGGCTCTGGGACTTCAACTGGCCATGATGAGAGCCATTACTTAGGAGTGGTAGGCCTAGCAAAATTCCTCCAGGAATGCATTGACAACTCATCCAGGAGGTCACAAAAGAGCCCAGGCTAACATTTAAAGAACTGCAGGCCCAACTTGCAACAGTTAAAGGACAGTTCACGCAAAAATGATAATTATGCCATTATCTATTCACCCCCATTCCAGTTGAAATGCAGGTGAATTTTCTTAATCCGTAGAACACAGTGGGCATATTCCAGCAAAATTCTATTGCAGCCTTCTTAAAAACAACTTAAGTCGACAGAAGCTTGGTCATTGGATTTCTCAGAGTCTAGTAAACAGCCAAAAATGACCATAATGGTAGTCCATACGGCCCCAGGAACATAATCCAAGCGTCCTGTAGCCAAATGATCACTCTGTGATTCGAGAAGACCCGTAATACACCATAATTGAGCGCAAATCTACATATCAGCCATTGCTTTCAAATTTAGTAGCACCTGTAACTGAGCTGACGATTTCAGGCTAGTGAACGCTGTGCTCTGCGACAATTCAAGCACTTCCTTATTAACATTGTGGAGGAATACTGTTATGGTGTATGTTGCAAAAAAGCAAGAAATCCTCAAACATGCTCTCTTTTCTATCTCACTTCCCCAGCATCTGAATTGTTTAAGTATTTGCAATGTAACAGGTTCCTCTACTTTGTCTCTGTGCTCTTTGCTGCTGCAGTGCAAGACCCCAGAGGATCATGGGGGAAAAACCTGGCATGCCCAATAACTGTATCAATATATATGCAGCAGACTGAGTCGCTTTGATATCACCCACTGACTTTCACCGACGCATGTTAGTGCAGTTTATGGGTGCCGCCATTTTGCACAATTTTAAGGCTGGAGGTTTTTGCACTACAGCCACCAAGTCTGAATTGTCCAATGAGCATGTTAGGTGTTGAGATGTAACCTGCCCTTGATTTGTCCACAAAATACTCTTCTGTTGTCTAAGCAGCTTGCTACCTGAAAAAATCTGCACGCCAGCAGACATTAGACACAAGCGCATGATGGCCTTCTTATTACCTCCGGCAAGGAGGTTTTTGCCAGCGTTGGTTTGTCTGTCTGTCTGTCTGTTTGTGTTCTAGATAACTCAAAAAGTAATGAACGGATATCCCTGAAATTTTGTGGGTGGTTTAATATTACATCAGGGATGGACCCTTTTGATTTTTAGCACAATCAGTCAAACAATATGGCCACCACTGCAGCCATCTTGAAATCCTATGACACGTGATAACTGAACTCTGCTCCCAGTGATATCACTCAAATTCTGTGGGTTGATTGGTCTCGCATCAGGGATGGAACCTATCCTTATATTTTTTATGAGCCATGTTCACTCAGCAAGATATCAGCTGTGCTGCCTTGGCGTAGGTTTGCACTCTCGGCGTGCCTCTAGTTTTTACATTTAAACTTACCATTGACTTGAGTGGATAAAGGGATTGTTTTTGACCTATTCTGACGCTGGCGAGCAACATTTCTCCGAAAGTCCAGAAAATGAGCCTCAAAAATGAAGCTTGATTCTAGCAGGTCGGGCTGAGCAGAAGTGATGATAGGGGGTGGTGGGGGTTGGGGGGTGGGTTTGGGGGAGGGTTGGTCGAGCTCCTAAAATGTCAGTGCGACCACCTCCAGTGGCCCCAGGGAAGGGGTCGAGAGAGAGCTGCTGTCCGTGGGTTTTTTAATAACGGCAGAAAGGTTAATGAAGGCGACGCCATGCACGGGTTACCCAGCCCGCCTCTGCTTTCGCCACCGTACCGCGGGGGCACGGAGGGGGAGTGGTCTCCCCGCGCTGCAGCGATAATTCTGCTTTTTTTTTTTCGTCCGGTCGGCATTCCCATATGCCTCCTTGCGGAAAATGGTATTTTTGTGTGAAATGTCACCCCTGTCGAGGTGAACAATTCTTTTCCCCCGCCCCTGCGGTGAGTAATTGCCCGTCCGGGCCACGTTATGCGCCGTACGGCTGGAAGGGACGGTTATATCGATCGGACTCAGGCTCTACAAGTCTGTATTCAAAACCCTCATGTAATGATTTCTCTCCCTTTTCGTTATTTATTTAATATTTTATAGTTTTGTGTCACATGGTATAACATTTATGGCCGAGGCTAATTTGGGATGTATTTTTGTCCTGAGGCGGGATTTTGTCTCACATATTGTTATTTAAGCAGATAAAATTAAATATTCAACATCATCAAAAAAATTCTATTTTCTTTGTGTTTTTTTTTGAGTAAGAGTGCCTTCGGCGCAACGCGTGTCACAATTTCAGAACATTGTTTCTTTTGTACTCTTGGTAATTGAGTTATATTTTGAGCTGCAGTGTAACTTTTTTCTCACCATTGTCAGTTACAAGTGAAATCCGTGAGTAAGACTAAGAGATTTATTGGCTGAAATGATTTTGAATGTTGCAGACGATGACAAATAACACTACTGGATGATTTTCTGTTCCTCTTTGTCAGCTCAGCTGTTTCTAGCTCCAGGGTAAATGTGTATATCCTTACGTGCATCAACAAATGTGCAGAGGACTATTAGAGGTGTGATGGTGAACTCATGAGGCGTCTGGTGGACTGCGGTGAAAAAGACTCCTGAACGCACGCACTAATGGGTCTGTAACGATCTGCGGCGGTAATGCGCGGCAGGATTTCGCCCCAGAATGTGGGCTGTGGCCCTGAGGGGGTCTTTCTTGTTATCAGCTTTTAGACAGGTTTCAGGAACGCCTCCCCAATCGATCAGCTCCTCTCTCTGCTGGAGGAGCTTAGAGCCGGATCAATGACCTGCTGTCACCACTCTCTTTCTCTCCCTCTCCTTCTGTCCCTCTCTCTTTCGCTCTCTCCATCCCTCTCTCCCCTTCTATTTCTGTCTCTCCCCTTCCCTTCCTTTGACTCCCTCCCTTTCTCTATCCCTCTCTCCCTCCCTCCCTGTCTTTCACTCCCTCCCTCCCTCTCTCTCTCGCTCCCTCCCTCTCTGTCTCCCTCTCTCCCTATCTCTCTCCATCTTTCTTTCCCTCTCCCCCTCTCTCCCCCTCTCTCTGTCTCTCCCTCCCTCTCCCACTCTGCCTCCCTCTGTCTCTCCCCCTCCTGCTCTCTCTCTCCCTCTCTCTCTCGCTCTTTCTCACTCACTGTGGTGCCTCTAGTATCTGCGTATCATCTGTGCAGACACCTGCAGATCCCTCATACAGATTAATGCTGATTCTTTATCCCATTAACCCTGCTCTTTTGCCCCCGGGGTTCATGGGATAGCGACCTCCACACTGTATTTCTGCCTCTGCTCCATGGGTTTTCTCTCTCTCTCTCTCTCTCTCTCTCTCTCTCACTCTCTCGATGATTAAAATTCAGCCGCAGTGGCGGCATCGGCAAAAAAATAAAAAAATAAATAAATTTAGATTGATCATTAAAATAACAAAATTAATACAGCGCTCTTAGCTGAGCTACAGGAGAATTTGCCTTTGTCACCATGTTTCGGAAAAGCAGTCGGCCAAATTTGTCCTTTGTTTCTGATTCCTTAACCCAGTTTGGTCCTAATGATCCTATTAGTTTGCTCGCATTTATGTAGTCCTATTTGTAGCTGTGCGCTAAACGTCAGCTCCCTCTTTTAATCAGCAGTCGGGCCGTCGCCTTCACAGATGTGAGCAGCACGGGATGCTAATCGCCCCTATGCTGGAGAAATTCTAATTGCTGTTATGGTAGAGGACGCTAATGCGGAGAATTCTCTTTGCTGTAACAATAGAGGATGCTAATTATTGTTATGGTAGAGGACGCTAATTGCTGTGTGGGAGAGGATGCTGGCGCTGCTAACGTCTTTTTCTTCTCTTGCAGTGTTTCTATTGGGATCAGCTACGCTCTGGCGGGAAGCGAGGCCTTTGCTGAACTTCTACAGATTAGGTATGTTAGTGTATAAAATGGTGGTGCAATGACATCATTCTTTCCACTGCTTGTTAGCGCCCAAACAAGCAACATTTTGATGCCACCGCAATAATAATGGTAACCAACAATGTAACAGCCTACTGTTTTAAACTCCAACCCTATTGAAAACATGGCTCATTCAACAGCTTAAGATCTACATCAAACCGTTGAATATTAGACTCAGGTGTGCTAAATTAGGGTTGTAGTGAAAAATAACAGGATGCTAGATTTCCAGGAACAATGTTGACTACCTCCATGTTACAGGGATATCATCATTTAGATGGCCAAGCCAAATGTACTTTCAGCCAAAGATTTCCTTGCTTGACTGGCCACAACACCAGGCCTGCTCTGTATCACTGAAAAAAATAAACCTGCAGGGAAATTATTAACATTCATGCTGTTCTTATTGTCAGTTATGATAATATTCTGGAATATTTTATGTAAGCAGAATGAGTGGTCCTTGACGTGTTCTGACATGCTTAGCAGACATATTTTGTTTACAGGAAGGTGTTTCATTTTATTCACAGTTTGAAAATACGAGATTTCTCTCAGCTTCCAAGGTCGTCATTTGCATCGTGTTGTTTCCGTGCCGCAGATTGCATCAGGTGTTTGTGTAAAGAATGTGTGTTTCTCTCTGTTTAATCTTTCTTTTTCTGTAACCGTGTGTCGACCGGAAATGATTCGATGGGATGCAGTAACGAACTCACGTAAGCACATTGATAATTTAAAGCATAAATATTTCAGTCCACAGAAATGTGTTTGGAATTGGTTTTCATGCGTTGCTGGTGCCGCGAGCAGTGGAAAAGGGCTTTTTTGAGAGCATGTTGTGGTCTGTGGACAGACCCCTGCGGAGCGATTGCTCGACCGGACCTCGGCTTGGCAAACAGCCGTGGTTAATATTTCATAGTGAAGTAATACTGAGTAAGAACAGAATGCCTGAACAATGGTGCCTGTAGGCACAGTTTCTTAAACAGCAGCTTGTATTTCAAACTTATATTATCAGTCATGTAATCTGTGCTAGAGATGTGAAAAGTTGGTTTATATTTTAATTACAGGAGCTTGGTGCTGTAGTGGGTGGCACCTGTCACCTCACAACAGGATGGATGTCGGCTTATATCTGGCCTGCAGCCATTTTGTGTGGCGTTTACATGTTCCTCATGTTCATTTGATTTAATATGGTTTCCTCCCACCTTCCAAGGACTGTTAGCACGCATGACAGACTAATTGAAGCCTCTAAATTGCCCATTGGTATGAGTGTGTGGGTGCATGGTGTGTGTGCGCTTTGAGGCGAGCTAGCGAATAATCATGGGTGTGTTCCTTTTCCCATTGCCCGCTGGGATAGGTTCCAGCCTCCTTGTGACCCTGAAATGGATACCGCGGAATATAATTGAAAGAGATTACACTGCCTCTGTACGCATATGCCTGAAAGTCGGACGGATAAAGACGTTCCTTCTCTTTACGGCACCTGGAAATTCACTTGTTATTAATTTCCTGTGTGAAGTGGGGACTGTTCATCTTTCAAAGCTTAGGAGGGCTGCTAACGTTCATTCCTTATGTTTCTAAACAGCAGGGGCACAAGAGCTCTTTGAAATGTTGAGAGCTGCTCGTGGAAATAATCCAAAGTCCTCCTTGTATTCACTGCTTTTATGCGTCTCTCGTTCGTATGTACATTTCTTTTTATGATGATGACATACAGCAGGTTATTGAGGTAAAAAAAAAAAATGTTCTTTTTTGTCCTTGTTAAAGCGACTTTTGTATTGTTTCGCGAGCAACTTCTCCCTGCATTGCCATCATCATTGTTCTAACGTGGTGCGTTCCTGTGATGTTAGGGCAAGCTTTAAAAGAACGAACATGCTTTATGTTTAATTCTGTTGTCCTCAAAGAGATTGCAGATTGACTCAAATTTGGAACATCGTGCACTTTTCATTTTGAAATGTCTGTCGTTGCTCTACTTTTTTCAATCCCTGAACAAAAAGGGAAAGAACAGATGAAACAGACTGTGATATTTTCTCCAGAATTAGCAGGCGTGCTTCTGTGAGTGAGAGGCTGCTAGTTTTACGGCCTTATTATTACAGGTATATTTATTCTCCCCAGACACAGAGCGGATGGGGTTATAGGAATGTGTGTTGTCCTTCCGCGTGTCCGTTCGTCCGTCTGTTCGTCACCCTTCATTTCCGGTCCAGAACTCCTAAACCCTTCAGTGTTTCCTCATAAAGTTTCATATAGGGATAGATCATATTGTGTCGATGAGCCTTTTCATTCTTCTGTCTGCCCTCTTGTCCGTCTGTCCATCTTCCCGTCCCTCCACTGCTTTTGTTTCCAGTCCAGATATCAGCTTTCCCATTCCTCTCCGAGCCAGAGCGCCTAAATCATTCAATATTTCTTTAAAAAAATTTTATATATGGCTTCATCGTATTGTGTAGATGTCCCTTTTCGTATGTTTGTCCGCCCTCCCATCCATATGCCTGTCCCTTCGCAACTTTTCTGTCCCAGGCCATATATCAGCCATGTCGTGGCAGGGGATCTTCAGTATTTCATGCTCGTTTTACTGGTAGTTTACTCTTATTACTGGTGTTTAAGTTTGTTTATTTTACCACAGCAAGTCGACCACTCACTTAAGCCATCGGTTAGAGCCAGCAAGGCTGACCACATGCTGAAATTTCTCTGCTTGCTGTGTACTCCTGTGGCGTGAAAGCTTGCAGCAGCGGCTAAGTCCATCATCCATCTTTACTTGCGCGCCTCAGGTGTTGTATTTAAGTGTGTGTGTGTGTGTGTGTGTGTGTGTGTATGCACAGTAGGGGACACATTCCTGTCTGAGAGTAATCCAGCACTCCTTGTGTGTCACATTCATTCTCTTTTAATTCATTGGAATGCAGAGAAAGTTTAGAATTTATTAATAATTTGTATTATTGCCATCCTTTCAGCATCAGGTCTCTTACATGTATGTTGTCAATGTTGCCTGTCGGTGATCTGTGCGTCATATATCCACAAACAATTTCATAGGAAGAATGTGCCATCGCCGTCTCAACGTCTCCGTTTCTTTCATTTTGTAAGAAAATTAATTTCTTTAAATTCAAATTTCTTAATTTCTTTGTCTCATTATGGGCTTAAGTATTGGTCTCAATTGTTCAGTAAATAAATTGTTTGATTGTTAATCAGGCGATCATAAACGAAGACAGGTTGAGGGTAATAATGCATTAAAAGGGGAGAGGTTTGATGGCACTCCACTGAAAATCCTGTATGGCCAGCGCTACCTCTAGAAGGAGTTGGGCTTGGAGAGGTTTTTAAAAGAAACCTGATTCCAAGGTATGGCAGTTGCCACATCCTGCCGCACCCAGTAACTTCAATACCTTGGTGTATTTTTGGCTTTTTCTCCTAAAAAGCCACATTCGGTTTTTCTGTGGCTAAATACGATCTGCGGGGCCCATAAAGCCCAGGTTTAGTGGAGGTATGGGAGGACCTGTTTTCCATCGGTCTGAACTGGCGACAGTATCCCCTTAAAGTGCCACATGCTCTCCTTTTAATTAAGCACCTCCCAGCGTCTCAATAAAAACACACTCCGGTGACAAATCTAGCCTATGAATAATTTACCGTTATTGGCCGAAAAGATCAATTTGTGCAGTGCTCTATGTAAGTAATAAGGCTAATCAAGCACTTTAACACCTCTTGGCTGTGAGCTAGGAGTGATTTTATGTATCAGTCAGGCGTATCTGTGAGTGTGTGTGCGCGCGTCTGTGCGTATGGGTGAGTGATTCTGGGTCTGTTTGCCTGCATGTGTGCGCGAGTGTAAGCATGTGTGTACATGTGATCTACACGTTTTCCCCGTTCCCCTGGGCTGTTGTTCAGTTGACTGATGGAGTGGGTTTCAGTGTTTTGTACCAGCAGCCTGAAGGCCTGAATGCTGATGAATGGGAGCGGACGGTTCGCGAGATGCCTGACTGGATGTTCATATTTAAACATGTCGTCTGCCTGCCTCTGCGGGATGCTGCACTGCAGTCCTCCTCGTCTCTCCAAGTAGCTGGTCCTGCCTCTCTATAAACTGCTCCAAGCGGTATTTCCAAGTAATCTAAAGTGCCTTACAGTTTTTCATTATGATAGTTTCTTTTTTTTATTCTCAAACCTATCAATTTTGTTTTGTGCAATGCTGACCACTAGCTTTTGAATGGCAGGCAAGCATGAATAGTAATTTCATACCAGAAGGGCAACACAAGGTTTAACCTGGAAATGTAATTATTATGCTGCTGAAGTTCATTTTCTAATCATTAATTGATTATGTCAACGTTGGTTTCACGATGTTGTGTTTTTATGTGTGTGTATGGCCACGCATTCCTAGCTTTTTTGGGGACAAAATGCTTGTGAAAACAATTGAATGACATTTCCCCTCAAGGTAGCTAAGCTATTCCAGAGTCAGGGGTTAAGGTTAGGGTGAGGTTAGGGTTAGGTGCATTATATTTATAAATAAGGTTGGGGTAAGGGGTTCGGGAATGAGTGTAGGTCATTGGGATGTTCCCGCAAAACATGAAAACGCAAGGTGTATCTGTGTGTGTGTGTGTGTGTGTGTGTGTGTGTGTGTGTGTGTGTGTGTGTGTGTGTGTGTGTGTGCGCGTGTGTATCTGTATATGTGTGCGTGTATGTGTGCACGCATGTTTGTGTGCTTGGGTGTGAGTGTATATGTGTGTGTGCGCATGTGTGTAGATGCATATGTTGGGCTTTCGTCAGGCGAGTGAGGATTGCGTTATGACAGATGAATTTTAGCTGTCTGCACTCCCATCTGGAGACAACACGTCTCGTCACAGAACTTCTCTTTCTCCCCCTCTCTCCCTCACTCTATCTCTCCCTTCCTCTCTCTCTCTTTCCTCACTTCTGTAGTCCTCCTCCTGCCGCTACCATAATGCATAATCCTCTGATTAAAAGAGAAAAAAGGCTCAGGAACCGAGAAGGGTTTTTTCCTTACAGCGGAAGCATCAATTGATGCTGATGAACTAATGACTTTAAGAGGGATTTAAGAAATGTAAAAACGAGGTTGTCGATTTGCTATGCTCTCCCTCTCTCACACATTACCCATGAGGCAGTGGGTTACCCAGGTGAAGGGTTTATGAAATGGACTTATGCAGGAAATGAGTGGTGTAAGCAGGAAATCTTGGCGTAAATAACGGGCGGCAGAATCGATGCGCTCTGGAACTGGAGACGTGAAATATTTATCGCTCGCTGCGAGAGGGATTCTGGCATAAATAGAGTCTGGCCTTCTTTACCTGCTCTTGAGCCAGCACTCTTCTTTGCTAAATGGTGAGGTCATCGATTTTCTTTAGACCGGTTTTTGGGCTTGGATGCTGAAAAATGCCTCCTTCCAGGAACTTTAGGGCGGGCACAGAGGGTAGGTAGGTGCAGGTGAATGCCCTGCCAGTGCTTTTGTGGCCATTAAAATCTTTTTAAGATCTTTTTATCCTACAGGTTTATGTGGCATTATATAAGTCTGGGAAACAAATTCAGTGCAAAAAAAGATGACCAAAGCTTTTCCACCAGCAGATCCCTCTATGTACGAATGTACTGTACCAACTCGATATTATGATGTCACATCCTGTTCAGTTTTTCTACATTAGTGTGCTGATAGCTCTCATTGGTCACTGGAGATTAAATGTGCCCCTCTCAGTTCTCTCTAATTCTGAAAGTATTGGTGACATTAGATTTTACATACTCTCAGGTGATGAAGATGTCCAGTATTAATGTTCACCGAACATTTAAATCATAAATGTGAGTGAACATATCAGCAAAACACTTTAGCTGTATTGGCACGTCATGTGTGCTTAAGCATGTCAGATTTGTTTGAAAATATCAGCTGTTTTAAAATTAAAAGGCAATCTATAAAGGGCAAAGGCTATTCCCCCAACCGTTGAGCGACATCTTTCAGTGAAACTTTTTGGTGCCATTTGAATTGGGTCTTAGATGTACCGGAGGAATAAGAGCAACCTTCCCCCCTGTTCCACCAATGGAGGAGGAACAAGAGCAACTGTCGTTTCCCGTACCACCAACGGTTGGGGGAATAGCCACTCTGTATTTAAAGTTATTCAGACGGTTGTACGTGAACATAAACTGTATTTGCGTCGAACAAGCAACGGAGCCAATTCTCTGGGACGCTGGAGCGTAAATGAAGACTAATACCACCGGCAAACCGTGGCACGTGTGGTGAAATGACCCGAGTTTTAATTTGAAGTGACCCTCCCCTGCCCTCCGTTCTGTTGTCCTCTCCATCTTATTCCTCCCTCCGCTCCCTCGTTCTCCATCCCTGTAATTGCATTTATCGCGCGAGAGGTAATTTATTTTGTTACACTTCAGTAGATACTTAAGCGCAATATTACTGCGGCTGCAGCTGCCCACCCTGGGGGGTGGGGGGAGGAGTTGGGTTGGGGGGGTGTGTTTGCTTCATTAAGAGTGCATTACAGGCCCGTTCGCCCGCGTGGCTAAAGCCTTCTCTAGAACGGCGGTCATAGTCTGGGTGGAGGAGGATCGTAGCCCTGCTTTACGGTGTTGCCCTTGAAGGAAAAATCGATGGATTACTTCACCCCCCCCCGGCATAGGGGCTTGGATAAATCACGCTGTGTTAGAGGAGTGGGGGATGGGGGTGAGTGGGAGAAGGTAATCTCATTGACATCATGTTACGGCGGAGCGCATTATCATGCGGAAAGCCCGTCTTTGAACGGGAGCTGTATGCGGTTAATGAGTGTCGTTTTTCTGTACAGGGCCGTGATTAAGAGACGTTGGATTGGATTTATTTGGGGTGGGAGGGGAATTCCGCGCTTCCTTCATTCCCTCAGCTTTTGCAGCAGCTGCTACCACCTGCAGATGAACCCTGGGTATCAGCCATTAGCCTCACTCATGCAACACACATCTGCACAGATGTCCTCACACAGATGTGAACTCTTCGCTGCTGTATTGTAATTCCTTCCATCCATCCATTCATTCACCCATCCATTATCAACCCATCATATCGCGAGCCAGATCATGGGGTGGGGTGGAACCTGTCCCAGCGTAAACTTCCTGTTTGTCCAGTGCCTCTGCACCACCTGTATTTTTACTGTTGTTTTTTTTTTAATGTTGTTGCTGTTCATACAGCAATTCTCATGCTAATTTGCCTGGAAAAAACTGAGAACTGTTAAAATGTACAGATGACAAATATTACCAGAACAGTGAACAACTGAGGAATGTTTAAAATGGCTGACAGTTAGCTGAAGGTAGCTGTAATTTTGAGACTGAGACCTTCTAAAGTTCGTACTCTAAACTACTTACTTGAAAGGAGTATCAGTGAGATTACGGTCAAAGGCTCGATTTGTGATCGTTGTTTACGTTCGGAACCAAACAATAAAGGTCAAGAATGCTACTGTAATAATACTAGCCGGTTAGAAAAATGCCCAAGTTGTCCATTTGACGGAACAAGATTACAGACTAACCGGAAGTCACCCCCCGCTTTTAAATGAGAAATGGCCGAAACTTGGTGAAAATACTTCAGTGTTATTACAAAATTAAAAATGGCTTCAGGAAAAATCGTTTTGTAGAAAGTTTTTTTACAATCAAAGATAGTCAATCATTTGAAAGTTTTTTTTTTTCCCCCAATAATGGTGAAAGATTTGTCTGCAACCTGCAGGCATTTTATGAGTGGACTGCGAGGATTCATTTGAGGGGTTAAGGTTCTTCGAATATATTCGTGACCTGTGTGGGTTCTTGGAGCTGACCTGCGCGGTGGATGTGATGTCCAACTAGCGCCCTGAAATGGAAGTGTCCATAGCCGTGTTTATGAAAACATGTTTCTGTGCTGCTTTCTGAAAGCCTGAAACACTTTTAGCGGCAGTGAGGGCTGACCCTCCACTCATCTTTATCTAAGTGGCGCTCGGTCCTCTCAGCCTTTTTAAAAAAAAGAAAAGGGGGTCTAATGGCTTTGAGGGTGTTAGTTCATATTTGTGAGTGCTCTGGGCTTCAGGAGTAGTTCTTAATCCCTCTCTGAGAGATTTTACCATGTACCAGCAACACCTATCTGGGTTGTCAGGGTCTAATTAAATTTCTTTTATTAGAGTTGAGGGAGAGGGAGGCATGTTACAAAGTAAGTGTCTAAAGCAAGTGCGCCGAGGGTGAATTTTGTTAGAGGGGCATGTCATTCTTTATGATCCGCTTCTGATATCCTTGTGTACCCTCTTGTGACATGATGAGTACTGAGTTTGAAAGATTTAGGTAGTACATGAGGGCAGGAGAACTTTTATGCCTATAAAATGAAAATGTGTATTTAGGTCAGGGAGAAATATTTTAGTCTTGCTTGGTATATGTACAATAATGCGGCAGATTATTCCTGTTTAATTAACATGCTATTAATGTGTTATTTATGTGTTGTTAATGACTTATTAGTATGTTATTGATAAGTTATTGAATTGTACTATTGATTTCAATCTGAGGATATCTCAGGATGTGTTTCTTTTTTCCAGCCACACCTGTGTGATCCCTGTGTTCACCTGGGTCCTCTCACTTGGAATCCTCTTGGCTCAGGTTGTCATTCAGCCAATCACATCGCTGCTCACCCTTCTTAAAGGAGCCATGCTAATCATCACAGTAAGTAGAGCTTTACATTGTCCTAGAACCAGTGTGTGCTTTACTGTATGAAATTTTGGGGTGCCCATCCACTCATTAATGCAGATTGGTGCAGATATTCGCCAGAAATAAGGAAAAACGCCCTACTTTATAGGCAGATTCAAACTCTACCTATAAACCCTATTCTAAGCTTGCAGTTAACCATTTTGACCTGCAACTACAAGATATATATGAGTGCTGGTCACAACTTGCCAATATCCATCTAACTGATCCTTTCATGTTTATTTTTGTACTTCTTGTTTATGTATACTAATCACTACTTGAGTGTACTGTATTTACATTTATACTTTATTATGTATCAGACTTTGTTGTCCCGTGTATATCAAAATGAACTTCAACTGAAATCCACACTGATACAAGTCAGGTTGCGAGGAAAAAAATTAGGAGCAGTGTGTATTATAGATGGATCAGGCTACGCTAGTGTTCGCAGCTCATTTTCCAGGCTTTTCCTTTTCATCTCAGTCACATTTAATCACATTTAACAGATTTGATCCTTTCAGCTTTGATAGTTGCAGTGAAATAAGTAAGTGATCGGTAGAGCTAGCTCTGCACATCTAGGAGAGAATTACCTCCATTTTACAGTCAGAGGTGACATTATTAACGTGGATTAAGTGTAATGCATACTGAAAGGGGCCTGCATACGAAATCAGCTCGGTATTATCATTCTGAAAACCATGCAGTGTTGAATAAAAGAACAAAGAAAATTGTACCTGGCAAATGAGAAGTATTTCATATTTTCCCCCAGGTTTTCAGTCTATTGCATGGTGCAAATGGTGCTTATCATCCTGTTAATTTGTTAATCTAACGATCATGAAGTTGGACTGATAATTAATAAATGGTTCTGCAGGCCAGGATCAGACACCCGGAACCTAATGAACTGCAATTAAGAAATATGAATGGATTATTACTCATGATTTATGAAGCTACAGCAATGTGAAATTTTAGCATTCCCATTTGCCATTGCTCCCTGCTTGTAAAATTCAGTACTTTTACTGTGCTGTAAAAAAGCATTGGCCCCTTTCCTAGATTTCTTTTATTTCTGCAAAATTATTGCACATAAATGGTCCTGATAGTGATGCTGTATTTAATATTAGACAAAGATGATCATAGTTAATACAAAATGCAGTTTGTAAATGATGATCAATTTATTGAAGGAAAAAAGCTATCCAACCCTGCCTGGCCCTATGTGAAAAAATAATTGCCCTGTTAGTTAATAAATCAACTGATTAGATAAATTTAATTGATAAATAGGTTCAATTTCACTAGACATACCCAGGCATGATTACTGCCTGCCCTGTTGAATGTAAACATTACTTAGAACCTGTATGGCAGTGTGAAGTAGGCAAGAGGCAGCACACAATGCCTTATCTAAAGAAACTCAAGAACAGATGAGAAACAAAGTTATTGGCATCTATCAGTCTAGAAAAGGTTATAAAGCTATTTCTATGGCTCTGGGACTCCAGCAAACCATGGGGAAAGCCACTGTCTACAAATGGAGAGAACTTGGAAAAATGATTCACCTTCCCATGAGTGGTTGGCCAACTGTATTTCCTCACAGGAGTGCATCAATGATTCTTCCAGGAGGGAACAAAAGAACCCAAGTTTACAGCTAAAGAACTGTAGGCCTGACTTGCCTCAGTTAAGGTCAGCATTCATGATCCAACAATAAGAAAATGCATCCATGGAAGAGCTGCAAGGCAAAAAACACTGCTGATTAAAAAGAACACAAAGGCTGCACTCACATTTCCCTAAAAATAATTTGACGAACCCCAAGACTTTTGAGATTTTTTGAGATAATATTCTGTGGACTGTTGAGTTAAAAGTGGAACTTTTTGGAAGACATGGGTCCTGTCACATCTGGCATAAAACTAACACAGCATTTCACAGTGACAACAGTATATCTGCAAACATGGTGGTGGAAATGTTATGCTCTTGGGCTGCTTCGGTGCTTCATAACCTGGCCATCTTGCCGTAATTAATGGAAGCATGAATTCTGCTGTTGACCCGAAAATTTGGAAGGAGAATCAGTTTGTGTCCTAAAGCTCAAACGCTGTTGGGTTATGCAGTAGGACAGTGATCTAAAGCACACTGCTGAATGGCTCAAAAGAAACAAAATGAAGGTTTTGGAGTGGCCTTGTCAAAGTTCTGATTTGAATCCAATTGAGACACTGTGACCGTAAATAGGCAGCTGATGCTTTAAAATCCTCCATTGTGGCTGAATTAAAACAATTCTGCAAAGAAGAATGGATCTGAATTCCTCCACAGCACTCATTGCCAATTATTGCTGAAGTTTGATTGCAGTTGTTGCCGCCAATTGTAGCACAACTAGTTATTAGGTTTAGGGGCCAATTATTTTCTTTGCATGGTTGACGTAGGTTTTGAATCACTCTTTAAATAAATTAATAATTTTAAAACCTGCATTTTGTGTGCCCTAGCATTGTCTTTGTTTTATATAAATTTGGTTGGATGATCTGAAACATTTAAGAACAACAAATAAGCAAAAATAGAGGAATCTGGAAGGGGGCAAATACTTTTTCACAGCACTGCAAATCCTAAG
Organism: Gymnothorax javanicus; assembly: GCA_029692085.1. Lineage (NCBI taxonomy): Eukaryota > Metazoa > Chordata > Actinopteri > Anguilliformes > Muraenidae > Gymnothorax > Gymnothorax javanicus. The sequence goes on from CM056196.1 coordinate 25,474,395, forward strand.
TGAACAGCAATACCTTTTAGAATGGATCAAAGCGGTAAACTCAAATTTTGTTCTGTCTCAGAGTGTGTGATGGATTTTGCAAAATTGAGAGAATAATATTGTTTTTTAGACGTTTATTTAATTATGGTCTAACTCAGTGCTGTTTCTTGCAAAATTATACTGACATTTCAATGTGTGCTTCCGTAGTAAAGAGTGTCTTCAAGTGGAAACAGAAACCATTTAAAAATCAATCTGAAAATGACAGGAAGTTCTATTAAAAGCCATTTAAACTGTTTTATGGGATATTAACTCTCCTGGTCTGAGAGGTTCTGTCAATATTGAAATATGCACTCTGTGTACAATATTAACAGAGCAGCTCTTTTTTATTCTCTCTCCTTTTATTTCATTTCTTTTAGACTTTATTTAACCAGAGCAGTCAGTAGAAAACAGATTGCTATTTGCGATGACAGCCTGACAGGAGACAGAGAATCATTTCCAAGAGCTGTTATATCATTCAGAAGTATTTATGCCATGAATATGATCTGCAGTCATTCTAGCAAAGGTGGCCATTGATGAAAATATTCTTGAGATAATTGATAAAGGTGATTTTTATCCATGTTCCCACAGGAAGTGGGGTATTTGGCTATTTTGCAACAAGCAAAGAGGCAAAGGGCTGTTATTTTCACAACATACAAAAGAATGTCTACACCTGGGACAATTCTATTTCTGAAATATTTTCAAACCTGTACAGTTGTTTTGGGAGGGGAAAATCTTTCTTGAGCCTGAGCATCCCTTTAAAGGACGAACATGGCACACATAATTAAAATGCTTGGTGATGCTAAGTATTTTGGTTGCAGTGAAGAGGTGTGTGTCCTGGTTAACCAGAGACAAAGAGCATAACTGGTAAATACACACGAGGGATTAGATCTGGCATTTACCCCAAGGTCTGATGCTCCGAACCACTGAATGGCTTAGAGCCAAGTGGCTGTGGTGCTTGACTCTGTGACTCAGAAGGTTGATGCTTCAGGCCCTCAAGCCCCAGTGTAGCCACAATAAGATCAGTCCTGCTGTTGGGTCCTTTGAACAAGACCCTTTAACCACATCATTTTGTGTACAGGCATCCACTAAGTAACTTCACTGTCCGCAAAGCAACTCTACTGTTCGCAAAATAGCAGTAACATAACCACCTGGTTCGTATCAGCTCCCCTTCTTTGACCTGCTCTTTCCAGCCGTCATCGCCCATTCCTCATCGTTACGGCCTCACTCCTGCCACTGACGCAACAGACTCTAATCCCACGCCATGTTTCATTATAGAACAAATGGCCTTTCATCGGTCATATTTGCTAGCATTTGCGGTGGAGGCTGTGTTTATTTGAAGTCTGGGACGGCACCGCTGGCTGGAGAGATACTGTCGGAACGAGGGACACGTTCTGAATTCAGCTACCTCTCCGAGCCTGTTCCCCTGCCACCTGCTTGCTCGATGACTTATTTGGGTTTAAATCTTTCTCTGGCCATGGCTGTGCTTGACTTACAAAGGGAAAAGAGGGTTTAGGTTAGTCTATGCGGTTATTACTGGCTAGCGACCTCCACTGGTCGACAGGACCCTTACGAGTCTGTCAAAGGGTTATTCGCTTCCAGACGTTTCTGCAACTATTACAGGTGTAAATAGTGAACACAGTCTGAGCATGTGGACAGTGAATCTAGATTAACAAGGGCTACAAAACCATCATGATTCACTTGACAAGGAAGTAAACACTCGCAAAATAGCGATTCACATTTGTCATTTTAAATTCACTCCGATGTGCTGGCGTGCAGAGCCGAGCAGCAAAAATTGTGTTGCTATCCAAGTATTTACAAATGATTTTGTGGACGATTTGTGATTCCAGATGGAAGGGAGGGATTCGGCATTTGAAAAATTGTTATTCATATGTCTCCCAGACACAGAAAGAAAGAAATGTATGCAGATTTCCTTTCCATCATCTCACAGCACTTGGAGGCACGTATATCATTGCCGAGCTGTTGTATGAAAATTGTCGATGGTGCATTTTAAATTTGTTGTGATGTCTTACTCTGTATTATAAGCAGCGTTTATGGGATTTTGCAGTCATGTAGACAAAATAGAAAATTTTCCACTTGGAATGGATCAATGTTAACAATAGGCGGTTTTTTTCCATTGAAATCCGCAAGAGAAACATAATAGGAAAATAATTATGTCTGCTATTCAAAACCATTTTTTACTGTATTTTAGCACTACATGAGGTAAGCAACAATTCAGGTTTCCAGCTGTTTCTCTGGTTCTCATGTGTTTCGCTCAAAACATCTGTGCTCTCTATAAATCCTGCCTGGTGCATTGATCGGTGGATGGGTGGGGTTTATGCTTATGCGATTATTTTATTTGTTTCCTTACACTAGGCAAGACCAATCAAATTTGAGAAAGAGACTTCAATTCGTAACATATTGCTTTCCTCTCATAAATATATTGGGGGGGGGGTTTGACTGGAAAGGTGGTTGCCTTGGTAGCACTACCCCTCCTTGCCAGACTGTATGCCATAAAAGACGGCAGCTGCTTCAAAACGTCTCTGTCATGTTTAGTTTCAGGGTGTTTCATCCGCCGCCATAAGAGCTGGTGTGTGAGGAACAGCAAGGTGACATCAGTGTTGCATCAGCTTTCCTTTTGTCAAAAGTGGTATCAGGAGTGTTATTCAAAGTGCTGTTGCAAGTGCCCTATAAGATTATTTTAGAGCAGACCCGTATATCGGCACCGTTTTCTGTTGCTCATCATACATGATTATTGTATGAATATCATCACACGCGATTTTCATCCGTGAACAATGTTGCGTATTTATTTTGCAGAGAGCAAGCTTTTTTTTTTTTTTAAATTGGTATACTTTTTTAGTGGTCTATAGATTTCTTGAATTCAAGCCCACTTAGATTTCAGAGCATGGGCTTCTCTATTTGTTTTGATTGCTCCTTATCTTTATTTGAGACGGCTAACAAACCACCAGCTCAGCCACCTCTTCTGCTCTATTAATATTAATGTTCATATTAATAGAAGCCTCGTGTCTTGGTGTCCAACTGAATCTTTAACAAGTGCAGTCTCATAAACAACCAAGGATAATATTTTTTTAAATTTTAGCTCTAAGCCCTCTTACACGCCTGACCAAAATTTGTAATTATTGAGGACAAAATTTTACCACTCATTAGTACCAATACGCAAAATGGCAGGAGACGCAGGCAGTTGGGAAATTTCTTTGTGTTTCTGCATTTAGTGGGAAACTGCGAGATGAGGTTTTTAGTTTGTGAATAATGGAAATTTTAACCAATTAAAATCATTCTGACAGCGAACTGTCGCAGTGACCATAAAACGCGTGTTCACGATTAAATATTCCTGTTTCTACCACAACGCTACATCACCTCTTCGCTATCTCTCCTAATTATAGCGCAGGTGAACTCGAGCAGAAAGATATGTCTTCAGTCTCATGCGTCCTCCCAAAGGATGTTTTACTTTAAAATGGTCATATATTCAGCTCAGCGAGAGAATCGTCTTGAATAGCCAGGAGCGTGAATTTAAAGTGTGTCTCACTGTGTCATGAAAGATTGTGATTCCACAATGCCGGAGAAAATCAATTCCAGCCTTTTGATTTATTCATGGTGTCTATGGTCGCCCACCCACACTCACTCACTCATACATATACGGGAATCCATAAGGTTACAACCTCATCATAACAATTCACTGGCAAACTGGTAAATCATTTCACATTGTCAGGATTTACAGAGAGCTCATCCCCTGGCCTGTGGATGGACACTAATCCTGTAATCATGTGGCGTTATCCTGAACACTGACACACACAAACCGCAAGAAGTCTCTGTTAATCACATGGGGCCGTGCCGCCCCATCAAAATGGTGTCGTGAAGCATGTAAACCCCATCCTGTGTACCGAACTTCCAGTTACCTTCAGGTCATTTAGGGCTATAAGTAGCTGTCTTACCTGTAAATCAGGGTCTCGCTGTTAATCACCGTCTTACCTTTAAATCAGCGTCTTGCAGTCAATCACTGCCTTACCTGTAAATCAGTGCCTCACCATCTGTCGCTCTCTGACTTGTCAATTATTGTCTTACTGTCAATCGGTGTCTTTCTGTATATATCTTGTCTTGTCGGTTATTTTCTTACTGTTAATCAGTGTTTTACTGTCAATCGTTGTCTTACCTTTCAATCAACATCTCACTGTTAATCACTGACTTATCTGTCAATCAGCATTTTACTGTCAATCACTGATTTACCTGTCAGTCATTGTCTTGCAGTTAATCACTGATTTGCCTGTCACTCATTGTCTTACTGTTGATCAGTGATTTATCTGTCAGTCATTGTCTTACTAATAATCACTGATTTACCGGTCAGTCACTGTCTTAAGGTCAATCATTGCTTTACCGGTCAGTCATTCTTGCTGTTAATCATTGATTTACGTGTCAGTCATTGTCTTACTGTCAATCACCAATTTACTTGTCAGTCGTTGTCTTACCGTTAATCACTTATTTACCTGTCAGTCATTGTCTTACTTTCAATCGCTGATTTACCTGTCAGTCATTCTCTTATGGTTAATCACTGATTTACCTGTCAGTCAATGTCTTAATGTCAATCACTGATTTAACTGTCAGTCATCAACTTACTGTCAATCACCAATTTACCTGTCAGTCATTGTGTTACTGTCAATAATTGATTTATGTGTTCGTCATCATCTTACTGTCAGTTGCTGATTTACCCGTCAGTCAATGTCTTAGTGTCAATCACTTTTTGCACCTGCCAATCACTGTCTCACTGTCAATCACCGTCTCGCATATTAGTCATTGTCTTACCATCGATCATTGTCTTGCCTGTCTCGCACCATCTTATCTGACAATCATCATCTTGCAAGAGAATAACTCTTAACCTGCCAATCACTGTATTTCCCATCAATCAGTGTTTTACTTTTTTACACTGTCGTGTCTGTTAGTGACTGTTTAACTCGCACCATCATTCTCTTACATCACTGTCTTCAATCTTCACCTGAGTCTTACTGAGCTTAAGACCCTGCAGTGTAGCTGTCATGGTGTGTTAGCTGCACCTCTCAATGGGCAGCGGCTTTTCGGCGCTGAGGTACACAAAATAAGTTTTAAACATGTAGGCCCTAATGTGATACTCTCAACATAGAGAATGGTTGCACATCCAAATAAGCGAATCAAGACGGAATATAGATATACCTTTTATTGTAGGCAAACACTAAAAAAGCGCTAACGCGTTTCGGCTAAATCAAGCCTTCGTCAGAGCGTAACAATGAAAGAAACACGGCTAGAATATATAATTTCCACAGTGCACAAATTGCAGTTGCAAGCAATTACACAAATCCAACTCGTTCAATCATTCCATTACTCAATCAGACCATATATAGCAAAGTCACACAGGTATTAGATACACATAAATGTACTCAGGAAAACATTATTATAATAACAACACAGAATTTAAAGAAGTGCATAGAATTACAAAAAACATTTCAGACTAAAGTCTTCATTTAGACCACTAGGAGTCATCGATTTTAAAGTGTAAATCCAATACATTTCTCTTTGAGCTAACTTCCGCAGAATATCACCTCCTCTTGGACGTGGAATAATTCTCTCGATCCCAACGAATCTGAGAGATGAAGGGGAACCATGATTAGCTTCAATGTAGTGTTTCGCCATTGCATAATCTAAATTGGCCGACCGAATCGCAGTTTTATGTTCAGCAACACGTAATTTTAAACATCTTTTTGTTTGACCAACGTATATCTTACCACAAGGACATGTAAGCATATAGATAACATGAGTTGATTTGCAATTTATAAATTGACGAAAAGGAATTTTGCGTCCAGTCAGTGGATGATTAAAAGATTTCGTATTGACGGTGTTATTGCATTGAGCACAATTGTTGCAACGATACATTCCAACAGGAGAGAGCCACGTAGATTTAACCGCAGTGGCTTGTGTCCTCATGACAACGTTTTTTATGGTTCGTGCTCTTCGGAAGGAGAATACTGGTGGAGGTACATCCATCAGAGATGGTTCTACCTTAAGAATTGGCCAGTATTGACGAATGATTTTCTTAATTTTACTGGAACAATGATTAACCTCAGTTACGAAACAAATACGTTTGTGACCACTCGATTTATTCTTATCTGTTAACAGAACATCTCTAGGGGTGTTCCATGCTCGGTGAAGAGCTTGCGTAACACATCGAGAGGTATAACCTCGTTCCATAAAGCGAGCCGCCATTTCTTGGCTTTTCTCCTCGAAGTCATTTAGAACAGAACAATTACGTCTTAATCTCAGGAATTGCGCAATAGGAATGTTATTCTTCAAATGCTGTGGATGATTGCTCGAAGCATGTAAGAGAGAATTCCGTTCCATCTCTTTCTGGTAAATAGTTGAATGTAGTTTACCAATTGCATCCTTAGTAATTTTAAGGTCCAAAAACGCGCTAGTGTTACAGCTAGACTCACATGTGAACTTCAAAAAAGACGAACTCTGATTAACATAAAAAACAAATTCCATCAGTTCCTCATGAGTCCCATCCCAAAACAACAGTATGTCATCTATATATCGTTTCCATAATTGTATTTTTGGATGGAAAGGGTTCACGTTTGGGTCTAAAATGAAACTTTCTTCCCACTGTCCCACTACCAATCCAGCAACGGAGGGCGCTACGGGAGTACCCATTGCCGTCCCGCTTTTCTGAATGTACCAATGCGAAGCGTATTCCATATAATTTCGACTCAGTACAAGGTCCAACAACTCCAATATGAACTCTTTAGGAGGATTAATTTTAGGGTCCCAATTGGATAAATAATAGGCTGCAGACGACAGCGCACAGTCATGTGGAATACAGCCATATAAATCTATAATATCCATGCTGACAAGAAGACAATTACTATTTAAAACACAGTTGTTAATACAATTTAAGACTTGTTTAGTGTCTCTTAGATAAGAAGGTAAAGACTGGACATAAGGCCTAAGGAAAGAATCTACGAATTTGGACAAAGGTTCTGTTAAGGACCCAATTCCTGAAACAATTGGTCTAAGTGGCGGTGCAGTAGGATGTTTATGGATTTTAGGGAGACCATATATAATAGGAGTAACTGGCCAGTAATTCGTGAGGAATTTGTATTCTTTTTTAGTTATCCAATGAGAATTAAAGGCACGAAGCAATACTTTGTCAATTTCCGTTTTGAAATCATTAGTTGGATTTTTCGACAATTGTTTATATGTTGGGCTGTCAAGATGTTCCAACATTTTATTATGATAGTATTCTGTATCAAGTAAAGCAATAGCACCGCCCTTATCTGCACAGCGTATCGTAATGTTCAAATTGTTTTCCAATTCTCTCAGGGCCGTACGCTCTTCTAAAGTCAAATTAAAATAACGTGGCCCTCTGTCATTTTTTATCATATCGTCCAAATCACGCTCAACAAGTTTATTAAACGTCACAATTGCTGGACTTAGATTAATGGTCGGGCAAAAATTCGATCGAGGAACAAACACTGAGCGATCTATTTGCATTCCTTGTTGGTCAATTTTATCCACAAGAACAGGTTCACTGACATTTCTATTTAATGGTGAAAAGAAATGTTTCAGATGAAGTTGTCTCATAAATTTGTATGTATCGACTTTTAAATTAAAGGCATTTAACTTATTAGTCATAGAAAAAGACAAACCTTTACTCAAAACTGAAACATGAGACTGAGTTAAAAGAAATTTTGACAGGTTTTCTATTGGCGAGTAAGTTCCCTTGGAGATCTCCTTGGCCGTCCCGTTCCCTCTTTGGCCCCTCCTTGTCTTCTTCTTCCTCGTTGGGATGTGGGTTGGCTTCGTTTCTGGGACAAGTCCAAAAAAGCCGCTTCATGGTTGGTGGTTGCAGAATCGCCATCATTGTCACTTTGCATGCTGGATTGATCTTCACTGGTACGGGTACTCCCGTAGCGCCCTCCGTTGCTGGATTGGTAGTGGGACAGTGGGAAGAAAGTTTCATTTTAGACCCAAACGTGAACCCTTTCCATCCAAAAATACAATTATGGAAACGATATATAGATGACATACTGTTGTTTTGGGATGGGACTCATGAGGAACTGATGGAATTTGTTTTTTATGTTAATCAGAGTTCGTCTTTTTTGAAGTTCACATGTGAGTCTAGCCGTAACACCTATCGCGTTTTTGGACCTTAAAATTACTAAGGATGCAATTGGTAAACTACATTCAACTATTTACCAGAAAGAGATGGAACGGAATTCTCTCTTACATGCTTCGAGCAATCATCCACAGCATTTGAAGAATAACATTCCTATTGCGCAATTCCTGAGATTAAGACGTAATTGTTCTGTTCTAAATGACTTCGTGGAGAAAAGCCAAGAAATGGCGGCTCGCTTTATGGAACGAGGTTATACCTCTCGATGTGTTACGCAAGCTCTTCACCGAGCACGGAACACCCCTAGAGATGTTCTGTTAACAGATAAGAATAAATCGAGTGGTCACAAACGTATTTGTTTCGTAACTGAGGTTAATCATTGTTCCAGTAAAATTAAGAAAATCATTCGTCAATACTGGCCAATTCTTAAGGTAGAACCATCTCTGATGGATGTACCTCCACCAGTATTCTCCTTCCGAAGAGCACGAACCATAAAAAACGTTGTCATGAGGACACAAGCCACTGCGGTTAAATCTACGTGGCTCTCTCCTGTTGGAATGTATTGTTGCAACAATTGTGCTCAATGCAATAACACCGTCAATACGAAGTCTTTTAATCATCCACTGACTGGACGCAAAATTCCTATTCGTCAATTTATAAATTGCAAATCAACTCATGTTATCTATATGCTTACATGTCCTTGTGGTAAGATATACGTTGGTCAAACAAAAAGATGTTTAAAATTACATGTTGCTGAACATAAAACTGCGATTCGGTCGGCCAATTTAGATTATGCAATGACGAAACACTACATTGAAGCTAGTCATGGTTCCCCTTCATCTCTCAGATTCGTTGGGATCGAGAGAATTATTCCAAGTCCAAGAGGAGGTGATATTCTGCGGAAGTTAGCTCAAAGAGAAATGTATTGGATTTACACTTTAAAATCGATGACTCCTAGTGGTCTAAATGAAGACTTTAGTCTGAAATGTTTTTTGTAATTCTGTGCACTTCTTTACATTCTGTGTTGTTATTATAAAAATGTTTTCCTGAGTACATTTATGTGTATCTAATACCTGTGTGACTTTGCTTATATGGTCTGATTGAGTAATGGAATGATTGAACGAGTTGGATTTGTGTAATTGCCTGCAACTGCAATTTGTGCACTGTGGAAATTATATATTCTAGCCGTGTTTCTTTCATTGCTACGCTCTGACGAAGGCTTGATTTAGCCGAAACGCGTTAGCGCTTTTTTAGTGTTTGCCTACAATAAAAGGTATATCTATATTCCATCTTGATTCGTTTATTTGGATGTGCGACCATTCTCTATGTTGAGAGTATCACATTAGGGCCTACTTGTTCTTTTTTGTGGTCGGCACTCCCTGTGGAATTCCTCTTGTTGCAGCGCAACGTTTTTTCCATTTTTTTAAGTTTTAAACATCTCATGTCCCACTCAATCCCCCGTAAGCAGCACAGGTGGGAGCTGTTTTATCGCGGAACCGAACCTCTTTTTTTTTTATCAGGTCCTGTTCATTGTACTGACCTTGTACTCCCCTCTGTCTGTCTCCTCAGCGCCGTTGTGCTTTAACCTCGGTCGTACACAAAACCGCAAAATCCTATCTGGGAGTCTTTCCTGGAGGAGTGCTGGCTCAGTACCTTATCAAAGCAATCTCAGATCGATTCCATCTCTCTCCCGCTTGTTTTTTCAAGGACAGGATGAATCCGAAGGGTATTCAGTCATAAAAAAAGTGAAACTGAAATGGGGGGCTTTGTTGACGGTCAATTGTGGCGTGTCTGTGGCATGTTGAACATCCGGTTAATGACTGAATGTAGTATTTTTACACAGACTGTGTACTTTACATTTACTTTTGTTTTGGCAAATCTTGTTGGTAGAAGTGGTGTCTCAGTTTTTCTACACGTTGTAGCCCATCCCTTGCCAGTGAAGGTGTTCGACTGGGAATCTAAAGGGTGGCAGTCCTCGCCTCAGTGTAGCCATAATATGATCTGTACTGCTGTTGCACCTTTGAAGATGGCTCTGAACTCACATTGCTCCAGGGTAGATTGGCTTCTGCTTGGTCTAATCCAGCGGTTTTTAAACTTGGTCTTGGGGGACCCCTGCGTATGCTGGTTTTCACCCCAACCGCATTTAGGGGAAACTGGTGCAAAATGGGGTAATCAGGAAAGATCTTTCCCCAGATCCATATATTTCATTCAAGGGACTCAAAAATGTATAAACATTAAAGGTTTGCGCATGAAGAGCAATATGACAAAGCAAGAAATGCATAAATTTCAAGTTCAGGTATTTATTCAAGATTGGAAAAAAAAAAATGGCTCGCGACCCCATTTTACCCCATGCAAGGGGCAAAACAGGATGGCTCCTGGGGCAAATTGGGGAACCAGCAAACTATTGTGGCAAGTCCAAAAAATGATCACAAAACAACGTCTAATTCCATTTTCAGTCTTCACACAGTTCACACATGAATACTGGGTTTCTGTTGCTTTCATCCAGTCCAGCACATGAGTAGTGCGCCCATCTGCTGCATTTGCTGCAAGCAACCCAACTTTCATGAATGACCGAATAAAAATCTTCACAATAGAGACATTCAGTATCCTTTTGTGCATCTGAACTTTTCTTTCCTTTTTTCTTTTTTGCAACCTTTTACTTTTGGAGCACTTTTCTTTCATTTCCAGCAGTTCCTTTTTGTAAGGTGAACATGTGAGCACAGCTGTTTTCCCTCTCCGTCTTGACACTCGTTTGGCACAAAAGTATCTGTGAAATTACAAAATAATACACTTGGGGCATAACAGGGAAGTACCCCATTATGCTCCACAATGCCTACCCCATTTTACCCCACATCACACACAGTACACAATACAGTCCTTTAAGAAAAGCAAGGCGAACTTAGGTCAGGATCAACAAGGCGTTTCCGTAGCCTGTAGCATGAAGTGCTACAGTGAAAATGTAGTGTATTTTTTACATTAAGTGAAAAATAGTATGAAAATTGACATATTTTGATATTTACCTCTCCCAGGCAAGTTCAACAGTCAACATGTGCACTGGGAAGAAATGCAGTGCTCTCATCAAGTGATCTCAAAGCCAATGAAGGCTGAGGTCACTCGAAGACTTTAAAGGAGGCACTCTGACAAAACCCATTTTGCCCCGACACTCCATTTTGCCCCAGGTTACCCTACAACTGCAGAATTGTAACAAGCTTCTCATTTTAAATAATTAGGAGCTTCTGATGTTTATGTTTTGATTGCTCCATAGCCAAACAGTTATCCTACATGGAAAGAAGTTTTAAAAGTATGAGTTTAAGTGGCCAGCTTTGTCACTTCACAGGTTGATAAGTTAACTTAATTGTTGAATACGCAATAATTTGATATTTTTTCCTGATACTTAAACGCAACACAGGTGGGCCTCATTAGTGTTTTTGTTGTCATGGAATTCATTATAATCCAAAGGGTTAGGATTGGTGGCCAGGAGTACATACCAATTAAGAGCTTGGTGATCAACGTCAGTCTGATTTCGTTGGTTAAACTTGATTGAGCAATTTTCATGGGATTAAAAGCATATCAATATTTACAGTTTGATATTTACTACAATAAGTGCGGACTATGTACTCGCTGAAAATGTATTTTTGGCTATTTCTGATAGAATGTGATTTGAGGGCTTAATTAATCCCACAGTTTTAGATTCCAGTTTGGAAAAATTAACAGCTTGTTAATATTCTGAGACCGCCACTGCAGTTGGAATGAAAACCAGCATAAACAGGGGTCTCCCACGACCGAATTTGAAAACCTCTGGTCTAATCACCGGTAAATCACTTTGCATAAATTCAGCAGCAAAATGCTTGTAATGCAATGTGAATATTCAGCATTTCTACTGGGAAGGTGGTCTCATCTTACTGTCACTATCAGACAGGCAAATGTGTGGTTTAACTGAATAGAGTTTTTGTTGTTGTTGGGCATCTTTTGAAGTTGAGCAGTGGTAGGGCCTTAAATAGCGGCTTTCATGGAAGTAGCAGAAAATATGAAACCTGGTGTCTGGTCAATGTAAGGCACTAGCCACACAACATTTGCCCTGGTGATTGAACTGTCCTGTAGATTTTCACTTCAACCCAACAAAGCAGACCTCACTAAAAAGAGAGAGATCTTATTTAGCTGTGAAATTTATAGAGCCAGTCGTGCCTGGAGGTTCAGAGATGTTGAAATTGCAAAGATTGTACCTACGCAAAGACCAGGAACTGCTGGGATGTCACATGATTTTTCCCAGCCAGTCGGGGAAGAAGGCACTGAATATGTCATCTCTTGCGAGACTTTTTTTGTCATTTCCAAAATTTGGCAGGACATATTCAGCACATGCACCCCCTGCCGTCCCCCCATCTGTCTATACCTTAATCATGCCCACCGAGATGGAACCAGGCATCTAAATCTTCAGCGTCCTTCTCCTGGCAGTGACGGACGTTCATTGTCACGTTTGAAAGCAGCGTGTGCTCTGATCAGTCATCTGAATTAGAACCTTCTGTTTATGTCTTTCTTACAGAACTCTAGCACAAGCTTAATTTCCGTCAAAATTAAACACTATACCTCTCACTGTGCAGCTGATGCAAACTTCACAAATATCTCTCTCCAGATGTAAATCAAATACATTTTTGTCGTGCTCATTATACACAGTGAAGGTAGTCTTGCAAAGGATAAATCATGACTGAAACAGGTGCTTTATCTAAGTGTTAAAATAAAGGTCATATAGTAATTTTAAACGACTTTCTTTCCTGTTAGATGTGAATTAGTTTGACTGTGAATCCTGCAGCTGTGGATCTTGAAATATTGAACGAGTATTACAGTATATTAATAGACTAAAGTGTAGGGATAGCAAGTGTCACAAGAATGGAGCACAAGTCTCCCAGTACCTGACAGTTTGTGACCATCTCAATTGACACAATGGACTATGAGAAAAATATGGACCATCTCACTGGGACTTTTGCCATGGCGTTCCTTGGGCTTGGTAAAAAAAATAAATAAGTAAAATATAATACATTTTGCGAAATGGAATTGCAATATTTGTATGCCTTCATGAGGTACTATTAAGAGCCAGTCCCTACAGTCATTTCGATTCCAGAGACTAGAGTTGAATTTTGCCTGTGGGATTAGCTTTGGCTGTAGATAATCTGTAGATTGGTTGAAGACTACATATCCCAGAATTCCCTGCTTCCAAGTATGAAATGGAGCCACTGATTGATGAGGGATGGTGATGCCCTTTTATACTGTCCTTGCAGTTTTCTTTAAGGATTAGAAGTGTATCAGATCACTCACTCCTTTATCTCATGACAGTAAAGACGCATTTCTGTGAGTAGTGCAGGCGTTGACCACAGACTCCATGGGCAGTTCCAAACTCTGCTCTGTTTGAAGCAAAACGTGTCATTCTCTGTGATTCTCATAACCTAATTCAAAATAATAAAAATAATAAATTCACAGGCATTCTCTGTACTTTTGAGTCAGGCTTCCTTGCTCAGTTAAATGTAATCCCTTACCACAAACCTCAGATAAATTTTGCATAAATACATCTTAAGACAGGGGAATACTAGGAGACTAAGATATTATTTCTTCCAACATGCCATTTACCAGAGGATTTCATACTTTTTCAAAATATTTCAATTATAACTGTAATAGTTGAAATATTTCCATGGAAACTGAGATGGGTTCTCACCTTTAGCGGTTTGTTTTGGAAGCTTTGTGATTTTTTTTGATCCTCGGGTTTAGTCGTGTTTAGTGCGGGTCTGTTGAGCCATGTCTTCTTGGTGCTTTGGAGAGCAGCACAATCTGACCCGTGAGAAGGACTGATGACATCTCCTTTGCTGTTTGTCGTGTGTGGAAGACTGAAGCGATGAACAGATGCTGTTTTGGCATTGGGCGCTGGCGATAACCCCTTTTATCGCTCCGTCAATCCCTGCTTTTGTTTTTCTGAACGGTGCTTGCAGGGCAGAGAGGGTTTTCTTTCTCCGGCGATTTTTAAGCTCTCTCCTGTAGCAGTATTTCTGAACTAAATGTCCACCGAAATTCTCACTGCACCCTCCACTGACCTGGAAAAAACCCGAGGGTTCCCTCGAGGTGGATTGTATTTTGGACGGTTGCTGCATGGAAAAGCGCTGTTACGCCTGAGCCAGTTTCCCGGCGTTGATGTGAATATTCCCAAAATGAAGCTGTAGATTGTAATTTATGCTCCGTTTTTGTTCTTTTTTTCAGTTTTACTGGAACTGAACTATAGGTAATTATCTTTCTTCAACGTATGTACAGATTGTAATGTGGCCATGCTTAGTTCAGTTCCGTCTCATCTTGCAGAGGCGTAAAATCCAAGGGTTTGCCAGTACGAGCCCTGCGTTTAGTTCACCCTAGGCATCCCGAGCTGATTGCACTAATTTAATCAACCTCCTGGATGAAAAATTGGACAAATTAGGAAATCCAGATAATTGGAAGAAAATGTTAGGGAAGGCTTCTATCTTTACCCTCATTTTCACATCTTTTTTTCCCTGACAAATTAGCAGAAGAACTTTCTGACAAGTTGATTTGGCACACCTGAGTCTGTTATTCAGCTGTAAAACAGGATCTTGTGCTTTTGTGTGAGGTGATACCTACCTCCTGATCCATGATTATTTGACTTTCACCATCTTGCCCTCCTGTGTCACAGAGACCAAATCCTACAAAGTGAAAGATACTGAAAATTTTGTCAAACCTTCAATTTTTCTGGGATTCTGTGTCTTAACACTCGTGTATCAGCCTAGAGATTTACTGAGGATTCAGTGTGATTGGAAAGACTTGGACTCCTCTCAGTTTATTAATTTTGCTACCCATCGAGTCCTGAACGCATTTCATTTTCTTGTAGGAGAGACTCATGATTTTTGAGATGGTTTTTATATTACGATGCAGATTGATGTGCTGGCGACCTGTTCTGCTATGTTAAGTGTATCGAATCGGCACTCTTACCTCTGGCTTTATGAAACTGGGCGGGTAGACGGCATCCCTCAGAAATCAATTCCCTTCCTCCTCTCTCATACCCTCTTTCATCTTCTCCACATGCATACATCATAAGCAAGTTGATTGGCAGGTGCATTTATTGAGGAATCTTTGTCACCATACAGCTTATAAAGTGACAAAAAACATTGCCAGTGTTACGTTCAGAATTATCTTCATCATCCAAAATGGTACTGGGAATTAATTGGGATGTTGGTATGGATTAGCAGTTTAAGCTTTTATGTGGTTGCAAAAGTCCATATGGGTTTTGAACATGTTTTAAACATTTATCGGAAGAATCAGTGTTCTTCAGTTTCTATTGACCATCTGCCACTTTGTGTCTGACCTGTCTTTGTCTCACAGAAAAGCCCAGAAACCAGTCACAGCAGAACTGCCTTTGACCCATTTCTAAGTTTATAACATACAGTTTATACCTCGAACACTCTGAAACATAGTGTTTGGGGATGTTGTATTTTCCACTTGGACGCCGCCATCGCTGCAGCCACAAATCATTTGTTAGCGCGATAACTCAAACAGTTTTTATGGGAATTTTAAGAATTTTTTTTTTTGTTCATACATAGCCCATAGAGGACGAACCCTATCGTTTTGTTTGACCTTATGACTTTTCCTGTAGCGCCACCACCTGGCCAAACTATTAATATTTAAAAATTGTTGTACGGCTTCAATAGGAATCATGTCAAATCTGCTTTCTACATTCCTGGTACACACAGGAGGAAGTTATTGTGGTGGCTCAATAATGTTTCATGTTTCACGGTGCCAACTAGGTCAAACTTAAAATTTACGAATGCAGTAACTCAAACTGTTTTGATTGGAATCATGTCATACTTGAGTTATTGTTTCTGGTGCATATAGTATGGGTGACATTGATTTTGGTCACCCTATGACCTAAAAATTGATTTTAACACTTGAAGCCCAGAGTAGTTGTCTTGTTGATTTTCTGGACCCTGTACCCCAGGGTGTCAAACTGACCCGTAAAAGGGCCAAGAGGCTGCAGGTTCTCACTCCAACAATGCAGAAGCACACCTGATACAACTAATCAGCTGTGCAGGCCTAGATCAGTTGATTAAATCAATGGTATCAGGTGGGCTTCCGCTTGGTAGGATTGAAAACCTGCAGCCTCTTGGCCCTTTTATGGGTCAGTTTGACACCCCTGCTGTACCCTTTCCTGTGTTCATCCAGGAGGCCAAACTATGAATTTTGCTTATGGGGAGAATGCTTTCATTTCAGGGATATACCCTGGCTTGTCTAACAACAGCATTTCTCTAGTTTAATATGGCAGTATGATTGCTCTGCCTTCATTTTGTTTCAGAATGGTGAAATATGTGGGTTTTTTTTCTCTTAGTATGTAATGTGTTTATTTAGCTTGTGTAGAAATTGAGCATTCCGTAGATTTCTGAACCACAGATTTTTTTGCAATCTGTATTATTTGCTTTCAAGGTATAATCACAATGATATTTAACCTTATAATTTAAAATGCAACAAAGTAAAAATTCAGATCAAATAGTTGTGATTGTTATGTTCAGAATTTCTTGTGGAGATGATGCATTGAAATGGCACTGGTTTTTTTTCATTAAAATACTTGCATGGACTGCATGCATGCCTTTAACTATTCACTATTCCTGTATAATGTATCTGTATGACGTTGAATCAGATTTTAAATGCAATACATGATTGTCTGCTCATTAGTTCCTATTGCACAAATATAGCTTTAAAATGGCATACTCAAGCTGTAAGCAGGTGTATCCCCTGTTTGTGGTTCAATGCAGTTTTTACCACGTAATACGATGCCGTAGAGTGCTGTTAAATTCCACTGACAAGAAAATATAAATCTTGCAATAATATTGTCACGTCCTGGATCTTTCTTATTTGTTTTCCCTCGTAATCCAGCCGTCCTTGTCAGTTTCTCTTTCGTTTTCCCTAACTGGTTCTCATTATGCTCACTCTTCCTTTTGTGCTCCTGCTCTCACCTGTTCCCTGTTGTTAATTGTTGTGAAGTGTATTTAAGTCCCTGGTATACGTATTCGCTTTGCTGTATTGTTCTCTTCTGCCCTTGGATTTGACATCTAAAATTGAAGACCTGTGTGCAAGAAGTACCTAAGTCACTAAATAACACTTTTGTGATTTTGGGGGTCAAAGTTTTCAAAACATGTTGCATATATATATATATATAGTTATAGTTTTAGTATAATACTACAGTGTTAAAACAGCACATAAAAAATATATCTGCAACATGTTTTAAAAACTTTGACCCCCAAAATCACAAAAGCATTATTTAGTGACTTGGGTACTTCTTGCACACAGGTCTTCAATTTCTAAGTTGCTGTTGAATCAGAAAATTCTACCCAGTTGTCGGTCCTGGCGAGTGGCTTCTTCCGGTCTCTCTCGCACCCCAGTTCACAGGTGTGCACTCGCCTGCTTGCCCTGGTTCATTCAGGTTGCTGTCCCAGTTACTGACCACGGACCAGTCTCTTCAACTATGCCTTGTCTGAACCCCCTAAAACCCAGTTTGCCCCTGCCAGACTCGGACCGTCTCCTGAACAAGCTTAACACTAGAACGGCCAAAAATGCAGTACCTCCTAGAACGGCCGTGAGGTCATTTTGACCTCCCACCGCTGTGGGCTTTATGATTGCAAATTAGAAGTCTGTTACTGCAACAGTTGTTAATTATTTTAAAATAGCATGTAAAAATAAATGGAAAAAAAATCTTATTTTATTCATTTTGCCACATTAGGCTTTATTTTATTTTAATAATATAACAACGTAAATTCATTTCTGTATTGTTTCATGAGTGTATCATTAAACAATGGAAAAAAAATACAATTTGATGAAGCTGCCGAACATAAAAAAGACCATTGCACATAAACATTGGACGTTAAAATAACAATACACCTGTGCTCTCATAAAAAATGA